>CM067560.1:30130309-31330309 GCA_034509755.1 Anisodus tanguticus
GTAAGTCTAGATATATTCGTCAGAGACATAAGACCGTTAGGCAGTTGATCACTATGGGTGTCATTTCCATTGACTAAAGGCCTACTCAAAGATCAAATATTCTATCTATCTAGGGGAATGGGCTTAAAACCCAAACAATAAAAATCTTTATAGTGGTAACCCAACCTTACTGACTGGAGATCCAAAGAATTTTGATTCAATGGGAAAACTAAATTGTAGAGGTTCAGTTTTAGCGCTTCACTGGAAGTAAGAGCACTTCAGATTATTATTCTTATAATTCCAAGGTTGTTCCCGTGATAGACATTAAGTGCTACCTGCATAAATGGTAAAAAGGTAAGTTTCTAAAACTTTTAATGATTCCTAACACTTGTGAGTGGGGTATAGCGGGATTCTGATAGGAGATCACTTATTTAAGTTAAAAAATAGCCCGCTTCAAATGTATGCACTTAAGAATCCAAGAGTTGTCTATGGCCACAATGGACAAAACTATAAGAAGAAATTAAGAAGGGGAGTTATTGTGTTGATATCATTGTCTTGGTTTACACTAAACACTAACGATTCAAGATATCACGTTCACCGCACAGTAAGTAAATCCTATGGTACACGACTAAGGAAGGTTCACAGGCGAAACCTACCTTTCCTGATACAATATCATTCCGCTGATAGATTTCTGAAGTTCTTGGGTCACCTCTTGAAGACGGTCCGGTCCGAGTCACGGGTCACGGACTTTCTTCCGGAATTATTTTTTGGTCCCTGAAATGTTCTTATTTATACTTTGGTCCCTGAAGATTCCAGAAATGTTTCAACGACTCTATCTTCTCCAAACGGCGCCAGCCAATGTATCTGACTTCAACAGTCAGAATTCGCCCTCTTCTTCACCTATAATTTGAACATTACTGTTCAGTTGAAACACACCAAAGAAAAAACAAAACCAGAAAATCCTCTCCTCTCTTTGCAATCTGTTTAATATTCTTTTTTTTTTTGCTAGAATCAACATTACTAGCTTTGTATTGTTGGTTGTTGATGTTTTATCTTTGGAGACTATTGTCCAATACCGTAAAATCATCTATACGGGGATATTTTTTCTTAAAGAAAGAGAGTCATCTCTCGACTCAAATTTTCTTCTTGATTAACCTTTCTGATACACTTTTACCTACAGTTAATATCTATGGATCATACACCAATTTACTCCAAACGTGGTTGCCTTAGTCTAGTCAAATTGTAACTATTGGATACAACAGGGAAGGAACTTGTCATTATGAATTCACCTCCCTCATCTATGATCTATCCTCATATCCCTGCTGCTCAAGTTGAATTGAAGAAACTCCCATCAATGTTTTTTTTGCATTCCCTCCTACTAGGTATTATCCAATAAACCACTTTCCTCCTTATAATAAGCCTCATCCTCCTTATCATATCACAATATTTGGCCAAGACTGCTTTGTATCATATTGGAAAAACTGTGGCAAGTGCAGCTTTAATATTGCACAGCACCTGAAATATTATAAAGGGGACTAGAAGCATTTTCTTGTCTCCTTATTTGTAGGAGCATCCGCCCTTCCATATTTCCCAAGTAATAATCATTGGAACGATATGCAATATAAGTTTATGAACCATTTTTTTTGGTTTGAAAAGCCAAGAACTATACAAAATCTCTGAGGAATTCATATGGAGTTGTATCCCCATGCATTTCCAAAGTAATTCCATAATTATACAACTACCTGACTTGCAACAAACACATATTCAATGTTTCACATTGATTTGTGTTGGAAATAAAACACTCTCACAAATAACTTTTATTCAAAAGTCAAACAAATATTACAAGATCACTCTCACTCAACAATAAGATACTACAACTCACTCTTATAATACTTTGCTTCTTCACTCACTTAGAACCTCTTAAGTTTTCTTGATACCTAAACTAAAATGGGGAGGGGTATTTATACTACTTAAGAACAATACCACACAAATAAACTAATAAAAAATTACAATAACCATACACCTCATTCTTCTCCATTCTTCGCCATCCTTCTAATAATATTTTAAGTACCAAATGATTCACATGCATAATTACCACACCCTAGAAGATTCTAGGTAGAAGGCTTATAGTTTTGGACCTTGATTATGGACTTGGACTCCAATTTGATAGCTATTCCATGCCCTTGGTGCTTGTTTTAGCCCGTAAAGAGCCTTCTTCAACTTCAACACCTTGTCTTCGTGGCCTTTGACTTCATAGCCTGATGGTTGCTGAATGTAGATTTCCTTTTCAAGAACTCCATTTAGGAAGGCATACTTTACATCCATCTATTGTATCTCCCACTTGTTTTGAGCTGCCAAATAAGTGATTAGTCTGATAGTCTCCAATTGAGCATCGGGAGCAAATACCTCATCATAGTTAATTCTAGCCTTTTGACTATAGCCTTTAACAACTAGTCTCTCCTTGTGCCTTTCAATTTCTCCTTTAGCATTTTTTTTGTTTTGTACACCCATTTGACACCTATCGCCTTGTATCCCTTGGGAAGTGAGGTAAGTTCCCAATTTCATTCTTCTCGATGGCCTTGATTCTTCGTCCATCGCATCTCTCCACTTCTTTTCTTGTACTGCTTCTTGAAAGCTCACTGGTTCACAATCGACAAATAGACAAAATAATGTAAGATTATCTTGTCGTTCAATTACCTCATAGAGATCTATAAGGCTTTTTGTACATTGTACAACTCTTTCACTTTGACTCCCACTTGACGATGACGGAGGTGATGAGTCTCCTTGAGTGGTTGATGTTGGTAAAGTGGGTGGAGTTGCAAGCTCTTGTTGAGGTTCACCTAGTTTCTCCCTCATTATTTGCTCATCTTCTTTAAACTGATGAAAGAAATTGAAGTCATCTGCATGAGAGTTAAAATCTCATTCTCCTTCTTCATTGAATACCACATCTCAACTAATCACAATCTTCTTATTGTCTGGATTGTACAACTTGTAGCCCTTCGAATTAGCATCATAGACGATGAAGATAAAGTTATCACTTTTATCATCAAGCTTCGTTCTTCGCTCATCTGGTACATGAACATGGACTATACTTCCAAAGGTTCTCAGGTGGGAAATGCCAGACTTTATTCCACTCCATGCCTCTTGCGGTGTCTTTCCCCATACACTTCTTATTAGAGATCGATTTGACAAGTAGACTGCATACGCTACTACTTCGACCCAAAACTCCTTGGGAAGTTTCTTGCTTTTGAGCATGCTTCATGCCATGTCGAGGATTGTTCTGTTCTTTTTTTGTGTCATACCATTTTGCTGGGGGGATCTAGGAACTGTCATTGGTCGACGAATTACATTTTCTTCATAAAACTCTTGAAACTCCCTGGAAGTAAATTCTCCACCTCGGTCGGATCTCATGGCTTTGATCTTTCTACCACTTTCTCTCTCCACTGTAGCTTTGAATTTCTTGAAAACTTCTGACTTCTGTTTCAAGAAATATACCCTGGTTTTTCTTGAAAAATCATCAATAAAGAGAAGAAAATAATTACTATTACCGAGAGAGCTAGGCTTGATCTGACCGTACACGTCAGTATGGATGAGCTCAAGTGGCTTCTTGGCTCTGACTCATTTGGAAAGCTTTTCTTGAATTTCTTCCCGACTAGACACCCTTCACAAAGCTAGTCAGGATGGTTGATATGAGGTAGCCCTTCACCATCTCCTTCTTAGATAGCAGATCTAAACCTCTAAAATTGAGATGTCCAAATCGAAGATGCCAAAGCTATGATGCATCTCTGTGGCAAACTTTTAGGCACTTTGCAACATCATTTTGTACGTTGATCAGGAACATTCTATTCTTTGACATTGGCACTTTAGCAATGAAGTTATTATTATCATCTTTTATAGAAAGATTATAATCCTTCATATGAATAACATAACCTTTCTCTAACAGTTGTCCTAAACTCAAGATGTTACTTTTCATATTAGGCACATAGTAGACATTGGAAATAAACTAATGTCTCCCATATTTCAAATGGATAAGGATGTTACCTCTCCCTTTCACTGCTATTGTGGAATCATCTCCAAATGAAACATTTCCGCTTACTGACTCATCTAGCTCCACGAACATGTCTTTCTTTCCACACATGTGATTGCTTGCACTACTGTCAAGGTACAAGGAATTTGCTTGGCCATCATAAGTTTTCTTTCGTGCTAGAAGAATAATTTATTTTCTATCTGTCGTCTCCTCCATGTAGTTGGCCTTCTCCTCAATTTTATTGTTGGGAGATCTACATTCTGAAGCATAATTCCCAAACTTCTGACAATTATAGCATCGAACTTGAGATTTGTCATACCTTGAGTTCGGATTGATTCTTCCACGGCCTCGTGTTGAGCTTTCTCATTTCTCATAGTTATTGTTGGAATTATTGTTATTATACTTCCAACCTCATCCACGACCGTGACTTCCACCTCGTCCATAGTCTCTACCTCTGCCTCGACCACGTTGGTTTCTATAATTGCCTTGATTTTCATGCATATCCTTGAGTTGCAGCTTGAGGAGTTGCTCAGTAAACCCTTACTTCTTCTTATGCTTCTCTTCGTATAATTGCAATGATGCTTGGAGTTGCTCGATCGTCATTTCTTCCAAGTCTTTAGTTTCTTCAATCGTCACAATGATGTGCTCAAATTTGGGATCCAATGAACGGAGTATCTTCTCTATTATCCTCACATCTTCTAACTTTTCACCATTTTTTAAATTGATTAGAAACAACTACTACTCTTGAGAAATAATCCAAAATAGACTCAGATACTTTCATGTGTAAGGATTCGAATTCACCTCTTAATGTTTGGAGACGGACCTTCTTCACTTGCTCAGATCCTTTGTAAGAGGTTTGTAGCTTCTCCCACGCTTTCTTGGCAGAGCTTGCACTCGAAATCTTTTCAAAGCCATCATCATCTAATGCTTGGTAGATGAGGTAAAGAGCCTTTTTGTCTCTCTTTCTTGAATCCTTCAAAGTTGTCTTTTGATCTGGTGTAAGAGCAGCAAAAACAACATCATTCGTAGGCTCGTTATATCCTTTCTCTATGACATCCCACACATCTTGTGATCCAAGAAGTGCCTTCATTTTGATACTCTAATTGTCGTAGTTGTTGTTGTTGAGTGTCAGGACTTAGAATGGTGCCATACCATTTGCCATATCTCTCAATATAATAAGAATTTGAAAAATTTGATTGTGCGGATGAATTCGGAATGCCGAAATACCTTGGGAGGGACCTGGTCAAATTTTCTATTTCGGTCAACGGTCAAAGTCAACCCTAACCTAGTCAACGGTCAACGACGTTGATGGCTCAGTCAACTCGGCTGACTCGGCTCAACTCGGTGAGTCAACTCGGTTTTCTGGCAGCACTCTTCCGGTGGCGCGTGGGCGCGTGTCTGAACTCCTATCAGGGAGATTCTGGCGGCGACAGATTCCTATCGTCGAGACCTTCGATTTGATATGCAATAGTGTATACTTTCTAACTGGCTCTGATACCACTTTGTTGGAAATGAAATACTCTCACAAATAACTTTTATTCAAACTCAAACAAATATTACAAGATCACTCTCACTCAACAACAAGATACTACAACTCACTCTTATAAGACTTTGCTTCTTCACTCATTTAGAAGCTCTTAATTTTTCTTGATATCTAAACTAAAATGGGAAGGGGTATTTATACTACTTAAGAACAATACCACACAAATAAACTTGTCAAAAATTACAATAACCATACACCTCATTCTTCTCCATTCTTCTCCATCCTTCTAACAATATTTTAAATTACCAAATGATTCACATACATAATTACCACACCCTAGAAGATTCTAGGTAGAAGACTTGTAGTTTTGGACCTTGATTATGGACTTGGACTCCAATTTGATTGGGTTTGGGCTCCTATAATGGATCAAGTTTATGATCCAACAATTTGAACTATAACAAGAAAATCTAGAAACAAGATTATTACTAAACATACTTAAACGTCGTCAAAAGTCAATGTCCTTTGACATAACCTTTTATCATATTTTTTGAAAAGAATAGTGTTATTACATACTTTAGAGTATAGTCATTTCTTGGTTTGTGGTGTCTTATGACCTACCATGCTGATTTATTGGAGAAATTCACATCTTCAGATCCCCTCCAGAAAACATAATCAACTTATGTTTGCTCTCCGATAGGTATACATGCTAGCTATGTGTTGAATCAAGTGTAGCGGAATAATCTCCTCCAATTTGATCATGCTCCAGCTTCTATCTTTAAAAAAATATTTAACCAAAACTTTAGCCGGTCTACCAGCATCAGGGCACAGTCTAGTCATTGATCCTTTGTTAGTCTAATTGTCCCACCAGATCGAAGCTACAATATCTCATGAGTTGATACTTCATATAATAGTCTTCTTATTAGCTTTTGCTTGATCTGCACCCAATACTTTTCATGATTGAGAGATTCCAGAGGACCACTTCTTAGATACTGGTGAGCTCTAGGATAGTACTTGGTCTTTAGGAAGGAAGCCATCAAGGATGGTTGAGTGCTAAATCTCCATCATGTTTTCATGATACATGTGTTATTAATATCATCCATCCATCTCAGACAAATATCACCTTCTATAGGCAAGCATAAATTCTTACACGAGCTCTAGTCATAGTAATCTTTGTTACTCACTGACCCATAAGAATCTGAAAAAGTGCCTCTCAACAAGAGTGTATAGGCGCATAGATCGTAAAACATTCTTTATCAGAACTAATCTTCCCCATAAGATAGCATTTTACCCTGCCAGCAACTTAAGTCCTTTTATGATTTTGTTATGATTTTGGCTACAATGTCATCATAAAAATGTAGCTTCTTCCTTCCAATATAAACATGACACCCTAGGTAATTGAAGGAAAATTATGTTGGAAATTTTACTAATGTGGGATTGAGTTTATCCCATCTTTGATGAATTAAACACGTGGGCCCCGCATGTCGGACACATTATTTCTTTACACATGTCTAATCTACTAAGTGAGTAGATAATGTTAGTGTCAAGTATCGTCAAATTTCGTTGAGAAATGAAAGAGATATTAGTACACAAAGTAAGGTGTTTGAGACATGAAAAGATGAAGTGTTTTTTGGCCAAATTGGCAAATCTCCCTCATTGGTAAAAGAAGGAAGAATTGAGCAATATATTAGCTCTAAGTTTGAGTAAGGGTTTGAGACCCCAAGGGGTAACCCATGTGTTTAGAAGAGAGAGGACCTAGGTGAGCTTGGGTTCGGGGCTAAGCCCCACATGCGCGCCACCGCCGTCCGGTCTGACCTCGGGTCACGGAAGGTCTCGGAACGTTACAACTGTTGGCCATAAAGATGTAACAGTTATGAACATTGAAGACGTTTTGCCTCCCAATGACTTCAGTTCAAACAAAAATATAGAGAGGACGAAACAGAAAGACACAGGCAGAACACAAATCAAACTAGTGTATCTTTCTGTTATGTTCTTCGTCAAGAACATACACACAGAAAACGGAAATATAGAAAGCAGGTTGAAAACATTTTTCGCTCTCTTTCTTCAGCAATTTGTTATTATTCATTATCTTCGCTAGAATCAACTGTATTTTCTTTGTGCAATACAGTTGATTAGTTGATGTTTTATCTTGGGAGACTATTGCCCAATACTGTAAAAGCATTTATACTGGGCAATTTTGTCTTAAAAACAGAGAACCATCTCTCGACTCAACGTTCTGTTTGTTTAACCATTCGAATACACTTTAACCCCATTTTTGTTACCTACCGGTTTATAACCAACAAATTCCTTATCCAGTATTCCAGTCTTGATTTTCATCCTATTAATTCTGCAAGGAGTGGTTTTGGAGCAATTGGGAAGAAAATTTTATTCATGTTCACCTTCTGTCCGGAGGCACTGTCATATCTCCCTCTATTATTCATAAACAACTTAATACTCTTATTGTTGCCAGCAAAAAAATTCACAACATCATCTACATAAGCCAAATGATTCATTTGTGGACCCCTTATATTCATTGGAAAAGGTACGAACCTTTCATGTTGAAATAAGTTGTTAAACATTCTGGTAAGAACATCTGACCCCAGAATGGATAGAGAAGGAGACAAAGGGTCTTATTGTTTGAGATCTTGTGATGAGGTGAACTTCTTTTTCCTGGTACCATGAATGACACAGTATAACATAGATCAGAGATTAGCCTCCTAATAGAATATTTCTAAATATTTTTTTATTAATTGTATTAATTATATATCTCATATTTTAGGTAGAATTATAATCCTTTTGTAATTAGGTTAATTAGTTACCTAGTTTGTATCAAAGTAATTATTCTTGTACCCTTGCCGTCGATACACCTTCTCGGCAGCCACCTTTTTTCATGTCGGCACCTAGTCCACGTCGGAACCCTAGCTGCCAAATGTGGGAACGTTTGGAATGTATTTTCCACGACAACAAAACTCCACGAACGTTATATCTTGAAAATCAGTTCAAGGACGTTCATCAGGATGGTTTCCCAAACGTGTCTACTTATTTTCAAGAACTCAAGATGTTTGTTGACCAACTCTCCGACGTCGGTGCACCAGTCACTAATTAGCAATTGGTCATGCAACTTATTGCAGGTTTGAACGAATCCTATGACGGCATTTCCACCATCCTTCAGCAATGCACTCTATTTTATGAGGCCTGTTCGAAGCTCATCCGTGAGGAAACCCATAAAAACAAGCGTAGCACCACTCGGGCCAGCATTGTCGACGCTGCCTTCACCACCACTATCGGGCCCTCCGCCAATGGCAGGGCCTCCCATTCCGGCAACCAGAACCGTCGATTAGAAGAGCTACAACAGTCAGCTACCTCCCGTAACAATGGCGGTGGGAATATGTAGTCTCATTCGGCCAAAAATAGACATCAACGACCACAGCAGTGGCAGTAGCCTTGACCGTGGGCTGCCTAAATGTCGTGGGCCGCATGGGCCCCACCGTCATGGGTCTCCCCTCCTTTCCCGTATCCGACATCCTAATGGATTCCACCTCAGAACTGACAGGCCTAACACTGGCATACTTGGCCCACGTCCACAATAGGCCTACACAACCCCCTCATCGACTTATATATCGACTTATGCATAGACTCTAGACAAAAAATGGTATATGGACACAGACGCCACATCTCACATGACAGTATCACAAGGTACTCTCTCATTTTATTCCAATTTGAGTAATTTAAATCAAAATATTATTGTTGGTAGTAGACAAGGCATTCCCATCCGTGGTGTCACGATCCAAAGCGGAGGGCCATGACGGGCACCCGGGCCCTACCTGCTGAGTACCACTCTTCACATATTTACCACTCTTCACCACTAGTATGAACCGTCCCCATATTTACCTGAGCCTGCGGGCATGAAACGCAGCGTCCTCCGACAAAAGGGACGTCACTATGACTGATGTACTATTTATGTCAAGTATGAAGAATAACATAAAAGAGATACAAAGTAAACTGAAATAGAAACAGCTGACAACAACAACCGACAACAATAGCCGGCAAAAATAGTTGACCAATAGTAAATGCCTCTGAGGGCCATAATATGCCTAACTGCCATGTACAATGCAAATGTGGTATACATATATATATTGGCCTCATTGGACATCTTCCTTCCCATAACAGCCTATGTGGGCATCATATCATATTGGCTTCTGTGGGCATAATCATCATCATATCCCAGCTGATCAGGTGCTCTGCGTATCCCGTTTCCCATCCCCAATATATGATCCAGGGTAATACATGAATAAAATGCATGAATGACAATAAAACATTCTGAGTTTATCTGAGTAACATAACATCCGTGTACCTTCGGCTAACATTGGGAATATCAACATCTTTCCCACATACCTCAATAAGGATTTGGGAACATATTTGGACATGCTTTTAACGTAGGAATAAATAACAGGAACATCCTTAACTACTAAGAGTAGAATAATTTATGGAACAATGTTACGTTTACGTTTCATTCTTAGAACATGCCAAAAAAAAAAGAAATAATTTGCCTTTACTTACCTGTGTCGAGTCGCCTAACAATGCAATTTACGCAGCTCATCTAACGCCTCACCCTTAGCTTCACTTACTCCACTACGGAGTAATCCTCTGATCCGCTAAAATGGAAGGAAATATGGTTGCTTCCTTCTTATGAAATAATATGCTTAGCTATAAGGAGAAGACCTAATTTAATGTTGTTGGACGTTATACTTGTTAAAGATCAAATTGTGAAAAGTCCATGTATAGTAAGAGACGTTGTAACCATCCAAAGTGATTAAAAATGGTCCCTAATCTCTACTTGAGAGCACCTTTTAACTAATTGAGACAAAAGACTTAAATGTCTTTTTCTTCCACTTTACACGTGTCACTCCCATCAATAACCCCATAATATTTATCACACCCTTATGAGTACATGTGTACTATATAGTTGTTGCCCCTTTTCCCATGATACACGTGGAAATGTCCATATTAATTCATAATCCTAATTAATTAGACATTCATGTTAATCTCCTACTTAATCAATTACACACCTAACTAATTAGTCACCACTTAAAATTCTATCTTAACCTTATGCGCTAAAACTTGGGATGCTGTCCGTGATTAAATAGCCACATTAATTTTCTAAAGTGTCTCCTTTATGAAGTAACACGAACCAACACAGTGATTCACCATTTAAATGCTACACGTAAATATTCCCACTTAATCTTGTCCCCTACTATACTTTATAACTTACCCGATCATTGTTGTTAATTAGCCGATCCTTGTTGTCAATTAGCCTATCATTGTTGTCCCACTTGGTAAGTCCTAAATTAGTTCGGGACCGCATCCTTTTATATACTAAGCTCTTGATGTGAATACCTCAATATAACCAAATTTCCTCAGGCCTCAGGTTTACTTGCATATGCCTAGCTGTTCAAACCATCGCCCGAAAGTACGGGGTGTTTCATCATTTCCCCATTTGAAACATTCATCCTCGAATGTTAGGGTCACATTTCTAATCCCTGTCATGTAGCCAGAAAACACAACCACCGCTTCTCGGGGTCATATAATATAACACTCACATGGTCATCAAGCCTTTATTATAATATTCCGAAACAGAACTCACCTTATGCTTCTCGGCGTTAAAATAGGTATGGATATTTGTTTTTCATCCCCTCTTCCACCTCTCATGTCACTTCTTCTACATTCTTTTTCCGCCAAAGAATTTTCACGGAGGCTACTTCCTTAGTCCTCAACTTGCGAACTTGTCGATTTAATATAGCAATAGGAACTTCTTCATATGATAAATCCTCTGTAACCTTGACGTCGTTGATTGGAATAATTTGGGAAGGATCTCCAATACATGCTCTCAACATAAAAACATGGAAAATTGGGTGAACAACCTCTAACTCCGAAGGTAAGTCTAATTCATAAGCTACTTGATCTGATTCGTCTAATTATGTGATATGACCCAATATACCTTGGGTTGAGCTTTCCCTTTTTCCCAAATCTCATTACCCCCTTCATAGGCGAAATCTTCAAAAAGACCCAATCATCTACCTGAAACTCTAGGTTTCACCATCGCACATCTAAATACGGCTTCTGACGACTCTGAGCAGCTAACAACCGTTCTTGGAAAAATTTCATCTTCTCTATGGCTTGGTGACTAGGTTAGGCCCAAATAATTCTGATTTGTCTACCTCGAACTGTCCGATAGGAAATCTATATTTTTGTCCATACAAAGCCTCGTATGGAGCCATTTTGATGCTAGCATTCTAACTATTATTGTATGAAAATTCAATAAGGGTTAAATGATCATCCCAACTTCCCTTGAAGTCCAATACACGAGCTTGTAGCATATCTTCGAGCATTTGAATCATATTCGACATGCCTATTTGTTTCAAGGTGGAACATTGTGTTAAGATTAACTTGAGTGACCAAACCCTTTTTGAAATGATCTCCAGAAATTAACTGTGAACTACGCACCTCAATCAGATATAATAGAAATAGGCATACCATGAAGGCGAACAATCTCCTTACCGTACAACTTTGCGTAGTCCTCGATTATGTAGGTAGTTTTCACCGCCAGAAATTGAGCTGATTTGGTCAGTCTATCAAGAATCGCCCAAATAGAATCAAACTTATGATAAGGGTGACGTAAACCTGTAATGAAATCTATATTAGTCATTTCCTATTTTCACATCAGAATCTCAATGTTTTGAGTCAAGCCATTGGGGTTTTGGTGCTCTATTTTTACTTACTGACAATTAAGGCACTGAGCTACAAACTCCGTAATGTCCCTCTTCATGTCTTTCCACCAATACGTACCTCTGAGATCATGATACATCTTAGTAGATCCAGGGTGAATGGAATATCGTGAGTAATAGACTCTGTCATAATCTTGTCTCGTAATCTTGCTACATTGGGAATACACAAATGGACCTTCCACCTGGGGGTCCTTCTCCCATTATACTTAAATGATGCTATTCTCTTTTTGTTAAATATCCTTCATGATCTTCCCTAAAAATGGGATCTTCATCATGACATCCCCTTTTTTCAGTATGAGTGATGACCCTGCTACATTATGAGTTATAGGGCTATCACTATCTGAATCCTCCAATCGAAATCCCACTTAGCTAACTGATGCGTTCCCTCAGGTCAACTTCTCTCCTTCGTCCTCACATTAGCCAAGCCATTTGTGGTGAATGATTCTATTGTCAACTTAGCTTTGTTTATTAACAGTGTGCTGAAAAATCTTATATTTGTAGTATCTAAATCATGAATACTTTATGTACAATGTCATTGAATATAAAGTGCGCATATCATCGTAGTTAACTCTCATTCATGGTCTAAAAGGAATCTCTTTTTTTCTTTTTTTCGTACTTTCTCTCTACTCATAATTATAAACAACTTCCTTTTTTTTACTTTTTTTTTACCCTTGTTCACTCATTTTATTACTTGTCATACTCATCTTCATTTTAAAATATTCTGGTATACATACGTACTCTCAAACGTTGCTCCTAATTCCAATCCTTGGCATTACTACCCCTTAAAAGGTGAGTTATTAACTTATTTCCTTATTCAGTACGTTAAAGGTTCTGAAAAATGTACATTACCTGACGTTGGTCTACTATATCCAAACATGGTCATTATACTTAGATTTGAATATCTTCACTTTCCTCATGGCTTAAGATTTTCTGTCAATGAAGCTTTAGGAAAAAGATTTTCTTGATCTCATTAAGCTGTAAACTCATTATTCTATCTATCTCGTAGAGCCTTTGGTCAGTTTATAAATACTTATAGACATCTATATTTGTCTGACATTGTATCTTCATTATAATGTTGTTATCTCTTTGACATATATCTTTAATGTCTACCTTATATCCATAGGCGTCATTGGCTCCTTTCCACCTGTTTAGGCGCTAATCTCGAGCTTTACTCACTGTTACTTCCGTTTACATACTTTCTGAGAGGTATGACTGCATATGTTATGGAATAGATGCTTTGTATGTTCAAATCCAATTCACGGTGTTACATGATCCAATGACTTGTCAAGCTTTCTTGTCTTATCATTATTAGATTTCCCATTGACCAAGTGCTCATTCATCATACCTTTACATTTCTATTTCAAGTTGCCTTGGGAAAAATCTCTTATCTCAAAGTATTTCTCATACTCTCTTCATGAACATCAGATAATTGCCACCTTTGGCCGAAGAGTTATTATTGTCCCTCCTCTACCATTGGTCCTTACGCTGTTCTGGAGTAATCATACCTTTGTGAAACCTGCATAAATATAATCTATTCACCTTTATCCTTTTTGTCGAAATCCTTCATTCCATTCGTCGAAAAACATTTCTGCCTTGATACTTGATCATACCATTCTATTCATACTTATTAACTGTTTTCATATTTCTTACACCCATTCTTCGATTGTTCCATAGTTCTCGTCCTCAATTGCCCCAACAAGCTATTGTTACCCAGAGATTATTTAGAATTGTAACATGCTGCACAATGAAGCGGAAGACCTTACCAGTCCAATAACTATATCATGACCTAGCTGACTAACATTCATACATGTAATTCTCAATAATATGCGATATCGGTCTATACGCAAGGACGAGAGGCTTATGTCCCCTTCCACTACTGTGGATAACTCGATCCATATATATGACTTGGCGCACTATTCTAGGTACGTCACTTTACGTGATCTTCTTAAATTTACACAACTCATAATAATCTTATCCTTACCTTTATGCAACAACTAGGGATACTTCGGAATGTTGTGGCCATGGCTACCACCCTAAACCAACCCCCTGTACCTTTGCGGCATAATCCGGCATGCGCTCGACCATACTGACTGCAAGATGGTCAGGGCGGTCTCACTCGACCTTTACAACTTTGACCCTGAGATATTCGCATCTTTGACCCTTCTAACTATTGGCGATCCCTGACTAATAAACTCCTTGACCCCTCAAGGGCCTATCTCTGTCCAATGCTCTATGATGAAGTCGTTCCTGGGAAAGCAACTTATTCATATCCTCTGACGGATCTGTCTCACTAGAGAGCATACTACTCGTATTTACACTCAATCCAACTTCAATGTCCCTTCTAATCATACCCCTACTGGAGGAAGGCATTCCTGTGATCATAAACAGATAAGGTCTACAGAGAGAATCCTTACAATCTCAAATTTTAACCATGACACTGCCTTTATGGCATAACAATCGTCTGGTAGAAGTCACTCATTTACTGGCAACGAATATGAACTAACCGAAGTCTTTTTGGTAACCGTCGTCACTGGAACAATATAAGGAACGAGTTAAACTCGAATTATTAAGACCCAGTTCCACTGAACGATCTATGATATGAAAAATGGAAACCATCCCTAAATGGCTTGCAGCCTCCTGTTTATAAGTGTGGCACGCACCACACCCATAAATAAGACTCTACTAGACACAACTTGCAGACTCCCTAGGACAGACCTGCTCTGATACCAAATTTGTCACAACCCAAACTGAAGGGCCATGACGGGCACCCGGGCCCTACCTGCTGAGTACCATTCTTCACATATCTACTAGCTAACCGTTGTCAATCATGGCCACAAGGGTTGTCACCAAATATAATGCTGACACACACATCAAGGCCCACATGGCCATACATGACTACTATACATAGGACAACTGTCTACAAGCCTCTAAAGAGTACATGACATCACAAGGTCGGGACAGGGCCCCGTCATACCCATATTCATATGCATAATATCATACCACAACCAGGTACAACTCTGAAACAAGTAGAGTGCTTCAATATCAGCTAAACCATCAACCTACTAGTACGAACCATCCCCCTATTTACCTGAGCCTACGGGCATAAAACGCAACGTCCTCCGACAAAAGGGACATCAGTACGACTGATGTACTGAGTATGTCAAGCATGAATAATAGAATAACAGAGATACAAAAGTAAACTGAAATAGAAACAACTGACAACAACAGCTGACAACAACAACCGACAACAATAGCCGGCAAAAATAGTTGACCAATAGTAAATGCCTCTGAGGGCCATAATATGCCTAACTGCCATGTACAATGCAAATGTGGTATACATATATATATTGGCCTCATTGGACATCTTCCTTCCCATAACAGCCTATGTGGGCATCATATCATATTGGCTTCTGTGGGCATAATCATCATCATATCCCAGCTGATCAGGTGCTCTGCGTATCCCGTTTCCCATCCCCAATATATGATCCAGGGTAATACATGAATAAAATACATGAATGACAATAAAACATTCTGAGTTTATCTGAGTAACATAACATCCGTGTACCTTCGGCTAACATTGGGAATATCAACATCTTTCCCACATACCTCAATAAGGATTTGGGAACATATTTGGACATGCTTTTAACGTAGGAATAAATAACAGGAACATCCTTAACTACTAAGAGTAGAATAATTTATGGAACAATGTTACGTTTACATTTCATTCTTAGAACATGCCAAAAAAAAAAGAAATAATTTGCCTTTACTTACCTGTGTCGAGTCGCCTAACAATGCAATTTACGCAACTCATCTAACGCCTCAACCTTAGCTTCACTTACTCCGCTACGGAGTAATCCTCCGATCCGCTAAAATGGAAGGAAATATGGTTATTTCCTTCTTATGAAATAATATGCTTAGCTATAAGGAGAAGGCCTAATCTAATGTTGCTGGATGTTATACTTGTTAAAGATCAAATTGTGAAAAGTCCATGTATAGTAAGGGACGTTGCTCTAACCATCCAAAGTGATTAAAAATGGTCCCTAATCTCCACTTGAGATCATGATTTAACTAATTGAGACAAAAGACTTAAATGCCTCTTTTTTCCACTTTACACGTGTCACTCCCATCAATAACCCCCTAATATTGATCACACCCTTATGAGTACATGTGTACTATATAGTTGTTGCCCCTTTTCCCATGATACACGTGGAAATGTCCACATTAATCCATAATCCCAATTAATTAGACATTCATGTTAATCTCCTACTTAATCAATTACACACCTAACTAATTAGTCACCACTTAAAATTCTATCTTAACCTTATGTGCTAAAACGTGGGATGCTGCCCGTTATTAAATAGCCACATTAATTTTCTAAAGTGTCTCCTTTATGAAGTCACACGTAACCAACACAGTGATTCACCATTTAAATGCTACACGTAAATATTCCCACTTAATCTTGTCCCCCACTGTACTTTATAACTTAGCCGATCATTGTTGTTAATTAGCCGATCATTGTTGTCAATTAGCGGATCATTGTTGTCCCACTTAGTAAGTCCTAAATTAGTTCGTGACCGCATCATTTTATATTCTATGCTCTTGATGTGAATACCTCAATATAATCAAATTTCCTCAGGCCTCAGGTTTACTTGCATATGCTTAGTTGTTCAAACCATCACCCGAAAGTACGGGGTGATACACGTGGTTATGGTGATTTCTCCCTATCCCCACCACATCTACCACTAATCTTAAAAAATGTATGACATGCCCCTAAACTCATTAAGAATCTAATCTCCGTGCGACATTTCACAATTGACAATTGGGTTTCCCTTGACTTTGATCATTTTGGTTTTACAGTGAAGGATTTTACGATAGGGAGATAAATAATAAGATGTGATAGCACAGGATATCTCTATCCTATTTCAAACGTCGTCAACAATCCAGTCTCAGTTCCATCAACCTTTTATGCTCTTTCTTCTTCCCTATGGCACTCTAGATTAGGACATCCGGGAGACTCTGTTTTACGCTGCCTTAGGAAATTTAATTTTATTTAATTGCGACCGTATTTCTAGGACTCCTATATGTGAATCTTGCGTTTTTGAGAAACATGTGAAATTACCATTTTCTGCATCCACAAATTATACTTTAATGCTTTTCGATATCAGACATAGTAATTTATGGACATCACCTATTTTGAGGCCATAGATATTATGTGTTGTTTTCAGACGCTTATTCCAACTTTCTATGGACTTTTCCAATTGGAAATAAATCCCAGGTCTACCCCATTTTTTCTTCATTTAGTGCTTTTGTAAAAACACAATTTGAAAAGAGCATTAAATATTTTCAATATGACAATGGCAAGGAATTTGATAATAACCAATTCAAATAGTTTTGCTCTAATAACGGTCTTACCTTTCGATTTTCCTGCCCTTACACATCCTCCCAAAATGGTAAAGCCGAACGGGAAATCCGAACCATAAATAACTTCATTCATGCCCTACTTGCTCACGCCTAAATTCTGCCTCAATTCTGGCATTACGCACTCTCCATGACCACCTATCTCCTAAACATAATCCCAAATAAGTCTCTAGCTCAACGGTCACCCACCCAAGTTCTGTTTCGTAGGAACCCCTCCTACCAATACTTGCGTATTTTTGGATGTCTTTATTACCCTCTCCATCCGACCACTCAGAAACAAGCTCGTAGCATGTCCTTAAGCATCTGAATCATATGCTCGGTCTGCCCGTCTGTCTGAGGATGGAAAGCTGTGCTAATATTAACTTGGGTTCCCAAACCCTTTTGAAATGATTTCCAAAATTTAGCTGTGAACTGCGCATCTCGGTTAGATATAATAGAAATAGGCACACCATGAAGGCGAACAATCTCCTTAATATACAATTTCGCGTAATCCTCGGCTATGTACGTAGTTTTGACTGCTAGGAAATGAGTTGATTTGGTCATCAACCATTACCCAAATAGAATCAAACTTATGATAAGAGCGAGGTAAACCCGTAACAAAATCCATATTAATCATTTCCCATTTCCATATCGGAATCTCAATGTTTTGAGCCAAGCCATCGGGATTTTGGTGCACTATTTTTTTACTTGCTGATAATTAGGACATTAAGCTACAAATTCCGCAATGCTTCTCTTCATGTTGTTCCACTAACACATACCTTGGATTTCATGATACGTCTTAGTAGATCCAGGGTGAATGGAATATTGTGAGCAATGGACCTCCGTCATAGTCTTGTCTCATAATCCTGCTATATTAGGAATACACAAATTGACCTTCCACTTGGGGTCCCTCTCCCATTATGCTAGAAAGTTAAGATTCTCTTTTGTTAAATATCTTTCCCGCTCTCTAAAAAAATGGGATCTTCATCATGACGTTCATTTTCTTTCGGTACGAGGGATGAACCTGTTGTATTATGAGTCATAGGGATATCACTATCTGAATCCTCCAATCAGACTCCCACTTAACTAACAAATGTGTTCCCTCATGTCAACTTCTCTCGTTATTCCTCACATTAGTCAAGCCATTTGTGGTGAATGATTTTATTGTCAACTTAGCTTTAATTATTAACTAGTGTGCTGAAAACTCTTATATTTGTAGTATCTCAATCATGACCACTTTGTGGACAATGTCATTCGAATCTGAAGTGTGTGTATCATCACCGTTAACTCTCATTCATGATCTGAAATGAATCTTTTTTTTGTACTTTCTCATTACTCGTAATTATAAACAACTTCCTTTCCTTACTTCTTTTGACACTTGTTCACTCATTTTCTTACTTGTCGTACTCTTCTTAATTCTAAAATATTTTGGTATATATACGTAATCTCAAACATTGCTCTTGATTCCAATCCTTGGCATTACTACCCCTTAAGGATGAGTTGTTAACTTATTCCCTTATTCAGTATGTGGAAGATTCTGAAGAATTGCATTACATGACGTTGGCCTACCATATCCAAGCATGGTCATTCTACTTAGATTCGAATTCTTTTACTTGCCTCATCGCTAAGACTTTGTGTCAATTGCGCTTTGGGAGAAGATTTCCTTGATCTCGTTAAGCTGTAAACCCATTACGTTATCTATCTAGTAGAACCTTTGGTTAGTTCAAAAATTCTCATAGACATATGTATTTTCCTGACATTTTATCTTCATTATAATGTCATTATCTCTTGACATAAAAGCGGCATCGTTGACTCCAGAGAAGTAAGCAAAGGGGTCGTTTAAAGACCTTTTCAAAAACCACTTTGTAGAGGGCGGGTATTACGCTCAATAGAACTAGACTTTGCTATGTCAATAGTCAATAGGAGAGAGAAAGAAAGAAAACAGCAAGAGGAGGCCTTTTTCTTTATATTTCACTATTTCATTTTAATGTCTACATTGTATCCATAGGCATCATTGGCCCTTTTTCACCTGTTTAGGTGCTCTCGAGCTTTACTCACTGTTACTTCCGTTTACCTACTTTCTGAAAGATATGATTGCATGTGTTATGGAACCGATACTTCATATCTTTAGATCCAATTCACGGTGTTACATGATCCAATGACTTTTTCTTGTCTTATCATTATTAGATTTTCTATCGACCGATCGTTAATTCGTCTTACCTTTACATTTCCATTTCAAGTTGCCTTGGGGGGTTTCTTATCTCAAAGTATTTCTCATAATGTCTTCCTCAACATCAGAGGTTCCCTCCTCTACCATTGGTCCTTACACTGTTCTGGGGTAATCATACCTTTTTTAAACCTGCATAACAATAATCGCATTCACTTTTATCTTTCTTGTTGTAATCCTTCCTTCTACTCGTCATTAAACGAAAAACATTTCTGCTTTGCTACTTGATCATACCATTCTATTCATATTTATTAACTATTTTCATATTTCTTACAACCATTCTTCTATTGTTCCATAGTTCTCGTCCTCCATTATCCCCAACAAGCTATTGTTATCTAGAGGTTATTTAAAATTGTAACATGCTGCACAATGAAACTGAAGACCTTATCAGTCCAATACATATAGCATGCCTCAGCTTACTAACATTAATACATGTAATTCTCAATACTACGCGGTATGTCCGTTTATGCACGGTCGAGAGACTTATGTCCCCTTCCACTACCATGGATAACTCGATCCTTATATATTACGTGATCTCCTTAAATTTACTGATGGACACTCTTTAGACGATTCGATTGTGGCAATCCATTCTCGTTAATTATAGCCATGGACAATTCCCAATCTATTCTAGGACATCACAGTTTAGGTCGCATGTACGTAACATGTTCCCTCATTCTAATCAACACGAGTCACTGCAAAATGTGTAGATTTTCATAACTTACTAAACCTTCCAATGATGTCTTCTGCTTTTCATCTGTACAACTTATAATCATATTTTCCTTACCTTTGCGCATTAACTTGAGACATTTCAAAACATTATGGTCATGGCTGCCACACTAAACCAACCCCCGGTACCTTTGCGGCATAATTCGGCATGTGCTTGACCATACAAAGTACAAGATGGTCGAGGCGGTCGAAATTTGACCTTCAAAATTTTAACCCTGAGATATTGGCATCTTCGAACCCTTTAAATATCGGCAATTCCTAACCAATAAACTCCCTAGGTTATGAGCTCCCTAACCCTTTAAGGGTCTATCTCTATCAGATGCTTTAGGATGAAGTCGTGCCTGAGAAAGCAACTTACTCATATCCTCTAACAAATCTGTCTCAATAGAGAGCATACTACTCGTATTTACACTCAATCCAACCACAATAAGTCCTGCTAATCATAGCCCTATAAGAGGAAGGCATTGCTGTTATCATAAACACGATAAGGTTTACAAAGAAAATTCTTACAACTCAACTCTAAAGCACGATTCTAGATCAAAAAGGAAAGTAACCATCATCCTAAATGCCTTGTAGCCTGATGTCTATAAGTGTGGTGCACAACACACCCATAAACAAGACTCTACTAGACACGGCTTGTAGACTCCCTAGGACAGACCTGCTCTGATACCAAGTTTGTCACGACCCAAACCGGACGGCCCCGACGGGCACCCGAACCTCACCTATCGAGTACCACTAAGCATACGTTTAACATCTAATCGTAATTAATGAAATTTTATAGACAGAAGGCTAACCGATAAACATATATATACTAGGCTGACAAGGCCATATTCGACTACTACACATAGGATATCTGTCTACAAGTCTCTAACAGTAGCAACTTCAAAATGGCGGGACAGGGCCCCGCCATACCCATATGACACACAAAAATATACCGTATCGAGCTTAGACCGATACTCCAAAACAAGGGGAGTGCTCCAATGTTCACTGAATTGGCTACACAAGGGCACCTTCCTTCCTACAACAACCTCTGTGGTCATCATTTCATTTTGGCCTCTGTGGGCATCATATCATATTGGCCTATGTGGGCATCATTCTTTTTGTGATATATGAACCAGCTGCAGGTGGTGTTGCGTATATAACGCCATTCCCTTTTCCCACCCCTACATATATATAATGCGTACCATATACTAGTACATATAATATATGTGGGTCTAGGGTAATACATGAATATAATGCACTACATGAATGACAATAAAACATTCTGAACTTATCGGATAACATAATATCCTTGTACCTTCGGCGAACATTGGAAATATTAACATCTTTTCCATATACCTAATAAGGATTTAGAAACATATTTAGACATGCTTTTAACATAGGAATCAATAACAGGAACATCCTTGACTTCTAAGAGTAGAACAATTTATCGAATAATATTACAGTTACGTTTCGTTCTTACAACATGCCAAAAGAAGAAATAATTTGCCTTAACATACCTTTAGTCGATCTAACAGACACAATCCGCAATGTACTCAAAGTATGCAGTAATTCAATCTTTAAATGGAGTACAAAATTACTTCATATGTTGTTTATCAAGTACATTGTTGCCTATAGTCCCTTAAAAAAATCATCTAACTAATATGAGAAATGAAATCTCAATAGTATTGTAAAATCACGTTGCTTCCAAAATACTTTGTGCTATGAATAATATCCAAGGATAAAGGTTGCTCCAAATTTCTCTACTTCTCATGAAATGAAAGAATCAAAATAGTTGTTGTGTAGTTTATTTATGAAACACTACGTTTAGCTACAGTGACAAAGGGTCATATTTGCTGAAAATGTTCCTAATAATAAGGGTCCAAAAAAAGTGTTTCATCCATCATGGACCGTGGAGTCCACCCACCTCTTCATTATATCATTATAAAGCTCATTATACGATAAGTTCTCAACACACCATTTAGTATTGATTAGTCATTTATAGATTTTCCTGTAGGTTTCCACGTATATGCCCACCAAAGTCACTTATCCAATTAATCATAATTAGCACCATAATTGATTCCTTACTCTCCCACTTTACTCTAATATTTAATCAATTACCCAGTAATTAATTTCTTGATCCCAATTCACTTACATCTTAATGATTTGTAAAACCTTCATATACTCAATGTCATACTCATGTGATATAGCACTAGTCCATAAGCTCTTTTGGGACATACAACAATTATTTTCAATTTCCGTCGTCACACTTCATAAGACTTAAATTATTTCGGGACTGCATCCTTTTATTTACTAAGCTTCTTTATTTGCATATATGAACATGAAAAAAAATCTTTCAACGCTCGGGTCTATTTACATACGTCTAGCGATTCAAACCATGGCCCGAAAGTATGGGATGTTACACCTATAGACACCAACTCCAAGCTCAGCGCTGATTCCGGCCCTTCATATTCAAACCCGACTCACTATCGTAGCCTGGCTGGGGCCCTGCAATACCTCACATTCACAAGACCATACATATCCTATGTCGTGCAACAAATCTGCTTGCACATGCACAGTCCAGTGAAAGCACACATACATGCTCTCAAACGTATTTTACGATACATCCAAGGTACATTTTACTTCGGATTACATCTATACAGGTCTTCGCTCACTGGTCTCATTTCTTATTCTGATGTTGACTAGGGTGGATATCCTGACACCCGATGCTCTATGTCTGGTTATTGTGTTTTCCTCAAAGATATCTTATTGTCTTGGTCTTCCAAAAGGCAACCTACAATATTCTGATCCAGTGCAGAAGCAGAGTACAGAGGTGTCGCTAACGTCATCTCTAAGTCTTGTTGGATCTGTAACCTTCTACTTGAGCTTCACTACCCTATTCAAAAGGCAACACTTGTCTACTGCGATAATATTAGTGCGATATATCTTTCCGGCAATCCCGTCCAACATCAGTTCTTCATGTTCCTTCCAGATATCATATTGCCGACATCTTCACCAAAGGACTTCTGCGCATACTCTTTGATGATTTTTGAGCCAGTCTCTGTGTTCGTGAACCTCTCGCTTCGACTGCGGGGGTGTAATAGCATATTTCTCAATATTATTTCATTAATTGTATTAATTGTATATCTCCTATTTTAGGTAGAATTATATTCATTTTGTAATTAGGTTAATTAGTTACTTAGTTTGTATCAAAGTAAATATTCTTGTAACCTTATATATATTGTAAATCATTCATCAATAAAGATGAAGGAACATATTCCTTTATCTCCCAATAATGTCAATCCATTTATAGGCTGGTTACATCCAATGTCTCCTACGAGGTTGTAAGAAAATTTACTTTACTCTGTGTCACAGTGATACTCCAATTTCACCACACAATAGAAGCTAACAACCAAATACAGGTTTATATAAAGAATCAAAGGAACAATTTTGTTTACTTGAGTAGGTCATTAGCTTTCTTGTATTTATATTGAGCCACTATTTGTCGGAATACCTCGAAGAGCAGTTTCTTTCAAATATGTCATTCGGTGCCAATACAATCCTATCTGATTTCTGATGTTCAGATGAAGCACTTGATATAAATTCCAAAAAATGCAATAAAACAAGGGACAAGATAATTCGATCACATCACTAATATTATTCAATCCATATCTAAGTGAGCTCCAACTTAGTTCCTGCTCTATTGCATGGGCTTGGGTGAAGGGACAAGATTCCACAAGATTTGGAGCAAAAGTAAGTATTTATTTAATATGTAAATTCGGTCCAAGCCAAATTAGTGTTGAAGTTGAGTTAGTTATAAGTTCTCGCTCGATAAAACACATACCAAACCTTAGTTTTTTTTACTCTATCTCATGTGGATTTTGGACGTATTATGGAAGTTATCAAAACGTTTTATCAGCTACGAGCAATTTAGCGATGAAATTAGTAGCTAATTTCATATTTTTTTTAAGTGATTCTTGATAAAGACTCATTTCATTATTGTTTGAAGGAGTTTCTTTTCTACTTTCTGAAAATCATTCTCCTCAAAGATAAATGCTTTCTTTAAAGTATTAACCATTCATTTTATGATCTTAATAGATTATGGAAATAATCCTTGATTATTACATAATCAAATCAAATATCTTACATTTAGGATGTAAATATTCATAGTATATTCTACCTTAATTATAGCCTAGCTTTAGTCTTGTATTGATGTATATAATATTGTATTCAATGAATGAAATATTCACGGAAAATATTTCCTTCATGTTATCAAGAGCCAAAAAAATTAACCCCGCCAAACCCTAATTCTACTCAGCCACCCCTCCTAAGTCGAAACCTTACTGGTTTTTGGCCAATACCCTACCTTTTTGGCCAACTCCTTCCTCCTCAAACCCTAATTAGGGTTCCGCCACCCCCTCCCATAGCCGAAACCTATTGTTTTCGGTTTCTTTCCTTGCCAAAACCCTACTTTCTTTTTGTTTTTCCTTCTTCTCTAGGGAAACAATGGCCGACAACACAAATTCCATCATACTCTTGTCGTAAACAACGTCCAGAATTTTATTCCAATTATCCTTGAGATGAAAAAAGGGCAATATTCCTCTTGGGCGGAGTTATTCAAAATCCATTGCCGAGCATACCAAGTCATCGACCATATCCTTCCCTCTGAATCGGAAGTCATGAAAAAATCAACCGATGTTGAAATGACCCTTTGGTCTCGCTTGGATGATATAGTCATTCAATGGATTTACGACACCATATCAAATGACCTTTTGCACACTATTTTGGAACCGGATTCGATGATCAACAATCATGGGAGCGGTTCCAAAACATTTTTCAAGATAACAAGAATGCTCGTGCGGTTTATCTTGAACATCAATTCACTAATGTCAAAATAGATGATTTTCCAAACGTCTCTGCTTATTGTCAAGAGCTGAAAGTGCTTGCCGATCAACTATCAAATGTTGGTGCACCGGTGACAAATCAAATATTAGTTCTCCAATTAATTGCGGGTTTGAATGAACAATATGATGGTGCTGCTACGTTCATTTAACAAAGTAACTTGTTACCACCTTTTTATGAGACTCGTTCGGGATTAATTCTTGAAGAAACCCGGAGAGTGAAACAAATGGCGACGGAGGCAAATAATGCCGGCACCGCCGTCTTTTCCACCAACATGTATACCGATGATTTTGGCCCTCCAAATTCTGGTTCGGACAGTGGTTCAAATCGTACAAATAATGGACTAAAACGGGGTCAAAATTGCAACAATAACAAAGGAAAAAATAATAGTGAAAAGGGGCGGGGCCGTGGCAGAGGGAGCCACTCCGGAGGAGGAGTCAGCCGCGGCAGCAGGGGCAGAACCAACCCCACTAGCAGCCGCAATAATGCAATGGCAGCAGGCAGTGGGGCCAGTTACCGCCTTTGGGCTGGAACCCACAGCAGTGGGGCCCTCCCTGCCCTTATCCGACAGCCTAGTGAGCCAGGTCCAACACACCCCAGCAGCCTAGAGTCCTAGGCAGCCATCCACAACAAGCGTTTTCAGCTCATGGACCATCTTCTTCAAGTTATGTTCCCATGGACATCAAGCAAGAGATGAACAATATGACTATCAATGTTTCCGATGACTCATGGTACTTGGACACGGGGGAAACATCACACATGACGGTATCTCAAGATAATATCTCGTCTTATTTTAATATGAGCAGTAATAAAAATATTGTTGTTGGCAGTGGGTAGGAAATTACAATTCGTGGTATTGCACAATTAAATACCCCCACCCACCTTTACAGTTAAACAATGTCCTACATGCACTCAAACTTATTAAATACTTGATATATGTGCGTCGGTTCACCGCTGACAACAGTGTTTCTGTTAATTTTGATCCGTTTAGGTTTTCTGTGAAGGAATTTCAGACGGGGATGCCACTAATGAGATGTAATAGCACTGGGGATTTGTATCCTATTACCGCCACCACCAACAACCAAGTCCCCGCACCATCAACCTTTGCCGCTCTTTCTCCAACCGTATTGCATAATCGTTTGGGACACCCGGGAGCACCGTTTTTCAATTTTCTTAGAAAAATAAGTTTATTGATTGTAAACAAACTTTGTATTCTCATGTTTGTCAGGCTTGTATTTTTCGGAAGCATGTTAAATTTTCCTTTTTTTATCTACTTCAAAAACTATTTTGTCATTTGATATCATGCATAGTGATTTGTGGACATCCCCGGTTTTAAGTTCGGCAGATCATAAATATTATATGATTATTTCAATTTAGTGAGTATGTATCTCAAGTTGTTTATCCAAGAAAATAGCCTTTATATCTACATTTGACTTACAAGTATATACTTGACGATAAAGGATAAGCAAAGAAGAGGACAAGAAAATGTCGAACATCAGTATTTAGGGAAATTAAAGATTGTGATGCAATTTTGAACAAAAGCAGGATTTAAATATGAAGTGGGTTCATGATCTAAAGAGGATTAGGATAAAAAAGAGACTCATTATATAGGCTAAGAATTCCCATTTTTGTATTCTAGTAAAATTAGATACAATTGGTAAGTGAAGGAGTGTTGCCAACTGATTGTTGTTAACCTGTATTCGAAAATATCTTAAAATAGAAATTAAAAATAATTCAGAAAATAGTATCTAAAATATGTAAGAATTATATCGAGTCCACTGAATACACAGTGTATCCTTAAAAAAATTATTCCCCTCAATGTATCCGATGTTATGGAATATATCCTTCCAGGATAGAATGATTTACTCACCGTTGTAGCGGTACATCAACGTGGCGGATCCAGAATTTTCACTAAGGGTGTTCGAAAAAACAACTGAAATACTTGAGCTAGCTTTTTACATTCGTTCAGGGTGTTCAAAAGTTAATATATGTACATGAATACAGAAAATATACCTTAAATATACACTACAATCTTTTGCCCCGCCTTGTACATCAAACTTCGGTGACTGAAAGGTTGCCCCCTTAACGGATGTAAATCACACGAAAATTTAATGATGTGCAAGAAGAACAAAGAGAGGAGAAAATCAGAAAACTCATAAGGAATATACGGGGATCATCAGGTTATATATAACCATAGAAGCGTTTGTTCAGAAAGGCGCAACTTTGACCAAAAGGTTGCCCCCTTTCAGATGGAGGGAATGTTTGAAATAATCCGGAAAGGAAAAATGGGTCAGCGGGTCAGAAACGGATCTGAAAAATCGGGTCATAATTTGGATTTTAATTACTGTAATAATTAAAAATTAAATAAATTTGATCCAAAAGAATTAATCAATCAATCATTTGACCGAAGCCGAACGATGTCGGCACAAGATTTGCCTTCATCTCAACCCTTTAACAACTAGAAGGAATGATTCTATATTTAATCACATCAACTTTCCTTTCCACAATTAATGCGAGAGAAAAATGCTTCATCCAAAAAGAAAAAAGAAATAATTCAAAAAATTTCATTTTCCCTCCATATTTCTTTCTTCCGTTTCTCATTCATCTAACATTAAAACCCAACACTGATATAGAAGGAACAGAAGGGGAGAACATGAAGATGCAGCAGAGGAAGGACGGCAAAAAGGTGGAGTGTACGAAGCAAAGAATAATTAGGTGGCCTATTATAGAGCCGCTCAAAAGGAAACTTATATTTAAATTTATGTACAGGCAAAAGGTTAATAAAATATAAAACTTTAGAGCTTCAAGCGAAAATGAGGCAGGTAACCCAAGTTAGAACAACAAGGTTCGTGTTGTATGTATGATATGGCGGTGTTTTCTCTCAATACCACCATTTTTTTTCTGTGTATGAGAACAACTAGGACAAGTATTCCATGTTTATCAAAGTAGAATTGGAATTGAGAGTTGACATATTCACCACCAACATGCACAATCAGGTTAGAAAATTTGATATCTGTATCAAATATATTTGTGACCATGGCATTATGTTTTTGAATGACTGGAAAAAGCATCAGATTTTCTATTAAGAGGATAAAGCCAACAATCTGAAAATGTCATTTAAAAGTTAACGAAAACCAGACACGAAGGAAATGGGAGAGCACCATTCATCCCTATGAATCAATTTAGAAGGAGAATGAGATGAGAATTGCGATAATTGAAATGGAAACTCTGTGATGTTTGGCCAAGGCACATGCATTACATGGAGAAAAGTGAAATTTCTGTTGAGAACATGAAAGAAATTTATTACGAAGCAAAGAATATAAAATAGAAGGACTTGCATGAGAAAGACGCTTATGCCAACGTTCTAGACTAACTCGAGTTGTGACATATATATGCATGATGATTGGAAGACACAGTAGAATCTTTGGAAGAGATGGGATAGAGAGGACCGATACTACTGGACTAAAAACATATTTTCCCCGTCTCCATTTCCTTCACAAAGAAACCAGAGTGAGAAAATTCTAAGACACATTGATTATCCTCACAGAGAGAAGATTGGCACGAAGTGAAGGTACATGAGGAATATTATTTAATTTGAAGATGCAGGAGGGGATGTTGAGGAACCAATAGCTTTAATGGGTAGCAAAGAGCGATCACCAATAGAATTATTTTGTCAAAACAAAGTATGGAGAAAGAGAGTTAAGTATACCAGAGTGGGAATACATATGAGCAGAAGCAACAGTGTCTTCAAATTTGATTGCAGCAAGAGACTGAGATAGCATTTACACTATCTGAAGAACTTGCAGAGCAATTTCGAGTAGTAGTGTGAGCAAACTCGTGGCACAACTGGCATTGAACAGCAGCAGGAGCAACACATAAAATTCCTGCAGTAAGAGCAACTGGTGGACAGTATATTCCAAAAGAAGGAAGCTTCAGTTGAATAGATGAAACACTAGTGGAAAACTGTTATTGTGGTTTGAAATAGGAAGAAACATTGGGTGATGTTACACCCCGTATTTTCGCGCTCGTATGTGTCGTAAGTAAAGTAATGTAAAGTCCGGTGAGGCTAACATATCATTTTTGGATGGAAACAAGTTTAAACAAGTGTTACGTATGTTTCGTAAGATTTCGGGATAAACGGATCAAATAAATTAAGTTCGTCAAAACTCGGAGAAAGACGGGCAGAATTTCCGGACCTAGTTTTTAACCCGACTTGTCGGGGTATATCTCCTAGTATATAATAAATTATAGAGTGAATAACCTATCTAAATTCAAGTTCATAGAGTCTACTTTCAAATGCAATTTACGGTTCGTCAATCTGAGAAATACAGAGAAAATTGCGGACCATAAAATTGGACCATTTTTTTCAGGGCGGTGGCAGCTCTTTGTTTTTGTATATATTTCGACCCCCTGCTCATTTTATCTTCATTCCAACATTTCCCCAAGACCATTTAAGCTCTGAAAAACCCTCTCCAACATATCTAATCAACCCGTAAGTGAAATCATGGATTAAAAGAGAGAATTAAGTGCCGAATGTCTCCGGATTGTTGTTGAAGCTTAATTCTGCCTTTGGTAGTAGCTTTGGAGGATACTTCATAGTGAAGTAATCTTGGAATTCAAGTATTCTTGAGTTATTGAGGTAAGATTCCACCTTAGTTTCATGTTTATGAGTTTGTTAGATGTTTATACAAAGGATTGAAGGGTGAAAGTTGTAGTAAAAGGTTCTAATGTATGTTGAGGTTCATGTTGAATTGAAATCTGTTTTGGTCATATTGTTGCTGTGTTGTTGAGTTAAATTCTTCATGTATGGATAGTAGTTGATGCTGTGGTTGTGTTGATGTGGATATAATTAAGTTATTTGGAAGAAGAAAGTGTATAAAGTGTCTTATACGAAACGTATATTGGGTTGTTTTGATGTATAAATTTGGTTGATTGATGATATGAGTTTAAAGAGGCTTACATGAGATTGTTGTTGTTGTTATTGACTGTTGGATGTGTTGTAGTGATTGACGAATAAGGGAAACGTTTTTCGTTTCATTTTAGAATCGAATTATCATTTGATATACATAACATACTAGTGCCGTCTAAGTTCGTATATGTACTCCTTGTTATAGGATTGGCACATTAGTTCCAACAAGTCCGTTGGAGGATCGTATTGTCAACTCGATGTATGTAAGGTTAATTTCTTTCTTGGCATGACTTGATGAAACTACTTCCTTGAATGGATTCTCAATTCGTTAAATTGAATAACCGTATACTTCTTTTGACGGAAGTGATCATATTCCTTGTATATTCATCCTCATCACTATTTTTCCGTATCCCATACATCTCAGAATGATTATGAAGGTTAAAGAACGTAGCAACAATAATGATAGTTAGAGGATACATACCATAGGTGTTGGATTGATGGATTAGAGATATGTTGTTGTTGCATCTACTGCTGCATTGTCGAAGAGGAGGAGAAGTGATAGATCAAGAGAGGAAATTGGGACTCAATGCATTACAAGTGTTTGAGAGAATGTCTCCTCTTCTATTTTTGTTGAAAACAAATATCTTTACAAGCATGTGTATTTATACACTTCTACAACTCTAGAATCATCTAATTACCTGATCTTATTAATTACTCCTAACAACTTAATTAACTCCATAACCAACTTTGTAACTAACTATACCAATTAACTACCTCCTCAACAACCTTGACTATCCTTAATTAGTTAAGGCACTAGAGTGCATTTTCCTAATACTTCAACACCCTCCCTCAAGCTAGAGGACATGAAGATGTTCTTCATTCCTAGCTTGAAGAGTAGAACATTATGTTGTTGTCTACTAAGTGCCTTTGTAAGTAAATCAGCTGGTTGGTCCATAGATGGCAGAAAAACAATGTTGATCAATCCTGCTTGTATCTTCTCCCTAATGAAATGACAATCAATGTCAATATGCTTTGTTATTTCATGGAACACTGGATTTGCTGCAATCTGAATGGCTGATTTGCTATCTGTGTAAACTGGTATTGGAGTTTGAATCTCCATACCAAGATCCTGAAGTAAACATGTGATCCATACCACCTCTGCTACTGAGGCTGCCATAGCTCTATATTCAGCCTCTGCAGAACTCCTGGAAACAGTGTCCTGCTTCTTTGACTTCCATGAGATTGGTGATAAGACATGCATTACCAAATAACCAGTGACAAACCTTCTAGTATTAACACAAGCCCCCCAATCTGCATCACAAAATACCTTGAGTTGAGGAGTACTTGCACTGGACATTAGAATTCCCAGTCCTGGTGCCTGCTTGATATATTTGACAATTCTGAGACCAGCTTCTATGTGTGACTTCTTAGGTGCATGCATGAATTGACTCAGGAAGTGCACAACAAATGTAATGTCTGGTCTAGTAGTTGTCAAATATAGTAGTCTTCCAATCAGCCTTCTGTAAACACTAGGATCTGACAACTCAGAATCAAGATTTACTCCTGATATAGGCCCTGAATGTGATGTATCATCCATACATCTGTCAAACTCACATGTTGTAAGCTTCTGATTCATATCCATAGGAGAAGGTGCAGGTTTTTCCCCTGCAAGTCCCATGTCTGATATCATCTCCAAAGCACACTTCCTTTGGTGCATGAGAATGCCCTGTGAGTTTCTGGCACACACAATGCCAAGAAAGTATCTAAGCTCCCCCAAATACTTTATCTTGAAGGTGGACTGTAATGTCTCTTTAGAGGTTTGAATCATCACTAGATCATTTTCAGTTAGCAATAAATCATCAACATATATCAACATTATCACAATACTACTGTTTTCCTTCTTGGTGAAAAGAGAATAGTTTTTATGACTCTGCTGAAAACCAGAAGAGATAAGTGTTGTAGTCAACTTGATATTTCATTATCTTGATGCTTGTTTTATCCCATAGAGAGATTTCAACAATCTGCATACCTGCCCATTCCTTTTCTTGACAGCAAATCCTTCTGGAACTTTCATGTACACTTCTTCAACCAAGTCTCCTTGCAAGAATGCATTGTATACATCTATCTGATGGATTGTCCAGTGTTGTGCTGTTGCAATGGAAATCACAGTCCTCATTATTGTCATTTTGACAATTGGTGAAAAGGTCTCTTGATAATCAAGTCCCTCCTTTTGATTGTATCATTTTGCCACCAATCTGGCTTTAAATCTCTCCACTTCTCCTATTGCTTTGTACTTTATCTTGTATACCCATTTGCATCCTATGGCCTTCTTTCCCTCTGGTAGAATGACCAACTTCCAGGTTCCATTGTCCTCTAATGCTTTGATTTCTGCCTTCATTGCCTCAATCCATCTGTGATCCTTTGTTGCTGTAGAGTAGTTCTGTGGTTCTGTGTCAAGAGAAACCTTGGCTACAAACTCCTGATACCCTGCTGAAAGACCAGTATAAGCAACATTGTCAATTATAGAGTACAAGCAACTGGAAGAACCATGTGTAGTAATGTAGTCTTTGTGACATATAGGTGGTTTGCTGCTCCTTGTGGATCTCCTGACTTCATGATCTGATCTTGTGGCCATATCAATACCTGGTGATATTGAATTTATAATACCAGTACCATGATGCTGGACTGTATCAGGCATGTTCACATTCTGCATGTTGTCTTGTATGTGTGGTTCATCTTCATGTTGTCTGATATGTGTTTCTGAATTATCAAGATCCTGTTGACAAAATAAGTCTTCATAGAAAGGAAATTCATGTGTCTTAATATGGTTGGTGTTTTCAGTCATGCCTCTTTTGAAAGGAAAATTTGTCTCCATGAACAACACATCCCTGCTCATGAATAGTTTTATGTTTTCCAAGTCATAAAGCTTGTATCCTTTCTGAGCAGATCCATATCCCAAAAATATGGATCTTACAGTCCTTGGACCAAATTTATCATTCTTGTTATTTATAGTAGCAAAACATAGACAACCTAATACTCTCAAGTGATCAAGTTGTGGTACCTTGTTATATAAAATTTCAAATGGAGATCTGTTATTTATAACAGTGGAGGGGATTCTGTTGATTCTATACACTGCATTCTCTACACACAATCCCTAGAACTTGTTTGGGAATCCTCCCTGGATCTTAATGGATCTAGCAGTTTCTAAAATATGTCTATGCTTTCTCTCCACCACACCATTCTGTTGTGGTGTGTATGGACAAGAACTTTCATGAATGATACCATATTTCAGAAACAACTCACTACAGTTTTGATTAAAAAACTCAGTTCCATTATCTAATCTTACTCTCTGAATTTTAGCTCCAAATTGAGTGTTAACCTCAACAAGAAAATTTCTGATCAGTGTATAAACATCAGATTTCAGTCTCATCATAAAAATCCAAGTCCATCTAGTGTGATCATCCACAATGGTTAGAAAATAACTCATTCCATTATATGTTTCAGTTTTGTAAGGTCCCCATACATCCATATGTATTAGTTGAAAAGACATTGATGTTCTACTAGTGCTAGCAATAAAAGGCAGTCTAGTTTGTCTAGCCAAAGGACATACTTCGCAGTTATTCAAGACAAAATCAATGTTATTTTTGAAACATGCTATTTTCTTCAGGACATTCATTGGCACATGACACAGTCTCTGATGCCAAATAGCTGCATCAACTTGTTGAGTTGAAGACATGCATTTACTCAACTCTCCATCTCTGTTATGAGGATCCAGTGATAGTATGTATAATCTTCCCTCCTCATTACCAATCCCCCCCACCTTCCCAGATGAGAGATCCTGAAATACACAATATGTTGGGAAGAAGGTAACACTACAATTCAGTTCTCTAGTCATTTTTGAAACTGACAACAAATTGAACTTGAAGGTTGGTACACATAAGACACTTCTAAGAACATCACCTCCTCCTAAGTGGTACTCCCCAACATGTGAGATTCTAGCTGAATTTCCTGTGGGCAGTTGAACTTTTCCTGTTCCTTCTGTCAACATGTTATTATGTAAATACTTCTGGTCAGCAATCATATGATTAGTTGCACCTGTATCTACTATCCAGTGAATCAACTTCCTTGAATCAGTAATGTGCTTACCTGCCATGTTGGCATTGACATTATTTGTATTTATGTTCAATAGGTCAAGGAGTTGTTGATGTTGGCTAGGAGTAAACTGGTTGTGTGGTATCAATGCTTCAGCAGTGTGTTTATGCTTTTTGAATGGATGTGCATGTTGTAGAATCTTTGATGAATGATGGTGTGCCCCTTCTTGTCCAGTGTCCTAAGACAACATATTCCCCCCTGTGACTGCATAAGCTTTCTTCCCTTTATTGTTAAATTTTTTTGGATATCCAATGAGCTTATAACAACCCTCCTCTACATGTCCTATTTTGTGACAATAATCACACTTCATTAGTTTGTAATATTCCAATCTTGTGTGTCCTTTAAGATGACAATGGTCACAATATGCATTGGAATTGTATCGTTTCTTCTGTTTTTGAACTCCATTTCCACTTATGAAATTCCCATTTCTAGATGTGAAAATAACAGATTATTCCACTGACTCAAAAATCACCTTACCAGTTCCTGCTACCATTCTCTGACTTTCTTCCTGATTTATCATAGCATACACTTGGTTTAATGAAGGTATTTGTTGTATCATGAGGATTTGACTCCTTATTGGATTGTAACTATCATCCAGTCCCATGAGAAATTGTAGCAGTCTTTGATACTGTAAATGATCCACAAAATCCCTTGACTTGGGGCAACAAGATAGGATTGGTATGATGGAATCATATTCATCCCACATATCCTTGAGCCTGGAGTAATATGCTGACACAGATAGAGCCCCTTGCCTCATAGAGAATATTTCTTTGTGTAGTTGGAAGGCCCTGGAACTATTTATCTTGTCAAATCTTTCTTTTAGTTCTTTCCATATGTTGCATGAATCAGAATTATAAAGCATTCCAGTAAGTAAGCTCTTACTCACATTCCCCATTAACCAAGACACTACAATTGCATTGCATCTGTCCCATAGGTTAGCCAAATCTCCATAGAAGGTTTCTCTCTTTACACTTCCATCAATGAATCCTATTTTATTCTTCCCTAGGAGCGCCAACTTCATGGCTCTACTCCACAATGTATAATTGTCCATTCCAGTGAGAATAATACCCACAGACAGGGAGCCAGGTGTATCAGAAGGAAAGAGATACAATGGATGATTGTGATCTATTTTGATCACCGCCGGAACTCCATCTGCTGTTCTGCCTTCATTATTTTCCATTATTGCTAGTCTATATTTCAATTATGATTCAAAATACATAGAGTTTTATCTATGTAACTTGTGTGAAGTTGTGATAATATCAAACAACAACAGCAGCAAAAAAATTGAACCTCAGCGATCGATTGTTAGTGATCTGTTTTCACAGATCAACATTTATCTTCCTATTTCAATCTGCATGTATCTACATCTCCTTGAATATCAACTATAACACTTCTAGAAACTATTGCATGCATGAATCATTAAGTTCTACACACAAAATTTTGATTCTGGAATTTCAGGAATGAAGAACATATTTTATGCAGATTGAGTTTGTTCAATCGCATAACCAACGGCTTTGATACCATGTTGGATTGATGGATTAGAGATATGTTATTGTTGTATCTACTGCTGCATTGTCGAAGAGGAGGAGAAGTGATATATCAAGAGAGGAAATTGGGACTCAATGCATTACAAGTGTTCGAGAGAATGTCTCCTCTTCTATTTTTGTTGAAAACAAATATCTTTACAAGCATGTGTATTTATACACTTCTACAACTCTAGACTCATCTAATTACCTGATCTTGTTAATTACTCCTAACAACTTAATTATCTCCATAACCAACTTTGTAACTAAGTATACCAACTAACTACCTTCTCAACAACCTTGACTATCCTCAATTAGTTAAGGCACTAGAGTGCATTTTCCTAATACTTCAACAATAGGTCACTCCAACTCTGATTATGAGATTATGTGTGGCCTGTATTGCATTGCACACACACACATATATATATATATTTATTTATTTTACCGCGCCGCGCTATAGTCGGTCGGGCAGGCACTTATATGTGCACACCTATGATCAGTTGGGCAGATACCACTACGTCCTATATGGCCAGGCAGTTTATTATGAGCTCAACCCACATAGGGATTTGATGTGATACTATATGATATGGCAACATAGAGTATCCCAATTTTTTCTTACATGCATATATTCATAGTAGTACCAGTTGTGTGCCCTCTAGGCCTGTTTCTGAGTTCCAGGTTGATTTTTGTCCCTTCATCTCTTGTATTACATTCTGTTTTACATATGTTATTCTCCTTACATATCCATTACATTATTCATACTGATGCCCTTTTTTGGGGCACTGTGTTCATGCCCACAGGTACATGTAGACAGGGTGACATACCTTATCGGTAGGGTGCCCATTCTCAGCTTTTGATAGTCGCACATCACTTCTCCGGAGTTGCTGTTTGGAGTCACTAGATATCATATGTATATATACGTTTTGGTATTTTGGGTACGGCGGGGCTCTGTCCCAACCAGTTGATGTATTATAGTACTCTTAGAGGCTTGTAGAATAGTGTTAGTGTATATTCATTTTGTTTGGCGTTGTCGGCCTTCTTGTCAGTTGTCTATACTCTTGATATAGCCTCATTGGCCTCGTTTATTTATATATACTGTTGTTGGGCCTTTTCTGTTTGTAGGTGATACCTTTTTACCTTGTTATGATTATTTGGCCAGTTACATGTTTGAACTTCCAGGCACTACAATTGGTACGCTCAGGCCTTCGGGTGTCGGGTGCCGGCCACACTCCCAAGGTTGGGGTTTCACAGGCAAGTAAACTATTGCTGATAGGAATTGCCTCAACTTGGGTCATGACAGTTTTTTTTGTAACTCTACTAGGCAAAGTACCTAGTAGTAGCGGTTGGAGATTGCTCTAAGTTAGTGCAGTATATTTATTTTTAGCATAATAAGTTGGTTAGACTTAAGATGAATCTACTTTAGATTTTAATTTTTGATTAAATAAATTAGTCTAGTTGAGATATTTTAGGATTTGAAATTATCCTGTAGATTTTATGTTTTTAAATTGGCTATTTAAAGCCCCTCTATGCTTAATAAAAATAAAGACACAATTTCAATCATTTTTTATCTTCCTTTTCCTGCACCATCTTTTAAAAAACCAACAATAGCTCAATTTATATATTTTCTCAAACTAAAAGTCTTTATAAAATGAAATAAAGAATAGCGCAAAATAAGATCTACTGATCAAATTAGGAATCATAAGGAGTCCTAATTCAAGACTATAGTTTGTTAAACTAGAATAACTATTGCTTGAACTAACAAGTGTAACAATAAAGTGTTATCTATGCTTCCTTGGAATCATAACTTGTCCTGATCTAGTTCTAATCCATGAGCAATGAATGTCACTGACGATTCTGGGCATTAAACTCTTTCAAAGTTGGATCATGGCCGGAGTATCAAAACTTGGTATAAACTTGTCCATGTAAAGTCTATGGACTTGCGGATCATCAAAATCTTCTGGTAGCTCGAACTCTCAGGTGAGAACATTGTATTTTGTCTCTATTGAGAATCTTCTTTCCTTGTATGTCCAATCCTGAAAAAGTGTGCATTGTAATGTCTCCGTTCTCCAATGAAATATTTGCCAAATCTTCAGATAATTGGTTTCCTTCACGCAGTGTGTTGTATGTGAACATTGGCATTATGTATTAACTATTAGAATATGTAAATAATCTTTTATTTATAGCATATGTATATTCTAGTGTATATCCTTGTGATATTGTTAACGTAATTGTAGCCTAAAGATACTATTCGTAATCATGTATATAATTGACTAGAATGAATGAAATAAATCACCGAAGACATTTCTATCATGGTATCACGGGCTTAGGTTAACAAAAAATTCTCTAACACTAGTAGTCATCCCTGCTTCCTTCCTCCTCCCTGCAACGCCTCTCAGCCACCATGTCTAGTGATCCGAAAATCACTTCTTCTTCTCCTCCCCATCCTGCTCTTGTTGTCTCCAATATCAATAGCTTCATCAAAGTCACACTTGAAATTGAAAGGCTTTTTGAAAAAGTGTTTTTTGTCTTGTAAAAAGGGCCATTACACTACGTGGGTGGAACTATTAAATATTCATGTAACGGCTTATCAGGTTCTCGAGCACCTAATTCTTCCAACAACGGAGAAGGAAAATGATGTCTTATATTCCGTCAAGGATGCCAATCCCGAATTTCTAGTGATCTTCTTCATACTATTATTGAACCTGATTCTACAGCCGAATTAGCATGGAATAGGTTGAAGGATATTTTCTCTGACAATAAGAATTCTAAGGCTCTTTACCTAGAACAAGAGTTTTCTAAGGTGCAAATGGAGGATTTTACGGATGCATCTTCTTATTGTCAATATTTGAAGTCCCTCGCTGATCAACTATCCAATGTCGGCTCTCGCGTATCGAATGACTCATTTCGGGTTTAACTGATTCTTATTCTACTGTTGGTTCTCATATCCGTCATGGTGATACTCTTCCCCCATTTTACAAAGCCCGTTCCATATTTGTTTTGGAGGAAACAACATGGGCAAAAAAGGTTGCAACTTCGACTGATAATTCTGCTTTATTGATGATAAATGATGATGATTCCGAAGGATCTTCAAATGGTAATCACTCACACAATCTCAACCACCGTAACAATAATACCGACACCACCAATCCAGGTGGCAAAAATTGTAGTCGCGGTGGCAAAGGAAAGAGAGGTTATGGTGGTCCGTCCGGTGGACGAGGACGTCAGACTCAGCAACAACAGTACCAATCCACTCATACACAAGCCCAACAACATTACCCCTTTCAACAGTGGGCCTATCCACCTCCATGGGTCTAGTGGAAGCCTTGGGCCATGCCTTAACAGCAGTCAAGTAGCTTATGAATTGGACTTGCCTTCGGAGTTGGAGTTTATTCATCCGATTTTCCATGTTTCTATATTGAGAGCATGTATTGAAGATCATTCTCGGATTGTACCGTTTGATGATGTGACGGTTACAGAGGATTTATCATATGAAGAGGTTCATATTATATATTAGATCGACAAATCCGCAAGTAGAGGACTAAAGAAGTAGCCTTAGTGAAAGTGTTGTTGCGGAATAAGAATGTGGAAGAAATGACATGGGAGGCGAAAGAGGAGATGATGCAAAAATATCCATACCTATTTCAGACCAACGCCGAGGTTCCAAAAGAAGCATAGGGTGAGTTCTATTTCGTAGTATTATAATTAATGCTTGCGGAACATGCGAGGTCTGATGTAATGATGTACGTTATATTTCCCGGGAAAAAGGTAGTTGTATCTCTAGCTATGTAATGGGGATTAGATATGTCACCCTAACATTTGAGGACGAATGTTTCTAAGGAGGAAAGGATGTAACACCCCGTACTTTCGGGCGACGGGTTAATCATCTAGACATATGCAAATAAAGAGCTTAGTATATAAAAGGATATGGTCCAAACTAATTTTTGACTTACTAGGTGGGAAAACAATGGTCGGCTAATTGATAAATCGGCTAATCGACAACAACGATCGGCTAGTTGATGAATTATTAGAGGGGGACAAGACTAAGTGGGAATAATTACGTGTAGCAGGAATAAGTGACGACAAGTCCACTAAAGTGCATGCAAAATTAGGGGCTGTTACGTGTCAATAGATAAGGTTAGGATGACATCCATTAGGTTTGGAGATGACATGTGTCTAGCGGAGGGAGCATTGTCTTGTTTCCTAATACTTAATGGGATGAAATCAATTGCTGACCAGAACGTAATCCTCTGCCAAATCATTTAACAAAAGCTCCTCCTGTCGCACGAAACTTAGAACCAAATTAGAGAAGTTTCCCTATTAATTTTATGCATAGAACAAGACAAGGTATATCAGCAGTAACATTTACCCAATTAGCCGCAGAAATCAAAACACGGTCCCTAAGTCACATTGAATTCCATTTTTTGAGCTGGTTCATTCTTGCTTAAGGTTAGGTTCTATACAAACTATTTGGGTTGTATTATCAACAGATCGACACAGGTATGTTAAGCAAATTCATTTCTTTCTTTTGGCATGTTCTGTGTACGAAACGTGAACGTAATATTATCCCATAAATTATTTTGCTCTTAGTAGCCGAGGATGTTCCTGTTATTAATTCCTATGTTAAAAGAATGTCTAAATATGTTTCTAAATCCTTATTGAGGTATATGGGAAGGATGTTAATGTTCAAGATGTTAGCCGAAGGTACAAGAGTATTGTGTCATCCGATAAGTTCAGAATGTTTTATTGTCATTCATGCATTTGCATTATATTCATGTATTACCCTGGACTACACATGTTATATACACTACTTTATGGAATGCATTATATAAATATAGGAGATGGGAAAAGGAAATAGCGTTATATACGTAACACCACCTGCAGCTGGTACGGATATCATGAAAAAGAAGATTCCTACAGAGGTTGTTATGGGAAGGAAGATGGCCGATGCACATTTGCATTATGCATGACACTTAGGAATATGTATTAGGGCCCTCAGGGGCATTTACTACTGGTCCGCCATTTCTGTTGTCTGTTGTTATCAACCGTTTCTGTCGGCTGTTGCTACCGGCTATTTTCGTCAGTTGTTTCTGTTTCAGGTTATGTTGTATCTCTGTTATACTATTTTTCATGTCTGACATACTCGGTACATCAGTCGTCCTGACGTTCCTTTTATCGAGGGATGCTGCGTTACATGCCCGCAGGTTCACGTAGGCAAGGCGATAACCTGCGTTAGTAGATTGCTGATTCAGCGGATATTAGAGCACTCCCTCTGTTTCAGAGTGTTGGTCGATCTTGGTACGATAATTTTTGCTTGTATATATGGGTATGGCGGGGCTCTGTCCCGACCCTTATGATATCATATATTATTGTAGAGGCTTTGTAGACAGGTTTCCTGTGTAGTGTAGTCATGTATGGCCTTGTCGACCTTGGTATGTATATATATATATATAAGTTGGGCTTTCTGGTTAAGATTTTACATAGTTACATTCCAGTGTATAGTTTATATGTGTCAGCAGGGTACTGAGTGACAAGCATTGTGGCTGTCATTAAATATGATTAGATATTGACTGTGTGATTAGCGGTACCCGACATGTGAGGTCCGGGTGCCTATCGCGACCCTCATGTTTGGGTTGTGACAAACTTGGTATCAGAGCATGTCTATTCTAGGGTGTCTATAAACCGTGTCTAGTAGAGTCTTGTTTATGGGTATGTTGTGCACCATACTTATAAGTAGGAGGCTATCTAACATTTAGGGATGGTTTCTATTCTTTCATCTCATAGATCGTGCAATAGATCTGAATTATAAGCATTCCACTTCTGATCTGTCTCGTGTTTATGATTCCAGCAATGTCTACAACAATGAGAAGTTCAAGAATATGAGGGCGTTACATACGGCTGCAGGCGAAGGTTCTAGCCGAGTGCCGCCCGCTAGGGAGGGCCAGAGTGAGACCCACGGTACGACTTCTTCGTATAATTCCCCAGTCCATCACCTATAGAGGAGCGTAGAGGGGATGCGGTACCCCCAGTTCCTCCACTTGATACTCCAGATGTGGATCTTGTTATGAGAAGTGTTGTACATTTATTGACATGATTGGTGGCTGCTCAAGCCCAACGTTAGATTCACAGTCCATCTGATAGAGCTGCTAGGGCGAGAGCTAGGGATTTCATTAACTTAGACCCTCCGGTATTCACAAGATCGGACCTGAACTCGGACCCGCATAATTTTCTAGATCAGATACAGCGTACCTTGTGGGTAATGGATGCTACCGAGACTAAGTCAGTAAAGTTTGCTTCTTATAGACTGCGGGATATGGCGGTAACCTGGTATGAGACATGGGAGCAATATAGGGGACCTCGTGCTCTACCAGCAGGATGGAGAGAGTTTTCAAAGGCCTTCTTACAGCATTTTCTGTCGGTCAAACTTCAACGGGCCAAGAAGGATAGATTTCTACGTCTTGAGCAGAGCAATATGAGTGTTCCAAAATATAGCTTGCAGTTTAATTCATTGGCTAGATATGCTCTAACGATTATAGTTGAAATGAGTGACCGAGTACATAGGTTTGTTACTGGCTTAGGGCTACACTTGGTCAATGAGTGTACTATGGCTTCTTTGAATCTGGATATGGATATTGCTCGCATTAAGGCTTATACACAGAATTTAGAGAATCGTTAGAGACATCAGTGGGTAGATCGAGAGTGTAATAAGGGCCAATATAAGAGGGCTCGATCTGTAGGTGACGTAAGAGAGTTCGGAGGTGGGCTCAGACCACAGCCTTATAGATGCCCATCCTACCCGACGGCTAGCACATCGTTACCTTTTCAAGGTCGAGGGTTGATCGGTATGTTCAATCTGGACCAGGTCAGAGTTCACAAGCGTTAGGGTCTTATTACAGACGGGCTTCTAGTCATATGAGGCCGCCGTTGGCACAATGCGAGCAGTGTGGTAAGGTCTATTTAGGGTTGTGCCGATAAGGAACAAATATGTGTTATTTGTGTGGTGAACCTGGTCATATTAGGCGAATGCCCAATAAGAGGCGAGGGTGTTAGGGCCCAGCCGATCGAATCTGCAGCAGCTTCATCACATTCAGTACACCCGTCAGGGCAAAGTCAACAGACATTATCTGGTCGAGGCAGAGGTAGGGGCCAGAACTGCATTGATGGGATGACAGGATCAGGAGTCCTCACCTGATGTCATTACATATATATTATCGGTCATTTCACATAATGTGTATGCGTTGTTAGATCCAGGCTCCAATTTACAATATATCACCCCTTTCATTGCCTGTAAATTTGATATGAAGCCTGAGTTGATAAGAGATCTATTTGTGGTATCTATACCAGTTGGTGAGTCGGTAGTTGCTAGACGGGTCTATCAGAATTGTGCAGTATTAGTTTGTAGTCGTCAGACCCTAGCAGATTTGGTAGAACTAGAAATGATTAATTTTGTTATTATTATGGGCATGGATTGCATGGCATCGTGCTACGTTAATGTTGATTGCCAAACAAAGATTGTTAGATTTCAGTTTCCAGGCGAGCCACTTCTTAAATTTAAGGGTAATACGGCGTCGCCAAAAGGAAGGTTTATTTCATACCTTAAGGAAAGAGAGATGATTTCCAAAGGTTGTATATACCATATTGTTCGGGCTAGAGATGTCAGTGCCGAATCACCTACTTCTCAATCAATTCCAGTGGTTAATTAGTTTCTTGATGTATTTCCAGACAAACTTCCAGGCCTTCCTCCCAAGAGGGAGATTGAATTCGGTATAGATATGTTGCCAGACACTCAGCCGATATCTATTCCTCCTTACAGAATGGCTCCTACCGAATTGAAAGAATTAACGGAGCAATTAAAAGATTTGCTCGAGAAAGGCTTCATTAGGCCTAGCATATCCCCTTGGGGTGCGCCGGTATTGTTCTTAAGGAAAAAAAATGGCTCATTACGGATGTGTATCGACTATCGGCAGCTGAACAAAGTCACTATCAAGAATAAGTACCCTCTTCCCAAGATTGATGATTTGTTCAACCAATTGCAAGGTGCAAGATAGTTCTCAAAGATCGAATCTAAGGTCAGGGTACCATCAGCTAAGGGTCAAAGGGTAGGACATTCCGAAAATAGCTTTCAGGACAAGGTATGGGCACTTTGAGTTCTTAGTAATGTCATTTGGACTCACAAATGCACCGGCAACATTTATAGATCTAATGAATAGCGTGTTTCACTCATTTCTGGATGTATTTATAGATGATATTTTGGTTTACTCTCACTCAGAAGCAGAGTATGTGGATCATTTGCGGATAGTCCTACAGATGCTCCGGGATCATAAGTTGTATGCTAAGCTCTCCAAGTGTGAATTCTGGTTGAGTTCAATGGATTTCCTTGGTCACATAGTGTCATACGAAGGTATACGAGTTGACACTCAGAAGATTGAAGTGGTGAAGAATTGACCGAGGCCCAAGATCCCATCCGAGGTTCGCAGCTTTATAGGTTAGCCAGCTATTATAGGAGATTTGTAGAAGGGTTTTCTACCATATCAGCACCATTAACAAAGTTAACATAAAAGGCCATAAAATTTCAGTGGTCCGATGCTTGCGAGCAGAGTTTCAAAGAATTAAAGGATAGACTAACAATGACACCAGTCATTACTATCCCAGAGGGTCCAGAAGGTTATGTTGTGTATTGTGATACCTCGGGAGCAGGTTTAGGATGCGTGCTGATGCAACATGGTAAAATGATTGCCTATCTTCAAGGAAATTGACAAAATATGAGAAAAACTATCCGACTCACGATTTGGAGTTGGCCGCAGTGGTCTATGCACTGAAGATTTGGTGGCACTACTTGTATGGTGTTCATGTAGACATTTTCATAGATCATAAAAGTATGCAATACATATTTAAGCAGAAAGATTTGAACTTGAGGCAAAAGAGGTGGCTCGAATTATTGAAGGACTATGATGTGGACATCTTATACCATCCCGACAAAGCTAATGCTGTAGCCGATGCGCTCAGTCCTAAGTCGATCATCAGCTCGACTCCGGTGCAGGTCAAAAGGAAGGAGTTAGTAAATAAGCTCCATCAGTTAGCTAGTTTGGGAGTTCGACTAATGGATTCAGAGGATGGTGGTTTTGTAATTCGTAATATGTCAAAGTCATCCCTCATATCGAAAGTTAAGGAATAGCAGTGGGAAGACCCCAGTTTGAGAAAAATCAGACAAGTCATTCTACAGAAAAAGACCACAACCTTTGAGATTGACGAACAAAGGGTTCTCAAACACCAGGGCCATTTATGTGTTCCAAATGTGGCGGGATTATGAGATAGAATTATGACGGAAGTCCATTGCTCATGATATTCCATTCATCCTGGATATACTAAGAAGTATCAGGATTTCAAGGGTATTTATTGGTGGAACGACATGAAGAGAAGCATGGCGGAATTTGTAGTTTAGTGTCCTAATTGTCAACAAATAAAAATAGAGCACCAAAAACCCGGTGGCTTGACACAGAACATTGAAATTCAGATGTGGAAATGAGAAATGATTAATATGGATTTCATTACGGGTTTACCTCTCTCTTATCATAAGTTTGATTCTAATTGGGTAATTGTTGACAAATTGACCAAATCGGCTCATTTCCTGCCAGTCAAAACTACCTACACATCCGAGGACTATGCGAAGTTATACGTTAAGGAGATTGTTCGCGTTCATAGTGTCCCTATTTCTATTATATTAGACCGAGGTGCACAGTTTACAGCTAACTTTTGGAAATCAGTTAAAAAAGGTTTAGGTATCCAAGTTAATCTTAGCACAACTTTCCACCCTAAAAAAATGGGCAGGCCAAGCGTACAATTCAAACGCTCGAGGACATGCTATGAGCTTATGTATTGGACTTTAAGGGAAGTTGGGATGATCATTTACCCCTTATTGAGTTTGCATACAATAACAATTATCATGCTAGCATTAAAATGGCTCCATACGCGGCTTTGTATGGACGAAAATGTAGATCTCCTATTGGATGGTTTGAGGTAGGCAAATCAGAGTTATTTGGCCTGACTTAGTACATCAAGCCATAAAAAAGGTGAAGCTTATCCAAGAACGGTTGTTAACTACACAAAGCTATCAGAAGTCGTATTCAGATGTGCGACAACGAGACTTAGATTTTATGTGAATGATTGGGTCTTTTTAAAGATTTCGCCTATGAAGGGAGTAATGAGATTCGGGAAGAAGGGAAAGCTCAGCCCAAGGTATATTGGGCCATATCTCATAATCCGACGAATCGGTCAAGTAGCTTATGAATTGGACTTGCCTTCGGAGTTGGAGTTTGTTCATCCGATTTTCCATGTTTCTATGTTGAGAGCATGTATTGAAGATCATTCTCGGATTGTACCGATTGATGATGTGACGGTTACAGAGGATTTGTCATATGAAGAGGTTCATATTGCTATATTAGATCGACAAGTCCGCAAGTTGAGGACTAAAGAAGTAGCCTCAGTGAAAGTGTTGTGGCGGAATAAGAATGTAGAAGAAATGACATGGGAGGCGAAAGAGGAGATGATGCAAAAATATCTATACCTATTTCAGACCAACGTCGAGGTTCCAAAAGAAGCATAGGGTGAGTTCAATTTCATAGTATTACAATTAATGCTTGCGGAACATGCGAGGTCTGATGTAATGATGTATGTTATATTTCCCGGGAAAAAGGTAGTTGTATCTCTAGCTATGTAATGGGGATTAGATATGTCACCCTAACATTTGAGGACGAATGTTTCTAAGGAGGAAAGGATGTAACACCCCGTAATTTCGGGTGATGGGTTAATCATCTAGACATATGCAAATAAAGAGCTTAGTATATAAAAGGATGCGGTCCAAACTAATTTTTGACTTACTAGGTGGGACAACAATGGTCGGCTAATTGATAAATCGGCTAATCGACAACAACGATCGGTTAGTTGATGAATTATTAGAGGGGGACAAGACTAAGTGGGAATAATTACGTGTAGCAGGAATAAGTGACGACAAGTCCACTAAAGTGCATGTAAAATTAGGGGGTGTTACGTGTCAATAGATAAGGTTAGGATGGCATCCATTTGGTTTGGAGATGACATGTGTCTAGGGGAGGGAGCATTGTCTTGTTTCCTAATACTTAATGGGATGAAATCAATTGCTGACCAGAACGTAATCCTCTGCCAAATCATTTAACAAAAGCTCCTTCTGTCTCACGAAACCTAGAACCAAATTAGAGAAATTTCCCTATTAATTTTATGCATAGCACAAGACAAGGTATATCAGCAGTAACATTTACCCAATTAGCCGCAGGAATCAAAACACGGTCCCTAAGTCACATTGAATTCCATTTTTTGAGCTGGTTCATTCGTGCTTAAGGTTAGGTTCTATACAGACTATTTGGGTTGTATTATCAACAGATCGACACAGGTATGTTAAGCCAATTCATTTCTTTCTTTTGGCATGTTCTGTGTACAAAACGTGAACGTAATATTGTTTCATAAATTATTTTGCTCTTAGTAGTCAAGGATGTTCCTGTTATTGATTCCTATGTTGAAAGCATGTAAAAATATATTCCTAAATCCTTATTAAGGTATATGAGAAAGATGTTAATGTTCATGATGTTAGCCGAAGGTACAAGGATATTATGTCATCCGATAAGTTTAGAATGTTTTATTGTCATTCATGCATTTGCATTATATTCATGTATTACCCTGGACCACACGTGTTATATACACTACTATATGGTATGCATTATATATATGTAGGGGATGAGAAAATGGAATGGTATTATATACGCAACACCACCTGCAGCTGGTACAAATATCACAAAAAGGAAGATGCCAAATGAGGCCAATATGATATTATGCCAACAGAGGCTGTTATGGGAAGGAAGATGCTCGATGATGCCAATGATTATAATACTGCATTTGCCTTATGCATGAAACTAGGAATATGTATTAGCGCCCTCAGAGGCATTTACTAGTGGTCAGCCGTTTCTGTCGGCTGTTGCTGTCAGCCATTTCTGTCGGTTGTTGCTACCGGCTATTTTCGTCGGTTGTTTCTGTTTCAGGTTATGTTGTATCTCGGCTATACTGTATTTCATGCCTGACATACTCGGTACATCAGTCGTCCTGACATCCCTTTTATCGGGGGATGCTGCGTTTTATGCCAGCATGTTCACGTAGGCAAGGCGACGACCCGCGTTAGTAGATTGCTGATTCAGCGCATATTGGAGCACTACCCTTGTTTCAGAGTGTTGGTCGATCTTGGTACGATAATATTTTCTTATATATATGGGTATGGCAGGGCCCTGTCCCAACCTTTATGATGTCATGTACTCTTTTAGAGGCTTTGTAGACAGGTGTCATGTATGTAGTAGTCATGTATGGCCTTGTCGGCCTTGGTATGTATATATATATAAGTTGGGCTTTCTGGTTAAGATTTTACATAGTTACTTTCCAGTGTATAGTTTCTATGTGTCAGCAGGGTACTGAGTGATGGACCTTATGGTCGTGATTAAATATGATTAGATGTTGACTATGTGATTAGCGGTATCCAGTAGGTGAGGTCCGAGTGCCCGTCGCGGCCCTCCGGTTTGGGTTGTGACATCTATCCAATTACCACAAGACCTCACATTGGAACCTCTACACCATCTACCTTTGAAGCTTTATCTCTTGAATTATGGCATAGTCATTTAGGACATCCGGGAGCTCCTCTTTTAAGCTCTCTTCGCCAAAACAATTTTATTCATTGTAATACATTTTGGGATAATTTTTTTTGTCATTCATGCCCTCTCGGGAAACAAGTAAAATTACCTTTTTATGACTTGTCTTCATACACCACATTGCCATTTGATATTGTGGATAGTGACCTTTGATCATCACATATTCTTAGTTCGGATGGGCATCGTTATTATGCTTTGTTTCTTGTTAATTTTACGAATTTCTTGTGGACTTTTCCAATTGTAAATAAATCCCAAGTACATTCCATTTTTCTATCGTTTCGTTCTTATATTAAAACACAATTTGAAAGGGAAATAAAATGCTTCCAATGTGATAATGGAAGGGAGTACGACAATGGTCCCTTTCATAAAATTTGTGAATTAAATGGAATGAGTTTTCGATTTTCTTGGCCTCACACATCTCCACAAAACGGAAAAACCGAAAGGAAAATTCATACAACAAATAATATCATCCGAACTCTTCTTGCTCATGCCTCCTTACCTCCTTCTTTTGGCATCATGCACTACAACTGGCCACTTATCTCCTCAATGTACTCACTAACAAAACACTTGCTTTTCAATCTCCCACAAAAATTCTCTATCAACATGATCCCTCTTACTCTCATCTTCGGATTTTTGGGTATTTGTGTTATCCCTTACTTCCGTCTACATCTAGAAATAAATTGCAATCTAGATCGACACCATGTGTCTTCTTGGGATGTCCTTCAAATCATAGAGATTATAAGTGTTATGATTTATCGAGTAGTAAAATTCTTGTTTCGAGGCATGTTATATTTGATGAAAACACTTTTCCATTTTCTAAGCTGCATACTCCTACTGCTTCTACTTATGAGTTTTTAGATGCAGTCTTGATTACTCAATTACTCTCACAGCCTCAACCCACAACCCACACTCCTGCTGCACCGCTAGCCCAATCTCCAAACATTTCCCCCGTTTCTATTTCGCCCACTCTGGCCCAGCAACCAGCGGCCCAATCTGCCTCAGCTAATAGTCTAGGTGAAAACAGTCCAGCACTACCACAACTTACTCCCTCGACACAACCCACTCTCTCTTCCCCAATGCTCAGGCCCACACGCAAAGCCCAATTTCACCCCGGCAATCTGCTCAAACCAGCCCTTACGGTATTCCTCCTCATTCTCCACAAATGACCATAAGAGCTCAACATGGAATTTTTAAACCCCGCAAACTTTTTAATCTTACTGTTTCAACTAAAAGTTCTATTTTTCCTTTGCCAACAAATCCCATTAATTCATTAAATGATCATAATTGGAAATTGGCCATCCAAGATGAATACGATGCTCTTATTGAAAATAAGACGTGGGACTTGGTGCCCCGTCCATCTAATGTTAATGTCATTCGAAGTTTGTGGATTTTCAGGCATAAGAAGAAATCTGACAGGTCATTTTAGAGGCATAAAGTCCGCCTTGTAGGTGATGGTATGACCCAGCAAGCTAGTGTAGATTGTGGTGAAACTTTTAGCCCAGTGGTCAAACTGGTGACTGTTCGAATGGTGCTAAGCATTGCTTTATCTAAAAAGTGGTATCTTCATTAGTTGGATGTATGCTTGCGGAAAACGTCTCTCTATGGGCTTAAGCAATCCCCTCGTGCTTGGTATAAGTGTTTTGCAGATTCTGTGGCAACAATGGGCTTTTCTCACAGTGTTTCTGATCACTCACTGTTTATTTATCGTCGTGGCAACGATATGACTTATATTCTTCTATATGTAGATGACATTATACTTGTTGCCTCTTCAGATACTCTTCGACAGTCTATAATGTCTAAACTCAGTTCGGAGTTTGCTATGAAGGAGTTGGGTCCTGTGAGTTATTTTTTGGGCATCTCTATTACCCGGCATTCAGGTGGTCTCTTTCTCTCACAGAAGAAATATGCAGAAGAAATTATTGACCGAGCAGGTATGTCATCTTGCAAACCATCTCCTACACCGGTTGACATCAAAGAAAAACTCAGTCTCTCTTCAGGTAATCGATATCATGATCCGATCTGGAGCTTTGCAATATTTGACTTTTACGAGACCAGACATCTCTTATGCTGTTCAACAGGTTTATTTGTTCATGCATGACCCTAGAGCACAACACATGTCAGCTTTAAAGCGAATTATTCATTATATTAAGAGTACTCTAGAATTCGGACTCCATCTTTATCCTTCTACGGCGAGCAAGCTAATTTCTTACACCGATGCCGATTGGAGTGGGTGTCCAGATACCCGGCGATCCGCCTCTGCCTATTGTGTATATCTTGGTGATAATCTGATTTCCTAGTCTGCAAAATGACAGCCTACATTATCTCGGTCTAGTGCTCAGGCTAAGTACCGTGAGGTGGCTAATGTTGTGCCTGAATCTTGTTGGATTCGAAACTTACATTTGGAGCTACATTGTCCAGTTACAAAGGCCACTTTGGTCTATTGTGACAATGTTAGTGCGGTATATCTTTTCGGCAAATCGGTTCAACATCAACGCATTAAGCACATTGAGATGGATATACATTCCGTACGTGAGAAAGTCGCTCGTGGACAAGTGTGTGTCCTACACGTCCCTTCGCGTTATCAAATTGCCGACATTTTTACTAAGGGGCTTCCGCTACAACTGTTTGATAATTTTCGTGATAGTCTCAACGTACGACAACCTCTCATTTCGATTACGGGGTGTATTAGAATATGTAAATAATCTTTTATTTATAGCATATGTATATTCTAGTGTATATCCTTGTGATATTGTTAAAGTAATTGTAGCCTAAAGATACTCTTTGTAATCATGTATATAATTGACTAGAATGAATGAAATAAACCACGGAAGACATTTCTATCATTAACTCAAAACAGTTCTTCAACTATCTCTACTATCGTCCACGGTGGCTTCCATGATTTTTCAATTATGTTCTTCAAGAGTAAGCAATCAGCTTGCAAAATGAATGATATCTGCGTAGACACAATTTCTAGTTGCTTCCAGTAACGCAATGGCTCATGAGTTTCTGTATTTGTTCACTGTTCAATCTCCTTTCCTTTTCCTAAAATAGATGCAATTGAACTTCTACCTGAATTGCCTCTAGATGCTCCATATGTAACAACAACAATAACATATCCAATGAAGTCCTACAACGTGGGGTCTGGGAGGGTAGAGTGTACGCAGACCTTACCTCTACCTTGGTAAGTAGAGAGACTGTTTCTGAAAGACCCTCAGCTCAAGACAAAGCTTAAGCACAGGAATAGCAAGAGAAACGGTCAGACCCAGACAAGAAATTTAAAGCTGTATGAAAATGATGGTAACAAAAGCGAATAAGCCATGATAAAGCATTCTGAAAATAGAAGCAGTAACTAATGCAGGTAAATACATAAACAAGTACACGAAAGAATATACAATAGCAGGAATCAAAAGACAAGGGACTATAAAACAATATTGCGCCTACTAGTATGATAGGCTAAGAAGAGCTACAATAATAACACTACAACTTCCAGTATGTAAGCGTAAGTAGGACTACGCTCAACTACCTACTAGATGCTCCATCTATATGACATTTAAGCCATCCAGTAGGAGGAAACCCCCATAGAACTCTAGTAACATTCAAAGTAGGAGTATAATTTTCCAGTAGCATGCGTATCTCATGCCATCTATGAGGCACTATTTTGATCCCTGGTTTCCTTCTTTTTACCAACATCTGTATGGTGTTTGACACCTGATATATAACTTTAATTGGCTCGTCATATAGGTAATTTCTTTTATCACTTAGAAATAAAATATATCCAATTTTTAATATTTCACAGCCTTTGTTACAACTATGAAATGACTCAATGATATATAAGGTAGAACGTGGATTTATGAAATTAAGGGGCTTCCTATGAGTAGCATAGCTATATATTATACATAATTCAAGTACAGAAAATGCTATTCATCTTACCAATAGATCACTTCTTTTGTGAGACAACTATGAAGTATCTGACAAACCCTCTCCCCCTACATCCAGGAAAAGAGTATCCAGTGTAATGTTTACTTGGCATCATGTTGTGGTTTCTAGAAATGGATAGTCAGTATAGCCAACAACAGGATCAGAAGTATATAATGTTTCCCTGTTATACTTGTTAAGAGGTGCATCAAGCTCAAATCTCCTTGGTAAATCCGGATTAGCTATGAACATACGTCCATATGCAACAAGATCAGCTCGGTCTTCATCCACAACTTTGTTTCCATATCTCTGTCGTAACCACCAGCTACTATAAAAGTACCTCTAAATGCCTTCCTCGTAGGTACAAGGCTTTCAGGACATTCAACCTTTTCCCCAAGTGTTTTCATTCTTGACTCAACCATGTGACAGTAAGCAATGCCATACTTATTCAAGGATTCAGCCATGTAAAGTCCAAAGCACTTGGATATGAGTCTCCTGAATCCATGTAGTTAGCAAATGGGGAAAGCCTTATTCCAATTCCGTTAGCTCCTATCTCATTTACCACCGCTTCAACTATTTCGAGTGCAAATCTACAGCAGTTCTCTAAAGATCCTCCATATTGGTCGGTTCGATCATTGACTTGGTCTTTCATAAACTGGTCGATTAGATAGCCATGAGCTCCATGGATCTCGACCCCATCAAAGCCTATGTATTGAACAGATTCACATAAGCGAACTTAGTTTGAGTAAAGGATCTAATTTAAAGGCAATTCTGATATGACAACACAGGAGAAGATGTTCAAAGAAAGTATTGTTCATAAAAAATTCACAAGTAATCAATCTAACAAAGCACCTGTATCATAAAATGTTCTGCAATATTTAAGAATATTTTTCTGTACCTAAATTTCTTTTCTTGATTCCTGGGAACTGTAACGGAAATAACTGAAAAGTGACTCATTCTGGTCATTCATAAGAGAACCAAGGTAATCCTCTTGATGTCAGTGGCTTAAAAGCAACCTGTACTAATCCAATATGCATAAATCGATGGCTTTCCCTATAAGGTGCAATATCACTGTCATTTAATAATTTAAAAGTAGCATGATCACTGTCTACAGTGATTATTTCCTCAATAGTTTTGACTACTTGTTTGAATCCTAATTAATTAAAAGTACCCATCTGATATATTAAATTGGGTTGGATTTTCGGAATAGTCCACTTATTAAGCTGATCTAAATGTTGAGGTATATCATATTCATCTTTTTTACTGTTTTTAACAGTGTTCTTGTTTCTAATGATATTCATCATTAAGAGAAAGTGTATTGAACTAGTTACCTATTACTACTTAATTACCTGACTTTGATACCAAAACAAGCGGAAGGGATCACAGAAAGGCACTATCAATGGAATGTTTTACAGGTTGACAGGACATGGCAGGGCTGTCTTAACTCAGAACAGATCCAGAACGCCCTAATGCCACCACTCAGCGAGCTAAAACAGGACCATCAGCCTAAGGTTCAGACATTCCGCCTGAGTTGTCCTCTGCCCAACATAAGTACCGTTTCACATGAATCATCAGCTCTATTGAAGCATTAGTACCATGATCATAAGTAGTCTAGTGCAACATAGTTCAACACAAGGGATTTAGCCGATCATTGGCTAATCTAATAATAAATATAATATTTTAATAAAAGAAAATATAAACAAAGAAAATTACTAGGGCCAAGGAGTTGTGCTCAGCTAACTTCAACTTTTATTTGAAGAGAATTTTTTACAGGAGAGAGAAAAAGGGGTTGGCAAAGGCCTGTCCCTGAACTATAATTAAGGGTCCTTATATAATGGATCCTTGATTCAAACAAACAAAGTAAATGGGGCCCAGAACATGGCCGACAAGATAAAAAGCATAAAGTAAAGGCCAAAACATATACGGCCAAAAGTACAATAATACATTTTCTTTATAAAAGCTACTTTATTAAAGTAGTATAATCATGTCGTTCGCCGGGTCCCGTTCTTTATGAAAGTTATCCTCTCCATTTGTTTTGTTCAGTTGTAGAAGATTCTTCTACTTCGTTTTGAAATTTCGCAAGATAGCCTTCAATATCAAAATCTGGATCATTCGGGTCTTGGGATTCCTAAATATTATCTTCATCCTCTGTATGAACGGAGGTCATGGAAGTGTCAGAGGGAAATTCCTCATCTAGATTTCTGATTAAATCTTTTTTGACTTCCGCCATATAAGAAGCTATAATTTGTTATCTTGAAACTACTCCCATTTTAATTTGGAGTCTGCGTACAATATGCTTGAAAGGGCTATTAGCCTCATGCTGTTCTAGTTTCTCTTTTGATTCCCTATAACACTTAATGGTGTTTTTAACTTATTCTATCAGCTCTTTCCCATGAAATAAGCCATCTTTATTTTTTTGCAAGAGTTTTTTCCAGAATCTTGTATAAACATGTTGCATGTTGGTGGAGGTATAACCCACTTCTATTGACCATCTCATTATCCATGGGATGGAAAATTCTACAAAGAAATGCATATGAGCAATTCCTTTAATAACCATATCATTTTTTCCCATTCTATAATTTTGGGAGAGACTTCAATCCATTATGTATATAAACTTTTGATTGGATGTGGTATTATCGTGACTGATGAACCATAATTAATCCGGCAATGACAAAACCAAGTGGGAATGTTCTGTTTATAAACATTAGAACATATTTTTATAAACAAAGAATGTTTTCTATTAGGATTCTCATAGAGAGTTTTATGAAAACTGTCCACATAATCCCAATAATTGAATTTTACCTGAACTCACTGCTCATGATGGAAATATTTCCTTTCTTTCATAGTGTTGAATCGCCAATCTTCTGGGGTAAATACCTTTTTATTATAATTTTAGAAAAGTTATAAACTTTCCTGGTATGTGCTGAAAAATAATGCTGAATATCAGCTGATCCAGTAGAAGAGGGTATAGTCTCATAATGCGTCCTGGTTTTATAAGTCAGAAGCAGATATGATCCTGTTTCCAGATATCTTTCCATTAATTTCCAAGGTTCCTCTTTCCGCTGAAGGTCTTTAGGATCTAGAAGAAGTATAACTTCTTTATCTTCATGTTGCTCGTAAGCATCTTTATCATCTGCTTCATCAGATATTACTTCTGAATAAGAAGGTGGTGTATTAACATCCTTCTCCTGGGATTTTATCAAATCCATGAATTTCTTATATAGAGGACTTTCTGTATTCATATTAGAAGGTCCTGCAATATTTTTGGCTATAAGTTGTCTGCTTCCTTGCTGGACAAGAGGATTACCTCGTCCAGTTCCTCGTCCTCTTCCACCCTTACCCCTATAATGGGAGGGATCTTCTGGCAAGGTTGGATGCATCCTGAAAAGGACATAATAAGGCTATGAACTCAAATATTCTCTGGTTAAAAAATCAGGCAAACTATTATATGTTCCTTTTTTATAATGTATTTCAAAATCAAATGGATCTCGTAAAGCTTGCCATCCTGCAAATATTTGTTTAGAAACATCATGTTTACAATCCTTATTGAACATAAATTTCGCCGATTGGCAATCAGTCTTTATCAAATAGTTCTAGTTATATAAATCTCCTTGAAATTTTATAACACATTTCACAATTGCTAGGATCTCCTTAGCAACTATCGAATAATTCTTCTAGCTAGAATTCCATTTACCAGAATAAAAATGAATTAAATACTCATGTTTATCAACTGGAGATTATTGCTTTAGTATGCCTCCATAACCAATAACTGAGGCATCTGTCTCTATTATCTTTGGCCAAGTAGGATTGGCTAAAGTGAGACAAGGAAGGTTATGAACCTTAACTTTAATTCTTTTGACAGATTGAGTATGATCATCTGTCCAAGGTGCAGGAACCTTTTTCAGCCGTTCATATAAGATAGTTGTATCTTTTGCTAGATCCTTTGTAAAAGGACTAATATAATTTAGGCTACCGAAAAATCTCTGAAGTTGGGTTTTGTCGGTTATAATATCTGGGAATTTTGATTCAAATTCAATACTTCTATTAATAAGAATGATTTTTCCTTTTCAATGTTATGACCCAAAAATCTAACATTAGTTTGAAAAAGGGCCATTTTTGGTTTTGATATGACTAAACCATTTTGTATGATGATTTTCTTAAATAAAGCAAGATGTTTAAAATGATTTTCTAAATTCGTAGAAAATACTAAGATATCATCAATATAAACAATGATAAAATTGTTATAAGGCATAAAAATATCATTCATGATATTCTGAAATTCAGAAGGAGCATTCTTTAATCCAAATGGCATTACATTCCATTCGAATTATCCAATAGGGACGTTAAAAGCAGTTTTGTACTTGTTTGCTTCTGCAATCTATATTTGCCGGTATCCTGATTTTAAATCAAATTTAGAAAATATAATAGCACTATTTAGTCTATCAAGTAAATCCTTTTTGTTAGGAATAGGATACCTGATCCATTTTAAAACCTTATTAAGAGGTTTATAATTGATGACGAGTCTAGGAACTCCTCTTTCGTGTTCAACATGTTTATTAACATAAATGGTCGTACACGACCATGGAGACTTTGAAGGCTTTATTAAACCTTTCTCTAAAAAGAGAAGCAATCTCCTTTTTGCACAATTCCAAATATTCGGACGACATGGATTTTGTAGGGATATGACCCTCATTGAAATCATCCTCGTGGGGAAGTGAAACAATATGTTTTTTCCTGTCCCAAACAGCATTAGGATGATCACTACAAATCTGGAGTGAAAACTGATTTTGTATGAAATCAATTTTTTGACATAACTTACAGTTTTTCAAAAGCTCATCAAGGTTGTAAATATAAATCTCTTATTTAAGAAAACTGATTTGTTGATGTTTATTAACCAACCTATCCTTAAGTTCATTTAAAACTCGTGAAAATGGTTCAGTTATAAACTAAAATTCAAATAGGTTTGTTATTGAAAGTACCTATTATACATTTTTTATCAATTTTTGTAATGGGAAATATTTTTTTTATAAAAGGTGTTCCCAATATAATTTGATACAAAATATCTTTTACCAGAACAAAACTTTCAGTAATACAAGTTTTATTATTGCAAATATAAGTCTTTGATAATTTAAAAGTAATTTGTAATTTCTATCCATTAGCAGATCTTACGCTATGAGTAGTCTTATGAAAATATTTAGAAGGAATAAGTCCTTCATGTATACAATTCACATCTGCTCCGCTATCAACAAGAGCGGTGAATTCTCTTTTGAAATTATAATCAATCAAAAGGCTTATTTTGATATAAAACTTTTGTGAAGTAATTAATTCTAGGGTTTGTAAAAAAATCCATGTTTCCTCGGTATCATCAGTGGTTAATAAATCATCAATAGCCAAATTATCTTCTGGATCTATGAGATCTGTTCCTTTCCATTTACCTTCAATGCTGGATACCCTTTTATCCAACCAGTTATTACTGCGTTTCAACATCACAATTTCTTGCTTGAGATTATCAATCGCTTTCTCCAGATTCCTGGAAGTACTTTTAACACCCAATTGTTTTTCTTTCATTTACTTCTTTAATTCAGACATCATATAAGCGCTTGATCTTTCTATGATTTTCCTTCCTTGTGAAGGTTCTGGGATATCATGGAGTTGATCTATAATCTGCGATCTCAGAATTCATCATTCTCCTTATCCTTCTTACTGGAACAAGGTTGTCCTATTTGACATGGTAGAAATTCATCCTCGGAAGCCATATAATCCTCATTATCAAGAGCTTTGATTTCCTCATCTGAGGAAGAGTCTTTAGCCTCATCCGATTCAAAACCTGAATCCTTTGGCTTTGAATTAAGCAATAGCTTACATACGTTATTCTTCATATCATCATCAATGTTAAGGGCTTTAATCTTCTCCTTAACTTTACAGTATTTATAATAATGGCATGTTCTGCCACATTTCCAACATGCCTTTGGATTTTTAGACTTTATAAAATTCTTTCGAGTCTTCAACTCTTTTTTCCTTCGTGCCTTCTTCTCCAGGCGTTTTCCTTTCCATTTTTGGAAATTCTCCTAATTCTTAACTTTGCGTCTATAAGACCCTTTGGCTTTAGGTATCTCCATGCCAAACTGTCAGCAGAACTCACCCAACTGTTGTCTTTCATTGAGGTTCTGACTTTTGATCTGCTGATTAAGCTTGATCTCATTACATAAGGCTAAACCTTCTTGTATACAAGTGCCTATGAGGCTTTCATAAGTATAAATGTCATAATTGATGGTAATTCCTCCCTTTCGAAGAGCTTTTCTAACTCTTTATGCGAAGAGGACTGGTAATCCATCTATAAATTTGGACTTCCAGTGAGGTCTATTACACTCTGGTAATTCCATTACCCTACTGAGGAATACATTCTTATACCACCTGAATGAGGTTAGGATTTTGCACCTTAAATTGTGGAGTAAGGTCCTAATATTTTTACTATCATCCGACCATCTTCCAGTAAAATATTCTATAATGTTTATACCTAGGGTATATAAAGAATTTTGTGCAGGTTCTACCCCTGGTTCAGTTTTTTGTTGCCCCAATAATACTATTACGTTGTTCTTGGGTTAAATAATGATCCCACCAGCCTTTTAACTGACCAGTAAAACCTGATATAATCATTTCTGCAACAGTCTTATCATTCACGGGTTTTAAATGAACTTTAGGACATGTTGGTTAATAAACATCAACAAATCAATTTTCTTAAACAAGAGATTTATATTTACAAGCTTGACCAGCTATTGAAAAACCTTAAGTTACGTCAAAAATTGATTTCATACAAAATCAGTTTTCACTCTATATTTGTAGTGATCATCCTAATGCTTTTTGGGATAGGAAAAAACATATTGTTTCACTTCACTACAAGGATGATTTCAATGAGGGTCATATCCCTACAAAAGCCAAGCCATGCCAAATGAATTCCGAATACTTGGAATTGTGCAAAAAAGGAGATAACTTCTCTTTTAGAGAAAGGTTTAATAAAGCCTTTAAAGTCTTCATGGTCGTCTACGGCCTTTTGTGTTAATAAACATGATGAACAAGAAAGAGGAGTTCCTAGACTCGTCATCAATTATAAACCTCTTAATAAGGTTTTAAAATGGACCAGGTATCCTATTCCTAACAAAAAGGATTTACTTGATAGACTAAATAGTGCTATTATATTTTCTAAATTTGATTTAAAATCAGGATACTGGCAAATATAAATTGCAGAAGCAGAAAAGTACAAAACAGCTTTTAATGTCCCTATTGAACAATTCGAATGGAATGTAATGTCATTTTGATTAAAGAATGTTCCTTCTGAATTTCAGAATATCATGAATGATATTTTTATGCCTTATAGCAATTTTATCATTGATTTATTGATGATATCTTAGTATTTTCTATGAATTTAGAAAATCATTTTAAACATCTTGATTTATTTAAGAAAATCATCATACAAAATGGTTTTTAGTCATATCAAAACCAAAAATGGCCCTTTTTCAAACTAATGTTAGATTTTTGGGTCATAACATTGAAAAAGGAAAAATCATTCCTATTAATAGAAATATTGAATTTGCATCAAAATTCTCAGATATTATAACCGACAAAACCCAACTTCAGAGATTTTTCGGTAGCCTAAATTATATTAGTCCTTTTACAAAGGATCTAGCAAAAGATACAACTATCATATATGAACGGCTGAGAAAGGTTCCTGCACCTTGGACATATGATCATACTCAAGCTGTCAAAAGAATTAAAGTTAAGGTTCATAACCTTCCTTGTCTCACTTTAGCCAATCCTACTTGGCCAAAGATAATAGAGACAGATGCCTCAGATATTGGTTATGGAGGCATACTAAAGCAATACTCTTCAGTTGATAAACATGAGTATTTAATACAATTTTATTATGGTAAATGGAATCCTAGCCAGAAGAATTATTCGACAGTTGCTAAGGAGATCCTAGCAATTGTGAAATTATGTTCAATAAGGATTGTAAATATGATGTTTCTAAACAAATGTTTGCAAGATGACAAGCTTTACTAGCTCCATTTGATTTTAAAATCCATTATAAAAAAGGGACAGATAATATTTTACTTTGTTTGTTCGTATCAGGGATCCATTATATAAGTACCCTTAATTATAGTTCAGGGACAGGCCTTCGCCAACCCCTCTCTCTCTCTCTTGTAAAAAACTCTCTTTAAATAAAAGTTGAAGTTAGTTGTACACTCTCTCCTTCTGAGCACAACTCCTTGGCCCTGGTAATTTTCTTTATTTATATTTTCTTTTATTAAAATATTATATTTATTATTGGATTAGCCGTTGATCGGCTAAATCCCTTGTGTTAAACTATGTTGCACTAGACTACTTAGGATCATGGTACTAATGCTTCAATAGAGCTGATGATTCATGTGAAAATGTACTTAGTGTAACACCCCGTATTTTCGGATAGTAGTTGAACTCATAAACGTAGGTGAGTAGACCCGGACACGGGAAAATTTATGTTGTACTTGTGTATGTTAATAAGAACTTAGTTTATAAAAGGACGTGATCCCGAAATAATTTTTGATTTGATAATGTGGCGGCGGTGTGTAATAATAATAATTGTGTATCCCCGAAGAGATTATAGACTGGTATTTTATTACAGGAATTATGATATTGACATAAGAGGGTTTTATTAATCGCCAGGATTTAAATAATAGGAGACCTAGAATTTAATTATGTGTATAATTAAATAATTGTGGGATTAATTAATTAAGGAGGGGACAATGTATAGTGGGAATTGAAACGTGTGTTCTTATAATCGATTTGGGGGTGACTAAGACCCAAACCGATCCACCGACAGCAGCCCATAAGCCCCTTCTTTCTCCATAATCCATTTCTTCAACTCCATCTCTTCAACATTCATCTTCATGAAGAATCTGTAGGAACCTTTTCATGGATAACGATTTGTTGCACTCCAAGCAGAAGGAGTAAAGCCTCAGTCGGTAGTTGTCGAAATTCTCGACCAAATTTGGGGATTTTCTGCAAGCTTTCATATAACCAAAGGGAGAATTCATGGTATTTTGGGTTTAAAATTCGAGTAGAACCGAAACCATTAACAAGATTAGAAACTCAGAAGCTTTACAATAACCTTGAATACGAAAGGATTCTGGCGCGAATTTATTCTGGGTTTCTGTTTGTCGGAAGCTGATTCGAGCAAGAGATTTTCCAACGATTCGCATCGGTGTATTTAAGAGAGGTAATCTTCCTTATTCTCTAAGTTTATACAAGTTCTGGACTTGATTCTTGCTATTAGTTCTAAAGCCGATTGTCGAAAATGCGAATTTGGATTGGGTGTTGTTGGGACTGCCGTAATTAGGAGTTACTGGGATTGCATGTGAAATTGTTGTACTGTTTTGGAGATTGTAGTAGTATAAGAATGAGGATTAAGAGAGTTGGGTGTTTCACTACTTACATAGATTTCGATATAAAAGGGATATAGGTTCTACCCGTTCAAGGTGATCGTTAGAATGTCCCAATGAGTGTATTTTTAGTATGTTGATTCAATTGTCATTAAAATCATCTGTATGATGTAGATAATCGTTCATAGAGCTTACAAGGACTAGCGGAACTTAGATAAATTCGACAACAAAGGTATGCAAGGCTCTTTCATTCTTTTGGCATAATTCTATGTGTGAAACATAACCATCGGGTTGCTACATAAATTACTCTACTCTTAAGTAGTTGGGAAAATCATGTTATTGATTCTGGTGTTAAAAGCATGCTTCTAAAATGTTTCTATGTCCTTATTGAGGCATATGGAAAATGTGTTGATATTCACCGTGTTAGCCAAGGGTACAAGGATGTTATGTCACTCGGGGTATTTTATTGTCATTCATGCATATTCATTTGCATTCCATTCATATATTACCTTGGACCACTTGTGCTATGCACACTACTATATAGTAAATATTATATATGTAGGGGATATGGGAAAAGAGGGAAAGGCATTATATACGCACACCACCTGCAGTTGGTACAGACTATCACAAAGGAGCCCTAAGAGGCCAATATGATGTGATGTGATGCCTATCTGGATTATTGGGACGGGTTGCACGATCCGCAACACTAACATTGGGACGGGTTGCACGATCCAAAACACTAACATATATATGATATATATATATATATACCGCATGTGTAACATGCATACATTCATTTGTCATCATATGCTACGAGGCCCACAGCGGCTAATATAGTAAGAAAGATGCCCGAAGAGGCTGATGTATATGTATACCGCATTGTGCATAACATTTAGACATGTGTATTAGGGCCCTCAGAGGCATTTACCGATGTCCAGTTGTTTCTGTTTCAGACTATGATATATTTCTGCTATGCTGTTTCTTATGCCTGACATACTCAGTACATCAGTCGTACTGACGTCCCTTTTGTCGGGGGACACTACATTTTATGCCCGCAGGTTCATATTGAGAAGGTGACGGTGCACACTAGTAGGTTGTTGGTTCAGCTGGTATCCAGAGCACTTTATTTGTTTCAGAGTCGCGATTTGGTCGTGGTATGTTCTTCTCTATAGAGGCTTGTAGACATATGTCCTGTGGTTAGTTGGTTAGTTGTCGTGTATAGCCTTGCTGGCCCTGGTATGTAAATGTGTAAATTAGGGCTTTTGGGTTGGAACCCCACCATAATCTATTACGGCTCAGTCCGTGTTGAAAATGGTTAAGGGTGGAGTGTTAATGTGGTGCCCGGCGGGGAGGGTCCGGGTGCCCGTCGCGGCCCTCCGGTTTGGGTCGTGACAAATTTGGTATCAGAGTACGTCTTTCCTAGGAAGTCTACAAGCCGTGTCTAGTAGAGTCTTGGTTATGGGTGTGTTGCGCGCCACACTTATAAGCAGGAGGCTACAGGGCATTTAGAATTGTTTCTATTCTTTCATATCATAGATTGTGCGGTAGAGCCGAGTCTTAAGAATTCAAGTTTAACTATTGTCTTGTACCGTTTCGGTAATGTCAATTACCAAAAAGACTCCGGTTGATTTATATTTGTATTTAGTAAGTGAGTGATTTCTACCAGATGAATACGCCAGAAGGGCAGTATGATGTAAAACATTTCAAGATTATGAGAAATGGTCTCGCTCATATATGGAAGAGATAAGGTAAGCCGGGAAAGCGTAATGTTTTCTATGGTTATATGTTTTGATTAATCAGAGGAATATGTGGATTTTGTATCTTGATTAATAAGATTGTTGTACAATTTGATGTGGTGATAATATATGTCTATATGAATATGTTTATTAGAATCATGAAATGTGTGATTAGTATGTAATTTTAGTTAAGTCATGAAATGGCTTTAAAACTGTTGGTATGTATAAGTTAGTCAATGATAACCTTGATTGAACTGATTTTGGAGTAACTAATGTTTGTTAAAGATAACTTTGACTTGATATGGGTCTAACTTAAGGCTAGGGGTAATCTATAACTTATGGGTTATAGTGAAAACACTTGTGTAGCTCCTATTACCTTTTTCACATAATTACAATAGTAACATTTGTTTAGGATGAGCCTAGAAAGTATGTTGGCTTACTATTTTGGTATTTCCATGTGGTTCTCCAATGACATGTTTAGCTTCAAATATGACTACATGATGTTCGGTCTTTGCTATTAATATCTTGTTACTTCTATGGATCTATGGATGTATATTGTGGTATAAACTGGGGAATTTTTTTTTGAAACCAAAGGACTTATTTTATTTATGTTGGAATTAATAAGCTAAACACTAATCCGAGAGGTGGTGATATGTCCAAAGGGAAGTTTAGTTCATGGTTTGTTTTCTTAGGTATGTATCTGTTGTGTCTATGTTCTTTTAACTTGGACTTTGTTATGTCTATCTGCATCCAATCTAAATGTATCCTTGTTATCATTGCTCGTGTGTAAACCAATTCACCTAGTTTAAGTGCATGTGTAAGTTAGGAATTTTAGGACCACTATGCTAGTTGACATGTGTTCCCAACAAGTTAAAATGATAAACCTAGGCTAATTTCAGCATGCTAGTTTTGAAAAGCTGATTCAGAAAGTTCTTCTGGACCCTGTAATTTTGCTTCTATGAACTGTTGGTATGCAACCTCTTAAGGTATCTGTTTTGGCCTCTGGGCATGGTGTGATCATATGTTAGGTACAGATATTGAAGCAAGATTAATTTAGCAAGTATTTGATGTCTGTTAACTGTGATATAATGGTTGTTTGACTTAGTATTGGCATGACAAGTTGCTTACTTTTTTCTGATGTTATACTCTGCATAACCATGTCCATAGGTGAGTGGCACAACCAATCTAGACCTGAATTTGATAAATGAATCTGTATTATAATTAATATGCAGACTGTTTATGCTGGAAATAGTGATAATATGACAGTTTGGGAGCCTGTTTAATTATATAAAAACTGACCTAAGTTGATATATGTGGATGTAGGTGTTATGATAGTTTAAAGCTAACATGTGCAGTTAAAACAAAGCATGATGTGCTAATTTCAGACTTGTACACATACAGTGTCAGTTAACTTCATGCCTAAAATATTGTTAAACTCAGCATGGTTAAGCCCTATTTTTGCATACCTAACCAGAGTAGGTTGCATTTAGTTACTTGTTTTTATGTTGCCTAAGGACCAGCTTGCATATGAAATGTCTAGCATGTTTAGACTGACCTTGTTGCTGTTGTTTTGTTGCTGCTATTACTATCCCTGTGGCACTTTAAACATATGTTGTTGCCTCAGTTGTGACATATATTGCTACTCTTTTTCAATATCAAATGTCCTATTTTCAAGCATATTGTGTCCTCCTAGTTATCTACATTCTTTGTTAAGATTTGTGTGGCTTCTAAAATACTACACTTTGAGTTATAATTGTTGCTTGTTTACAACCTGATGTTACCTGTTGTCTTTATGTCCTGGATTGCTGGAAATTGAATAGGGTTGTTGTGCCTTTGAGGTAAATTGTGGTCATGTGTTGTTATTTTTGTTGCACATATAGTCATATAGGACTGCCCTGTTGTGCTGAAAAGGTTGTTGATCTACTGTGCTTTGGTGCAAAAAAAAATTTGTTGCATTCTGCCTCCTTGTGGTTGCTGTTAGGACTGTTTAATTATGCCTTAAGGTTATGTGGTTGTTGTTCCAAAGAGGAATGGCTACTGCTGGAAAGGGGGGCTGTTTCATTGCTGTTTGTAATTCTAATTTCTGGTTACTGATGGATGTGTTCCATTAGTTGCATACTTGTTATTTTCTGGTGCAGTTAGCTACCATGTTTAGCTACTATTTGGTTGTTGTTTGAGGTCACTTGTTGCTGATGTTTAGCTATTGTTTAGCTGTTGTTCTAGCTGATGTTTTAATTGTTGTTCTAGCTGATGTTTGATTATTGTTTAAGCTCAATTGCTGTTGTTGTTTGGCTGCTGGTTGGATGTTGTTTTGTTGTTACTTACCACTGTTATCATTGCTGCACTTTGGTAGAACTGGTGCCTTGCACAAACCCATGATGCTTCCTTTATTTTGAGGCAGTTGTTGCTGCAAAATCCTGGGCAGGGCCAGAGTGAAAAATCAGCAGTTGTGTTTGCTGCACTCTAGCCCAAAACCAGTACAAAAAAATGATCAACTGAACTAGTTTAAACACTAGCAGGATCAGATTTGGCTATGGGATGATAAAACAGTTGAGACATGACTAATTGCATTGATGTGTGAACTATTTTAAATAACTATGTTGCATATAGGACTCTAAAATTAGATATTAGGACCTTCTACCTTCTATACCTATTGTTTGAATTTAAAGAATGTAGTCACCATGTGTTTATTTTGGTTTGCATGTGAAACTTGAGTCTATTCTTTAGAAGTAGTCATAAATTGATATGTATCTCCTCACAGTTTAAAAGATAGTCTGAATTAATCCATGAGTGTTTTATCTTTTGTTTTTGATGAATTGGAATAACAATTTGTGTATTCTTTTTTTGTATGGTGTCTAAGGTTAGATATGTCATACGACATTCGAGGACAAATGTTTCTAAGGGGGAGAAGATGTAACACCCCGTATTTTCGGGTAGCGGTTGAACTCATAAACGTAGGTGAGTAGACCCCAACCTGGAAAAATTTATGTTGTACTTGTGTATGTTAATAAGAAATTAGTTTATAAAAGGACGTGATCCCAAAATAATTTTTAATTTGATAATGTGGCGGCGGTGTGTAATAATAATAATTGTGTATCCCCGAAGAGATTATAGACTGGTATTTTATTACAGGAATTATGATATTGACATAAGAGGATTTTATTAATCGCCGGGATTTAATATTAGGAGATTGGGAATTTAATTGTGTATAATTAATTAATTGTGGGATTAATTAATTAAGGAGGGGACAATGTATAGTGGGAATTGAAACGTATGTTCTTATAATCGATTTGGGGGTGACTAAGCCCCAAACCGATCGACCGATAGCATCCCATAAGCCCCTTCTTTCTCCATAATCCATTTCTTCAACATTCATCTTCATGAAGAATTTGTAGGAACCTTTCCATGGATAACGATTTGTTGCACTCCAAGTAGAAGGAGTAAAGCCTCAGTCGGTAGTCGCCGAAATTCTTGACCAAAATTTGAGATTTTCTGCAAGCTTTCATATAACCAAAGGGAGAATTCTTGGTATTCTGCGTTTAAAATTCCAGTAGAACTGAAACCATTAACAAGCTTAGAAACTCAGAAGCTTTACAAGAACATTGAATACGAAAGGATTCTGGCGCGAATTTATTCTGGGTTTCTGTTTGTCGGAAGCTGATTCGAGCAAGAGATTTTCCAACGATTCGCATCGGTGTATTTAAGAGAGGTAATCTTCCTTATTCTCTAAGTTTATACAAGTTCTGGACTTGATTCTTGCTATTAGTTCTAAAGCCGATTGTCGAAAATGCGAATTTGGATTGGGTGTTGTTGGGACTGCCGTAATTTGGAGTTACTGGGATTGCATGTGAAATTGTTGTACTGTTTTAGAGATTGTAGTAGTATAAGAATGAGGATTAAGAAAGTTGGGTGTTTCATTACTTACATAGATTTCGATATAAAAGGGATATAGGTTCTACCCGTTCAAGGTGATCGTTAGAATGTCCAAATGAGTGTATTTTTAGTATGTTGATTCAATTGTGATTTAAATCATCTGTATGATGTAGATAATCATTCATAGAGCTTACAAGGACTAGCGGAAAGATAAATTCGACAACAAAGGTATGCAAGGCTCTTTCATTCTTTTGGCATAATTCTATGTGTGAAACATAACCATCGTGTTGCTACATAAATTACTCTACTCTTAAGTAGTTGGGAAAATCATGTTATTGATTCTGGTGTTAAAAGCATGCTTCTAAAATGTTTCTAAGTCCTTATTGAGGCATATGGAAAATGTGTTGATATTCACCGTGTTAGCCAAGGGTACAAGGATGTTATGTCACTCGGGGTATTTTATTGTCATTCATGCATATTCATTTGCATTGCATTCATATATTACCCTGGACCACTTGTGCTATGCACACTACTATATGGTAAATATTATATATGTAGGGGATATGGGAAAAGAGGGAAAGGCGTTATATACGCACACCACCTGCAGTTGGCACAGACTATCACAAAGGAGCCCTAAGAGGCCAATGTGATGTAATGTGATGCCTATATGGCTTATTGGGACGGGTTGCACGATCCGCAACACTAACATTGGGACGGGTTGCACGATCCGCAACACTAACATATATATGATATATATATACCGCATGTGTATCATGCATACATTCATTTGTCATCATATGCTACGAGGCCCACAGCGGCTAATATGGTAAGAAAGATGCCCGAAGAGGCGGATGTATAAGTATACCGCATTGTGCATAACATTTAGGCATGTGTATTAGGGCCCTCAGAGGCATTTACCGATGTCCAGTTGTTTCTGTTTCAGACTATGATATATTTCTGCTATGCTGTTTCTTATGCCTGACATACTCAGTACATCAGTCGTACTGACGTCCCTTTTGTCGGGGGACACTACATTTTATGCCCGCAGGTTCATATTGAGAAGGTGACGGTGCACACTAGTAGGTTGCTGGTTCAGCTGGTGTCCAGAGCACTCTATTTGTTTCAGAGTCGCGATTTGGTCGTGGTATGTTCTTCTCTGTAGAGGCTTGAAGACACATGTCCTGTGGTTAGTTGGTTAGTTGTCGTGTATAGCCTTCCTGGCCCTGGTATGTAAATGTGTAAGTTGGGGATTTTGGGTTGGAACCCCACCATAATCTATCACGGCTCAGTCCGTGTTGAAAATGGTTAAGGGTGGAGTGTTAATGTGGTGCCCAGCGGGTAGGGTTCGGGTGCCCGTCGCGGCCCTCCGGTTTGGGTCGTGACACTTAGGTTGGGCAGAGGACAGCCCTGGTGGAATGTCTGAACCTCAAGCTAATGGTCCTATTTTAGCCCGCTGCGCCGTGGTGGCGTTAGGGCGTTCTGGGTCTGTTATGAGTTAAGACAGCCCTGCCAGGTCCTGTCAACCTATAAAACATTCCATTGATAGTGCCTTTCTGTGATCCCTTCCGTTTGTTTTGGTATCAGAGACAGATGATTTCGGTTTTGAATCGGATGAGGCTAAAGACTCTTGCTCAGATGAGGAAATCAAAGCTCTTGATAATGAGGATAATATGGCTTCCGAAGATAAATGTCTTCCATGTCAAATAGGACAACCTTGCTCCAGTAAGAAGGATGAGGAGAATGATGAATTCTATAATATATTTGCTCAATTTCAGGATATAAACCTCAATGTCCTCAAAAGTGATAACCTTATGGAGTTATTAAAATTGATTAAAGATCTAGGCATGAGATCGCAGATTATAGATCAACTTCATGATATTCCAGAACCTTTACATGGAAAATTATAAAAAGATCAAGCGCTTATACGATGTCTGAATTTATCTTGCCACCAATACAAAATGTTTCCTTGTTTCTCTATTGTATTATTTACAGCACACGTTTTAATTCATTGTTCAGATAAGGCAGTATCTGGCAGTAGCACCAGCTGAAATATGGGGAAACACACTGTCCTGACCCAAAACGGAGGGTCGCGATGGGCACCCAGATCTTACCCGCCGGGTACCACCAATAACACCATCAACACCTAATTATAATTAAATACGAACTAAGCCGAAAAAGGACTATATAAAATCAGAAAACCATCATACATATATATACATCCCCAAGGACGATAAGATCATACAAGACTACTACACACATGACACTTGTCTACAAGCCTTTAAAGAATACATGCCATCACAAGGACGAGACAGGACCCCGCCATATTCGTATGCGTATGCAAAAATACTATACCACGACCAGACTGAACTCTAAAACAAATAGAGTGCTCCAACATCAGCTAAACTAGCAACCTACTAGCGTGAACCGTCACCCTCTTTAATCGAACATGCAGGCATGAAACGCAGCATCCCTGACAAAAGAGACGCCAGTACAACTGATGTACGGAGTATGTCAGGCATGAACAATAGTATAACAGGGGTATACAATAACTCAAACAGAAAGATCTAGCAATACCCACAGCCGGCAAAATGGCTAACCAACAGTAAATGCCTCTGAGGGCCCTAATACATATGCCTAAATGTTTGCACAATGAAAATGCGATATGTATATATATATATATATAAGTATATGTATATGTTGCGGAACGTGAAACCCGATACAACATATGTTAGTGTTGCAGAACGTGCAACCCGATCCAATATTTTATTGTTGCGGAACGTGCAACCCGATCCAATATATGTTAGTGTTGCAGAACGTGAAACCCGATCCAATATATGTTAGTGTTGCGGAATGTGCAACCCGAACCAATATATGTTAGTGTTGCAGAACGTGCAACCCGATCCAATATATGTTAGTGTTGCGGAACGCGCAACCCGATCCAATATATTATATGTATATATGCATGAATGATAATGAAACATTCTGAACTTATCGGATGACATAATATCCTAGCCCCTTCGGCTAACACTGTGAATATCAACATCTTTTTCATATGCCTCAATAAAGACTTAGGAACATATTTAGACATGCATTTAACATAGGAATCAGTAACATGAATATTCTTAACTACTATGAGTAGAATAATTTATGAAACAATATCACGGTTATATTTCTTTACATGGAACATGCCAAAAGAAAGAAATAATTTTCCTTAACATACCTTGAATCAACCCTTTTAATATTGCCTGCTGGGACGTTGCTTTGCAATAATAGTGCAGAATGTTTTGTTCTAACTAAAATTTAAGAAATTTGATTTGAAAAGGACCAAACTACTTCGTGTGTTTTTTTCCAAATCAGAAGTCTATTGTTTTGCTTCTGTTTCATTCATAAAAGAAAAAGTTGGAGAAACTTTTGGCAAAGTGAATCACGATCTACAATTGCTATGCCTTAAAAATGAAATGTCTTAAGTTAAGAATTAAATGAATGCTATTATTTGGTCTCCCACTAGCCCTTCTTGGCTGTGGTGAGCTTTTAATTGTTGCCACATACTCCTTAAATGGTGATTAGTCAAGAGGCTTGTCACTCTTTAATCAATTCCACAATTAATCAATCACGCAGATAATTAATTTCGTGATCCCAATTCACTTAAATCTTAACAACTTATAAGACCTTCATATCCTCAATGTCATAATTTGCGTTATGACACTAGTCCATAACCTCTTTGTGCATGCACCAAATTTATTTTTGTTCCCCGTCATCACACTTGTTACGTACAAAATTATTTCGGGGTTTAATCCTTTTATATACTAATCTATTTATTAGCATACGTAAATATAACATAAATTTTCCCATCGCTCGGGTCTATTTACACACGCCTAGCGACTTTACATACGACTAGCGATTCAAACCGTGACCCTAAAGTACGGGATGTTACATCCTTCCCCTCTTAGAAACATTCGTCCTCGAATGTTGAGGTGACATATTTACTCCCTGTTTCATAACCAGCGAATGCAACTACCTTTTTCACAGCCATATAGGGTAACATACACCACTACATTAGACCTCACATGGTACGCAAGCATTAATTATAATATCTGGAATTAAGATTCACCTTATGCTTCTCTTGGAACCTCGGCGTTGGTCTGGAACAGGTACGGATACTTGTGCATCATTTCCTCTTTCGCCTCCTACGTCGTCTCTTCTACATTCTTATTTTTCCATAAAACTTTTACGGAGGCTACTTCTTTAGTCCTCAGCTTGTAGACTTGTTGATCCAAGATAGCAACAGGAACCTCTTCATATGATAGATTCTCTATAACCTGCACATCATCAATCGGTACAATCCGAGAAGGATCTCCAATACATGTTTTCAACATGGAAACATGGAAAACCGGATGAACAAACTCCAACTCCGAATATAAGTCCAATTCGTACTCTACCTACCCGATTCGTCAAATTATGCGATACGACCCAATATACCTTAGACTGAGCTTTCCTTTCTTCCCGAATCTCATTACACCCTTTATAGGTGAGATCTTCAAGAAAACCTAATCATCTACCTGGAACTCTAAGTCTCATCGCCGCACATCTGAATACGACTTCTGAGGACTCTGAGTGGTTAACAACCGTTCTTGGATAAGTTTCACCTTTTCTATGGCTTGGTGTACTAAGTCAGGCCCAAATAACTCTGACTCGCCTACCTCAAACAATCCGATAGGAGATCTACATCTCCGTCTGTACAAAGCCTCATATGGAGCCATTTTAATGCTGGCGTGATAGTTGTTATTGTATGCGAACTCAATAAGGGGTAAGTGATCATCCCAACTGCCCTTAGAGTCCAATACACAAGCTCGTAGCATGTCCTCGAGCGTCTGAATCGTACGTTTGGCCTGCCTGTCTGTCTGAGGATGGAAAGTTGTACTTTCTCATTACTCATAATTATAGACAACTCTCTTTCTTACTACTTGTCCACTCATTTTCTTACCTGTCGTACTCCTCTTGGTATACATTCTTGTATACCTACGTAATCTTAAACGTTTCTCTTGACTTCGATCCTTGGTGTTACTAACCCAGAAGGGATGAGTTGTTAATTTATTCCCTCATTCCGTACCTAGAAAATTCTGAAGAATTTTACATCACATGACGTTGGCCTACTATATCCAAACCTGGTCGGTATACTTAGATATAAATTCCTCCACTGGCCTCATGGATAATTCTTTCTGTAAATGGTGCTTTGGAAAAGATTCCCTCGATCTTGTTAAGCTATGAACCCATTACTTTATCTATCTCGTAGAACCTTTGATCAGTTCAATAATGCTTATAGATATTTGTATTTGACCGACATTTTATCTTTTTTATAATGTCATTATCTCTTTGACATATATCTTTAATGTCTACCTTGTATCCATAGGCGTCATTAGCCCCCTTCCACTTGTTTAGGCGATAATCTCAAGCTTTACTCACTGTTACTTATGTTTACATACTTCCTGGAAGGTACGACTGCATATGTTGTGGAACTGATGCTTCATATGTTTAGATCCCATTCACGGTGTTACATGATCCCATGACTTGTCAAGCTTTCTTGTCTTATTATTATATCTCCCACCGATCGAGTGCTCATTCACCTCACCTTTACATTTCCCTTTCAAATTTCCTTAGGGAAAAAAATCTCTTATCGCCAAGTACCTCTCATACTCCCTTCCTAAACACTAGAGAATCGCCACATTTGTCCGAAGAGTTCCTTTTGTCCCTCCTCCACCATTGATCCTAACGAGTTCTAGAATAATCATACTTTTGTGAGACCTGCATAACTGTAATCTCATTCACCTTTATCCTTCTTGTTGTAGTCCTTCATTCTATTTGTCATTGCGCGGAAGACATTTATGACTTGATACTTAATCATACCATTTCATTCATACTTATTAACTGTTTTCATATTTCCTACTACCATCCTTTGATTGTACCATAATTCTCGTCCTCAATTGCCCCTATTATTATACGGAGGTTACATTCATGAAGCTATTTGGTGTGCTCACCCACTCCTTTGGATATCCTAACCTTTATCTAAACTTTTTTTTCCAAGCTAGCATTATCTCTTCCATCTTCCGTGTATGAGTGAGACAACTTCTCATAATCTCGATTTTTAACAATAATACTGCCCCTTCTAGCGTATTAATCATTTTGATAGAAATCGCTCATTTACTAGCTACGAGTATAAACTAACCATAGTCTTTTTGGTAACCGGCATTACTGAAACCATAATAGGCACGAGTTAAACTCAAATTCTTAAAACTCAGCTCTACTGCACGATTTATGAGATGAAATAATGGAAACCATCCCTAAATGTCAGGCAGCATCTTGCTTATAAGTATAGTGCACAACATACCCATAAACAAGACTCTACTAGACACGGCTTGTAGACTCCCTAGGACAGACATGCTCTGATACCAAGTTTGTCACGACCCAAATCGGAGGGCCGTGACGGGCACCCGGATCTTACCCGCCGGGTACCACCAATCACACCATCAACACCTAATCATAATTAAATACAGACTAAGCCGAAGAAGGACTATATAAAAACATAAAATCATCTTACATATATATACATCCCCAAGGCTGACAAGGCCATACAAGACTACTACACACAGGACACATGTCTACAATTCTTTAAAGAATACATGACATCACAAGGATGGGACAGGACCCCGCCATATTCCTATGCGTATAACAAAATACTTTACCACGACAAGACTGCAATTCTGAAACAAATAGAGTGCTCCAACATCAGCTGAACCGGTAACCTACTAGCGTGAACCGTCACCTTTTTTAACCGAACCTGCGGGCATAAAATGCAGTGTCCCCCAACAAAAGGGATGTCGGTACGACTGATGTACTGAGTATGTCAGGCATGAACAATAGTATAACAGGGATATAACAACATCGAAACGAAAACAACCAGACAATACCCACAAATTTCAGAACGAACGGCTAACCAGCAGTAAATGCCTCTGAGGGCCCTAATACATATGCCTAAATGTTTGCACAATGCAAATGCGATATGTATATATATATATATATATATATATATATGTATAAGTATATGTATATGTTGCGGAACGTGCAACCCAATCTAATATATGTTAATATTGCGGAACGTGCAACCCGATCCAATATATGTTAGTATTGCGGAACGTACAACCCGATCCAATATATGTTAGTGTTGCGGAATGTGCAACCCGATACCGATCCAATATATGTTAGTGTTGCGGAACGAGCAACCCGATCCAATATATTATATGTATATATGCATGAATGAAAATAAAACATTCTGAACTTATCGGATGACATAATATTCTTGCCCCTTCGGCCATTGGAAGTATTTAGCATGTACTTTCGTCTAACACTGTGAATATCAGCATCTTTTCCATATGCCTCAATAATGACTTAGGAACATATTTAGACATGCATTTAACATAGGAATCAATAACATGAATATTCTTAACTACTAGGAGTAGAATAATTTATGAAATAATATCACAGTTATATTTCTTTACATGAAACATGCCAAAAGAAATAAATAATTTGCCTTAACATACCTTGAATCAACCCTTTTAATATTGTCTGCTGGAACGTTGCTTTGCAACAATAGTGCAGAATGTTTTGGTCTAACTAAAATTTAAGAAATTTGGTTTGAAAAGGACCAAACTACTTCGTGCGTTTTTTTCCAAATCATAAGTCAATTGCTTTGCTTCTGTTTCATTCATAAAAGAAAAGGTTGGAGAACCTTTTGGCAAAGTGAATCACGATCTACAATTGCTATGCCTTAAAAATGAAATGTCTTAAGTTAAGCATTAAATGAATGCTATGATTTGGTCTCCCACTAGCCCTTCTTGGCTGTGGTGAGCTTTTAATTGCTGCCACATACTCCTTAAATGGTGATTAGTCACTAGGCCTGTCTCCCATTAATCAATCTCACAATTAATCAATCACACACATAATTAATTTTGTGATCCCAATTCACATAAATCATAACAACTTATAAGACCTTCATATCCTCAATGTCATAATTTGCAATATGACACTAGTCCATAACCTCTTTGTGCACGCACCAAATATATTTTCAATCCCCGTCATCACACTTGTTACGTCCAAAATTATTTCGGGGTTTCATCCTTTTATAAACTAATCTCTTTATTAGCATACGTAAATATAACATAAATTTTTCCAACGCTAGGGTCTATTTACACACGCCTAGCGACTTTACATACGCCTAGTGATTCAAACCGTGACCCGAAAGTACGGGATGTTACACACACTCTTAAAATACACAAAAAAAAAATCAATTTAGTTATGACAAAAGTTAACCTCTTCCCACATAGTACATAATTCCCTCAATATAATTCAGCTCATGCAGTTGCTTTTCATTCTTTCAAACTGATGGTCAATTTTAGCACTTGAAGACTTTGTTTCTTTTTGTTATTGCTTTCAACATACTATTTGAAGAGGAGCCTTAGAGTAACGATTAAGTTGTTTCTGTGTGACTTATATGTGATAGGTTTGAGCTGTGGAAGCAGCCACTTGCATTAGGTTAGGCTGTTTACATACCTTCCCCGGACCCTGCTAACGCGATATGCATTGCGCACCGGACTGCCCTTTTTCAAGCTACTATTCATCATATGCATATGGTAAATATGGAGGCGAAGATCTTCTAGTCCAGAATTTCAGATAGAAACAACTTTCCGTCAAAATAGGAAACATGTCCAGAAAGTTTTACCAGCTTCAATTGCATTTCTAGCAGCACGCCGAAAATCGTTAACAATTTGAGGAATTTCATCTATCCTCAGCTGCCGTGGTGGTGGAAATTGTGCAACAACCCGGCCATCAGAACTAGTTTGAGGTTTTGGTGGCTTGTCTTAGCTGGAGATAGGAGCCTGTCCATTGGCTGAAAATCTGTGGTGAAGAGTCAGTTAAAAAGCATAGAAGTACACTTAGTCAGACAGTTCTTTCAAAGCGTCAAATGTGACTAATGACTATATAAGGTCAGTTACCTTTGCTGGAAACCCTCCCTGTATGTCAAAGTTGACAAAAGAAGCTTCCTCCTTTGGCATGGACTGCACTTACAATTGGTTTCCAGGCCTCAACTTGCTCGTTTGTCCATATACCAGGTGTATCTTTGTACCTTCAATCAATAAACATATAACAGTATTTAGAAAGCTTATTTGGGAGATGTATGGGTGGAAACTAGACCTATAAAATTTCAAAGAACTTGGTAAATTGCAGGAACTAATGTTACCCACGGGCAGTGTCAGAAATTCCTAAGAAAACCGTCTTTTGTGGTTCTTTGTGAGTAATAAAAGATAGCATGTGGTTGAGGAACATTTCCATATGATATCTGCCTAGTCAGTGGTGCCAAGACAACTCTGGAGAACATGTAGAGTACAATAAGAACTACTTTGCATTTTATCCACAAAATTCATAGGGTTATGGATCAATATGTCAAAATCAATGCTCAACAAAGCAAATGCACTTGCCAATTAGCGAAAAGATGAGAGTTGTTATGAGAAAGTTAACTCTCAAAACTAACACAGTAGATTTCAATTCACATGAAGCTCTACATAATGGCTGGGAGACAAGAACTGCCTCCATCTGTACCCCCAATTTAATTATCATGAATATACTTAAAAATTAGGAGTACCCCCCCCCCCCCCCCCCCCCAAAGCACCAAATAACAAAGTCATAACCAAAAGAGAAAGAAGCCCAAGTTCATCTAATTTCTTGCAATTGTGTCTCCAGCTTTAACGAAAAGGTTGGTTTAAAAACCTGTTCTTTCAGCTATGTTTTTACTAGTGTTTTTGCCTCTAAGGAAAGACAAGAATTGAGAATTTGAGTCCTACGTTTCCTATATATGGTAAGACTCAGAAGCAACTCAAGTAATTGTTATCCATAATAATATACTCCATGAATCAAGGGTTAATATTTTTAATATTTTTTTATAAAATGTATGGAAAAGACTCAAATATGTCATCGAACTATTGGAAATGACTCATTTATGTCACTCGTCAATAGTTTGGTTGATTTATGTCATTGCCATTACAAAATGGCTCATTCATGTCATTTTCATTAACGTTGGTTTTACAATACCAGATATGACACGTGACCTTCAATTAGAGGTCCACATCGTTTAATTAAACCAACACAATTTTAGATCTAAAATTAATAAAAAATCAGACTCAACACCCGATCTATCCACAACCATAATCTAGTTGGAGGTCACTTGTCATATCTGGTATTGTAAAACTGACGTTAATGAAAAATAACATGGATGATCCATTTTTGTAACGATGATGGCATAAATGAGCCATTTCTGATAGTTCGATAGTATATTTGAGCCTTTTCCGTAAAATGTATCACATGGATAAGTAATTTTTCAAAATAAGGAAGAATCAGCAGCAAAAAGATGGAACCAAACAAAGACCAAAAAGAAGAGGTACCCACAAATTCTGGGTGCAAAACGCAAAAGAAGAACATGCTCATAGTCAAGAAACTATCTCAACAATTCATACTCTTTTTATCTATGAAATTTTCTATATAGAAGAAAGCTAAAAGCACCTGTGAGAAAGTTGAAAGCTACTCATTTTATAGGGTGTGAGCAAAGGAACTTCCACTTCCCGCTTCTGCTCTTCTTGTTTTCCAGTACACTTCATATTCATTTCAACTGCTCCTTCAAGTGATTAATGACTTGTTAGGAATGACCTACATATCTTATCCAAATATTATTTGCTGGAATTTTGACCAAGAAGCAAATTAATTAGTACTGTATTTGAATTCCAGTAAACTTACTGGACCAATCAAATAAAATAGAAGAAGTCCAAATCTTTATAGTGCTTGAGCTGAATTGTATGGTTGTTGATGAATTTCTTCTCCATGTATCGCAAATAAGAGGTAGATGCACTTACACGAAAACAATAACTGTATTTGCATGGTAGATATATTCGAGAGGTAGCTAGAAAAGTGCTAGGGGTCTCGCCGGGTAGCCGTGGTGGGCATCGAGGGGACTGGTGGTGGAATGGTAAAGTTCAAGAGAAGATGGAAGCGAAGAAATCAGCGTATGTGAAATTGGTATAAAGCAAGGATGAGGTGGAGAACTGGACGAATAGGGAATTGTATAAGATGGCGAGAAAGGAGGTAAACATAGCGGTTACGGCGGCAAAAATGGCGGATTTTGAACGTATGTATGTGGAATCAGAGGTAAAAATCGAGGATAAGAAGTTGTACAGACTAGCCAAGGCGAGGGAGATGAGGGCATGTGACTTGGATTACGTGAGGCTCATCAAGGATGAGGACGGCAAAGTACTGGTGGAGGGCGCGCATATTAGGCGGAGGTGGCAGTCTTACTTCCATAAGAATTAAGGTTGAGGAGGTCTGGAGCAATCTGGTAGGTACCGGGATTTTGGGTATTGTATAAGAATTAAGGTTGAGGAGGTCTGGAGCAATCTGGTAGGTACCGGGATTTTGGGTATTGTATAAGAATTAAGGTTGAGGAGGTTAAGGGTGTTGTTCGCAGGATGCGCAGGGGGCGAGCGACCGGGCCTGATGAGATCCTAGTTGAATTTTGGAAGAGAGCATGCAGGGCAAGTTTGGAGTGGTTGGCTGAGTTGTTTAACGTCATTTTTAAGAAAGTGATAATGCCTGAAGAATGGAGGTGGAGTACAATGATTCCTTTGTATAAGAACAAAGGTGATATCCAAAGTTGCAACAACTATAGGGGTATCAAGCTGCTAAGGCACACTATGAAAGTTTGGGAAAGGGTCGTGGAGATGAGGGTGAGAAGAGGTGTGTCTATTTTTGAGAACTAGTTTGGATTTATGTCGGGGCGTTCGACTACAGAAGTCATTCATCTTATTAGGAGGTTGGTGGAGCAGTATAGGGAGAGGAAGAAAGACTTACATATGGTTTTCATCGACCTCGATAAGGCATACGACAAAGTCCCTAGGGAGGTTCTATGGAGATGTTTCGAGATTAGAGGTGTATATGTGGCGTACATTAGGGTGATCAAGGATATGTATGACAGAGCCAAGAACAGGGTACAGATAGTAGAAGGAGACTCGAAGCACTTTCCAGTAACGATGGGGCTGCACTATGGATTAACTCTTAGCCCATTCTTATTTGCCTTGGTGATGGATGGACTGACGTGACAAATCCAAGGAGATGTGCCATGGTGTATTTTATTCGTAGATGACATAGTCCTGATTGATGAGATTCGCAGTGGAGTGAACGCTAATTTGGAGGTTTGGAGATAGATTCTGGAGTCTAAAAGGTTCAGGCTGAGTAGGACTAAGACAGAATACTTAGAGTGCAAGTTCAGTAACGAGAGCGACCTCGAGACAGGCGTGGAGGTGAGGCTTGGTACTCATGTCATTCCAAAGAAATGAAGTTTCAAGTACCTCAGGTCTATTATACAAGGGGATGGAGAGATTGATGACGATGTCACACATCGTATTTGGGCATGGGTGGATGAAATGGAGGCTCGCATCTGGAGTCTTATGCCACAAAAAGGTGTCACCAAAACTTAAAGGCAAGTTCTATAGGGCGGTGGTTAGACTGACTATGTTGTATGGGGCGGAGTGTTGGCCAGTCAAGACTTCGCACATCCAAATGATAAAAGTTGTGGAGATGAGGATGTTGAGATGGATGTGTGGGTATACAAGGAGGGATAGGATTAGAAATAATGATATATGGGATAGAGTGGAAGTGGCTTCAGTGGAGGATAAGATGCGGGAAGCAAGGTTGAGATGGTTTGGGCATGTACAGAGGTGAGACACAAATACCCTAGTGCGGAGGTATGAGAGGTTAGCTATGTACGGGTTCAAGAGGGGTAGAGGTAGGCAGAATAAGTATTGGGGAGAAGTGATTAGACGGAATATGGCGCAGGTGCAACTTACTAAGCACATGACCTTAGATAAGGGGTTGTGGAGGACACGGATTAGGGTAGAAGGGTAGTAGGTAGTCGAGCATAGTCCTACTTACGCTTGCTAACTAGTAGTTGTAGTATTTTAATGTAGGCCCGCTTAGCCTATCATACTACAACAACAACAACAACATACCCAGTAAAATCCCACATCATGGGGTCTGGGAGGGTAGACTTGCACTCCAAGTATTCTGTCTTGGTTCTACTCAGCCTGAACCTTTTAGACTCTAGAGTCTATCTCCAAACCTCCAAATTAGCGTTCACTCCACTGTGAATCTCATCAATCAGGACTATGTCGTCTACGAATAAAATACACCATGGCACCTCTCATTGGATTTGTCACGTCAGTCTATCCATCACCAAGGCAAATAAGAATGGGCTAAAAGCTGATCCCTGGTGTAGCCCCATCATCATAGGAAAGTGCTATGAGTCTCCTCCTACTGTCTGTACCCTAGACTTAGCTCCATCATACATATCATTGTTCTCCCTAGTGTACGCCACTGGTACACCTTTAGCCTCCAAACATCTCAAGAGAATCTCCCTAGGGACTTTATTGTATGCCTTCTCGAAGTCGATGAAAACCATGTCTAAGTCTCTCTTTCTTTTCCTATACAACTCTACCAACCTCCTAATAATATGGATGGATTTTGTAGTCGAACGCCCCGGTATGAATCCAAACTGGTTCTCGGAAATAGACACGCTTCTTCGCACCCTCATCTCCACGACCCTTTCACAAACTTTCATAGTGTGGCTCAGCAGCTTGATACCCCTATAGTTGTTACAACTTTGGATATCGCCTTTGTTCTTGTACAGAGGTACCATAGTGCTCCACCTCCATTCTTCAGGCATTCTCACCATCTTAAAAATGACGTTGAATAGCTCAGGCAACCACTCCACGCCTGTCCTGCCTAATCTCTTCAAAAAATCAACTAGGATCTCATCCGGCCCGATCGCTCTTCCCTCGCGCATTCTGTGAACAACTCTCTTAACCTCCTCAATCTTAATGCTTCTGTAGTACCCAAAATCCTGGTACCTGCTTGAGTTCTCCAGATATCCCTACACAATTTCTGTATCTCCTTTTTCATTAAAAAGTTTATGGAAGTAAGACTGCCACATTTGCCTAATATGTGTGTCCTCCATTAGTACTTTGCCATCCTCGTCCCTGATGCACCTTACTTGATCTAAGGTGCGGGCCCTCCTCTCCCTCTCCTTGGCTAGCCTGTACAGTTTTCTCTCCCCATCTTTTTCCTCTAATTCAATGTATAGGCGTTCGAAAGTCGTCATTTTCACTGCCGTGACCGCTAGCTTTGCCTCCTTCCTCGCCATCTTATACAGTTCCCTATTCGTCCACTTCTCCACCTCACCCTCGCTTTTTACCAATCTTGCATACGCCACTTTCTTCATATCCACCTTCTCTTGAACTGTACCATTCCACCACCAGTCTCCTCGATGCCTACCCCAGCTACCTCTCGAGATACCCAACACTTCTCCAGCCACTTCTCAAATGCAACTAGCCGTTCTATACCACACACTTGTCGCATCCCCACTACTCTCCCAACCCATTTGGCCGTCAACATCTCCCCCTTCTCCTTTGCACTAGCCATGGTCAAACTCCCCCATTTGATCTTCAACCTGTCATCTACAATCCTTCTCTTCTTCTCCATCCTAATCTCCAAATCCATCACCAAAAGATTATGTTGGGTTGTAAGACACTCCTTTGGAATAACCTTACAGTCTTTACAAAGACCGTTGTCGACCTTCCTAAGAAGCAAAATGTAACATCCCGTACTTTTGGGGCAAGGTTTGAATCGCTAGGCGTATGTAAAACCGCTAGGCGTGTGTAAATAGATTCGAGCATTGGGAAAATTTATGTTAAATTTACGTATGCTAATAAAGAAATTAGTATTTAAAAGGATTAAACCCCAAAATAATTTTGGACGTAACAAGGGTAACGACGGGGATCGAAAATAATTTTGGTGTGTGCATAAAGAGGTTATGGACTAGTGTCATATTATAAAAATCATGACATTAAGTATATGAAGGTCGTATGAATTATTAAAACTTAAGTGAATTGGGATCAATAAATTAATTGTGTGTATAATTGATTAATTGTGGGATTGATTAATTATTAAAAGGGGGACAAAGGTTAGTGGAAATTTTGACGTGTAATCTCTAAAGAGGTTACCTAAGTGACAATCCTAAAAAGATAAAATGTGGCAACAATTAGGAAGCTTAAATCGGCTAGTGGGAGACCAAATGATGAGAAATCATTTTGGTCTTTAATTGAGAGGTTATATTTGGCCTTGAGAAGTTTATTTTGTAGACTAAAATGAGAACATCCAACAAACTCCTTAGCATTCCATTTTAGCAAGCTTTTAATTTACCAAACCACCTTTACTTTTGATTTAAGAGATGTACGAAGCAGTAGAAAATTGAGTAAGAAAATCGTGCAAGTGCAACACCAATATTTTCCTTCCAGTTTAGCAAAACGAAGGTATGTCAAGGCAAATTATTTCTTCTTTTGGCATGTTCCATGTAACGAAATATAACTGTGTTATTATTCCATAAATTATTCTACTCCTAGTAGTTAAGAATATTCATGTTATTGATTCCTATGCTAAAAGCATGTCTAAATATGCTCCATTACTGAGGCACACGGAAAAGGTGTTGATACTCACATTTTAGCCGAAGGTACATGTTAAATATTTCCAATGTTAGCCAAAGAGGCAAGGGTATTATGGTCATCCGATAAATTCAGGAAATATTTTATTGTCATTCATGCATTTTCACTTGCATTATATTCATGTATTACCCTGGACCACTTGTGATATGCACACTACTATATGGTAAATATTGTATACATGTAGGGGATATAGGGAAAGGGAAAGGTGTTATATACGCACACCACCAGCAACTGGTACAGACTATCACAGAAGAGCCCGAAGAGGCTAATATTGAAGCATGTGTGGCTAATACGATATAACCTGGTGCCCACAGAGGCACTTATGGGAATGAAGATGCCTGTGTGGCCAATATATATATGTATACCGCATTTGCATCATGCATACATTCATTAACCATTATATGGTATGATGCCCACAGAGACTGTTATAGTAAGGAAGATGTTCGATGAGGCCGATGTATATGTATACGGTATTGTGCATAACATTTAGGCATATGTATTAGGGCCCTCAGAGGCATTTACTGCTGGTCAGTTATTTCTGTTTCAGTTGTTATTATATCCCTGGTATGCTATTATTCATGCCTGACATACTCAGTACATCAGTCGTACTAACGTCCTTTTTGTCAGGGGACGCTGAGTTTCATGCCCGTAGGTTCAATTAAAGAGGGTGACGGTTCACGCTAGTAGGTTGCTGCTTCAGCTGATGTTGGAGCACTCTATTTGTTTCAGAGTTCTAGTCTGGTTATGGTACAGTATTTTTGCATACGCATATGGGTATGGTTGGGTCCTATCCCGTCCTTGTGATGTCATGTATTCCTTAGAGGCTTGTAGATAGGTGTCCTGTGTGTAGTAGACTTGTATGGCCTTGTCGGCCTTAGTATGGTTATTTATATATATAAGTTGGTTTTCTGGATAAAAATTTCACAAACATGTATTTCGACTTAGTCCGTATTTAATTATGATTAGGTGTTTAAAGTATGATTGGTAGTACCCAACAGGTGGGATCCAGGTGTTCGTCGCGGCCCTCCGGTCTAGGTCGTGACAAACTTGGTATCAGAGCATGTATGTCCTAGGGAGTCTACAATCTGTGTCTAGTAGAGTCTTATTTATGGGTATGTTGTGCACCATACTTATAACCAGGAGGCTGCCTGACATTTAGAGATGGTTTCCATTCTTTCGTATCATAAATCGTGCAGTAGAGCTGAGTTTTAAGCATTCGAGTTTAACTCGTGCCTGTTACGGTTTCAGTAATGCCGGTTACCAAAAAGACTTTAGTTAGTTTATACTCGTAGCTAGTAAATGAGTGATTTCTACCAAGACGATTGATATGCCAGAAGGGGTAGTATTATTGTTAAAATTCAAGATTATGAGAAGTTGTGTCACTCATATACGAAAGATGGAAGAGATAATGCAAGCCTGGAAAGCAAAATGTTTAGTTCGGTAAAGGAAGTACTAAGAATCGGAACGCAGAAGATTGTAAGGATTTTCTCTGTAGACCTTATCGTATTTATGATTACAGCAATACCTTCTTCCTGAAGGATTATGATTAGCAAGGATATTAAAGTTGGATTTAGTGCAAATACGAGTGGTATGCTATTCATTGAGACAGATTTGTCAGGGGATATGAGTAAGTCATTTTCCAAGGGATCGGCGAATTCTGTAGCACCAAAGGAGTTGAGAAAGGTTCATGTACCATCAGTCCTACCACTGGCTCTGTCTGATTAGGATGTAAAGAGACTGGTGTAGGTATTGAATCAATTGGTTGCCTCTCAAGAACGACCTCATCCTGAAGCATTTGATAGAGATAGACCCCTTGGGGAGTCAGGGAGTTTATAACCAAAGGAATTTATTAGTCAGGGATCGACGATACTTAAAGGGCTCAAAGATGTCGAGATCTTGGGGTCAAAGTTGTAGAGGTCGAATGAGACAGCCCCGACCGTCGTGTAGTCAAGTAGCAACTTTGACAGAAGCATCAGAGGGAAAGAAATTCAGAGAGCAGCAGTATATCGAGCATAGCCACAAAAATGCTAGAAGGTGCAACAATTGAACTATAGCAATAGAGAACAAAATTCAACAGCATGTGCATCATTAAACTACCAAAGTGTAGCAAGAAGATGCAACAACGGTGGGTTCAAAACAACAGCAGTCAGATAGCCTTGATAGGTAGCATATTCTCAGGGTGTGTAACAGGTTATCAAAGTTCAGCACTTGAGAAATGATTTGTTCACTCGAGATTTGCAGCAATAGACAACGACAAAGTACAACTACAACAAGTGGAAATAAAAATGATAACATAGGAAAGTCTCTCGAGCATAACAATGGTTTAGACAACAAGCATAGCAGCCACGGCTTTTTCTTCCAATTATCAGCAAAGTAACAACAATTTCATTTTAAATTCAGCAGCAGCTCGAGGACATTTGGGATTTGAAAATCACCAAATCATGCAAAGAAAAGAGGGGTGAAGAATGAGTATCACAAATTGCTCAAGTAACAAATGGACTATTATATTAGATAAAGGTTAAGATATCCAAAAGAGTGGGTGAGCACACAAAATAGCTTTATGAATATAACCTCTGTATAATAATAGAGGCAATTGAGGATGAGAATTATGGTACAATCAAAGGATGGTGGTAGGAAATATGAAAACAGTTAGTAAGTATGAATGAAATGGTATGGTTAAGCATTAAGGTAGAAATGTTTTCCGCTTAATGACGAATAGAATGAAGGATTACAACAAGAAGGATAAAGATGAAGGAGATTATAGTTACGCAGGTCTCACAACAGTATAATTATTCTAGAACAGCATAGGATCAATGGTGGAGGAGGGACAGAAGGAACTCTTCGGCCAAAGGTGGCGATTCTCTGATGTGCAGAAAGGGATTATGAGAGGTTCCTATTGCTATCCTAGATCGACAAGTCCGCAAGTTGAGGACTAAGGGAGTAGCCTTTGTAAAAGTTCTTTGGTTGAATAAGAACGTGGAAGAAATGACATAGGAGGCGGAAGAGGAAATGATGCACAAATATCCACACTTGTTCCAGACCAACGCTGAGGTTCCAAAAGGAGCATAAGGTGAGTTCCATCTCATGGTATTATAATTAATGTTTGGAGACCATGAGAGGTCTGATGTAGTGATGTATGAAGGTAGTTGTATTTTCGGGCTATGTAATGGGGATTAGATATGTCACCCCAGCATTCGAGGACGAATGTATCTAAGAGGGGAAGGATGTAACATCCCGTACTTTCGAGGCACGATTTGAATCGCTAGGCGTATGCAAAATCGCTAGGCGTGTGTAAATAGACCTGAGCCTTGGGAAAATTTATGTTATATTTACGTATGCTAATAAAGAGATTAGTATATAAACGGATTAAACCCTGAAATAATTTTGGGCGTAACAAGTGTAACGACGGGGATCGAAAATAATTTTGGTGTGTGCATAAAGAGGTTATGGACTAGTGTCATATTACCAAAGTTATGACATTGAATATATGAAGGTCTTATGAATTATTAAGATTTTAGTGAATTGGGATTAAAAATTAATTGTGTATAATTAATTAATTGTGGGATTGATTAATTATTAAAGGGGGAACAAAAGTTAGTGGAATTATGACGTGTAATCTCTAAAAAAGTTACCTAAGTGACAAGCCTAAAAAGCTAAAATGTGGCAGCAATTAGAAAGCTTAAATCGGTTGGTGGGAGCCAAATGAAGAGAAATCATTTTGGTCATTAATTGAGAGGTTATATTTGGCGTTGAGAAGTTTATTTTGTAGACTAAAATGAGAACGTCCAGCAAACTCCTTAGCATTCCATTTTAGTAAGCTTTCAGTTTACCAAACCATCTTTACTTTTGATTTAAGAGACGTATGAAGCAGTAGCAAATTGAGTAAGAAAATCGTGCAAGGGCAACAACAATATTTTCCATCCAGTTTAGCGAAACGAAGGTATATCAAGTCAAGTTATTTCTTTCTTTTGGCATGTTCTATGTAACGAAATATAACCGTGATATTATTTCATAAATATTCTACTCCTAGTAGTTAAGAATATTCATGTTATTGATTCTTATGCTAAAAGCATGTCTAAATATGCTCCCTTACTGAGGCATACATAAAAAGTGTTGATATTCACATTTTAGCCGAAGGTACATGTTAAATATTTCCAATGTTAGACAAAGAGGCAAGGGTATTATGGTCATACGATAAATTCAGGAAATATTTTATTGTCATTCATGCATTTTCACTTGCATTATATTCATATATTACCCTGAACCACTTATCCTATGCACACTACTATATGGTAAATATTGTATATATGTAGGGGTTATGGGGAAAGGGAAAGGTGTTATATACGCACACCACCTGTAACTGGTGTCGCGCCCGATTTTCGACCTGCTCGCACATCAAAAGCGAGCACGGCGTGTTCAGGTGATTCCTGGGTAAAAGGGTTGAGGAGTCGCCACCTAATTATTTTTTACGGTGAATTAGGACACCTAAATAATAAACTAAATGCTACAATGTAAACTCCAATTTTAAGGTCTGCGAAACTAATGAGATTCTAGGTAAGGGTTCTTTATTATCCTAAAGGGAAGGGGTTAGGCATCCTTTAAGATCCGCTAACTTGCGGTTATTCGGTCAAAATCATGTTAATATTATAGTAAGAAAAATGCATGTTTAAAGTATGAAGTTAAAAAAGATGTTTGCAAATAATTAATGAAAGAGATGCATTTTATACACGTATGCATTTGTGACAATAATAAGGAGAAAAGCAATTAATTTGTAATGCCAAAGGAGTAATTTTTTTGAAAATCATTTTTAGTTGTACAATTAATAAAATGAATAGAAGATGATCAAAGTTTGTTTTGAAAATTTTAAATATGCATGACGAGCCTAAAAATAAATAAACTAGCGGAGGGTTTCTAAGTTTGAATTAACCGAGCTTACAAATAAATAAGCTAGCGACGGGTTTCCAATCTTAGACTATCCTATGAATTAATTCTAAGTCTACCTATTCTAAGCATTTCAATAATTACATAAGTGCGGTAAATAATATTACAATACAGAGCGGGATAAAAGCTGAATTAAAGAAAGTAAATAAAATAAATAAACTCCGAGAAATATCTGCCATCAATTACTTTGTTCCTTGCAAGCTGTTAAGAACAAACGGTTAGAAACAGTTAAAAAAAAAACAAATAACTTCGGATCCGTATCCAAAACAGTGAGCGTTTTGGTCACGGAGGGCTCAGACTTAAATTCTGAAAAGACCATTCCAATCACGTCGTGGCTGCAAACATATGACTGAGTGGTTATTTTGATTGCCTCGCCAAATAAACGTATTGGTCTCTCGGATGAAAAAGAAAAGATCACTATAATCACGTCGTGGCTGCGAATATATAAGTCACCTCGCCTACTAAACATGTTGATCTTGGATGAAATAAAGGTTTAAGCCTCATCCTTGCCCAGAAGTTATATTTATTTAGAAAAATACATATTTGGCAATTGAATAAAAGAAGCAATTTTTTATGAAAAAAAACCTTTCAAGGTTGCAAATCGGATAGAATGCAAACCTTATTTTTTAAAGAAAGTGAATAATAGATAGCCAATTTTTTTTTTGAAAGATATTAAAGCATGCATAACGAAAAAAATAGAACAAAGTAACTAGAGGCTAAGTTTGGAACATACAAGACGGCCCTAAACAAATAAAGCTAGCGATGGTTTCCAAAGCAAATGAGCCTAAGAAATAACTAGCGGCAGTTAGACTATCCTATTCATTCATCTATTCGCGGCCTAATTATTCTAAACATTCTAATGACGATACATAATTAAATAATTATTACAACCCAAATAATAATGAAAGACAAATTTAACAATAAATAGAAGCAAGCGGCTAGGACGGATGACGATATCATAGGCATCCTATTTGTTTTGAATTTCCAAGACCGGCGAATGCAATGAACACAGATGTGGTTCTTCATTTTGGACGAAGTCATGATGAGTCTCATAACGAGACTCTTCGTCACTCCCGACGCATTTCATGTAAATAAAAGAAAAAAAGAAAATGATTAGTAGACGGAACGAAAATATCAACACATGAATATTCCTAATATATACATACACGAAATATACAACATTAAATGTACATAGGAATGAATATTCATGGCCTTATATTCTACATATCCTTAAGACATATATACAATTATATAAGCAAAACGTCTCATTATCATATTAATTAATCAAGACTACATTACTTAGCAAACTATCATACTAAATCAAGCATAACACACAATCAAATACGCTTAAAGGAATATAGAAGAATTGGAACGAGTCTAACCTTTTCCGGTAACGAACCGAGGCGTTGTTTTGAATCGTTGAATCCGCTCGGAAATGTTAGAATTCTGATTTGTTGTAGATTTTTTGAATTCTGATTTTTTCTGAAAATAGGACCCGGTTTTCGATCTCGGACCCGACCCCGATGACCCGACCCGACCCTAAGCGGTGACCCGACCCGGAACCAAAAACAAGAAAAAATAGCAAAAATTCCAGATTCTTCAACACAAAAAAACAATAATTTCGACCTATTTTTCGGAATCTTTAAGTTGAAGAACACATGCAAGAACAAAGAAATGTTCCTATAATTTTGGATCATTTTTTTTTGTGAAGAACAACACTAACAAAAATCGAAAGGAAACAGAGGCTTGAATCTAATTTCCAACCCGAAAAATCGAATTAGAAAACTCCTAAAAAGGAACCCCTTTTTTCTCCCAAAATCCGACCTCCAAAACGGATGCAAAAGGGGGTTTTTATAGGTCTCAAACTCAACGTTCACCCCCCATACCCCCTTAGAAAACGAATTCGAATTTCAAAATAAAGGGGGAACAAAAAATCTAATTTTTGGGGCGTGTTCTTAGGGCATGTGTTGCAGAAAGGTGATGGGGTAGATTGGTGGTGTCAGGCGGCGGTGTGGCGACTGGTGGTGTCAGGCGTAGGAGTGTAGGGTGGCGGCGTGGGTAGGGTGGCGGCTGATTGGGTGGTTTAGGGGTTTTAGATTTTTTTTTTTTTGATTTTGGGTTTTGTTTTAGGGGGATAAAAGGGGAGGGTTAATGGGCTTCGGGTATGGGCGAAAAAATAAGGGGGGTTGGGCCGGTTTAGGGATTCGGGTGGGCTTGGTAGATGGGGTGGCCGATTGGGCTTGGAAAAAAGGGGTGTTGGGATTTTGTTTTGTGGGTTGTTGGATGATGGGAGTTTTAAAATGGGGAGTTTGGGCTTGGGTGTTGGGCTAATTGGGTTGTGGGCTAGTTTGGGGTTTTTTAATTGGGGGACTTTGGGCTTGGAAAAAGGGGTGTTCGGTTTTGGGATTTGGTTGGGGGAATTTGTATTGGGTTGGGAAAATGGAATGGGTTAGAAATTGTTTTGGGTTTTAAAAAATATGAAAGGGGTTTAACATATATATTTTTTGTTTTGTAAAAGATGTGAATTATTTAAAAATAACATAACGATGTGATAATAATAAAATATAATATTTGCGAAATGTTTAATGCTTAAAGAAAAATGGAAATGCGATGCAATTTTGTGAGAATAAAATAACATAGAATTTTCGGATAAAACTTATGATTATGATAAATGATAGTGAAAAATGCGAATAATAATAATAATAAGAGAATAATAATATATATATATATATACACGCATGTATGCATATAGATTAAAATTGTTTTGAGGTGTTAAAAATATTTAAAATTGCAAATAAATTGGAAAAGACGGGACAAAATTGGGTGTCAACATATGCCCCTCTTTGGCCGGAGATGATGAAAGAGTTTTCGGCCAAAGAAGTTGACTGAGTAACCAATTTTGTCCTGATCAACGGGACTTGAAGGAAGATTAGGGGTGCACTTGGTAGAAATAGAAACCCGAGGGGAGAGAAGTTGTAGAAGATGGTGCAGATTCCAAAAATAATGCCCCAGTGTCGAGTTATGATGACACTGGTTGCAGATGTGAAAACTTATTGGGGAAGAGCGGAATGGCGTTCGAAGCAGGTCGTTGACCAATTTGCCTCGGTTCGCCGTAAGAGATAGTTCCACGCTGTGATGAAGTTCCTGCAAATTAAAGCTCCTGCAAACTAAAGCTTAAGATAAAATTAGTGTATAACTGCTGAGAAAAATTGTAGAGAATATAACTTGGAAATACCCGCATTAGGAGGTGGGCGCCTGACTGAAATTAAAATACCCGCATTAGGAGGTGGGCGCCTGACTGAAATTAAAATACCCGCATTAGGAGGTGGGCGCCTGACTGAAATTAAAAATACCCGCATTATAAGGTGGGCTCCTGAAATGACGTCGTTGGATTGACGTGTTGTGTTGAAGACGTCGTTGTAATATTGTTGACGTCGTTGTAATGATGTAAAAGACAGTTGTTGTGCTGCTTGTAACGTCGAGGACGTTGTTATAATGCTGTAAAAGATAATTGTTGTGCTGAAGACGTCGTTGTAGTGCTGTAAAAAAAATAACTGTTGTGCTGAAGACGTCGTTGTAATGCTGTTGACGTCGTTGTAGTGCTGTAAAAAATAACTGTTGTGCTGAAGACGCCGTTGCGTAGGCGTGTTGTTGATGACGCCGTTGTATGGGCGCGTTGTTGATGACGCCGTTGTGTGGGCGCGTTGTTGATGACGCCGTTGTATGGGCGCGTTGTTGATGACGCCGTTGTATGAGCGTGTTTCTGATGACATCATTGTAATGTTGTTGATGTCGTTGTAATGCTATAAAAGATAGTTGTTTTTGCAGAAGACGACATTGCGTAGGCGTGTTGTTCATGACGCCGTTGTATGGGCGCGTTGTTGATGACGTCATTGTATGGACGTAATGTTGATGTCGTCGTTGCATGGACGTTGCTGATGTCGTCGTTGTATGGACGTTGCTGTAATGATGTTTTCCCATAAGAGATAGTTGTTGTGCTGAAGACGTCGTTGTAATACCATTGACGTCGTTGTAATGCTGTAGAAAATAGCTGTCGTGCTGCCGTAACGTCGTGGACGTTGTTGTAATGTGTTGTGTTGAAAACGTCGTTGTAATGCTGTTGACGTCGTTGTAATGCTGTAAAAGATAATTGTCGTGCTGCAGTAACGTCGATGACGTTGTTGTAATGTTGTTTGCTGTAAGAGATAGCTGTTGTGCTGAAGACGTCGTTGTAATGCCATTGACGTCGTTGTAATGCTGTAGAAAATAGATGTCGTGCTACCGTAACGTCGTGGACGTTGTTGTAATATGTTGTGTTGAAGACGTCGTTGTAATGCTGTTGACGTCGTTGTAATGCTGTAAAAGATAATTGTTGTGTTGCAGTAATGTCGATGACGTTGTTGTAATGTTGTTTGCTGTAAGAGATAGCTGTTGCGCTGAAGATGACGTTGTAATGATGTTGACGTCATTGTAATGATAATGCTGATGACATCGTTGCAATGTTGTTGATGTCATTGTAATGCTGTAAAAGATAGTTATTGTGTTGTCGTAAAAGATAGCTATTGCGCCGAAGACGTCATTGTAATGCTGTTGACGTCGTTGAGATGCTGTAAAAGATAGTTGCTGTGTTGAAGACGTCATTGTAATGCTGTTGACGTCGTTGAGATGTCTTTGTAAAAGATAGTTCTTTGTGTTGAAGACGTCATTGTAATGTTGTTGACGTCGTTGAGATGCTGTAAAGATAGCTCCGCGTCGCGTTGAATCTTTTGCCGATTCGAACTCCTGCGGATTGTGAATTGAAATGTTGTCCTGGCACGGGCGAAAATGTGATGCTACGTCTTTGCCGTCGGGTTTGCTGTGTTGTCGTTTCCTGTGATTCAAAATAACATCTTTGTGCAGACATAATAGTCGGGACCCTGTAGGTCAAGATGATGTGTTCGTATAGATGCAAAACAGGGACGTAATCCTTGTAGTGAGTTGTGATGCCGAAATTCTTTAGGAAATTGACCATAAGTGATGTGGCTTCCCTGCTTCTTTCAACCTGAAGAACATGTACTCAAAGAAAATTTGTGAGTTCGGGGGAGGGGCGGTTGATTCGCATTGACTTTGTAGCTTTGGCTCTTGATGTCCTGCTGATTCGGTCCTGTAGCCCCTGTCTGGTTTCCAGTCTTGGCTAACTGTTAATGAAAATATTTATTGAAAATAATTTGTTTATAAGAAAGTATGCTTATCAGTAAAAAGTTCTTGTCGAACTCTAATGAAAATATTTGTTGGAAATAATTTGCTTATATGAAAATATGCATATATGTAAATGTCTGTCGAGCAGTGACATGCGGTGAAACAAAGCAAACGTTTTATCCAAAATCCTTCTTCTGGCTGAAGACTTAGTTTGCCGATGCTTTTCCTTGTTTATCGGCGTCCTCTGGCAATGATCCCTTAAAAAAATGCCCCAGTTTTTGATATGTGAGGATGATGAACTTTCGAACGGACAACCGAGTCTTGTGTGGGTTGCTTGCCTGTCCTATCAGGGTGATCAGACGGGTGCATTTTGTCATATGTGGGATAAAGGAGAAAATATTTCCTAATAGTGGGACCGAAGCCGATTTAGGCCGCCTACGTACCCTCATGAGGGAATCAGGTCATAACGTAGTTCATTACAAGCAAATGGGATTGTAAGGGTTTTTCTAAAAACGGGACCGAAGCCGAGTGGCCGCCTACGTATACCGCCGAGGGAATCAGGTCATGACGTAGTTCATGTAGCAAACAAGAGATTTGTAAGGATTTTTTGAAAATGGGACCGAAGCCGATGTGGCCGCCTACGTATCCCGCCGAGGGAATCAGGTCATAACGTAGTTCATGTTACAAGTAAAAAAAGTGATTTTTTTTGGGAAATTTCTGTCTTAAGGAGATGAAACCCTATGTGGGTTTTGTGCGTGTCCCGCCGAGGGAGCGCAACTTTTACAACATAGAAAAGGTATTACATAGAGAATAACAATTCCTAAATATGGTATCTCTTCACTGCATCTGCATTGATGGTTTTTGGCCATTCTATTCTGATAAGGTTGCCCCGGACAACTGCGTCCATCTGCTTTTCCTCAATCAGTCTCTTAGTATATGACTCTGTGTCCACTTGGCTGCGAAAGATATAGTATTGCCCCAATAGAAATCCTGATTGTAGTGTGATAGCCCAAAAGTGCAAAGGGCAAATGCTCGTGCCAATGCTTGTAACTATCAACCATCCTGATGTTTCATCCAAATCTGGCTTTGACTTATTTCAAAAAAATGCCCCAGTTCTTCCGGTTGTGAGTCTTCCTTATAATCTTCGAAGCCTTGCTCGTTGTTTGGGACCTTGTTTGCTTGTTTCATTATATGTCACATATTATCAACAGATTTTTTTTTTTAAATAGCAAAAGCAATGCAGATTTGTCTTTTTAAGCTTTCAAAATGTGGAGGTAAAACATATTAAATGCATATATGTGATTCAGGCCTCAATCTGAATCGCATTGTTTCATTAAACATTAACGAAATTAACTAGTTTCTGGGAGAAACAAGGCCGGGGCACGGGTCCAATTTCCCAAATCATCTTCTTGCTCTGCATCCCAAATGGTTGAGTCTTTAGCGTAATCATCGAGAATCACACCGCATCCTCGCTTCTTCTTCGCAATGAAAAGACTTTTGAATCCCTCAACGAGGTTGGCTGCATTGTCCTCCTTTGATTCCTGAGTGGCGCATGCTCTGACGAATGACTGACTCAGAGGTGGAACAGGCTTTGGCAAAAGAGCATCTCTCTTCCTTCGGAGATTGGTTGATAGGACTTTTCCATGAAAAGATGGTGCCATGACCCGCGACTTTGGAGGAAGTACTTCTACTCCGAACGGTGCCCTCAATTGGACTGTAATCATAGGGGTGACAAAGGCTGATGATTTAACCTTTTCCTTTCTCTGGACTGGCACAATAGTCCCTTTCAAGTTGTGTTCTTCATCAACAGTAATCATGTTCACATTTGCATCGTCATGATCTGGAAAAGAGTTATTGTTTCCATTAGAGGCAGGTCTTTTCAGTCGGATAACTCCTTCTTTGATTAATGCCTCGATTTTGTCTCTGAGGGCATAGCAATTTTTAGTGTCGTGTCCATGGATTCCCGAGTGGTATGCACAATGCTTAGTCTCATCATGCCATTTGGGAACAGGGTTGGGGACATTTCCTGGGATGGGCTGGAGTATTCCTGCGGTTTTCAGTCTTTCATATAACTGGGCTCGAGGTTCGACTAAAGGTGTATAGGTTTTGGCTGGCTTTCTTTCGTATTTTGCGCGGGGTCTGGGTGTATGGACTCGTGGCTGAGGTAAGTATGCGGGCTGATATTGTGGGGGATTCGGATAGGCTGGCGCTCATGGCAAGCTATATATTTGCTGAGTATGGTAGACAGGGTAGGGAGCAGGTGGGTATTGATAGTAAGGTTGAGGGCTTTGGGCGTATGGGCTATAATAGGAAAGCTGAGAACTTTGGTTGTTTTGATTGTAATAGGGAGTCTGGGGTGATGGCATTTGGTAGGTTGACACTTGATTTGGCCTATGTTTCTGAACTGTCATGACAGAGGATACTCCGTCTCTCTTCCTCTTTACTGCTCCCTCAAATGAGTCCGACTGGATTGTCTCACTCGTTGCTTGCAATGCTACAAAGTTTGTAATTCTTCCAGTTCTGATTCCCTCTTCTATGAAATCTCCCATCCTTATAACTTCAGAGAAACTTCGTCCTATGACGCTTATCATTCTCTCATAGTATGTTGCATCTTTCAAAGATTGTACAAAGAGAGTGGACATCTCACTTTCTTCTATCGGGGGTTGAACTTTCGCTGCTTCTGCCCTCCACTTCATGGCATATTCACTGAAGGTCTCTGTGGACTTCTTTTCCAACTTCATCAGATAAAATCTGTCCAAGACTGTGTCAGTGTTGAATTTAAATCTGTCCACGAAATCTTGTGCCATCGTGCCCCAATTACGCTATTTTCGCGGGTTTTGGCTCGTGTACCAGTCGAGTGCTTCTCCTGTTAAACTCCTTACGAACAACTTCATTATGATGGCCTGGTCTTTACCTACCCCAATCGCCTTGTCACGCATGATCTTAAATGAGCGTGAGGATTTCCTTTCCCATCAAACAAGCCAAATTTTGGCACCTTATATCCTACAGGCAATTCAATGTCGGGATGCATACACAAATCTTCGTACTCAAGTCCTTCATGTTCCTTGCTGGTTTGGATATTCTTGAATGCCTCTTTTAGGCTGTAAATCTCTCTCGCCACACTTTCATCGATTCTGATCCTTACCCGCCTGTCCATTTCTTCACACTGGCCAATTTCCTGAAGAGTCATGTTTGGTGTTGCGGTAGTAAAAGGTTGGGCTTCCATTACATATACTGGCGGCACATACTGCTTGTTGTGATCAGCGATGTGTGTCGTCAATATGTGTTGGTCTGCCGGGTGACTTTGCGTGGAAAGGGTGTTTTGGATGAGTGGGGTAATTTGGGTATATGGAGTTGTGAATGAGGCCGGATCATTTTGTAGCGGGCTTTGTTGTGGACTTGCTTGCGGGTTAGTGTGTTATGGATTGGTTTTGCATAGTGGCGAATTATCGGGGAGGTTTTGGGGAAATGGCGATTCAGGAGATGAAAAAAATTGTGGTGCAGTTGCATTCGTCCCTTGTTCAGGGAGTGGGGTTATGGCGCTAATGGACAGGTTGGTGAGATTTTGGAGCCGCTCTATCTCAGTCTGCATGGCTGCCATCTGTTGTAACAGTTGGGCGATGTATTTTTCTTGGACGGTAGCATTTCTATTTTCCGAAGCCTCTGGTTCATCTCTTGAAAGAGTGATAAGTTACATGCCAGTCTGTTCGGATGCATCTGAATCAGTCATTTTGCTGAAGGATTGTGCCTTTGACCTCGTGAAGTAGGGATGATCCGCCAGTTTTAGTCAACGCAAATCAACCTTTGGGAAAATAATCTAGACAAAATAAACCTTCTAAAAATGAAGAAAACTAAGTTAGTATAAGGCGAGTAATTATTGCTTTAAATAATATGCACAGAGTGAAAAAGCAGGAGAAAACAACAAAATGATTGTAAGGCAATTAAATGCGCATCTTAATATGCATGGGGCCTCCCTTATGCCGGAGGTGGGCCTAAACGCCAGATATGCGGGATTACGACAGATTTGATCCAAGTTGCTAAACTGCAATGCTTTGTCGGAAACGAGACAAAATGAATGTACATTTTCCAATTTCAGCATGTCATGATTAGTCTTGGATTAGTCTATCATTATCACGCTACACATAATATGCTGATTGGTCGTTGGGTTGCGAGACCCATTGACAATTTTGGTAGATTTCTTAATTGTGGAGTCGATACCAAGGATCGACCCACCTAAGGTGTATGCATGCATGACTTAAAATAAAGGGTGGTATAGCTCTATCCTAAATTTTCTAAGATTTGGCTGACTAGACTCAAGGTTCCCGAGCGGACTGCTCGAGTGAGAAGGCTACGCGGCCAACCGGATGGTCCGGACGCTCCGCGCATATACCAACTCTCCTAAAAATTTGGTAATTTGAAAGAAATTTGCGGGTGCGCAAAACACACCTCGCGTGTAGTGTGTGATAGTGTCAATTTTCCAGGGTGGAAGAAATATGAGCGGAATGCCAATTTAAGGAAAGCAGTAAAACAATATAGCAATTAAAGCAATTATGCAAAATTTTCACAAATGAAACATATCAAAGCATTAAAACAAATAATGAGCAAAAAGTAAAGCACAATAATAATTAACCTGATTTTGCTATGGTTAAGAATCTGAAATTCCCCAGCGGAGTCGCCATGCTGTCGCGCCCGATTTTCGACCTGCTCGCAGGTCAAAAGCGAGCAGGGCGTGTTCAGGTGATTCCTGGGTAAAAGGGTTGAGGAGTCGCCACCTAATTATTTTTTACGGTGAATTAGGACACCTAAATAATAAACTAAATGCTACAATGTAAACTCCAATTTTAAGGTCTGCGAAACTAATGAGATTCTAGGTAAGGGTTCTTTATTATCCTAAAGGGAAGGGGTTAGGCATCCTTTAAGATCCGCTAACTTGCGGTTATTCGGTCAAAATCAGGTTAATATTATAGTAAGAAAAATGCATGTTTAAAGTATGAAGTTAAAAAAGATGTTTGCAAATAATTAATGAAAGAGATGCATTTTATACACGTATGCATTTGTGACAATAATAAGGAGAAAAGCAATTAATTTGTAATGCCAAAGGAGTAATTTTTTTGAAAATCATTTTTAGTTGTACAATTAATAAAATGAATAGAAGATGATCAAAGTTTGTTTTGAAAATTTTAAATATGCATGACGAGCCTAAAAATAAATAAACTAGCGGAGGGTTTCTAAGTTTGAATTAACCGAGCTTACAAATAAATAAGCTAGCGACGGGTTTCCAATCTTAGACTATCCTATGAATTAATTCTAAGTCTACCTATTCTAAGCATTTCAATAATTACATAAGTGCGGTAAATAATATTACAATACAGAGCGGGATAAAAGCTGAATTAAAGAAAGTAAATAAAATAAATAAACTCCGAGAAATATCTGCCATCAATTACTTTGTTCCTTGCAAGCTGTTAAGAACAAACGGTTAGAAACAGTTAAAAAAAAAACAAATAACTTCGGATCCGTATCCAAAACAGTGAGCGTTTTGGTCACGGAGGGCTCAGACTTAAATTCTGAAAAGACCATTCCAATCACGTCGTGGCTGCAAACATATGACTGAGTGGTTATTTTGATTGCCTCGCCAAATAAACGTATTGGTCTCTCGGATGAAAAAGAAAAGATCACTATAATCACGTCGTGGCTGCGAATATATAAGTCACCTCGCCTACTAAACATGTTGATCTTGGATGAAATAAAGGTTTAAGCCTCATCCTTGCCCAGAAGTTATATTTATTTAGAAAAATACATATTTGGCAATTGAATAAAAGAAGCAATTTTTTATGAAAAAAAACCTTTCAAGGTTGCAAATCGGATAGAATGCAAACCTTATTTTTTAAAGAAAGTGAATAATAGATAGCCAATTTTTTTTTTGAAAGATATTAAAGCATGCATAACGAAAAAAATAGAACAAAGTAACTAGAGGCTAAGTTTGGAACATACAAGACGGCCCTAAACAAATAAAGCTAGCGATGGTTTCCAAAGCAAATGAGCCTAAGAAATAACTAGCGGCAGTTAGACTATCCTATTCATTCATCTATTCGCGGCCTAATTATTCTAAACATTCTAATGACGATACATAATTAAATAATTATTACAACCCAAATAATAATGAAAGACAAATTTAACAATAAATAGAAGCAAGCGGCTAGGACGGATGACGATATCATAGGCATCTATATTTGTTTTGAATTTCCAAGACCGGCGAATGCAATGAACACAGATGTGGTTCTTCATTTTGGACGAAGTCATGATGAGTCTCATAACGAGACTCTTCGTCACTCCCGACGCATTTCATGTAAATAAAAGAAAAAAAGAAAATGATTAGTAGACGGAACGAAAATATCAACACATGAATATTCCTAATATATACATACACGAAATATACAACATTAAATGTACATAGGAATGAATATTCATGGCCTTATATTCTACATATCCTTAAGACATATATACAATTATATAAGCAAAACGTCTCATTATCATATTAATTAATCAAGACTACATTACTTAGCAAACTATCATACTAAATCAAGCATAACACACAATCAAATACGCTTAAAGGAATATAGAAGAATTGGAACGAGTCTAACCTTTTCCGGGTAACGAACCGAGGCGTTGTTTTGAATCGTTGAATCCGCTCGGAAATGTTAGAATTCTGATTTGTTGTAGATTTTTTGAATTCTGATTTTTTCTGAAAATAGGACCCGGTTTTCTGATCTCGGACCCGACCCCGATGACCCGACCCGACCCGGCAGTGACCCGACCCGGAACCAAAAACAGTGAAAAAATAGCAAAAATTCCAGATTCTTCAACACAAAAAAACAATAATTTCGACCTATTTTTCGGAATCTTTAAGTTGAAGAACACATGCAAGAACAAAGAAATGTTCCTATAATTTTGGATCATTTTTTTTTGTGAAGAACAACACTAACAAAAATCGAAAGGAAACAGAGGCTTGAATCTAATTTCCAACCCGAAAAATCGAATTAGAAAACTCCTAAAAAGGAACCCCTTTTTTCTCCCAAAATCCGACCTCCAAAACAGATGCAAAAGGGGGGTTTTTATAGGTCTCAAACTCAACGTTCACCCCCCATACCCCCTTAGAAAACGAATTCGAATTTCAAAATAAAGGGGGAACAAAAAATCTAATTTTTGGGGCGTGTTCTTAGGGCATGTGTTGCAGAAAGGTGATGGGGTAGATTGGTGGTGTCAGGCGGCGGTGTGGCGACTGGTGGGGTCAGGCGTAGGGGTGTAGGGTGGCGGCGTGGGTAGGGTGGCGGCTGATTGGGTGGTTTAGGGGTTTTAGGTTTTTTTTTTTTGATTTTGGGTTTTGTTTTAGGGGGATAAAAGGGGAGGGTTAATGGGCTTCGGGTATGGGCGAAAAAATAAGGGGGGTTGGGCCGGTTTAGGGATTCGGGTGGGCTTGATAGATGGGGTGGCCGATTGGGCTTGGAAAAAAGGGGTGTTGGGATTTTGTTTTGTGGGTTGTTGGATGATGGGAGTTTTAAAATGGGGAGTTTGGGCTTGGGTGTTGGGCTAATTGGGTTGTGGGCTAGTTTGGGGTTTTTTAATTGGGGGACTTTGGGCTTGGAAAAAGGGGTGTTGGGTTTTGGGATTTGGTTGGGGGAATTTGAATTGGGTTGGGAAAATGGAATGGGTTAGAAATTGTTTTGGGTTTTAAAAAATATGAAAGGGGTTTAACATATATATTTTTTGTTTTGTAAAAGATGTGAATTATTTAAAAATAACATAACGATGTGATAATAATAAAATATAATATTTGCGAAATGTTTAATGCTTAAAGAAAAATGGAAATGCGATGCAATTTTGTGAGAATAAAATAACATAGAATTTTCGGATAAAACTTATGATTATGATAAATGATAGTGAAAAATGCGAATAATAATAATAATAAGAGAATAATAATATATATATATATATATATATACACGCATGTATGCATATAGATTAAAATTGTTTTGAGGTGTTAAAAATATTTAAAAATGCAAATAAATTGGAAAAGACGGGACAAAATTGGGTGTCAACAACTGGTACAGACTATCACAAAAGAGCCCGAAGAGGCCAATATTGAAGCATGTGTGGCTATGATATAACCTAGTGCCCACAGAGGCGGTTAAGGGAAGGAAGATACTTGTGTGGCCAATATATATATGTATACCGCATTTGCATCATGCATACATTCATTAACCATTACATGGTATGATGCCCACAGAGGCTGTTATTGTAAGGAAGATGTCTGATGAGGCCGATGTATATGTATACGGTATTGTGCATAACATTTAAGCATATGTATTAGGGCCTTCAGAGGCATTTACTATTGTGCAGAACATTTAAACACTTAACTGTTATTGATTTTTAGAACGTGAATATGCAATTATAACGCGCCAAAATCCTTGTTTTTCGTTGACGTAGCACGATATATCTACCCGGCAACAACAACAACAACATACCCAAAAAAATCCCACAACGTGGGGTCTGGGAGGGTAGAGTGTACGTAGACCTTACCTCTACCTTGGTAGGTAGAACGACTATTTCTGAGAGACCCACAGCTTAAGACAAAGCATAAACACAAGCAAAGCAAGAGAAATGGTCATACACGGGCAAAAAGAAAAATTTAAAGCAGTATGAAAATGCTGATATCAAAAGCGAATAAGTCATGATAGCGCATTCTGAAAAAGAAGCAGAAAATAGCACATTTATATAAAATAAACAAAGTACAATAAAGGACACATAGCAACAGAAATTAAACTACAGGAACTATAAAGTAATATTGCGCCTTCCTACCCGTCGACACCGGCACCACCACCAACCTCCGACGCTGCACCGTACGTCGACCGGAGACCGCCGACGACCAGGTACACAACCTTTAGTTTGAGGTTCTCTGTTTCCTTCCCGACGCTGCGCCGTTCGTCGAATGTCGACCGCAGACCATCGGTGACTAGGTACGCAACCTTTACTGAGGTTCTCTATTTTCTTCTCTCTTTTCTTATCTCTTTCTTCCACCGTGGTTGTATCGTCGCTGAAGACCTCTGACTGCCGATGCTGCAAGGCACGCGAACCACAGGTGACCAGGTATGCCGCCGGACCCTCTTTCTTTCTTTTCCTCCATTTCTTTTCTGTTTCGATCTGTCTGCCATCTTCGGCGGCCAGAGTTGTACCGTCGCCGGTGACTTCGGGTTCTCAGGCTCAAAACATAAACCCTACAGCGAGTTGAGGGCAGGTTTACATAGCTACGCAAGTTTTCGGTAATTTCCGGTGGTGAACAGTAACTGCCGGCAGTGAACAAGCAGAAGACAGGCATTTGTACAGCTAAATCGTGATTTTTGGGTGGCAAGCATGTTATATTTACCTAGAATTGGTACCTCCGGGTAACAATATTCACTATTTGCCCTTACATTTGTAGTGACATTATGCCGACTTTGCTGTATTTGTATATTAACTTTACATTCTTGCCATTAATCCATGTTTTCGCACCGGGAGTGTTTGTGAGTATGTCAAGCATTTACTATTGGTCAGTTATTTCTGTTTCATTCGTAGGAACATATGCAAGTGTATGATGTAACATATAACAGACTGATCATCTTAAATCTGGACTTAATCACAAAAGATTTAGCAACGTCATCAACAACCCAGACTTAATAGCCGACAAGTTTATTAACATGTTATCACAAGCGTATGAGGTTCCCGAGTGCACCGAATACAACCAAGTAGTCAAATACAAGACAAGTAGCACATAACAGCTAATACACACATGCTTTGGCATTCTCATAATACAATCCGTAACTACATAGTAATATACTTTTCTATTCATAACATAGGTATTCGTACTAATTCTCGTCACATCACAAGTACGAAACCCCCTGTTACATCCTTACCCCTTATTATTTCTATTTTAATCTTTACTTAACAAAAGCATCCCTCAAACAAAGTCTAGAAAGTATTAACATACCTCGAATGTCGAGCAAATGTGTCACGAACCTCAATATCTCACCTTTCCTTTCTACAAGGCCTCAAAACATTCCTAATCTATTTAATAAGCGTTATTCGTAGTCCGTAGATACCCATATTGTAATAATTATAATTCTGGCTCAAAAAGTCACCCCAAAAACCAATTCTGAGCCTTAAAGGTCAAAACTATAATCTCATCACAAAATTAGTTACCCATAGCCTAAGGGTTAGGAATCTCAAAAATCATCAAAACCCGATCACGAATCGACCCTCAATTACATACTTTACTCAAAATCTCATTTTCATGAAAAAAACCCCAATTTCTATGACTAAATCATGGATAGGATCATTAAATAACTGATGAAATAATGAGGAAATACTAAATTTAAGATTAGAAACTTACCCCTGAGTCAAGATGTGAAGATTGGCCTTGAAATCACCCATAACCGATGTCTCTAGCTCAAGATATGAAATATGAAGTCTAAGTTCGATTTTGGAAGAAAATAATTTGCCTAGGCCCTACCTTCTATGAGAACGCGATGGGCCAATCACGATCGCGGTCCTGACCTGACCAAACCATCACGAATGCAAATCAGGCATCGCTATCGTGATGCTTCGCCCTAACCCGGCTAGGATCCTTTTCCCCTCTTCTCTAACATGATCCCCAATCTGTGATCGCGGTCCCCCGGTCCCTAACCCTTTGCGATCGCGTAGAAGGAAACCGGACACCAGGCATCAGAGAATTTTGGTTTTTTCCTAAATTCTGATCCAATACCTGAAATTCATCTGGAACCCCCCATACACAAACCAAATATGTATTTCAGTTATAAAACACACTCTGGACCTACTTACGTACTCAAAAGAGGTAGACTTGACCTGATGTTGACCGTGGTCAACTCCAAATCCTTAACTTAACTAGTTTCTCAACCAACGATCCAAATCACACACGAACCCCTCGGGGCCCTAACCAACAACTCGACTAAGTCATAAATTACATTCCGGACCTCATGGAATCGACAAAACTCTAATTCATCCTTGTTAATCCCCGGTGTTGACTTTGGTCAAACTTTCTCATTTTTTTAATTTAGAAACTTTTAATTTCACTAATTCTTCTCTGATACTCACCCAATTGGAAATCGCGCCACCCATCCGCGCATGTCATGAATATCATTTTAAAGCTATAGGAGAGATATTTTGGAGGGAAAGAGTCTAAAAGCTCAAAATAACGTAGAGGATTGTTACAATTGGGCAAATGGGATAGTATGTGCTTACCAAGAGAGAAAGGTGAACTGAAATTCATATTATTACATGATCTATTCAACACATTAATTGCAAAATTATGGTGGAGTTTCAGAACCTCAAGATCATTGTAGAGTCTGTGCATGGAAATAAATACTGTAAAAATGTCCTTTCACATGGTTTGAAGAAAACTGTGGAGCATCCGGGGGAACTCAAGTTTTTATTTTGACAAGTGGACCAGATTATGAGTTCTATACTTTCTAATACCAGATGTGATAATAGATTATGAGATTGAGATCTCACAATTTGTGCATGAAGGAAGATGGAACATAGAGTTATTAAAAGAGAACATCCCAGAAGATATGGCCCAATACATTGTTGAAAACATAAAACCTCTAGGAAGAATTTCATAGAATGATTTGGTGTGGTGGATGTTATAGAAAAATGGCAAGTTCATAGTTAAAAGTACTTGGAACTACATAAGATGTAGAGATCATCAGAAGCAGGCTTTTAGCAATATATGGGTTAAAGGATTTCCAATCAAAATCTCATTCTTCCAATGGAGGGTAGAAAATTTAAGCTGCCAACAGATGATACTTTGAAGAGTATGAAAATCAATTTACCATAAGATGTTCGTATTATGTAGATCGGAATTTGAGTCATGTATTTCTAACATCTCTAAAAGATGCAAATCTATGTAAGTAGTTTGCTACTTGTGCATGTATTAATTGTGACGGACTACAGCTTCAACAGGTAATTACAAAGTGGTGGAACACTATAGTTTCTCAAACGTTAGACCACTATTTTGTGCATTACCAGCCAAACTCATGTGGAAACTATGAAAAATAAGGAACAATATCAAACATAGAGGATCTGTAACATACAACAGATTGCAATACCAAGTACAACACGCCATAAATCAACTAGTGAAAGTGTGATTTCCTTAGCTAAAGCTATTCCACAAGATTTCCCAAACTTGATCAAGTATATGGAGAACAACAAGCCAAAGTTATACTACAGGAAAGTGAGCTGGCAACTACCATCTACTAAAGTGTAATTTAGATGGTGTTAATACGGAAAACTCAGGTAGAAGTGCATATGGATTTTGTCTTAGAGATTTGAAAGAAAACTTGATATATGCTCAAGAAAATGAGACTCACAATACAACCAACATACAAGAACAGGCAAAAGCAATTAGGAAAAGACTCAGATATTGTCAACGAGCCAACCATAAATAGATACCGACTCACTAGTACTGAAATAGATAATAGAAGGGTGGTGGGATACACCATGGTCAATAGTATGCTAGAGGAGACACAAGCAGCAAAAATACATTATCAATCTCCGATTGTACACATTTACAGAGAGAGCAATATGTAGTTGATTTCTTAGTGAACTATGCTTAACTCACCATATAAATTCTCCCAACTCCACATCATTGTAGACATCTAATTGCACACAGTATTATACTTGATTTTTAGCTGAATTGCTCTTTCTACCTTTCATCACAGTTCGTTGTTCACCATCTAGAATACACAATAAGATTCACTTTCTCTCTTGTTATATCAAACTGATTATCTAATCTGTTATTTGTTAATTAAGGCAATATACAGGTGGATATTGCCTTACTCAAGTCACGGATTCTGCCCATATAAGTGGCCACAAGTCACGGATTCTCCCCATATTAGTGGCCACGGTTTTGGTGTTAATTGGACACAAGAATATTGTATATTTGGAAAATATATATGTAGTATATTGTAATGTATTTGTTACCATAATTAGGAATATACACTACCATAAGTGGAGTTAGAATTATGGTAAAATAAGATTTTAGTGATAGAATAGGAATATTTTGTATCTTGTATATATACCTATTCAAGTAATGAAAATAATCAAGGGGATTATTTCTTTCATGGTATCAAGAGACTAGGTTTTACAAAAAAAATCTCTCCCAAAAATTTCGCACCTCTCGGCCGAGTACCCCCCCCCTCTCGGATTTCTCTTCCGAAAGTCGTCTTCCACTCTCAAAATCTCTCTTTACTTTTCCCAAATTTCCCCTCCTACTTTGTTCTTTCAATATGTCTAAGAACAATTATCATCCTGCCCTCATGGTTGCTAACGTCAAGAACAGTATCCCTATTGTCCTTGAGATGGAAAACGTCCAATATGCGACGTGGGCGGAGTTGTTTAAAATTCACGCTATCTCCCATCAAGTTCTTCATCACATCATTCCTCCCGCTACACCTCTTCCCGCGGAGGATCCTCAGTTATGGATTACTCTTGATGCTACCGTTATCCGGTGGATCTATGCCACTATTTCGGTTGACCTTCTACAGACGATTATTGAGCCGGATACCACGGCTATGGCTGCCTGGAATAGATTGCGTGACATATTTCAAGATAACCAACATTCACGTGTCATCTCACTCGAGCAGGAATTCTCTCTAGTTCGAATGGATGAATTTTCAAACATTTCTGCATATTGCAAGAAACTCAAGGAGTTGCCAGATCAACTCCGTAATGTTGGCGCACCGATAACAAATAATCGTCTGGTTCTACAGTTGGTTGCCGGCCTTTCGGAGGCCTATAATGGGGTTAGAACTCTCCTTCGTCAAAGCAACCCTCTTCCTGACTTCTATCAAGCCCGCTCCATGCTTACTTTGGAAGAAGACGGTTTGGCTAAAAAGGCGACTACCGGTGCAAGTCCCGTCGTCATGGTGGCGTCCTCCACAAGTTCTTCAGGTTTTGTTAATAATTCGGGCCAAAACCATAATCATAGTGGCGGCAAGAATAATCGCAAGAATAATAACAAAAACTGCGGGGGCAAACGCGGCGGTTCCGGTGGTCAGCAAGCAAGCGGTGGGTCCCATCCAAGGAACAATGGCCCACCACCCCCCTAAGGCCCAGCAGCGGGGCCCATGGCAGTGGGGATGGGGCAGTGGGCCTTGGGCCAGCAGCCCTTATAATCAAGCAGCAAATTCCAACGGCCAGTGGGCTGGCCAACAGTTCAGGCCAACAACCAGCAATGGCCCAGCAACAGCAGCTACGGCCCAGCTCAGTCACGGTCTGGAATTCTTGGGCCCCGACCTCCGTAAGCCCATCATGCAACAGGCCCCACTCAGACCGATATCGAGGCCGCAATGCACACGTTGGGGTTGACTCAACCAGACCCAAATTGGTACATGGACACTGGGGCCACTACTCACATGACTTCTGAATCAGGTACTCTCTCATCTTATTCCAATTTGAGCACCCCTCAGGGTATAATTATTGGTAATGGCTACTCTATTCCAATTCAGGGTTATGGTCAGAAAACATTGTCTCCCCCCAATCCACCCCTTATCTTGAAAAATACTTTACATGCCCCCAAATTGATTAAAAATTTAGTATCTGTCAGAAAGTTCACCACTGACAATTCGGTTTCTGTTGAATTTGATCCTTTTGGTTTCTCTGTGAAGGATTTCAAGACGGGGAGTCATCTCATGAGGTGTGATAGTAGGGGAGATCTTTATCCTATCATGCCCGGTTTCAGTCCATGGAGTCAAGCTTTGCCGTCAGCTTTTGCAGCCATTTCTCCTTCCGTCTGGCATGCCCGCCTTGGTCATCCGGGCTCTTCTATTTTATCTGTTTTAGATAAAAATAGCTTCATTTCTTGTAAGGGTACGAGTCGTACTCATATTTGTCAATCTTGTTCATTAGGGAAAATTGTTACGTTGCCTTTTGTGGACTCAAATTCTCATACTTCACAACCATTTGATATTATTCATAGCGACCTATGGACGTCTCCTGTGCTAAGTTCATTAGGTCATCGATATTATGTTCTGTTTCTGGATGATTACTCTAAATTTTTGTGGACGTTTTCAATTGCCAATAAATCTCAAGTGTTTTCTGTCTTCATAAAATTTAGAGCATTCATTAAAACACAATTCGAAAAAGAAATAAAGAATATTCAATGTGATAATGGGAAAGAGTATGACAATAGGGGGTTTCGGGAGTTCTGTAATAATAATGAGATAATTTTTTGTTTTTCGTGCCCTCATACATCTTCTCAAAATGGAAAAGCCGAACGCAAAATTCGTTCCATAAATAACATTGTCTGCACTATCCTACTTCAAGCTTCCGTACCCCCGTATTTTTGGCATCATGCTCTGCAAATGATAACATATCTCCTTAACATAATTCCGTCCAAAGGTCTGACATATTCTTCCCCCCTCAAAATCCTATATAATAAGAACCCTTCTTATTCTCATCTTAGAATTTTTGGGTGCTTGTGTTATCCGTTATTCCCATCCACCACAATTAACAAACTTCAGGCTCGATCTACCCCGTGTGTATTTTTGAATTATCCGTCTAATCGTCGTGGTTATAAATGCTTTGACATATCCTCCAAGAAAATTATAATTAATCGTCATGTTATTTTTTATGAAACCCAATTTCCTTTTACGAAAGTTCATACTCCCGAGCCTAAGTCGTATAATTTTTTGGATGACCAAATATCCCCGTATATTATTCAGAATTTTTCAGACATCTCCCGCACCTAAAATTCTCCAGCGGGCCCACTGCCCGCTGGCCCCACTGTCCCGTGCCCAGTTTCTACCAGGGGAACAGTTCCCAAAGAATTGGGCCGGTCCCGGCCCACCCTGGACCCCGGAACTGGTCCAATTCACGCCACAGCTTCTCGATTTGGGCCAGCAGGCCCACTGCCTGCTGGCCAGTCCGTCCCGAGCCCAGCAAATTCCCAAAATTCACTCAATTTTTCCTCGAGTCATAGACCGGTCACTCGTAGTCAACGGGGTATTTTTACACCTAAAAGACATTTTAATTTACTTTCTGATGTCTCTAAATCCCCCTTGCCCCGTAATCCTGTATCTGCCTTAAATGACCCTAATTGGAAAATTTCTATGACTGATGAATATAATGCTCTTATTGATAATAAGACGTGGGAGTTGGTGCTCCATCCATATGGTATTAATGTTATCAGGTCTATGTAGATTTTTGCTCATAAGGAGAATTCAGATAGTTCATTTGCTCGACATAAGGCGCGGGTTGTGGGTGATGGTAAGACTCAGCAGGTTGGGATAGATTGTGGGGAGACGTTTAGTCCGGTGGTCAAGCCGGCTACTATTCGCACTTTGCTTAGCTTGGCTCTTTCGAAGTCTTGTCCTATTGATCAGTTGGATGTCAAGAATGCTTTCCTACATGGTGATCTCAAGGAAACAGTCTATATGCATTAGCCGTTGGGTTTCAGGGATCCAAACCGTCCTCATCATGTCTATTTGTTGAAGAAGTCACTAAATGGGCTTAAGCAGTCTACATGGGCCTGGTATACGAGGTTTGCTGACTTTGTTTCGACTATTGGGTTCACTCACAGCAGGTCAGATAATTCCTTGTTCATCTACCGTCGCGGTTCATCCTTGGCCTACATTTTGTTGTATGTGGATGATATCATTTTGACTGCTTCTTCCGATACCCAACCTATCATGGTCATGCTCAGTTCTGAGTTTGCTATGAAAGACTTAGGGCCCTTGAGTTACTTTTTGGGGATTGCTGTCAAACGTCATTCATGTGGTTTGTTTTTGTCTCAACGAAAGTATGCTGCTGAGATCATAGAGAGGGCTGAGATGTCATCCTGTAAGTCCACTTCTACTCAAGTGGATGCAAAACCCAAGCTTAGTGCTGCGGCAGGTGCACCATACGAGGTTCGACCCGCTATCGCAGTTTTTTAGGGGCCCTCCGGTATCTTACCTTTACCAGATCGGATATTACGTATGCGGTTCAGCAGGTGTGTTTATTCATGCATGACCCCAGAGTTGAGCACATGAATGCAATCAAACGCATCATTCGGTATATTCAGGGGACACTGGACTATGGGTTGCACTTGTATCCTTCATCTACATCCACACTTGTCTCGTACACAGATGCGGATTGGGGTGGTTGTCCGGACACTAGACGGTCTACATCAGGATATTATATGTTCCTTGGCAACAAGTTAGTCTCCTGGTCTGCGAAGCGTCAGGCGACTCTATCCCTTCAAGTGCCGAGGCAGAATATCGAGGGGTAGCTAATGTGATCTCAGAATCATGTTGGTTACGTAACTTGCTTTTAGAACTTCATTGCCCCATTCAGAATGCAACCTTAGTATATTGTGATAATGTTAGTGCCATCTACCTCTCAGGTAATCTGGTTCAGCACCAACGCACTAAGCATATCGAAATGGACATTCACTTTGTCCGAGAAAAGGTTGCTCGAGGGCAGGTACGCGTATGTCATGTCCCGTCAAGATATCAAGTTGCAGACATCTTTACAAAGGGTCTTCCCTCAGTACTCTTTGAAGATTTTAGGGACGGTCTCAGCGTTCGAAGACCGCTCGCTATGACTGCGGGGGTGTGTTAAATAAGGCAATATACACACAATATACAGGTGGATATTGCCTTACTCAAGTCACGGATTCTGCCCATATTAGTGGCCACAAGTCACGGATTCTCCCCATATTAGTGGCCACGGTTTTGGTGTTAATTGGACACAAGAATATTATATATTTGGAAAATATATATATAGTATATTGTAATGTATTTGTTACCATAATTAGGAATATACACTACCATAAGTATAGAGTTAGAATTATGGTAGAATAAGATTTTAGGAATAGAATAGAAATATTTTGTATCTTGTATATATATATCTATTCAAGTAATGAAAATAATCAAGGGGATTATTTCTTTCATTATTTTTTACACATTTATTTATATTAGATTCACGTTATCAAGGGGTTGGTTAGATTTGGATTAATCACGTTGCTCATGATTTTAATTTTAATAATATAACTAATAAATAAATTTTAGATTAAATAGTGTGACACCCATCGTGGGGCCCCCGCAGTTGTGATTGATTGAATACACTATAGATATTTCGTTGATTTGTGTTTGTCACTTTTCTATAGTATAATGACAAGGTGACAAAACTTGGCTAGAGAGAAGAACTTGGATGACATACAATAATTAGTCGAAGTACAAAACGTGATCAGAGTACAAAACATAGTTGGGGTGCAAACACTGACAGAAGAACAAAGCAGATCACAAACATCATGATCGACCCCAACCCATTATCCTAGGAATTCAACACCTCAGTCTAGGAAATCTTCACCTCAAGAACATTCAAATAAAGGTTAAGGAATGTCACATCCTTCTTTGGAAGACTTCATAGCACAATAACAAAATTGGAACCGGCGGATTGACGATGCATTGTTGTCCTTAATCGAGAATGTGAACACAGAATCACCTGAGCCACCGAGGATGGAACTAGCCAGGGATATACATACATACATACATAAATACATACATACATACATATATATAACAATTTTTGCATGTAAGTAGAGTTATTCCCAGTTTTAGAGGAGACTTTGGAGACAATTCTAGTGATAATTCAGGCTTGCAGGACAGTTATACCATCCTATGAGCCGATCACTGCCTCCCTTGATAAGTCATGACACAAATATTTTTGTAAAAGGCAGAGTACCTAAAAACACTTCTACACTATTAGTTTCCTCTTCAAACTATGCCTAGTCTTAATCATCCGTGGACTTAGCTATTTAATAGCCTTTTAACCCCCACCCACACCCCTCCCCAAATTTTTGACGTGGCAAAGAGGGTGGATACACTCTCTTTTTGGCACATAGGAGTGAAAATAATCGAAAAATCAGCTTCCAGAGGGGTATATTTCAACTGTTAATTATTACATAGTTATATAGATATATTTATTCAAGTTCTGCATTTCTTCCTGCTTCATTTAATATACAATGCATATTTTGTGGGATACAATAATTGCAGAAAACGAAAAGTAAGTAACTGCTAACTATTACAAGAAACTGAAATTACAACCACTTTGATATTTTGTTGGGTCGAGTGATGACACTCTGTCTTTAAGACAAGATTGCCCCGTATATATCCTTTTACGTTCTGGACAATAGTTTCCGGAGATAAAATAGCAACTTAACAAATGAGCAAAGGAAACTCAAGTATTACTTTGAAGAACTTAGGATAACGAAATGATGCTGGAGAGTAAGAAGAAGAGTTCTGATTTGTCTCTATTCTGAACAATTGAGTCAAGCCAAATGCTTCAATTTATAGTGTAAGGAGTGTCATCTCTTTCATTTCTTAACGAAATGTGACGATCCTTGGCCCTACGGTCATCTACTCACTTAGTAGATTATGCACGTGTGAAGAACCAAAGTCTCTAACATGTGGAACCCTAGTGTTTAAGTCATTAAAGATGGGTGGACGCAACTCCCAAAGGCAAATTTCCAACATATTTTACCCCAACTTTTTATTTTAAAAATTTTCTTTCGTAGATGCAATGGTTATTTATTTTAACTATGTATTTCTTGGGCTAAATTTTTAAATAATAAAAGACTTGCCTGGAACTGCATTTTTCTAAATAAAAGAAATTTAGCCACGATAATGAAGAACCAATTGTGTCTCTCTTGTTATTTCTCCTTTAGATGCAATGACTATTTTTTACAATTTTTTTTTTTTTTTTGCAGGGCAAGTCAGTAAATATGTTTTGGCTATAGCTCTATCATGTTTAGCCAAACTAATAGAGTTGCAACTATGTACTTTTTTTTTTTTTAGATGTAATGACTATTTATTTCAATTGTATATCTTTAAAAAGGGTCAAACGTTTTGAAAAAAAATAAATTGTTAGAGCTCCATTATGATTATCCAAATAAAAAAATTTAGCCAAAATACTGAAGTCCTAATTATGTATTTATTTATATATCTTTTTTAGATGCAATGACTATTTACTTCAAGTGTGTATTTCTACTTTTGGGGGCCAAATTTGTACAAACAATAATCAGGGACTCCATTATTTTTAGTCAAAAAAATTAGACTAAAGAACAAAGTTCCAGCCAAGTTTTTCTACAAATTTGACTAGAAAAAATTGATTTTAAAGTAGTAACTTAAAAAAAGTAAATTAAATATTTTAATTTTGAAAAATTTATCGTGGATAGAAAATCTATATTGCAAGCGATTGTATACCACTTCAGTGGAATGACATCGTTCAAGGAGTTAAAGACTATCAAATTAGCCAAGTCCAGAGAGGTAGGTAATTATAACTAGACATAGTTTGAGGAAACTAATAATCCTAGTCAAGGTTAGAGGTGTTTTTACATATTTTACCCAGCTCTCTCTTATTACTTCAAGATATGGACATAGTCCAACTTTTCAATGCTTCACACCCTTTATTACAATTTACAACTAAGAAATGACTCACAGTGATAGGTAGCGCATGGATTTATGCATTAAAGGGGCTCCTAGTATGAGGAGCAAGAGTATTATCATTAAACAAGATGAAAACACATAGAATTCAATTGAAGAAAATACTAGAGATCTTTATTTATTAATAGATCACTTCTTTTGTGAAACATATGAAGTATCTGACAATCCCCTATGCCTACCCAAAAAGGGTATCCAATCCTCACTCGGCATCATGCCGTGGTTTCCAGAAATGGATAGTCAGTATAGCCAACAACTGGATCAGATATATAGAATGTCTCCCTGTTATACTTGTTGAGAGGAGCATCAAGCTCAAATCGCCTTGGTAAATCTGGATTGGCTAAGAATATACGCCCATATGCGACAAGATCAGCTCGGTCTTCAACCACGGCTTTGTTTCCATCTCCTCTATCATAACCACCAGCTACCATAAAAGTACCTTTAAATGCCTTCCTCATCGGTACAAGGTTTTCAGGACATTCAACTTTTTCCGCAACTGTTTTCATCCTAGGCTCAACCATGTGGCAGTAAACAATTCCATACTTATTCAAGGATTCAGCCATGTAAAGGCCCAAAGCACTTGGGTTTGAGTCTCCTGATTCACTGTAATTTGCAAACGGGGAAAGCCTTATTCCAACTCTGTCAGCTCCTATCTCGTTTACAACTGCTTCAACAATTTCTAGTGCAAATCTGCAACGGTTCTCTAAAGACCCTCCATATTGGTCAGTTCGATCATTGACTTGGTCTTTCATAAACTGGTCGATTAGATAGCCATGAGCTCCGTGGATCTCAACCCCATCAAATCCTACAAATTGAACAGTATACAGTATACAAACTTTGTTTGAAAGAGGGTGGCAAATACTGATGTAACAGCACAGTGAAAGATATTCAAAGCAAGAATTTTACATCAAATTAATCAACTCACCAAGTAATAAATCTAACAAAGCACCTATGTCAGAAAATATTCTGCAAGACTTAAATTGTTTGTGAAAACGTCTAAACCTAAATTTCTTTTCTCGATTCCCATGAAACCATAGTGGACATAACCGGAAAGTGACTCATTCTGGTTATTCACTGAAGAGCATCAGTGAAATGCCACTTAGACAGCACATGCCACACTGTTCGCACACATTATGTTATGATGATTACAAAAAAAAAATCTTGTTTCTCTGTTGTATTTTTTACAGAAAAGTTCTAATCCAATGTTCAGATATGTCAGTTGCACCAGGTGTTTAAATTATAACAATGTGAAATGAATTTACATATTTGAAAAAAGTTAACCTATTCCTACATAGAAAATATTAAAACATCATCCTATAATTACCAAGTTGCCAAATGGTTAATATTAACAATAAATAGAGAACTTTTTATATGCGCGCATCACAGGAGTCACCAGAATTATTCAAATACAGTCAGCTCCCCGCATGCCTATGCTTTTCATTTTTAGGAATTCATGATCTAATTTAGGACTCACTGACTTTCTTTATCTTACTTTCAAGTTACATTTTCTAGTCCAGAGCTGAGTTGAGAATTTCAGACTGAAACAGCTTTCCATTAAAGAATTGAACTTGACCAGAAATTTTACCTGCTTCAATGGCGTTTCTCGCAGCAAGCCGAAAGTCGTTAACAATCTGAGGAATTTCATTTGTTTTCAGCCGCCGTGGTGGTGTAATTTGTGCAACATCTAGACCATTGGAACGAATTTGAGGTGTTAATGGCTTGTCTGTGCTGGAGATAGGATCCTGTCCATTGGGCTGAAAACCTGTAGAAACGGTCACAGTTAAGAAGCACAGAAGTTACATTTCTCTCGAAGTGTTAAATATGACTTGGTAAAACGGCTAAACCATAGGAGAAAAGTCAGATACCTTTGCTGGAAACTCTGCCTACATGCCAAATTTGAGAAAAGAAGATTCCTCCTTTGGCATGAACTGCACTTACAATTGGTTTCCAGGCCTCAACTTGCTCCCTTGTCCATATACCAGGTGTATCTGGGTACCTTAAAAAAATAAGCACTTAGAAAGAATTTTTGAGAGTTGTACTTTGAAGGGGAGCCTTGGAGCAACGGTAAAGTTGTAATAGGTCATGGGTTCGAGCCGTGGAAGCAGCCACTAATGCTTGCATTAGGATAGGCTGTCTACATCACACCCTTTGAGGTGCGGCCCTTACCCGGACCTGCTAACACGGGATGCTTTATGCACCGGGTTCCCCCTAAATTTGAGAGATGTACTAGAACGATAAACTTATTGCGAACTCGGTAAATTGCAGGAACTAAGGTTACCCTTGCGCAGTGTCAGAGACTCCTGTGGCCTCTGCTATTAGAAGACCGCCCTTTGTGGTTCTTTGTGAGTAATAAAGGATAGCATGTGGTTGAGGAACATTTCCATATGATCTCTGCCTTGTCAGTGGTGCCAAGACAACTCTGTAAAACATATAGAGTGCAATAAGAACTACTGCATTTTTATCCATCAAAATAGATATAGGAATGTGCAATAATACAATGTCAAAGCTCAATGCTAATAAAAATGCACTTGCAAATTAATGAAAAGGTTGAGAAAGTAACTGAGTAATCAAAATTAACAGAGTAGGTTGAGAAAGTAACTGAGTAATCAAAATTAACAGAGTAGGTTGAGAAAGTAACTGAGTAATCAAAATTAACAGAGTAAATTTCAAAGCTTTAGATAAGAAACTCCCACCATCTGTATTCTCCAGTTGCTCATCAAGAATTTGAATAAAGTTCATCTCCATTTGTTACAATTGGATTCATGTTTTAACCAAATTAAAGAGTGGGTTAACAAAATTGCTTCATTTTATTTATTTACTACTCCTTCTGTCTCAATGATACACTTTTCTTTTTAGTCAGTACCAAAATGAATTAACACATTTTCTTATTTGATAATAAACTTTACTTATTACGCTTAACGAGATAATCTATAACAATACAAATATATTTAACTTATTTTAAACCACAAGATTCAAAAGTTCTTAAACTTCGTGCCAAATCAAACTGCATCATCAGATAAACCCGTATTTGTGAATTTGCCTCTAAGTCTCACATGGGTATCTTTCAATTTGCAAAAATCAGAAACCTTAAACAGCAAAACGATGAAAATAAGAAGGAAAATGCAAAACGGCATACTGAACATTGATCAATTGAAATGTCTATTTCGAATTATCAAGAAAAAGATGAAGACATAATCATATGGGTATCTCCAAATAAAAAAAATCAGGAAGAATCAAACATCAAATGACGAACAACAAGTGAAAATTATATAAAAGAAAGAAGAATACCTATGAGATAAGTGAAAGTTTCCCATTTGATAAGGGGTCAGAAGAGGGATGTGTTGTTTCCCTTCATCAGCAGCTTTGTTTTCCATTTTGGGCAATTTCTTGTACAAGTTTCTTCTTGCTTTATCCACTAATGACAGAGAACTTGTAATGTCTCTCTTAACATCTATGGATATTTAATATTTATAGGAAATGTGGGAGTGGAGCCACAGAAAATGGTCCATCTTTCTCCATCCACCATCTTAATTCTTAGCCGCCCCAAAATGAAGAATGTTATTCGCTTTTCTGCTCACATTCATTGCTCTTCTTTTTTATTCTTTTTCAACCGGTTGTTATAATTTTCTTTGGAGCTGACTAACAAATAATTTTTGACTTTCGGGTTTTTGATTTCTGAAATAGGAACATCTAAGTAGAATATAAATAAATTGGATATGATGGGAATCTTTTTCTTTCGATTCAATTATTTCTGCTTCGGTTTCTGTTCAATTTACTTGATTGGGCTTCTAAATTAGACCCCTAAAACTAACAAGTATATTACAATTTAACTATTATACAATAAATTCAAATTAAAATTATATAATTAACTTAATTCATATATAAATTAAAATAATTATATATAACAAACACATAAACACAATATTTCGATTTGCTCGATCATATTTTCGTTGAAATTTGAAACAGACGTGAACTATCAAATTCTTAAAAAGAATTAAAACCAATTAATACATGGAATTATTAAAATAAATAAAAAAACAAATTTTCTGCATGATTCGGTAATTCATTTTCTTGGGTTTTTGGTAATTCAATTTTTACGAATTATAGTATAGACAAACCTAAGGATGGCAATTGGGCGGGGCGGGGTGCCGGGTACCCCTCACCCGCACCCGTACCTGACAGAAAATTTTATACCCGTCACTTACCCGCCACACGTGACGGATATATTTTCAACATCTATATCCGCCTAGGCGGGTATATTCCTAAATCCACACCCGCTTCACCGCCAAAGTGGTTATCCGCCACCCGCCAATACCCGCCAGCCATATTTTGTAATCAATTCATTTACATGTGTCAAATTATTTGGGCTTTAGATAAATATAAAGTTGTACAAATAAAATTATAGTTGGCGGGTATAAGGAGGGCGGGTGAATTTGGAGTGGGCGGTTGGATGCGGGGAGGGGCAGGCGGGTATGTGTCAGGTATAACTGCAAATCCACCACCAACCCATACGCGCCTACTACCCGCCAAAGTTATACATATACCCGTCCCAATTGGGACGGATACGGTGCAGAATCTGCAAAATTGTACCCACCTGTCATCCCTAACTGGTTAGGTGTAAGTATCGAGTTATCTCCATCTCACGTGGGCATTTCTCTTTCTCTTTCTCTTTCTCTTACATTCCTTTTTCCTATTCAAGATCAATATTTAATTGTCCTTAAAAACATATAGTAATATAATTTAAAGTCAATTTTAGAAAGAAAAAAAATGAGTGTGTAAAACAAACCTATATAATGTGTTTGGTATGAAGGAAAATATTCTTTAAAAAAAACTCTCTATATCCCAATTTAAGTGTCTTAGTTTGACTTGACACGAAATTTAAGAAATAAAGGAAAACTTTGGAATTTTTGTTGGGTACTCTATTGAACTTTATAAAGCAGTACGGGAAGTAAATAACTATTTCAAGTATTCGAAAGGATAAACAAATATTCAATATTCAGAAATTAAATCTTGTTGAACAAATAGGTCAATCTTCAAAACTGCCGCAAGCTTGTTGTGTCTTGAATCTTGATAACCTGAAATCAAGAAACAACTAAATCTGGATGGTTACAACGTTGTGTGTTGAGTCGAGTGATTGCCCTCTGTCCTTAAGACAAGATTGCCCCTTATATATGCTTTTACGTTAGCGGAAAATAGTCTTCCAAGATAAAACAACACTTTAATCTCAACGCTACAAAGCCAATAGGTTGAGCCTGACGAAGAAAACAAATATCAATCGACTTGCTGAAGATATGGAAAAGGAAGGAAGAGTTTCTGTTTACTCTTCTGTTTTGTCTCTGTGTATATAGGGTGTCTCTGTTGTGTATATCATGTGTATATGAGGGTCTTTGCTCACTGTTTTGCAGTGTTTTTCACTGACTGTTTGCTCACTGTTTTGAGCTGCGTTTTGTGCTATTTTCTGTCTATTTGCTCACTGTTATGTGCTGACTTTCAGTCACGTATGTGTCCTTCACAATTGAGCCAAAACAGCTCAATATATAGCAAGGATGAGGCTGTCCAACAGCCACAAACAAGGCTGTTAATAGCCATTAGTGAGGGTTGTTAATGGCAGGTTTAAGGCCATTAGTGTGGCGGGTTTAAGGCCATTGAAGAGGCTGATTTATAGTCATGAAGGAGGGTTGTTTATGGAGTAGTTAACAACCAAGTAATGGCTGGTTAATGCTCCAAAAATCAGTCCAAACGGCAGGCAGAAAGTTTCTGCCTTTCGTCTTTCCCAAAATCAACTTTCCAAAAACTCTAGGGACCAAACTGTAAATATTAAGCAATTTGGGGTCCAAAACGATAATATCAGAGAGTCCCCACAACCCACGACCCACGACCCGTGACCCGAGACCGAGACCCTTTACCACTTTAGAGACTTATATATAGAGAAATTCTTCATTTTCCCACCGATGTGGTAGATTTGTGCTACACCATATTTCCATGCCTCAAACACCTTACATTGTGGACCAATATCTCTTTTATTTCTCAACAAAATTTGACGATTCTTGGCCCTACGGTCATCTACTCACTTAGTAGATTATGCATGTCTAAAGAGACAGAGCCTCCAACATGCGGAACACTAGTGTTTAATTCATTAAAGATGGGTGGACGCATCTCCCCGCCAAAGGCAAATTTCCAACGATCCCCTCTATGAAAGAGAGATTGTGACGCACACACAAGGTGCTTACTTTCAGCAATCTTTCAGCGAAAAGATATTGCATCAGGAGAAGTAGCTTCTGTTTTGAACCTTCCCTAGTTGAATACAATCGGACTTACTTACTGCGCGGTGAACGTGATGTCTTGAACCGTCAGTGTTTAGTGTAAGCCAAGACAATGACATCAACACAATAACTCTTCTTATTCATTTTTCTTCTTACGTTTTTGTCCGTTGTGGCCATGGACACACTTGGATTCTAAAGTGCATTCATTTGAGGCGGTCATCCTCGCACTTAAATAGGTGATCTCCTACAAGGTATCCTGCTATACCCCACTTCACAAGTGTTAGGAATCATTAAAAGTCTCCCCAACCTTAACCTCAACCGTTTGAGGATCGTTTATAGGTTTTGAAGCTTAACCTTTACCCACCATGCAGGTAGCACTTTAATGTCTATTGCGGGAACGACTTTGGATTCATGTTTCCGTACAGAAATCATCATCCGAAGTGCTTCTTGCTTCCATCGAAGCGCTCAACTGAACCTTTTGCAGCTTAGTTTTCCCATTGAACCAAATTCTTGGGATCTCCAATCAGTACGGTTGGGTTACCACCGCATAGGTTCGTATTGTTTGGGTTTTGAGACCATTCCCCTAGACAGGCAGAACACTTGATCTCCGGGTAGTCCCTTAGTTAGTAAACAAGGAAGTGATACCTGTGATGATCAACTGCCATACGGTCTTATGTCTCCGACGGATCCTGACAGATATGTCCAGATGCCGTCATCCGTGTCCTTCCTAAAGCCGACCGGCTAGCCACAGTGTATAACTGTTGAAGGCACGGGTTTCTCCCAAAAAGGGACGTCCTCTAATGAGTCGTGAGGTTACTCAACTTCTTTCATGCTTTGTATAAAGCGATAAACTCCGATTCCATCATGAATCGGCCGATGCAAGTTTCTTAGAGGTTTTTCTAAGACCCACCATACACATTTACTTGTGGCTTTGGTGTTCTTCAAATCTGATGTCCAGTTTGCATCACTGTGTTCTCCCAGAACCGCTGGACATCCAGAATACTATAATCTGTAGATAAGCGAATAATTCAGATATCGTCATATCCGACTTAACGCCGTCTACCGAATAATTCAGATAATGATTCTCCAACTGTTGGCTTTCTAACTTCAGAGTCAATGTTTCTGTGGTCAGATTCATTGTTTCTGTTTTATCTGAAACATTCAGGACCAAAATGTAAACATTTCAGGGACCAAAATGAAAGTTCAGGAAGAAGCCCAACAGTTCAGCAAACCAACTATGATCCTCTTCTTCCAACTCTCCGGTTGGGAAGGCTATTTCAACATCCATACCACGCAAGACTGCAATGGCCCAGGATGTTAAGCTACTCGCAGGGGAGCACTTGTACAAGTAACCGAGGATTTATACTCGTCAGTAGATCCATCTACTTTGTACTCACATTTGAGTATCCATTTTCACAACCCAAAGGTTCTTTTTCCGGAAGAAGATCAACCATTACGCAAGTATGGTTCTATATGATGGAATCTATTTCTCTCTTTGTAGCTTCTTTCCAAAGCATCGCTTTTGGAGATGACAATTATTTGTTAATTTTCCATGGTTCATTCTCAACCATACACGCTAGAAGGACTAGAACAAGTCTTTGTCCCCTTCTTTGCTCCATCTCGGTTCAACATCTAGAATCCCTGAGTTCTGCAGATCTGGAATATTAAGTTCCGGATAGCCAGCAAATTTCGAGTCCTATAGATACGGAACGTCTAGTTCCGGACAGTCAGGCCCTCGCGGATTCTTGTTAACCTTAAGCAATTACTCATTTTTCCTTTTTCAAGGAAAGCTATCTTCAAAAAATTCAGCATTTTTTTACGCCAAGAGGCGATAATCACTACCGTTATTTGCAGATCCAATGGATATGCATTCTACAGTCTTGGGTACGAAACCACCCCATATCACAACATTTGTATGTGAGATCATTTCTATGTCTCACACGGAGGGTTACCCTTATCCTTATGCGGAGTTCTATTGAGAATCACATTAACGGTAAAGATCGCCTTGCCCGACATAATTTAGGCGTACGGCTTTGCGCTTGGCTAACACCGTTAGACTGAGGTGAGTAATGAGTAGTCGTTTGATGAACGATGCTTCACATTCTCCCCCTCTATCATTACGAATTTCTCAATCCATAGGCTTAGTTGATTTTCAACTTCTGCTTTGTAGCGCTTATTCGCTTCAACAACTTCATCTTTGCATTTCAACAAACAAAGGATTCCATACTTTATACCATCATCAATGAAGATCACAACGTACTTGCCTCCCCCCTCTATTTTGTATAAACTTCAAATCACCTAAGTAGGTGTGACTAAGTTCTAGAGGAGCGGTGCATCTTTCGCTATTCCTTTGACGGAATTTGGAAAGGTGATTTTGCCTCTTCGCCTACCTCACATTTATTTTGACGGTTTATGTCGACAGAAGGCAACAATCTCAACATCGTTAGCTTTTGAATGACTTGCTATTTAACGTGTCTTAATCTATGATGGCATTGATGCACGGATTACAAATATATCATTCATTTGGCTACAGACATACTGTATCATTCTTAGTTATTACAGACCTGTTGAACTAGTCTCAAACTAGCTTGACCAACAACGTCCCTTAAACCAAGTTTGGGACATGTATCACCTCATCTGAGAGTGATCCCATTCCCTGAAGTCCTATTGAGGACAACCTCTCCAACCCATTCTACTTTAGAGGTGGCGTTGCTTCACATGAACAACCTATTGCCCGTGGTTAGGGCGTAACCGGATCATATTTGATCTAAATACTCTGGCCCACTCTAGTTGCTTTGGCAGACTGAGTGTCCAATTTATTTTCTGCCTTGCTTTAGGCCTTCAGATCATTTAAGACCTGAAAACTCTGGCCCACCATACTAGGTGTCCATTACTTTTCCTATGAAATGAATTCTGGCCCCACTCCAGTCGTCCGTAGGCTTTGTATGACTAAGTGTCCAATATCATCATATCAAAGGAATTTTGGCCCACTCCAGTCGCCCGGAGGCTTTGTATGACTGAGTGTCCAATATCATCCTATGAAGGATCTTCTGCCAAATAGTGTGACAGGCTCAATGTCTTTAGCTTTTAAACTTATTCCGTTATGATTGGTGCCCAGACAATTCTTGGCGCTTACTTAAGAGTGGTAACAGTTTTCACACAGTTAGTGGATCTTTCTCCATCATATGTGCAAACATACTTTACACACTTTTAATAATTACACATAAAAGAACGGATCTTTTTAAGTCGTTCACAAAATCCAATCTTTAAACGGGAAAGAAGATGAGATTAATCTTTTGATTTTAAAGCGTATGGAATATAAATTATTTTCGTGAAAATATTTTCATATTCCTCCTTACTTTAATCCATTTTTAATCAGGCATCATTTAATCTTTATTCTTGACAAGTAAGATAAAATACTTATCCCAATTTCGGATTCTGTGTCTGGGACAGATATAGGCCTTTTGCTGCAACATAGAACCATATCTTCAACATTCTCCTCTTGTCCCGGTTGACATCCTCAGGCTCTCGTGAGCGCTTGTTCCCATCACTTTTGGGAGCGGTGACACCACGAAGACATTAACTTTCAATAGCATCATCATCACTTTCTTCTACCAGAAAACCACAGCCATATCCAGATTTGGTCACACAACTTTTGACCGACATCTTTCGAACACTAATAGTAATACAATATCATCTTGTCTTAAATTATTGGATACTCTATTGTACTTTATAAAGCAGTACGGGAAGTAAATATCTATTACAAATATTCGAAAGTATAAACAAATATTCAATATTCAGAAATTGAATCTTGTTGAACAAATAGGTCAATCTTCAAAACTGCCGCAAGCTTATTGTGTCTTGAATCTTGATAACCTGAAATCAAGAAACAACTAAATCTGGATGGTTACAACATTGTGTGTTGAGTCGAGTGATTGCCCTCTGTCCTTAAGACAAGATTGCCCCGTATATATGCTTTTACGTTAGCGGAAAATAGTCTTCCAAGATAAAACAACACTTTAATCTCAACGCTACAAAGCCAATAGGTTGAGCCTGACGAAGAAAACAAATATGAATCGACTTGCTGAAGATATGGAAAAGGAAGGAAGAGTTTCTGTTTACTATTCTGTTTTGTCTCTGTGTATATAGTGTGTCTCTATTGTGTATATCATGTGTATATGAGGGTCTTTGCTAACTGTTTTTGCAATGTTTTTCACTGATTGTTTGCTCACTGTTTTGAGCTGCGTTTTGTGCTATTTTCTGTATGTTTGCTCACTGTTATGTGTTGACTTTCAGTCACGCATGTGTCCTTCACAATTGAGCCAAAATAACTCAATATATAGCAAGGAGGAGGCTGCCCAACAGCCACAAACAAGGATGTTAATAGCCATTAGTGAGGGCTGTTAATGACAGTTTTAAGGCCATTAGTGTGGCAGGTTTAAGGCCATTGAAGAGGCTGATTTATGGTCATAAAGGAGGGTTGTTTATGGAGTAGTTAACAGCCAAGTAATGGCTGGTTAATGCTCTAAAAATCAGTCCAAATGGTAGGCAGAAAGTTTCTGCCTTTTGTCTTTCCCAAAATCAACTTTCCAAAAACTCTAGGGACCAAACTGTAAATATTATGCAATTTTGGGTCCAAAATCATAATATCAGAAAGTCCCCACAGCCCACGACCCACGACCCGTGACCCGAGATCGAGACCCTTTACCACTTTAGAGACTTATATAGAGAGAAATTCTTCATTTTCCCACCGATGTGGTAGATTTGTCCCACACCATATTTTCATGCCTCAAACACCTTACTTCGTGAACCAATATCTCTTTTATTTCTCAACGAAATTTGACGATTCTTGGCCCTACAGTCATCTACTCACTTAGTAGATTATGCATGTCTAAAGAGACAGAGCCTCCAACATGCGGAACACTAGTGTTTAATTCATTAAAGATGGGTGGACGCATCTCCCTGCCAAAGGCAAATTTCCAACAATCCCCTCTATGAAAGAGAGATTGTGGCACACACACAAGGTGCCTACTTTCAGCGAAAAGATATTGCATCAGGAGAAGTAGCTTCTGTTTTGAACCTTCCCTAGTTGAATACAATCGGACTTACTTACTGCGCGGTGAACGTGATGTCTTGAACCGTCAGTGTTTAGTGTAAGCCAAGACAATGACATCAACACAATAACTCTTCTTATTCATTTTTCTTCTTACGTTTTTGTCCGTTGTGGCCATGGACACACTTGGATTCTAAAGTGCATTCATTTGAGGCGGTCATCCTCGCACTTAAATAGGTGATCTCCTACAAGGTATCCTGCTATACCCCACTTCACAAGTGTTAGGAATCATTAAAAGTCTCCCCAACCTTAACCTCAACCGTTTGAGGATCGTTTAAAGGTTTTGAAGCTTAACCTTTACCCACCATGCAGGTAGCACTTTAATGTCTATTGCGGGAACGACTTTGGATTCATGTTTCCGTACAGAAATCATCATCCGAAGTGCTTCTTGCTTCCATCGAAGCGCTCAACTGAACCTTTTGCAGCTTAGTTTTCCCATTGAACCAAATTCTTGGGATCTCCAATCAGTACGGTTGGGTTACCACCGCATAGGTTCGTATTGTTTGGGTTTTGAGACCATTCCCCTAGACAGGCAGAACACTTGATCTCCGGGTAGTCCCTTAGTTAGTAAACAAGGAAGTGATACCTGTGATGATCAACTGTCATACGGCCTTATGTCTCCGACGGATCCTGACAGATATGTCCAGATGCCGTCATCCGTGTCCTTCCTGAAGCCGACCGGCTAGCCACAGTGTATAACTGTTGAAGGCACGAGTTTCTCCCAAAAAGGGATGTCCTCTAATGAGTCGTGAAGTTATTCAACTTCTTTCATGCTTTGTATAAAGAGATAAACTCCGATTCCATCATGAATCGGCCGATGCAAGTTTGCTTAGAGGTTTTTCTAAGACCCACCATACACATTTACTTGTGGCTTTGGTGTTCTTCAGATCTGATGTCCGGTTTGCATCACCGTGTTCTCTCGTAACCGCCGGACATCCGGAATACTATAATCTGTAGATAAGCGAATAATTCAGATATCGTCATATCCAACTTAACGCCGTCTACCGATCATGTACTAAAATCATCAGTGAACCTTAGTTCATCTGATCTGCTTTGTAGGCTGATACCAGGTCGGTTGTAGTGTGTACAATACATTGAACTATACGTGACCTGTGCATATCGCTCATTGTCTATGGGTGCACCATGATTCCAATCAGTTCTATGATTCATATCCATTGGTGGCTTCAACGAGACTGTCAACTATCGACCAGTCCGTTAGATGTCTTAGAAATCCAGTTCCTAAGATGTCATATGTGATACCCATATCTTTCATATCGAGTCTTTGTTTCAATATGACTTTTACTTTCAGACTGTTGATTCTCCAACTGTTGGCTTTCTAACTTCAGAGTCAATGTTTCTGTGGTCAGATTCATTGTTTCTGTTTTATCTGAAACTTTCAGGACCAAAATGAAAGTTCAGGAAGAAGCCCAACAGTTCAGCAAACCAACTCTGATCCTCTTCTTCCAACTCTCCGGTTGGGAAGGCTATTTCAACATCCATGCCACGCAAGACTGCAATGGCCCAGGATGTTAAGCTACTCGCAGGGGAGCACTTGTACAAGTAACCGAGGCTTTATACTCGTCAGTAGATCCATCTACTTTGTACTCACATTTGAGTATCCATATTCACAACCCAAAGGTTCTTTTCCCGGAGGAAGATCAACCATTACGCAAGTATGGTTCTATATGATGGAATCTATTTCTCTCTTTGTAGCTTCTTTCCAAAGCAGCGCTTTTGGAGATGACAATTATTTGTTAATTGTCCATGGTTCATTCTCAACCATACACGCTAGAAAGACTAGAACAATTCTTTGTCCTCTTCTTTGCTCCGTCTCGGTTCAAAATCTAGAATCCCTGAGTTCTGCAGATCTGGAATATTAAGTTCCGAATAGCCAGCAACTTTCGAGTCCTGTAGATACGGAACGTCTAGTTCCGGATAGTCAGGCCCTCGCGGGTTCTTGTTAACCTTAAGCAATTACTCCTTTTTCCTTTTTCAAGGAAAGCTATCTTCAAAAAATTCAGCATTTTTTTACGCCAAGAGGCGATAATCACTACCGTTATTTGCAGATCCAGTGGATATGCAATCTACAGTCTTGGGTACGAAACCACCCCACATCACAACATTTGTATGTGAGATCCTTTCTATGTCTCACACGGAGGGTTACCCTTATCCTTATGCGGAGTTCTATTGAGAATCGCATTAGCGGTAAAGATCGCCTTGCCGCACATAATTTAGGCGTACGGCTTTGCGCTTGGCTAACACCGTTAGACTGAGGTGAGTAATGAGTATTCGTTTGATTAACGATGCTTCACATTCTCCCCCTCTATCATTACGAATTTCTCAATCCATAGGCTTAGTTGATTTTCAACTTCTGCTTTGTAGCGCTTATTCGCTTCAACAACTTCATCTTTGCTTTTCAACAAACAAAGGATTCCATACTTTATACCATCATCAATGAAGATCACAACGTACTTGCCTCCCCCCTCTATTTTGTATAAACTTCAAATCACCCAAGTAGGTATGACTAAGTTCTAGAGGAGCGGTGCTTCTTTCGCTATTCCTTTGACGGAATTTGGAAAGGTGATTTTGCCTCTTCGCCTACCTCACATTTATTTTGAGGGTTTATGTCGACAGAAGGCAACAATCTCAACATCGTTAGCTTTTGAATGACTTGCTATTTAACGTGTCTTAATCTATGATGGCATAAATGCACGGATTACAAATATATCATTCATTTGGCTACAGACATACTGTACCATTCTTAGTTATTACATACCTGTTGGACTAGTCTCCAACTAGCTTGACCAACAGCGTCCCTTAAACCAAGTTTGGGACATGTATCACCTCATCTGAGAGTGATCCCATTCCCTGAAGTCCTATTGAGGACAACCTCTCCAACCCATTCTACTTTAGAGGTGGCGTTGCTTCACATGAACAACCTATTGCCTGTGGTTAGGGCGTAACCGGATCATATTTGATCTAAATACTCTGGCCCACTCTAGTTGCTTTGGCAGACTGAGTGTCCAATTTTTTTCTACCTTGCTTTAGGCCTTCAGATCAGTTAAGACCTGGAAACTCTGGCCCACCACACTAGGTGTCCATTACTTTTCCTATGAAATGAATTCTGGCCCCACTCCAGTCGCCCGTAGTCTTTGTATGACAGAGTGTCCAATATCATCATATCAAAGAAAACTTTTGGCCCACTCCAGTCGCCCGGAGGCTTTGTATGACTGAGTGTCCAATATCATCCTATGAAGGATCTTCTGCCAAATAGTGTGACAGGCTCAATGTCTTTAGCTTTTAAACTTCTTCCGTTATGATTGGTGCCCAGACAATTCTTGGCGCTTACTTAAGAGTGGTAACAGTTTTCACAAGTTAGTGGATCTTTCTCCATCGTATGTGCGAACATACTTTACACACTTTTAATAATTACACTTAAAAAATGGATCTTTTTAAATCGTTCACAAAATCCAATCTTTAAACGGGAAAGAAGATGAGATTAAACTTTTGATTTTAAATCGTATGGAATATTAATTATTTTTGTGAAAATATTTTCATATTCCTCCTTACTTTAATCCATTTTTAATCAGGCATCATTTAATCTTTATTCTTGACAAGTAAGAAAAAATACTTATCCCAATTTCGGATTCTGTGTCTGGGACAGATATAGGCCTTTTGCTGCAAGATAGAACCATATCTTCAACATTCTCCTCTTGTCCCGGTTGACATCCTCAGGCTCTCGTGAGCGCTTTTTCCCATCACTTTTGGGAGCGGTGACACCACGAAGACATTGACTTTCAACAGCATCATCATCACTTTCTTCTACCAGAAAACCACAGCCATATCCAGATTTGGGCACACAACTTTTGACCGACATCTTTCGAACACTAATAGTAATACAATATCATCTTGTCTTAAATTGTTGGATACTCTATTGTACTTTATAAAGCAGTACGGGAAGTAAATATCTATTACAAATATTCGAAAGGATAAACAAATATTCAATATTCAGAAATTGAATCTTGTTGAACAAATAGGTCAATCTTCAAAACTGCCGCAAGCTTGTTGTGTCTTGAATCTTGATAACCTGAAATCAAGAAATAACTAAATCTGGATGGTTACAACATTGTGTGTTGAGTCGAGTGATTGCCCTCTGTCTTTAAGACAATATTGCCCCGTATATATGCTTTTACGTTAGCGGGCAATAGTCTTCCAAGATAAAACAACACTTTAATCTCATCGCTACAAAGCCAATAGGTTGAGCCTGACGAAGAAAACAAATATGAATCGACTTGCTGAAGATATGGAAAAGAAAGGAAGAGTTTCTGTTTACTCTTCTGTTTTGTCTCTTTGTATATAGTGTGTCTCTATTGTGTATATCATGTGTATATGAGGGTCTTTGCTCACTGTTTTTGCAATGTTTTTCACTGATTGTTTGCTCACTGTTTTGAGCTGCGTTTTGTGCTATTTTCTGTCTGTTTGCTCACTGTTATGTGCTGACTTTCAGTCACGCATGTGTTCTTCACAATTGAGCCAAAATAACTCAATATATAGCAAGGAGGAGGCTGCCCAACAGCCACAAACAAGGATGTTAATAGCCATTAGTGAGGGCTGTTAATGGCAGTTTTAAGGCCATTAGTGTGGCAGGTTTAAGGCCATTGAAGAGGCTGATTTATGGTCATGAAGGAGGGTTGTTTATGGAGTAGTTAACAGCCAAGTAATGGCTGGTTAATGCTCCAAAAATCAGTTCAAACGGTAGGCAGAAAGTTTCTTCCTTTCGTTTTCCCAAAATCAACTTTCCAAAAACTATAAGGACCAAACTGTAAATATTAAGCAATTTGGGGTCCAAAATGATAATATCAGAAAGTCCCCACAGCCCACAACCCACGACCCGTGACCCGAGATCGGACCAGACGGGACGGGCGGCGGCGCGCGTGTGGGCTTAGCCTTGAACCCAAGTACATCTAGGTCCTCCCTCCTTTAAACACATGGGATACCCCTTGGGGTCCCAATCCCTTTACCACTTTAAAGACTTATATAGAGAGCAATTCTTCCTTTTCCCACCGATGTGGTAGATTTGTCCCACACCATATTTCCATGCCTCAAACACCTTACTTCATGGACCAATATCTCTTTCATTTCTCAACGAAATTTGACGATTCTTGGCCTTACATTCATCTACTCACTTAGTAGATTATGCATGTGTGAAGAGACAGAGCCTCCATCATGCGGAACACTAGTGTTTAATTCATTAAAGATTGATGGACGCATCTCCCCACCAAAGGCAAATTTCCAACAATTTTATCGTCTTAAATTAAAATGTGTTGGTCTTTTAAATCGTGTGATCTTAAACTTGTCTTGAAATTAGAAAACTTACTAAATATATAAAGAGATATTCTTTTTGGGACAAACAAAAAAGGAAAGTAAGACACTTAAATTGAGACACATGGAATAGTAATTTTTTTATATTTAATAAGCAATTAATATGTCCAAAATATTTATATAAAATCTTGATAAATATTATGGGAAGGGAAGTGGGGTTTAGGTTGCGGGGGAAGGGTCGGGTCATGGGTGTTGGGAGTGGAAACAGACAATTAATGGAAAATGGAGTCCGGAACATAAATAACCCACAAAGTGGGTTGTTGAACTAAAATAACCCATAAAAAATGACAAAATAACCTTTTTCGCAGAAATTTATAATGCAATAGGGGTTATTATAAATCCTAGCCAATTTTAAATATTCACTTTTAGTCTAATTATACAATAAATTATTGCATTTTACAATCAATTATTCATCTATCCATTTGTACTTGATTTGACATGACATTATGATAACCTATCATTTTTCTATTTAATATGATTTTTGGATGAGGTAAAGACTAGTCCATTTCATAACTTTAAGTCATCAAAAATTCAAGTTCTTGAAAAAATATCCAACTCCAAAGTTCATAAAAAATGTCCTCTCTTTCTTCAACTGTTAAGGTTTCTTTATTTTGAATAGGAGAGATTGTTCATGATAATAATATTGTTCTTTATAGTATTCCACCAAAATACTATGTTAAGTTTCCAATTACCTTGGATTACTCAACATTACTCAATGTCATATACAGGAGAATGAAACTTAGTAAGCATGAGTTTGCATTATCTGTAATAGGCAGATATCCAATATCTATTGCACCGCAAGGTTTAGTGCTTTCTGGTGAGTGGAATATCACTAATGATGAGTCTTTGAGTGAATATTTGAGGGCGTCGGAAGAATATAGGGGGTTAATCACCCTCAATGTTCTTGAAATGTATGTTGAAAAGATATGTCACAGTCGTAGTGAAGTCTTGGCCATAACTCGTCAGGAAGTCCCAGAAATACCGACTGCGCCTCGTCCTCAAATCCCTCAAATCTAGCCTATTCATGGTAACACTTATATGGACAGGAGTTTTTATGGAGACATTTTGAGTAGTCATGTGCCGCTGGAAACTCTAAGCCAATAATTTAATCAAAATTACGGAGAAATTGGTAAATATCAATTTTTCATTATTATTTTGTGTAGTAGCAGATATTTATTATGTGTATGGTAATAGTAATATGTTTTATATCTTTTTAGGGGTTATATACCTGATATGAGTACTATTGGAAAATCCTCTCAGTTCGGTGCAGTTTATTATTATCGGTAAGTATACTTTTTAATAATTAAATAATATAAGTATTTTGATGTTTAGTACTTACAATACTTGAACTGTCTCTGTAGTAAAATATTATTCACAAAACTCGCAAGTGGTACCAAACGTTTATTTCAGTGCAATTGATCTTTCTTCAAACTCAGATAATATTGATCATTATCGGTAGGTTCATCACCTTGATATTAAATAATTCATATATATTTTGATGTTGATATTTAAAATATGTTACCTATTTTTCGTGTAGGAAGAGGCATTTACTAGATGGTGAAGATTATCCAAATCATATAGAAACATCATCGAGTGATAGCGATGATACCGAATGCAGAGGTATCTAATGATGATGACATAAATATGTCGGATAATGAGGTTGATATTCATCCTCATAGGCAGAAACAATAATTAGTAGAAATGATGCAAAGTCTGCCATACTAGCAAGAACCGCAGGCATAAAGCCAAATTTACCAGCACGAACTGATGGCAGAAAGTCCAATTCAGTGGCATTTTGACATAATTCCATATCTTGACAATCTTAAGGTCGTCCTGATGCCTTTGTCTTCACCAGAGAAGATGATCAAATTTGCCAAGAAATGTGAAAAGAACCGATCGATCTTGTAAACAATACAATTCACCTTGCAAAAGACATGTTTTTCTCTTCCAAAAAGGCACTGCAAGGGCCGTCAAAATTTATAACATCAATGAAATGATGGAGTTTAGAGTTGATGATTTAACCCGAAAGCTGTGGAGATTGGTTTGTATATGTGAGCATCAAGGTTGTTAATTGATTCTTAGGGGTATTGTTATTCATAATAGTATGTGGACTCTCACAAAATTCTGTTCACGTCACATTTGTGATATGGATGACAATCGAGCAGATCATTTTAATTTAGATACAAATATGATTGCTCAAATGTTACTTGTTGACATTGCCGAAACCCCAAGGTACCATATTTGATCAAGTTCATTATAATTTTGACATCAATTAAATTATCATTTCTAAATGTTATTTGTTTAAACTTATTCATGTTCCCATCAAACAATGCATTAGAAACGTTGCGAGAATATATCGTAAAATGATAAGCAGGAGAAATGGAAATCTCGGTGCAGGCGTGCTTTTGAGATGATTTATGGTACCTGAGAGGGCTCTTTCCAGCAGTTGCCAAGGTATATGACAGCTCTACAACACTTCAATTCTGGTACTGTTGTAGAGTGGAAGCTCAACACCCAACCTGATGTGGCCGGTAATAGTTTCAATTTTGTGTTTTGGACATTCAAACCATGCATTGATGGTTTTGCTCATTGTTAGCCAGTCATATCCATAGATGGCACGCATGTGTACGAGATATACGACATCAAGCTACTAATTGCAGTAGGAATGGATGTCAATGGGTCGATATTCCCTCTTGCTTTCGCCATTGCTGCTAACGAGACATGGGGGATGTTTTTTTACATAATTGAGGTAATATGTTATTAAGGATCCTATGGGCATATGCGTGCTATCTTATCAAAATTTTGGCATATTGAACAATATATTTCATTTGGAGGGGTGGCAACCTCCATTTGCTTACCATCGCTATTGTTTAAGGCACAAAAAGGCAAATTTTCAAACGGCCTTTAGAAATAGCAGACTCAACAAATTGATGTGGGAGGTTGTAATAGAGCATCAAGAAAAAAAGTTTCTTGTGCAGATGGAGATGATCAAGGCAGTGAAACCGAAAGCATATGATTGGTTGAAGGCACTCGATGTTGACAAATGGACATACATGCGGATGAAGACATGAGATTGGGAATGCTAACAACAAATAGCTCGGAGTCATTCAATGGTTTGCTAAAATCTGCACGGGGGTTGTCCGTTATTATAATGGTGAGAATGACTTACAAGCAAGTTGTGAAGCGGTTTGTGCCTTTAACAAAACAGGCCAAATCCATACTAGCAGATGGTGGGAAATAGATGCCAAATTCTGAAAAAATGTTAGCAACACAATATGGAAGAGTATAACCATTTGAACGTGTGTTTGAAGTCAAAACAGGTTCTTAACAAGATCGGGGAGCCAACATTCACACCGTTTATAAGATTACAAAAATGTGCATCTGTGGTAAGTGGCAATCATACCACATATCGTGTTCTCATTCCATCAAGTATTTCGAGGCAATTGAAAAAATGGTATCAAATTACGTGCCATCGGAATACAACGTCAAAAGTTGTCTTAGAGAATATGCTGATCGTTTCTACCCACTTGGTGATCAGTCTTATTGGTCAAACGAGCCATTTTCAATGATTGCTAACAAGGAGTATATCCATAAATTGCGTGTTAATGCACGAACTCGAATTCCCAATCAAATGGATGTTCCGGATAGGACATACTCTGAAAAGTGCTCGATGTGTAAGGAGTTTGGCTATGATAAGCGTTTGTGTAACCTACGAGTCTGTGGTGGTGCAAGTACCTATGGTGGTGGAAGAACCTCTTATGGTGGAAGAACCTCTCGTGGTGGAAGAGCCCATCGTGGTTGAAGAACCTAATGATTTTATGAATGTATTTTATTTTTTCTTGATGTATTTGAATTATGAATCTTAAGTATTTTTCTTCTTAGAGAATATGCCGATCGTTTCTACCCACTTGGTGATCAGTCTTTTTGGTCAAACGAGCCATTTTCAATGATTGCTAACAAGGAGTATATCCATAAATTGCGTGTTAATGCACGAACTCGAATTCCCAATCAAATGGATGTTCCGGATAGGACATACTCTGAAAGTGCTCGATGTGTAAGGAGTTTGGCCATGATCAGCGTTTGTGTAACCTACGGGTCTGTAGTGGTGGAAGAACCTAATGATTTTATGAATGTATTTTATTTTTTCTTGATGTATTTGAATTATGAATCTTAAGTATTTTTCTTCTTAGAGAATATGCCGATCATTTCTACCCACTTGGTGATCAGTTTTATTGGTCAAACGAGCCATTTTCAATGATTGCTAACAAGGAGTATATCCATAAATTGCGTGTTAATGCACGAACTCGAATTCCCAATCAAATGGATGTTCCGGATAGGACATACTCTGAAAAGTGCTCGATGTGTAAGGAGTTTGGCCATGATAAGCGTTTGTGTAACCTACGGGTCTGTGGTGGTGCAAGTACCTATGGTGATGGAAGAGTATCTTGTGGTGGAAGAGCCTCTCGTGGTTGAAGAACCTAATGATTTTATGAATGTATTTTATTTTTTCTTGATGTATTTGAATTATGAATCTTAAGTATTTTTCTTCTTGTAATTAATGATGTATTTTTTTAATGAAGCGTCTTGAATTATGCATTTTATCATCAAGAAAATTCTATTGAAAAATTTCATAACATAGAAAAATTAGAAAAGTAATTTAATCTTCGTCGCTTTCTGAAACCACCTCGTCGTTGTCTTCATTTTCATCATCCTACTTACTTGCATTCTCTTCTACATCTTCTTCCATTTCATTTATTTCTCCGTCATTCTCGTTGTAGTCTATATCTCAACTATCATCATTAGGAGCACTCGCTTGGTTGACAAAATAATATGGCACTTCACAATCTAATGTTTGTGGTAAATATTTTGAAAGACTTATCCATTCTTGAATTATTGGATAAACTGGATAAGAAGAGTCTCGATGAAGATTTTTATTTTCTAACAGTTTCCAATGATCTTCTTCATCCGCTCCTAGAAAATTAAGATCGTCCAAAGCATGATACATATCTAGTGCTTTCTGCATTTCTGAAATTTCTTTCATAAGTGTTGGATAACCAGTGGTTCATCCTTGAATTTGGAGGTCTGATATGTAGCAGACAAAGCTTATGGCACAACTAAACTATGTCAGCGACATAATACCTCATGATCACACCTTTTTCGAATATAATTGAACCCATTGAAGTTTTTCACCCCAAATTATAGCTCCTTCGAGTTTTGAGGAGAGTGCACCACCCTCAATTATGTGTCTAGCAATTTTTAAATCAACATTGATATAAATTGGTTGATTTTCAAAGGGACGAAGAACACCATACCATTTTTCATCAGATAAATCTGTGTAACATCCTAATATCTCTTTTTCAAAATATGATTCAAGTGTGTTTGTATTTTTTTCTATCCTACCATGAGGCCTTCTTGAGCTACCCTCGCCTTTTTGTCTATTTTTGAACCAACTATTGAATATAATTTTTCTAGGCATTTTTAAAATGTGAGTTTTTTTAACCGAATGAGTTATATAAAAGTTTCATTATATAAGTGTGTCATATTTTGCGCATGTAAAAATTACGCTATATAAGTGTGTCATATAAAGCAGTCAAAAGTGAGCATAGTGCAGTCAAATCAAGGATGTCATTCTGAAAACTCATATTTTGCGCATGTAAAAGTTGCGCAATATAAATGTGTCATATAAAATGGTAAAAAACGAGCATAGTGTTGTCAAATCAAGGATGTCATTTCGAAAACTCATATTTTGCGCTTGTAAAAGTTGTGCAATAGAAATGTATCATATAAAGCGGTCAAAAGCGAGCATAGTATTGTCAAATCAAGGATGTCATTCCGAAAATTCATATTTTGCGCATGTAAAAGTTGTGAAATATAAATGTGTCATATAAAGCGGTAAAAAATGAGCTTAGTGTTGTCAAATTAAGGATGTCATTCTAAAAACTCATAATTTGCTCATGTAAAAGTTGCGCAGTATAAATGTGTCATATAATGCGGTCAAAAGCGAGCATAATATTGTCAAATCAAGAATGTCATTCCGAAAATTCATATTTTGCGCATGTAAAAATTGTGTAATATAAATGTGTCATATAAAGCGGTCAAAAGCGAGCATAGTATTGTCAAATTAAGGATGTCATTCTGAAAACTCATATTTAGCACATGTAAAAATTGCGCAATATAAATGTGTCATATAAAGCGGTTATATTCAAAGCAATGGGTAGGACATGGGAACTAGATGATGATTTTAAATACTCAAATAACCCGAACCACAGATACAATCAAGAATACAATAATACAATGAGAGCTGAGTGGAATTGACGTGTTAGGGAGACTGAAATGCTAAAACAAAATTTGAGGGTACTCGGACTCAAACGTCCAAAAAGTCGTACTACGTCAATGTCTCATGGTACACCACAAGAGTTCAATTGTGCTATTAACCATTTTCGCGAAGAGAACAATCGGATGAAAATACGTTGCCTGAGGGTAGAATATGATCAATATGGTTACGTCAGATTTAGATCCAAGTGGGATTCGGATTGTGAGATGTCCGATGAAGATGATTCCCCGTGATCCTATTAATATTTTTATATAAGTAGCCTTTCATTTTTTATTAAACTACAACATATTCAATGTCAAGTAGTAGAAATCTAGATTGATTGGTATTCCTTCTAGATGATCTGAATAACAATGGTGATGATAGCTCAAATCATAGCAGCTATTCCGGTGATTCGAGTTATCTTGATAACAATGAATTCAAGATAAACGATTTGAAACCCCACCTTCTTATAGAGCGTAATGATGATTTTTGCAATGTGAAATATTCAGATCCACGAGGATATTATTGCGGGTTACGCCGAGAATGGACATATCGGCATGTCAAATCAGAACTTCTTGTTCGTGACTTGAAAAATCTCAACGCTCAAATCCCAACAAGGTTCTCAATGACCATGCCTCGAACTTGCGAGGTTGTCGTACAAAGGTAGAAAAGAAAATAACAGAATGCTAGCAAGACGTTGTAAATTTTACATACTAAAGTTGGCTGAAGAACATGCATCATCGACGGGTAGAGAACTAACATCTACAGAAAGAAGATATGTCTTAAGAAACCCAAAATATTATTCTGAGGACGATATTGAGGACTTCTACTCTAATGATGATTAGGGGTTATTTTAGTTCACTTGCTTAGTTTTTGGGTCATTTAAGTTTCCGACTCATGATTTAAGTTGTATTATTAATTTATGATGAAGTCATCAATTTGAAGAAAATTAGTATGTTTAATTTTGCTTTGATTGTTATAGTCTATTATTAATTTATATAAGCGTCTTAGAATTAATAATACATAAAAGGTTCAACAATTCACAATTTTTAATGAAAATACAAATAAATTAGTACATAGTCTATATAAAAGTTTGACGTTTCAGAGCTTTGAGACATGATTTTCAGGGAGCTAAAGTATGGATAAAAGAGTGAAAATAGAGAAGGTGAAGAGTGAAGATGAAATGGAGAAGACTGGCTAGGGTTTATAATAACTCCTATTGTGCAGTAAATTCCTGCGCAAAAGGAGTTAACTGCGTTGTTGCAATTAACTCCTTTTGCGAAGAAATTCCCTTTGCAAAAAAGTAATTGTCATTTTTATGGGTTATTTTTGTTCAAAAACCCAATTTGTAGGTCATTTAAATTCCGGACTCATGAAAAATGAGGGGACTTGCTAAGTCTACACTAATCAAGAAAATTATTTTTAATAAATTTTCAGGAATTTATTTTTCTAAAAAGTTTTTTTTTGTGTTTTGAAAAGTCGAATGTGAAAATATTGGAAAATATTTTTTTTCCTACCAAACACATCATGATTTCTATTTTCTTCCGCATACTTTTGAGTTTTTGCTTTAGTTGATGTTGATTATGATTTAAAAATACTCGCACAAATTTGCCTGCAACACTTTTGGTGACATCAACTATAAGTCAAAAATTGGGATTGAGCAACTTAACTTTTTGTGCGGTCTTGGTTGGCGAAATTCATACTCCCACCGTCTCATTTTAAATATTTTATTTTTCTTTTTAATATATTTTTTAAAAGAAATATATCTTTTCACATTTAGTAAATTAATAATTTAAAAACTCTACATATTAAATTTATAATCACAAAATTAAAAGATAGTTTAATACATCATATACATTTTTAATTAAAAATTATATATTCAAAAAAAATCTTTATTTTTTAAACTCCTTACCTAATACACTTAAATTAAAACTGAATTATATAATTTTATATAAAAAAAATATTAGATTGGGATGGCGTGACAAGAGCCCTGACGTACCATGAGAAGGACTACCATTTACTTTTCTTAAATATTTTGGGAAAAGAGCCAAAAATATTACTCCATTGATTTCAATTTATACTATGTAATTTAATTTATACAATATAGTATAACTGAGTATAAAATTTAAGAAATAAAAAAAATATTTTTGAATTTTGTGATCTAAAATAAATTAAAAATATTTATGTGTTTATAAATTATCTCGTTAAACGTAAAACGTAAAATTTAAAATTAAATTATTGATAAATAAAGAAATATATCATACTTTTTATGACTTTTAAAAAGTAAAGTGTGTAATATAAATTGCGACTGAGAGAGTACTAACAACGGTTCACAATTCACCTTCCATATTTTAATCTAAAAGTATCCTAATCTTTATTTTTGACTCAAAGATACTCCTCGTTCTACCTTTTAATCTAAAAATACACTCAATTTTTATTTTTGCTCACAAATACCCTCTAGTACACATCTCCCTTGCTGCTTTCTGTCATTCTACTAATAAACTTCTTCCATCAATATTCCTTCTTATTTATTCACGAAGAATTCCCTTTTTCTCTCAATTTACCTAAATATTTATCGCATTGGGTGTTATACTAAATTAATGAATATATAATTTGTATTTAAATATATATAATTATTACTTAATAATATTTAATTAATGATAATTTGAATTGATTTGATATAAGCATTTGATATGAATAAATATTTATCATTTATTTATGGTCCGATCCTCCGAAGTCTTAAACCCACTAAATGTTGTACATGACAATATATAGTGTTTTTCGGTATTCAATATTTGTATCACAGTCCAACAACGCCAAGGATAGTAAAGGCAAGCTGAAACAAACTGTTTCTAGTTTTCTTTTTCCAAAATCAATGCCTTTGTGACGTTTCTAAAAAGCATGAAAGCCTTCTTTCTAAAACGTTAAATTTATCAACTAATTTCACTAGACTTCAAAATTTGGCACACATTCTTGTTATTACAGTGAAACAATGGACAGTAAAATATTGTACTCCCTCGGCTAGTCATATTAATCAAACAGATTTAGTCCAAAATCAAAGGTAAAAATACCCTCATTATTCTGTCTCATTCTCATTTTATTTGGAATCATGAGTTACCAGCTCTTGAGGATCTAGAGATAGACCTCTATGCTCGAATCCGTCTCTTAGAGGCACTACAGATCGAGCGATTACCTCCTCAACTTAACGCTGGGGTATGAAGAGCTAGTGCGGGGCTTTTTAAATGAGACCCGCACTCCGATGGAATTTCTATCGGTGGTAACTAATGAGCTCTTCGATATCCAAGTTTTAAAGTTAAAAGCGCAGCTGCAGGATGCGCTTTTTAATCTCTTTCTCACGGAACTGGACAACGAATTTCTTCCTATTATACGCGAATCCCCTTTTAGGGAACGACGTATAAGGCCTGAAATTCTAGAATTTCTAGAGGAGCATTTAGACGGAGCTGGTCTGGCCGATCCGCATCCCCGCAATCCTGTAATGAAGACAACACTCGAAAAAATTATTCGGGGAATGCTACTTCAACTACAGCAGCAAGAGCGAAATAGCCCGATCTATCAAAGCTTTCTACGCTATTTTCGTTCCGCCGCGGGTTCGAGCCCCGTCAGTCCCGACGGATTCAATAAATATATCAATTCATCTCTCCATTTTCTGTGAAAGGGGGACAGGGAGCATAATTTCATTCCGGATCTTTTTTTTTTCTTTTATGTTTCGCATTTCTCATCAAAGGGGATTTTTTCATTACTTCAACTAGTACCGATTGATGGGAGAGAGACATATGTGGATTAGTACAATTCATTATTTTTTGGCATATTCAGGATTCCAAGAGAGACTGGGTCTGGTTTTTCAACCCGATCCATGTATGTAATGGAATAGAGTACCTTATTTCTTTTTATCGGGAGCACATACACAAAAGGAATTCCTTTCTTGTACGATACAAAATGAATTTCACTCAATTACATTACCCTTAGAGAAGACTTTTCCAGATTCCATTTTTTCCTTTTCTGGCTCCGATTTTGTGTAACCTCAATTATGAACATTTTGAATTTGGAAAAAGAAAGATATATCTCATTCAAATTTCACACCGAGCTTTTGATAAATGCGTCCCGACTAATCCAAGGAAGGAGGATATTCAAAAAAAGAAAACTCCGGAATGCTTCTCTATTTTTCTAGTTAGAATGGATTGGTCGTACCTATCCAATCAATAATTGTTTATGACCGACTCGCTATTCACTCGGTTTTTGGTCATAATCATTATGTAGGAGAGATGACCGAGTGGTTTAAGGCGTAGCATTGGAATTGCTATGTAGGCTTTTGTTTACCGAGGGTTCGAATCCCTCTCTTTCTGCACTTTCACCTAATTCACTAATGTTAATGACCGAAATGTATCAAATAACAATGGAAAAAATGATTCCAACAGGTTAGACCTTTCTTTGATATATATTCTTTATTCCTAATTGCTGTTTTTTTCGAAAATACGGAAAGAGTGGACAAGGAATTCAAATATCCCCGCCGATGTCTTTTGACATCCCACAACTTCGGCGGATCGCTTAGCCCCGTTCATCTTCGGCGCAAGAGCGCTCGATCGATGAGCTATTACGCACTCTTTCAAGGGTGGGCGCTTCTAGGCAAACCTCCCGGCCGTCTCTGCACCCCTACCTCCTTTATGACCGAGCGGTCATTTAGGGGCCTTAGCCGTGATCCGGGCTCTTTCCCTCTCGACGATGAAGCTTATCCCCCATCGTCTCACTAGCCGACCTTGCCCCCCTGTTATTTTGAGGTCATATCTAGTATTCAGAGTTTACCTCGATTTGGTACCGCTCTCGCGGCCCGCACCGAAACAGTGTTTTACCCCTAGATGTCCTGTCAACTGCTACGCCTCAACGCATTTCGGGGAGAACCAGCTAGCTCTGGGTGCGAGTGGCATTTAGCTACTTTTTTTTCTTCATACGTTAGGGGTATTTTGACCTTTTTTTAAAAAAACTAACTAAAATTTACTCTAAAAGTATTCTATAAGTTGTAGGTAGTATTTTTTTATAAATAAATAAATCCATTTGAAAAACGTTTCCAGAAAATATAAATATTTAGGTTCTCATAAAGTAGACGTCTTATATAAAATGAAATAAATAGAGTAATAATTTTTTTCCTTTCAACTGTTGCTCAGTTGGTCAAAATTTACTCTCAAGTGGAACATTGTATTATTCGCTTTCCTCAAATAAAAAGATCAAATAAAAGTATAAAATAAAAGCTGTTGATTTAAATTGTTATGCCTATACTTTTGAGTTTTTTTGTTTTATTTTATAACCCCCTCTCCCCCAACACTTTTGGTCGATCAACAGAAAGTCAAAGCTGGCAATTGGGTCAAACTTTACTTTTTGTGTGACCTTGGTTCGAGGAATTAATAAGAGTTAATTTTGAAAACTTATTTGATTGGGATGGCGAATGACTAGAGCCCTGACATAACCCTGACAACGACTATTATACTGTGTCCCACAAAAATTACTTTCCTTATTAATTTATTTTAAAAAAATTAGTATATTTTATATTTAAAATAAGTTTAATTAAATTTCACATAAATATCTAAAATTTATTTTATATGACAAATTTCAATTTTTATTTTACTTTTTACTTTTTAAATTTCATATCAAATCAAATTAAGTGATTTTTTTTTTTTAGGGAAGGAGTGGTTAACAAAGGGTCAAAGGCGAAGGCGAATGACAATGCCAACTTGAACTCCCCCATGTATCGTTTTCTTAAAAATTTTAAATAAAATTTACTCTAAAATAATTCTATAAATTGTAGTAATATTTTATAATTAAATCTATTTTTAAATGTTTCTGAGAAAATATAAATATTAAAGTTCTCATAAAGTAGAAGTAGGAGTGTTTATGATTTGGTTAAGTTCTCATAAAGTAGAAGTAGAAGTGTTTATGATTTGGTTTGAGTCGGTTTATTCTTAAAAGAAAATTGAACCAATTAAGTTGACTTTTTATATATTATATTATCGCTTGTACATGCGATTTTAAATTATGATTTTAAATCTGTGTTTGTTTATCACATTTTATATAAAATCTTAACTTGAACTTAAAATTCTTATTCCAAATCTCTTTTTTTTTAAAATTAATTATGCCAGGTTGGGATTTTTATTTAAATTCTTATTTCAAATCTCATATTCACTTCAAAGGTAGAATTTCAACTTCAAATCTATGACTTCAAATTTTCTAAAATTTAAATTTGGCCCATAATTTTAGATTTTGGAAAAAAGACTTATCTTTGTTATAAAAGTAATTACCCAATTCCTACTTCGCAAATCCACTTTCTTCCTTTCATAAAACACACCCAAAAAATAATTGATGCTACTGTGAGGAAACCTTTGGTAATCGTTAGTTTAGGTAAGTTTGCTCGTTTGGTAAGATTGTATAAGAATTGATAGACATTTTGATAGTTTTTATAAATTATGGATTTTCATGACTATGAGAAAAAATATAATTTAATTTCAAATCTTTGTTTGCAAAACTTATAATCAATCACAATTTCTACTTCATATCAACAACCTTCACCCAAAGCAATAATTTTAAATCATGATTTCAGGTTCATTTCCAAACGCACCTAGTAAAATTAAACAAAATCAACTGCGAACGTTGTTTTTTCATTGGTTTAATATTTGTTGATTTTGTCGGTTTTTTCAATATTTTATCATTTTTTTATAAATATGTGACATACATTGTCAAGTATGTATTTCAACAACTGTATTCCGATATAACACTACCAAGTCAATTATTCTTCAAAAAAAAATTATAAATATTTATCGATAATTGAATTAACCAGTGATGCATAATTAAGGACACAATTAACAACAAGTATTAATAACATACAGTAAAATTTTGGACTTGTCAAAATAAAGTTATAAATCAAAGTGGAATGTAAAGGCAGAGAACTAAACTAAACAAAAGAATGAAAAAAGATTAAAGATGTAAGTGCCATAGAATTTTATATAGAAATTACATATATATTTTGTCACGTCTCAAATCGGAGAACGTGCGGGCATCTACTCTTTTCTCATTTGGTAGGCGAACCCGTCCCTTAATCACAACTTGATCAATAAATGAGTAAACCCAACCCATCAATATAAATAACAAGTCTATGATAGATAAAGAAAAAGTACGGAATAATGCATCAATCCCAAGGGATCTGATCTAAGGCAGTGTAAGAGCCACTAAATCTAAAAAGTGGACTACTGTCTCAGAGTAGCAAAATAAGACAAGTATAAAAAGAGAGTCATCTGGACTACGGATCCATCCATGTGCTCACCTTGAATGCTCATCAGCAAGCCATCAGAATCATTCACGAGGAGAGGAAGTGGACACTGTCATGAACTCTGCACTCATAAAAGAATACAGTAAGGTAGTATCAGTACAAACACTATGTACCGGTAAGTATCATCGGCCGACAACAGTTAGATAACATATATAAAGTAAGAGACTGAATGATAGGCAAGCTCACAATCAGATATAAACACTACACAGTCCAAGATAGCCTTACAAGTTCAAATGTCAAGTCTGAATATGAGAATATGAATGCATCTGCAATGCAATGATACACACATGCTCCGAGCAGAATATCTCTACGTCTCGATAGTCATGACCCATGGGGAACCGCGAAGTCCATGTTGTGGCGCACAACCCGATCCAATATAAATATGTATTGCAGAACGTGCAACCCGGTCCAATATATGTATATGTTGTGAAACGTACAATCCGATCCAATATAAGTATATGTTGCGGAACGTGCAATCCGATCCAATATAAGTATATATATATGTTGCGGAACGTGCAATCCGATCCAATATATATATATATATATGTTGTGGCACGCAACCCGATCTAATATGCATCATCATGTATGTATGAATGATGTCAAATGCCAATGAGAATATATCAAGTGAACCGTGCCACACATGGACACCTAATCATCATGTCAAGAGCGAATCAATCCTTCCTCTACATACGATCAAGTCTAGTATCAAGCACGTGGCTACGAGCAACTAGATCAGTAAGGCAACAACCACAATCAATTACTGACTATACATATGCTTCACTAACCGAAGTTTAACCATAAGGTAAGCCGTAACCTACCTAGACGCCGAGCGGGAGTCACGAACGATCACTCTAGAGCCTTGCCTTTTTGAGGATCTCAGTTATACTCGAAGTCTAGCCATCATTAAAATCTAAGTTATAAATGGAAACTAACAATACCCATACCGCTACACTATTCTTAGAATCGAAACCAACTATGGAAAAAGAGAAAAAAAGGCCCACAAGGGTAAAATGGGTAATTCAAAAGTGAAATCGGTAATCCAACGTTCTAGGAGTCTAATTTCACTAATCAATTGCTAAATTAACTCAAGAATAAGTTAATTTTATATTCAAGACAAAAAACCCAAATTAGGCATAAATCCTAACTTTTTCATATTCAAATTCTCAACTAGAATGGAAGATTCAAACCTATTGGTTACTAAATAATGAAATCTCATGCAAATCCATCAATTAATTTCACATTTAAAGCTTAAGATTCAATTAACACTAAATAGGTAGAGACTCATCTTCTTCAACTAATTTTCTAGGTTTCCACCATTGATTCAAGCGTAGAAAAGGTAAATAAAGGATAATAAGGTTGAAAAGACTTACTTCAATGAGAATCCACTCAAAAACACTTGAAATCGCCCTTGAGATGCTATGGAGAAATAATTTTAGGAATAGAAAATGAAGGGTTTAACTCAACATTATAAAGGAATCTGGTCCCCGTCGTCCGCAGCAGCTGTCATTGGTCCGCTGCAGCGAGTCCGCCCCATCTACAATATGCTCTCTACAGCGGCTCAACATGACAACACTCACCATAGCGGCCCACTGCCCGCTACGATGACTTCTCACACAACCCTACATATCTAATGGTCAAAACGTATATATCAACTGAACGGGTCATTACATATCTAAAATCGCTATAGGCTCCTCCTCATAAGACAGATTCTCATCAAGAAACACATAATCTCACCGAATGATATAATACCCATCTAAATGATACTTCTTCAGCATAGAAACATGAAAAATTGGGTGAATACCTGACAAGCCTGGTGGCAAAGCCAACTCATAAGTAACAACGCCAACACCGCGGAGAATCGAAAATGGATCAATGTACCTTGGGATCAACTTGCCTCTCTTCCCAAATTGCATCACACCTTTCATGGGTGATATCTTCAGAAGAACTTTCTCACCCTCCATAAACTCTAGATCTCCGACCTTCCGATCCTCATACATCTTTTGCCGACTCTAAGCTGCCAGAAGATTTTCCTGAATAAACTTTACCTTATCTAAGGACTCCCTCAACAAATTTGTACCCCTCGGTCGAACCTCAAAAGTGTCAAATCAGCCAATAGGAGAATGGCACCTCCTACTATATAAAGCCTCAAACGACGCCATATCAATGCTGGAATGGTAGCTATTATTGTACGCGAACTCTGCCAAGGGTAATAACTAGTTCCAATGACCACCAAAATCAATGACACAAGCTCTCCACATATCCTCGAGCACAGAAATAGTCCTTTCGGACTGTCCATCAGTCTGAGGATGAAAAACGATACTAAGAACCAACTGAGTACCTAACTATTCCTGCAACGTCTGCCAAAAATGAGAAGTAAACTGAGGACCACGATAAGAGGTGATAGAAATAGGGACCCCGTGCAACTGCACAACCTCACAGATGTAAATCCTAGCCAACTTCTCTACATTATAGGTAACCTGAACTGGAATGAAGTGCGCAGACTTGGTGAGCCTATCCATAATAACCCAAACTGAATCAAATTTACCCAAGGTCTTTGGAAGACCTACAACGAAATCCATGGAAATCCTTTCCACTTCCACTCGGTAATGGGCATCATCTGAAGCACTCCACCAGGACTCTGGTGCTCATACTTGACGTGCTGACAATTCCCACACTGGGAAACAAAATATGCAATATCCCTCTTCATCTGACCCTACCAGTAATGCTTTCTCAAGTCACAATATAACTTAGTAGTACTTGGATAAATGGAATATCTAGAACTATAATCCTCATCCAATATCAAACTAATCAAACCACCAACATGAGAAACACACACACGAGAAACATACATATGTCCCTTGATCCTCAGAACGCCCTCATTATCAAGTACGACCTCCTTGGCCTCCCCACACATCACCTTATCACGAATCTTCCATAACTGAGCATCCTCAAACTGCTGAGCCCTAATTTGCTCTAAGAGAGATGACCTCGCTTCAACACACGCTAAAACCTTACCCGAATTTGAAATATCAAGTCATACAAAACTGTTAGCTAGAGTCTGAACCTCAATGGCTAAGGGACATTGCGAAGCAACCAACCAAGCTAAATTGTCCATACTCATTGCCTTATGGCTCAAGGCATCAGTTACTATATTAGCTTTACCTGGGTGGTAAAGTATGGTGATAGCATAATCCTTCAGAAGCTCCATTCACCTACACTGCCTAAAATTGAGATCCCTCTGACTGAACACATGTTGAAGGCTGCGATGATCGGTAAATATCTTATATGGACCCCATATAGATAATGCCTTCAAATCTTCAAAGAGAAGACTACCGCTAACAACTCAATGTAGTTCTTCTCATAGACCTTCAACTGTATGGAAGCATATGTAATGACATTGCCCTCTTACATTAACACAATTCCCAAAGTAGTACAGGATGCACCACAATAAATTGAAAAATCCTTACCCTCCACGGGTAATGCCAAAATCGGAACTGAAGTCAATAGAGTCTTGAGCTTTTGGAAGCTCTCTTCAAAAGCATCAGACCACTGACAAGGAACCTCCTTCTGAGTCAATCTGGTTAGGTGAGATGCAATAGAAGCAAACCCTTCTATGAACCTCCAGTAGTAATTGGCCAACCCCACGAAGCTACAAATCTCAGTCATAGTAGTGGACCTCTCCCAATCCCTAACATCCTTAATTCTAAACAAAGACCCACTAAATCCTTAAAGGTGTTTTACTAGAATACCCATAAGTCCTTCTGATAATACATACATAGTTTCCCGACTATAACTGAACCATTCTGACCTGGAAGTAAATGCACCTCTTTCCAAATACCACCCATGGTTAGCCAAACTGACTCTAAACCTTTATGAACCTGAATATAGTACACCCGGAGCCATCAAATTTTCCCTTTCAACACCTCAATAATCCCATCATAATCCGAAGGCATCAAATCTCGCAATCTTTTGCACAACTATTCCAAAGTCTTTAATATTTCGGAATTGCTCACCCAAGATGTCTAGTTAATAATACCTACCACTTAATATGCTACCACAGATACAATTTCATCTCAAAAGTATAACTCTAGCCTTCAAATTATAGAGATTCCCAGGATTCCTTTCCGTTAAACCACACTAGCTCATCCATTAAAGAGTTCTACGAAATTACACAAATGGGTACCACACAAGCCACTCACTATAAGCCTTAACATGTCGATTACCTGAAATTTTCTTCTCACTAGTCTCTGATCATGAAACCTCACAGAACTTTGTCATATCACTTATTTTATTGCTAAAGACTTCCTTTCTTAAGCATGCTCAACAATCACACCTCACCTGAAAGATGCATGACAACAAAACCACAATATATATTGACCCAAGTAATCCTGAAGATGTACCTTATTCCTACCGAATCCCAATTAACTATACCTTATCTTAACTTTTCAATTCCACAATTGCAATCAAATCACGATCACCGCCACTATCCGACCATCACTCGAACCAACTCAAAAGTATACCACAAAGTTATAAGTCCTGCCAAGTAGCTGAGTCAATCTTGGAGATAGTAGTATGCCACACACTTTGCACCTTAGAGTTCCCTTACCTCACTCAACTTCAAAACTGATTACTTCCTAATTCTAGCGTATCACACACCCAATCCTACTAATGTCCTCATGTATCTCCACCAAGCTTCCTTTACTCAAATTCCCTTAACTCAGTTTTCAAAATGTTATGTGCAACCTGAATTAGTTCGAATCCATCATTGATCTACCATTTCAATTATCCTTAAATGATAATTGCCCGTGAAGAATCACTTTTTGCCTTACCTATTGAACTAGGGCACCTCTAACGAATCGATCCCTAGCATATACTCCACAATGTAAAACCGCACATAACTATCGAACTAACAATCTTGATTCATACGATATTCATTTATCCTTAACCTCAAAAACACCAATTGACTCAACAATCACACCATTTGTGGATGGATCAGGACCACAACTGTCCAATACCTTGAGTTCCCATTCATCACAATTAACCTTGCCTTCTGATCTATAACCGATAGCCATTTACCTAAAAAAACCACAACTACTGGTTCTTACTCCACCCCTACTATATTTCCACGTCAAAGCCCAACTTAACATTCCACGGCCAAATATGAAATCCACTCTCCCACAAGTTGCAACCTTAACCAGACGAGCACATCAGATACCAATTATTTCCTACATAATTGCAAAGATTGATATATCCAAATCCTCTTTCTCATGCATCCATCCCATAACACAAAAGTACTCTTACCAATATACCCTATAAAGTCTTACCTCGCTACATGTTTTCCACCAAAGTCATTCTTCATGTCCTTATTTTCAATTTCTCTTCCTTATTACACACGGTCGCTGTCCTTTTGCCAAATCCGATGATCCTTGCCAAACTTACACTTGTCTCCAAATATCAACATCTAATACACTGCCACTGCCGAATCATTGACCTGCTCTTGGTACACTCGTGCCCAGAAAACCATCTAATACCTTGACAATGTTGAAATTTTTCCTAGACCAATCATACCTTGAACAAATCATTCTTGTTAAGCCATAAATGACTTCTACGGCTCGGAGCAACCTAACGCTGAAAACATGGAGATCATGTGGTTCCTTGTACTATCTCTCCCATTTCTCAAGAAACCCCCCCACGATTAATGAGTCTTAACCACAACCCCACACAATGAAAACTTCAAGCCATAGCTAGATACTGAACTTAGTCACGCATCCAATTTAGGATGACACATCTTGTACCACACCACACCACATCATAATGAAACCATTTGCATAAGAACTTAAAGACAAGTTCCCACCATCCATGAGAGAGGGTAAGATAAGGAAATTCAGATACTTATTTGTTTCTACTAGATACCAATTTGAATGAAGTAGCACGAAAGGAATGAAAGAATTGGAAATTTCCTAAATGTCCTATATCCTCTCGCAGATAAGTACGGAGCTCATCGTACCGATCTGCAAGACTCTATGAGACACACTCTTGTACTTATAGACCAAGTAACCCAGGGCTCTAATACCAACTTGTCATGTCCCAAATCGGGGAACGCGTGGGAACCTACTCTTCTCCCACATAGTAGGCGAACCCGTCCCTTAATCACAACTTGATCAATAAATTAGTAAACCCAACCCATCAATATAAATAACAAGTCTATGATAGATAAAGAAAAAATATGAAATAATGCATCAACCCTAAGGGATCTGATCTAAGGCAGTATAAGAGCCACTAAATACATAACTGCAAGTTTGAATATAAATACAAGTCTAAAAAGTGGAATACTGTCTCAGAGTAGCAAAATAAGACAAGTATAAAAAGAGAGTCATCCGGGCTGCGAATCCATCCATGTGCTCACCTCTTAATGCTAGTCAGCAATCCATCAAAATCATTCACGAGGAAAGGAAGTGGACCCTGTCATGAACTCTGAACTCATAAAAGAATGCAGTAAGGTAGTATCAATACAAATACTATGTACTGGTAAGTATAATTAGCCAACAACAGTTAGATAAAGTAAGATCTGAAAGATAAGCATTCTCACAATCAGATATAAACACTACACAGTCCAAGATAGCCTTACAAGTTCAAATGTCAAGTCTGAATCCAATAAGTATGAATATGAGAATATGAATGCATATGCAATGCAATGCAATATACACACACGCTCCAAGTAGAATACCTCTACGTCTCGGTAGTCATGACCCATGAGAGATCCGCAAAGTCTATGTACTTGTTGTGACGTACAACCCGATCTAATATAAGTATATGTTGCGAAATGTGCAACCTGGTCCAATATATGTTTATGTTGCGGAACGTGCAACCCGATCCAATATAATTATATGTTGCGGAACGTGCAACCTGATCCAATACACACACACACACACACACACACATATATATATATATATATATATATATGTTGCGGCGCGTAACCCGATCCAATATGCATGATCATGTATGCATGAGTGATGTCAAATGCCATGAGAATATATCAAGTAAACCATGCCATGCATGGAAACCTAATAATCATGTTAAGAGTGAATCAGTCCTTCCTCTACATACGGTCAAGTCTAGTATCAAGCATGTGGCTGCGAGCCACTAGATCAATAAGGTAATAACCACAATCAACAACAGTACTAACCTAAGTATTTCATTCCAACTTCATACCCGAAGGCGTAACAAGCTTTCTCTAACAATTACTGACTATACATATGCTTCGCTAACCGGAGTCTAACCATAAGGTAAACCATAACCTACCTGGATGCTGAGCGGGAGTTACGAACGATCACTCTAGAGCCTTGCCTTTATGAGGATCTCAGTTATACTTGTAGTCTAGCCATCATTGAAATCTAAGTTAGAAATGGAAACTAACAATACCCATATCGCTACACTATTCTTAAAATCGAAACAGACTATGGAAAAAATAGAGAAATGTGCCCACAAGGGTAAAATGGGTAATTTTAAAGTGAAATCGGTAATCCAACGTTCTAGGAGTTTAATTCCACTAATCAACTGCAAAATTAACTCAAGAATAGGTCAATTTCATGATTCAAGACAAAACCCCCAAATTAGGCATAAACCCCAGCTTTTCCATATTCAAATTCTCAACTAGAATGGAAGATTCAAGTCTATTGGTTAGTAAATAATGAAATCCCATGCTTAGATTAGTCAAACCATCAATTAATCTCATATTTAATGCTTAAGATTCAATTAACACTATATAGGTAGAGGCTCATCTTCTTCAACTTATTTTCTAGGTTTTCTACCATTGGTTCAAGCTTAGGAAAGGTAAATAAAGGATAATAAGATTGAAGAGACTTACTTCAAAGAGAATCCACTCAAAAACACTTGAAATCACCCTTGAGATGCTATGGAGAAATAAATTTGGGAATGGAAAATGAAGGGTTTAACTTAACATTAAAAAGGTATATGGTCTCCGTCATCCGCTATAACGGTCATTGGTCCGCTATAGCGAGTTTGCCCCAGCGGTAATACGCTTGTCACACCCCAACCTTGGGGGGTGTGACCGGCACCCGGTGCCCTAAGGCCTGAGTGTACCAATCTTGATATCTGTAACATATTCCAACAAAAATGGGCTGACAAGGCCTCAAATGAAAGATTACAGATCAAGACACAATTCCCTACACGCAAAAAAGGCCCAATATATATATATATATATATATGTATATGTATACTACAAGTTCGAAAAGGCTAATATGCACATAATAAGTCTGCTAAAGAGGCTGACAAGGCGCCACAAGACTACTATACACAAAATGACTATCTACAAGTCTCTAGAGAGTATATCAACAACATCTGGTCAGGACAGGGCCCCGCCGTACCCAACTATATGTATATATGTAACCATTATACCTACCAGCTCGCTAGACAGCTCTAGAAGAAAGGAACCTGACAATCCTTAACTGAGTCGAGTCACCTACTGCAAGGTATTATCTGAATCTCTATCTGTACCTGCAGGAATAAAATTCAGTGCCCTAGAAAGGGATATCAGTATGAAAGATATACTGAATATGTAAGGCTAAAACTGTAAACAAGTACAACATGTTATATGAAGCATAAGTGAAACTATAATTGAATATATATATATATATATATATATATATATATATATATATATATATATATATATATAAGGCGAGCAATAGAGAAACAACATGTACTCTGAGTGACTCTGTGGACTAGAATTTGCATAATGAAATATAATCACGTATATAATGTCGTAGGCCTCTTTGGGCAATATCATCAATGTCATATCTGTATAAACTGCATATATAATGCCATAGGCCTTTATGGGCAATATCATCAATATCATATCAGTATAGCTACGTATCTAAATCCATTGGCCTCTAAAAGGCAATATAAGTATATAATACATGCATATGATAACCTTTTAAGGAATATAGAACATTTTTTTGAACTTGTCGGAGTGACGTAAGGTCGTTACACCTCCAACTTACCTTATGCGGATAACATATTACCTGTTACTCTTTTAGACGACTCCATAAGAACTATGAATCTGACTATTAGCTTAACTTTCACAAATTAATAAAGAGTCGACTTTTATGGACATAAAAAAAGGGCCTTGAAATAAAGATGTAATCTTGACAATGGATGGAAATACAATACAACCCATTAACAAGAAAACCATAAGTACTTTCTTAAGGACTAAGAGTAGAGTTTTTATCGGATTTTATTTCGTGATCATCGTTACAATATTTATCATGCCAAAAAGGAAGAAGTGAGCCTTACATACCTTGTCGATGAAGTTATTTGCATTCCACGAGCCTGCAGATGTTCTATAGATGATTACATACATTACACGTAAGATTTGTATCAATATCAAATTCACATCTTATAAGAGTGTTCATTTAGACGTTTTCTCAAGCAACTTAAGTACGTGGAGTTCTTGAGCTATTCTACCATGGAAACTTATCCAAATCAACACCATCACCTTCCATAACTCTTTTCCTTATTTTCACAACAAAACTAATAATATTTAACACTTGTATCCACCCATAACTACAACATAGAGACCCAATACTCCAAGTAACATAACTTCATGCTACAAGAATTAGTTCTTCAAGATCATACTTACAATACTTCTACAACTCACAAGTTATCCTCCCTAATGAAATCACTAAGCTAGGAAGAATCTAAGAACATTGAAAAACCATAAGAATTTACTTTAAGTGACCAAGAGAGCTCCCACTTCACACCTTCCTTTAATTCTCTAAGAGTTCTAAGCTCAAAGCCACAACTTAGAGGGAATTTCTATAATGATTCAACTTTCTCAAGGGTGGAATCACTCCAAAATCTTAGAGAATGGTCTTTGAAGGATATATTCACCTTTAGTGAGTATTAGGGAACCTCTAGGGTTAGCTTGGGATGAAAATGAAATGAAATGAGAAGAACTTTGAGATTTGAGCTTATATAGCCAACCCACTACCTCCATTATGTGGACCATTTTTGTGGGCAGCAGAACTGGAATGCTGGTTGCACTTTTGGTCACAGAAATGGGCAGTAACGCACCCAGATTTTGGCAATTATGTAGATTATTCTGCGCCTCATAGATCGGTTCTTCCGACCGCAGAATGGGCTGCTCTGACCACATTTTTTCCCAACACTGCCACCTTTTAGTAAAATAATCATAATGTTTTGTACCAATATCGGATGGACCTCTACAATATATTGTAAGAAATGTATTTTAAAGGGATAACAACATTTATGTTTTTAGTTTTCCCAAAATCACAACTTATAATAGTGGTATACTCGATTTAAGTAAGGCCTCGTGAAAACTCACTTGAAAACATGCTTTGTAGGGTAGCTTCCGACTATGATTTGCCCAAAGACTCTTCTTATACCTTGATTAGTTTTCAAAACACTTCTTATATTCCTCATATTGATTCCATTATGATCCCATTATATGGGTCAAACTTAGCCCGAAGGTACGAGTGGTTACACGTTAGTTAACCTACCCCAGAAACAACGTACAAAGTATGGGGTATAACATCCTTCCCCCTTAAGAACATTCATCCTCAAACGTTGTGGCATAATTACTCATGGATAGTGACTCTTATATCCTTTGACAACCTTTGGCAGAGTCCCCTTGTACATAGGACCAGCTCAACCTGTCGCGCAATTAGATGCCATAACTATCGCCTCATAAGATTACACAAACATAACCTTATCGGTACATCATCAACCCCACACGATCATACATCTCCCTTACAACATCACTTTAGTACCCGAATCATTGAATCCTGACATCGGAACTTATATCTTTAATTTCTTATTACAGTTTTCATCGCACGATATGATTTATGTGATAGAAGTTCATAGGTGTGGAGCATAGGTATAATTAAAATGAGAAGACATTGCGCGATGATCGTCATAGGCCAGGAGTCATTGAAAATAATGTGGTTATATGTATTCATTTATTAACATGATTCTCTATCCCACATTCTTTTATATTCCTTTCTTATCTAAGTCATATCGTCAAACATATATATATATATATAATCGTTTCATTCAATAACTTCTTCTTTACCTTCACATCCCTACCATAGTGAAATTTGAAGTAGATATCTAATGAATGCTCTTAGTATCTAATGAAAGAACTAGATAGGTGAGTCGTTCTGTTATTGCATTCCTTGGTCAAATTCGGGTACTATGATCGTTAGTGTCTTGGACTACGTCGTTCCTTCTTTCCAAATTGTATTCTCTTATTGGCGTCAACTCTTATAAAACATCCTTTTATTTAACCCGGGCATTTTTTGTATCCCATTTACTATTGCTACCACGAATTGCTTCCGTCTTCGTTATTCAATAGAAATCTTATCCATCTTCCTTTCGAAAATCTTAAGTGTTGACCTGCCAATACCTCGTATAATGGTTATCGTCATTCCAAGTTAAGTATATCTACATGTTACATAATTCTGGAAATTTGAATCTTACTTTTGGCTGGCTATTAGGATGAATGAGGGGCTGAATTTGAACATCCAAGATCCTCTTCAACTTGGTTTCTTATAGATCGTTTTCCAAAGAGAGAGAGTGTGTTTGTGCAATGGTTCAAGACATCTTTCAGAAAATGGATATTCTTCTCAATATAAATTATTAGCCAATCCTCGATCGTATAGACAATCCTGATTTCCACATTGTGAACTATCGAGTCATTTATATATCAGTCTTCCATATCAGAATGGTTTATGATGATAATGGAATAAACTTTAGCAAATCCCGTGCTACCTAATAATCCTTGATTAACTCCTCCTGCTTCAAGTATGCATCCTCTTATGTGTCGACCATAAATCCTCATTTTTTAATATGGTTTTTGTTACTACCTTTACTTTACGTCACACTATATCTTCGTATATTATAGATGGGTCGATTGCTATAACATTCTTCATCTCAACGTTCCTTTAATTCTCAATACCAGATAGGGTTCTTCCGTATTTCGCTTCGGGGAATTATTGTCACTTGGCCTCTATTTTAGCTAGCTACTAGTTACCTTATTCTTCATTTTTATCTTCATATTACTCCTCTCACTAGCGATACTTGACTATATCGTCAACTGTGTCCTTGTCTATTATATCGAAATCTCTTATTTCTCATAACATCTCTAATTCAGATATTCTATAAACGACTAACCCAAAATAAGTCCATCTCCCCTTAGTCGTATCCCATTTTCCTCAAGTATCCTTTCTCGATGTGTATCCCTCATTTACCATTCATCTTACCTTCCCTTTTCCTTATGTACTGAAGATCAGCCACCTCTTCCTCTTTAACGTCTTTTTTTGTCGGCCTTACCCCCTTGGCGTCCACTGTTTTCAATTGATCTAGACTTGTGCCCTTTAGAGAGAAACATTAATTCCACACTAAGAGCGAATACTGGACTCTGGTCACTTCAAGATCGCTACTCACCATATTCGACTATTCTTTTACCGAGGATATCGTATATATGTTATTTAGGGGACTTTGACACCATCCTACTGTTCTTCAGTATTGTTCAGGCTAAGGGTCGTCCTATCCTTTTTCCCATTGAAAGATTCATGTTTACAAAGCATCGATCTGCCGGATTTACTGTGATCACCGTACTTGAATTAATGCTTTCACCTTTATATCTTGGTTCAGGTTCATTTTTCAACCCATGTCTTTAGACTCACATTAGTATCCATCCATCTTGTGGAGTTTCCGATCAATTTGATAAATCCCTAAATTCATCATTATTTACTTACTCCTGTCCTTACTTCATCGTACCTACTCTTTAACTCCTTTCCTTAATGCTTACTTTGGCCTCCTTGAGGTCCGTTGATCATTTTGTCCTTCTATTAAATGCCCACCTCAGGCCTTATTCGCCATTACTTATACGTACTTGTCTTCCATCGTCTTGCTGGTATTCGGTACTAAGCTAGTGTTTGACATATCCAAGTTCAAATTATAGCCCAGTTTACATTTACTACTCATTCCGGCTTCCCCCCTTAATAGGCATTAAATCTTCTATTAAACCGCCATTCGATCCTTTAACCTTTACATTTACAATTTAAATTCCTTTAAGGATCCTTTATTTTGATGTAATTCTTGTACCATCACTTCTGGACGTCGTGTGTTATAGTATTGGCTAGGAAGGTTTAAGTACCATTTCCTTGCTACTGCCCTTATCTTCAATGATAATCGTACTGTTGTAGGTTCCACCATAGTTTGTTATCGTTATCTTTGTTATTACAATCTTTCCACCGGCCTATTCGCTTGAGAAACATCCTTCAGCCTTATTAGTTTGTCATATGTCACGACCCATTTAGTCGTGATGGCACATACATAATCCCATCATGTAGGCGAAACACTCCTAAATCATTAACATGATACGACATAAGTAAAAGCAGAAGATAACGAATTACTACATAAGTTGTATCCTACTATAAGTGCAGAATAAGTAATAAGTCTAAAACATCAACAAATACCCCCGAAGATCTAGTATGTAGATACAAGAGCACTAACATAATACGAAATAAGTATGAGAAAGTGGCATGCAAGCCAAAAATGAATACATAGTCTGAATATGTCTCTCAAATGCAAACAAAAGATAGTAAAATAGTGGAAGAGTATCCAAGAGTATGCTGGAGATAACATCCTCACCATGAATGCCTGGAATCAAGAACTCGAACTCTCAGCCACGCGGTGCTGCAGAGGTGGAAGGTACTGAATCTGCATCCAAAAAGAATGCAACAAGTGTAGCATGAGTACACAACATACCCCTATAGACATCATAGGCCGACAATGACAAAAATATATAATTAGATAAATACCAAGTTGACACCAAATAATCCTACACTAGCATATTAATAACTAGGTATATCACATTATCACCACAATGTTCATAGAGTCCACAATATCTCAAGTATCAAGTAGCAAAAATAATCCCTTTCAAGTTCACAATTCAACCAAGTTACTCAATATCACCCAATGATAGTTTCCAATCACAGTACATACAGATAAGGCATAAGTATGCATGATATGAATGCAATGCATATGCATGGTACCTTTCTTAATCTGGTATACAGTACGTCAAGGTTTTATTATGATCCGTACACCCATGGGGGACCCGCGAAGTCTATATACCGCTCCTAGCCAGCCAAAATTCCACACACGAATCTGACTAGAGCCCATGATTCATTTCTCGAGTCTCAATCATGTTGCAGGCATGCAACTCTGCTCCCCGCGTATCAACATCATCTCAAGTTCCATAATCTCTTATTAGTCTTATCTGTACGGTCTCTTAGACTACAACAAATCCACACCATTCTCACATTAAACCACATAACCAGGAGTGTATGAATGTAATGACAATACAAAGCAAGATATCATGATATAATGAGATACAATCAAGTATAGAGATGATATACACATGCTTTCAAGAGTTCAACAATACATAGGCAATCCAAGTCAAACAAGATATCAATCGAAAGCATGTGTGATGAGTAACCAAACAATAACAAACATGGCAACAAGCTCACATATGGCGACGAGCCTAAATAAATAGCAGTCGTGTCACACCCAGCCTTGGGGGGGAGGGTGTGGCCGACACCCAGTGCCCGAAGGCCTGAGCGTACCACTATAGTATCCGAACCCTAAAACATGAAACATGACTCCAATTAACCATATATGACAAGACTGAAAGATAAATTGCATACAAAAGAGTCCCATCCGAATTTGTACATATGAACAGATAGTCAAGACCGACAAGGCCACAATATAAGTATACTACTAAGAAAAAGGGCCGACAAGGCCATGACATACCAACATCTAATGTACACAGGTCTACAAGCCTCTAAGAGTCATATATACATACTAACAGGTTGAGACAGGGCCCCGCGATACCCCAAAATAGTAGTATCATATGTAATAGTACCTAATGACCCCTGTATTAAAACTTCGAGAGAAGGGAGTGCGACAACCATAGCAGAGCAGATCACCTACTGAGGATAAGTGCTGCCCTATCTATTTGTACCTTCGGGCATGAATATAGTGCCTCAGAGAAAGGCATCAATACGAAAGATGCACTGAATATGAGACAATGTGGCCCAAAAGGCAACAAAGTTCAACCAGAATTCGCATTTGGAAAACTTAGCATACAAATTATGGTCTTGAAGCGTCTGTAATACTACTCGCAACTGATTCACATGTTCAGCTTCTGATCTAGAATGTACCAGAATATCGTCAATAAATATTATTACAAAAATATCCAAGAATGACTTAAATACCTGGTTCATCAGATCCATAAAGGCAGTCGGAGTATTAGTCAGACCAAAAGACATAACAAGAAAATCGTAATGGCCATATCTAGTCCAGAAAGCAGTCTTTGGAATATCTTTCTCCTTAACCCATAACTGATGGTACCCAGACCTGAGATCAATCTTCAAGAAATACTTAGTGCCTTGCAACTAATCAAACAAATCATTGATCTTGGGGAGAGAGTACTTGTTTTTAATGATTACCTTATTCAGCTGACGGTAATCAATACACATTCTTAGTGAACCATCTTTCTTATGAACAAACAACGCTGGAGCACCCCACGGGGAAGTACTTGGCCTAATAAAGCACTTTTTGAGAAGATCCTTCAGTTGGGCTTTTAATTCCTTTAGCTCTACAGGAGCCATTCGATATGGAGGGATATATATAGGATAGGTATAGGGGAGTACATCGATAGCTAATTCAATTTCCCTTTCAGGAGGAATACCAGGAAGTTCATTAGGAAACACGTCGGGAAATTCACTAACGACAGGAACTAACTAAAGAGTTGGAGTCTTTGCCTCCGTGTCCTGAACTCACAAGAGGTGATAAATATATCCTTTTGAGATAATTTTTCGGGCCTTAAAATAAGAAATAAACCTACCCTTGGGTGTTGTAACATTACCTTTCAGTCCAAGGATGGGCTCGCTTGAAAATCAACATTAGCATAACAAGAAGCCAGCCAATCCATGTCCATAATAACATCAAATTCCACCATCTCTAGTTCAGTTAAGTCAGCAACCGTATGATGATCATGTATCTTTACATCACGATCCCTATATACTCACACAACAATTACAGGTTCACTTACGGGCGTAGACACCTCAAACAACTTATGTATTAATTCAAGCTTTTTACCAGACTTACCAACAACAAAGGGTGTAATATAGTACAAAGTGGAACCAGGATCTATCAAAGCATATACGTCATAAGAGGAAACAATTAATATACCTATAACCATATCTGGAGATGACTCAAGGTCTTGTCGACCTGACAATACATAAATGTAGTTTTGGAGACCGCTCGAACTAGACGCTGCTCCTCGGCCCCTACCAATCGGTGCCTGAGTAACCTGCCCCGAGGGGCGTACTGATGAAGAAGAAGCCGTTACAGACCCAGTCAGCTGTGCCATACTACCCCCACCTCTCATCGGAAAAAACTATATAATATTTCCTGGTTGCCCACATGAATAACATGCATCTGAATCCTGGTGACACTGCCCAAAATGAGTCTTACCACATCGACCACAGTATGGTAGAGGTGGCCACGCCGGACTAGATTCCCTTCTATACTATGGGCCAGATGCCTGCAAACTCAGACCCTGACCAGAATAAGTGGCCTAGTCACGACGCTGGACCTGGAACTGCGATGGCGCATTGGTCATCGGATAAGATGACAGTCTTAGAATTTGAGGCCTAAATCCGCCTCGAACCCCCCTACATCACCTGTAGACCGAGCCCTCTTGTGCGGACTGAGCCCTCATCTCTAGATTCTATACGTAGGCATGAATGTGGGAGATATCCATATTCGGATTCAGTGAAACTGTCGTGTACTCATTTACCCAGTATGGTCCTAAACCATTAACAAACTGATGTACTCGGTCGCTCATATCATCAATAATCATGGGAGCATACCTAGCCAAAGAGTTGAACTGTAGGCTATATTTTCTGACACTCATATTACCCTGCTCCAAATATAAAAACCTATCTTTCTTGGCCCGTCGAAGCTTGACTGGAAAATACTGCTGTAGAAATTCCTGGGAGAATTCCCGCCAGCCCAAATATGGGGCCTGAGGTCCCCGAGTATGCTCCCAAGTCCTAAACCAGGTCGCATCCATGTCCCACAATCTAGAGAAAGCGAACTCTACTATCTTAGTATTTGTTGCGTCAATAACTCATAAAGTCTGCCGCATTAGGGTATGTTCCCATAAATACCAGAGGGTCTAAGTTAATAAAATTCCAAACTATTGCACTCACATCTCTATTAGCAATACCAGGAGAATGATGATGGGCCTAAGAGGCCACAAGTTGAGTCAATAATTACACCGTATTTCGCATATTTAGGTCCTGATCGGGGCCAACTAGAAGAGGAGCCAGAGGTACATCAGCTCTCCCATGTCCTTCTAGAGGTAGTGGTGGGGGTGGAGTCCTGGAGGCTAGAGATATAGCCTCATCTTGGTACTCATGTCTTCCTATCAGCGGGTGGTGCTTGGCTGACACCCTCTCCCACCTCCTTGTCTACCATTCGCAGGGCTTCTTGTCATCGAGCAGTAGCAGACATAAGTGAGAATATAAACAAGATGGAGATTAGGAGTGAACACTTACAATTTAGCGTTATCGCATGATCTAGATAAGGAAGAAAAGTAACCATCCTAAATATCCTGTAGCCTCTTGCTTATAAGTGTGGTGCACAACACACCTATAAAAAAGTCTCTACTAGATATGACTTGTATTCTCCTTAGGACAGACCAGCTCTGATACCAAGTCTGTGACACCTCAGCCTTGGGGGGTATGGCCGGCACCCAGTGCCCGAAGGCCTGAGCGTACCACTATAGTATCCAAACCCTAAAATATGAAACTTAGGCCGACAAGGTCTCCAATTAACCATATATGACAAGAATGAAAGATAACATGGACACAAAAGAGTCCTAGTAGGATATATATATATATATATATATGAACAGATAGACAAGGCCGATAAGGCCACAATATGAGTATACTACTAAAAAAGGGCCGACAAGGCAACAACATATCAACATCTATTGTACACAGGTCTACAAGCCTATAAGAGTCATATATACATACCAACAGGTCAGAACAGGGCCCTGCTATACCCCAAAACACTAGTAACATATGTTATAGTACATAAGGAACCCTGTACTACAACTCTGAGAGAAGGGAGTGCGACAACCACAGCTGAGCAAATCACCTAATGAGGATGAGTGCCGCCCTATCTATCTATACCTACAGGCATGAACATAGTACCCCAGAGAAGGGCATCAATATAAAAGATGTAATGAATATGTAAGGCAGGTAACATATGTAAACATGAGAGATATGGAGTTAAGAGTCAACCTGAAACTCATAATAGCCTCTGGGGGCCTATTCTATCACAATCAGAAATATATGTATGCATGTCTGTAAAAATTATGCCACTCTGTAGGGAAAATCATATCATAATACATATATATCATACCCGGCCTCGATGAGGACTCGGTCGTACCCAGCCTAGATATGGGACTCATTAATATCAAACCACCTATAATTGGGTGCACATCTACGTGTCGTACCCCGTCGAACTACATCACAACTTGGTAAGAAAATAAATACATATATATAAGTGCAATGCAAGAAAGACTCTAATAGGTATCACAAGCAGAGCCGGAGTGACCTATCATCGTTACCCTCCAACTATTGTTATTGGCGCTACATTCAAGAATATGGATATGAACATTTGGGACTTAATAACCCGAGAGTTACTATGGACAATAAAGTACTCAAGAATTATGATCGATTTGTCAAAGAAGACCTTTCTCTACTTCATTTTGCCAAGAGATTTCTATTCAAGGAAATGACGTATCAAGTCATGCCAAGAAAGAAAGTTGCCTTACATACCTTGTCCTTGAAGTTACAATCACCTTACAAGTCCTCGTACTCCTTTACAGATAGTTATGTATAGCAAACAAAGGGTCGATATCAATATCGAATCCAATTTCCATAAAGAAACTTCACTTAGGTATCTTATCGACAATCTTAACACAATGTTCTTAGATTCCTTAACAAAGGGTACTTAGGTAATTTGATCTCACGATCCTTCGAAACATCCCTTCTTAACTTCACAAGACCAACAATCAGTTTACTTATCAATTCCAATTCATGCCTCAAACAAAACAGCCTACAAGTCCTAATACAATGATTTCATAGGTTTACGGGTTTCAATTATGAAAATCCTTTCACAACTTATTCCACATCATCCATATATCACAAATATAGATAGAGGAAGATCAATATTACCTTGATGCGTCAAAGTTATCTCCAAAAAGCAAGTTACCCCAATTTCAAGGGTTTTCGAAATTGCTTCAACACGGAGACGATGATTTCTATGATTACTACGCAAATTTTCACGTTAATCTTGCGTGATTCAGCTTTAATTTGATCTAGGAATGTTATGCTATGATTGAGAGTTTTTGGAGAAGGTTGAAAATTTGAATTTGGGAGAAAAATGAATGAGAATTTGTCATAACCCGTAAGAATTTAACACAGTCGCAGTTTGACGGTCGGATCGATGGTTCGTCAATCTGCTTCCTGAGATTCCAAAACTGCAGAGAAATTGACGGTTCCCCTTGTCACTTTGACGGTCCGACAAAATAAAGGTCCGTCGACTCTGCCTTCAAAACGCTCAGTTTTCTAATTTCGTCGAAACGACTTTCTTTGATCCGTTTCACTTCCGAACACTCTGAAACTTCCATAAACAAGCCGTAAACCTTCATTATCCTTTTGTAAAATCGTACCTCTTCCAGGAAAATTGGTATCCATTGACGACATAGCGGAACACAAAACTACAGGGTGTAATAAGTCTGAACCAACAGAAGGTTGGTTCCCCAAACCCTATTAACACAGTTCAAAATTGGTACCCACTCAACCGTTCATCACAATTGGATGAGTGGGAACCATAAACACTCTAAATATTTATAACTAATTACGTATTTCTATCGGAGTCTCAAAAATCTAAACCATAGCCTACCTCAAAGCCGAGTGGGAGCGCTACCAAATCATGTATCGAATACAACCTTTCCCTTCCTTCTTGCCTCGCGATGATCGAAGTCTATTCACGCATATTACATAGTCAATAATAAGCTTAACACAATTAAAGCAAGACTTTAAATACCCATCCCGGGCCCACGCCACCAAGACTCAAACTTTAATACATAAAACCCAAGATTAAATACTAGATAATCATATCCTTAAGTTAATTGAAAATCTATTCACATTTGATCCTTCAATTGAATAATAATTTGAAAGCCCCAATTTGAAACCCTAGATTTCCCACCTTTTGGAACCAAACTTTCATAATCAAATTTAAGCTTAAGAACATGATATTCCAACATAATCCCATCCTACTTCATGATATTAACATCATTAAATCCATAAACCCCATTAAAAATCAACCACACAACTCTCTTAATCTCACCAAAAGCATAACTCATCTTTCCCAACTTACATAATATGCTAAACCACCATTAAAGGACTCAAAATCATAACTTAAACCACAAATGGGAAATAATCTATTACCTCAAGGTTGGAAATGCTCCTCAAGCTCTGAAAATACCCTTATGCGACACTGGTATCGAGATTAGCTATTTTTGAAACAAGTTTTCTAACCTATAAGTATATATAGGACACCTGAATAGTGATCCGCCCAGTAGAATCGACTCCGCTGGAGCGTACCTACTGTGGCAGAAAAGCCTTCGCCATAGAGGATGTCACTTGACACATCATATCTCGCTACAATAGACCCGATTCCGCTGTGGTGGAACTTCCCATTTCCACATCTTTCGCTTCAGCGAGCCAAACTTCTATCGAGGTGGACCCGCCGGATCGGATGCTGGTTCCTCTATGGCAGACACCAGACACCACCAGATGCAAAACAACCCAAACCTCCATCCAACACCCGAAACACTCCCAGAAACCCCTGGTCATGAACCAAACATGCTCGTCTATGGTAATCAATGCTATGAACTCGCGTGTACCATTGAATTTCACAAACAATCGAGCTAAGACATATTTTTCTAATGAATCATTTGGGACAAAACCAAATTCCAAACTTTATAAATAAGGCCACAAAATACATCCGCTTGGCTCGAAAAGCAAACCAATGACTTGACTAAGTCATAAATGACCCTCCAAAACTATCAAAAATGACGGAACCCAGAAATGAACCTAGCTATCCAGAAGTCAACTTTATGTCAAACTAACCAAATCTAAGTTTCTTATTTTGGGGTTTTCATCTGAATCTCATATAAATTGACCTCGAGATCTATGCCACCCATCCCTATGCATCATAAATCCCACAAAGAGTCTATAGGAAGGGTTAAACAAGCAAATAAGGGTCTTTAGGAAGAAACAACCAAGCGAGTTGTTACATCATAACACTTTCACTTATGTTTACTAGGCACCCATTTACCTCTTATCGTCTCTTTTCTAATATACCAAAACCTTCATCGCAACAGTCTTCAACCAACTACTCTTGCTCGATCGACTCATAAAATTATACCCTAGAATTTGAAAATCTCTTTACCTAATACTAAAAACCCTGTTATCGTTTATTGTCACCCACACACGTATTGCTACGGTAAAGAAGGTATGTCATTAACCTTTAACTGACAAAACTCATCTCGTTTCACAGTCTTCCTAAATGGTCTAGTCCTTGTAGAGGGGTTGGGGTTGCTAGTTAATTTGGGCATGACATCTTACACACTTCCTTTAAACATTACCCCAAATGAGCTTTCTCCTGATTTAATCTCGGGAGTTCGTTCTCCTTACCAATATTTTGGGTTTCCCCTTATTACTTAAGCCCAAAAGTACTATTTGAATCACATATTTCTAACAAATTCTGACATCCCAAATACGTAAGTCGCTAAAGGATGAAGAACATTCTAAGGACATTCCAACTTTCCAATAACCCTTTTTGGTTATAGTCTACTTTGACTTGACATTTCTTACCCCAAGGTCTGGGACTTTCATACAATCATCAGATAGCATATTATCACAAATTCGTCGGTTACCTAATAGGGTCATAGGAAAACATGCCACCATTCCGGCCTTAGGTTAGGTTAGGTGCTCTATATATTTTCCACTCGCAATATGCATATGTAGCTTTACTATCTTTTCGTCTAGGAAATTCTCTCTTCTGTTAATATCATTTCGATTACAATTCTTTCTCATAGAATTATCTTACCCCATGGGTCATTCAAAAAATTGGCTTCCCAAAATGGAATCACTCGTCTAAAATATTAAAACAAATCCATATCGCGCATGTAGAAGATAGGTAAATGAGTAAGAAAATCAATAACATACATGTGCTTGCCTACTTTCCTCGGGTAGTGTCCGAACTCAAAGCTACAACCTTGCTCTCCTCTTTCCTTTTGTAAGCCAACCCGGGACACTCTCATATCTGGTGTCCTCTCCTGCCGCACCAATAACAACCACTTGCTTCCTTATGACAAGGTCCCACATACATTCATCCACACATCTTACAACATGGCCTAGATGACCATACTTAGTCTGAATCACTCCAATTCTGATCCTGATATATCGAGGGATGTCACCCCTGTCTCCGCCTTATCCGAGAACTCTGATCATACCCAATATATCACAAACATCTGCCATACTGATCATGCATCCAAAAGTCCTTCCTCATTCTGACTTCCCCGATAATAATCAACCACTCTAACTCTTCTAGTCCTTTTCCTTACTCCAACTAAGTCAGCCTTATCGATCATTAACTATCCTTGACCAACGGGCTCCCTGGGATGAGAACTCCCTGGGATGAGAACTCCCTGACCCTTCCAGGGGTCCATTACTGTCAATCATACTAGGACGGTATCGTGCTTGAGAGGCCACTAACTAGGTCAATACCTGAACTGTCCTCCTAACACCTTTATCAGATGGAAGAAATGAGTGTGAAAATCCTTAGCTGAGTCGAGTAACCTACTGTAAGGTATTGTCTTCTCTATATGTACCCGCAGGTATGAAACACAGTACCCCAGAAAGGGACATCAGTACGAAAGATATACTGAATATGTAAGGCTAAACCTGTAAACAAGTACAACATAGTACATGAAGCATAAGCTGAAACTGTAACTGAATATATATCTATGAGCTAGAGCAATAGAGAAGGGGAGCCTTGGAGTAACTGGTAAAGTTGCTGCCATGTGACTAGGAGGTCATGGGTTCAATTCGTGGAAATAGCCTTTTACAGAAATATGGGGTAATGATGCGTATAATAGACCCTTGTGTTCCGGCCCTTCCCCGGACCCCGCGCATAACGGGAGCTTAGTGCACTAGGCTGCCCCTTTAAGTTAGAGCAATAGAGAAACAACATGTACTCTGAGTGCCTCTATGGACCAAAATATGCATAATGAAATATAATCGCGTATATAATGTCGTAGGCCTCTATGGGAAATATCATCAATGTCATATCTATATAAACTATGTATATAATGCCATAGGCCTCTTTGGTCAATATCACCAATATCATATCTGTATAGCTGCGTATATAACGCCATAGGCCTCTGAGGGCAATATAAATATATAATACATGATATGATGACCTCTTAAGGAATATAGAACACTCGTTTGAACTCGTCGGAGTAACATAAGGTCATTATACCTCCGACTTACCTTATGCGGATAACATATTACCTGTTACTCATTTTAAGATGACTCCATAAGAACTATGAATCTCACTATTAGCATAGCTTTCAGGAATCAATAGAGAGTTGACTTTTATGGACATCAACAAAGGGCCTTGAAATGAAGATGTATTATTGACAATGGATAGAAATGCACTACAACCCATTAACAAGAAAACTACAAGTACTTTCTTAAGGACAAAGAGTAGAGTTTTTATCAGATTTCATTTCGTGATAATCGTTCGAATATTTATCATGCCAAAAGAAAGAAGTGAGCCTTACATACCTTGTCAATGAAGTTATATGCGGTCCACTAGCCTTCGTATGTTATGTAGATGATTATCCACATTATTCGAAGGATTTATATCAATATCGAATTCACGTCTTATAAGAAAGTTCATTTAGACGTCTTCTCGATGAACTTAAGTACGTGGAGTTCTTGAGATATTATACCATAGAAACTTATTCAAATCAACACCATCACCTTCCATAACTCTTCCCCTTAATTTCACAACTTAACTAATAACATTAAAAACTTGTATCCACTCATAGCTACAACATAGAGCCCCAATACTCCAAGCAACATAACTTCATCCTACAAGAATTAGTTCTTCAAGATCATACTTACACTACCTCCACAACTCACAAGTTATTCTCCCCAATAAAATCACTAAGCTAGAAAGAATCTAATACCATTGAAAAGCCATAAGAACTTACCTTAAGTGGCCAAAAGAGCTCCCACTTCACACATTTCTTCAATTCTCCAAGAGTGCTAATCTCAAAGCCACAACTTAGATGGAATTTCTATGATGATTCAAACTTCTCAAGGGTGGAATTACTCCAAAATCTTAGAGAGTGGTATTTGATGGATATATTCACCTTTGGAGAGTATTTTGGAACCTCTAGGGTTAGCTTGGGATGAAAATGATATGAAATGAGGAGAACTTCGAGATTTGAGCTTATATAGCCAACCCACCGCCTCCATTATACGGACCATTTTGGGGGCATCAGAACGAGAATGTTGGCCACACTTTTGGTCACCAAAATGGGCAGTATCACCGAGATTTCAAAAATTCTGTGGATCATTTTGCTCCCACATATCGGTTCTGCGGACTACAGAATGGGCTGCTCTGGCCGCACTTTTCCCCAACACTGCGACCTTTTAGTAAAACGATCATAACGTTTTATACCGATGTACGATGGACCTACACCATATATGGTTAGAACGGTATTTCAAAGGGCTACAACTTTCATGTTCTGAGTTTTCCTAAAACCACAAATTATGATGGTTGTATTCTCGATTGAATTAAGGCCTCATGAAAACTCACTTGAAACATGCTTCGTTGGGCAACTTCCGACTATGCTTTGCCAAAAGATTCTTCTTATACCTTGATTAGTTTTCAAAACACTTATTACACTCCTCATATTAGTTCCATTATGATCCCACCATACATGTCAAATCTTAGCTCGAAGGTACGAGGGGTTACACATCAGTTAACCTAGCACGGAAATGACCTAAAAAGTACAGGGTGTAACACCGCTCGCGACATTGGCTCACCACGAAAAAACAACACTAGACAGATCGGCCCACTATCCTCTATGGAGACTCCTCACACAACCCCACCACTCACCATAGCGGACCAGGACAAGCCATGTCTAAAACGCCTCTAGTGCCATTATAGTGGACACCAGTCACCAGAAAATTGCTGATTTTCATAAACTCCATCCCAACATCCGAAAATCACTCGAGACCTCCTTGACACAAACCAGACATGTAAACCTATATAAAATCACACTACAGACTAACTCTGGTCTCATAATTTCCATCGGAGGTCTATTTTTCCAGGTCAACTTCTAACGATCAAAAATCAACTTTCCAACCAACGGCCCAAATTGCATCCAAGAGCCTCAAGAACCAAACCAATAGCCCCACAAAGTCATAAACAACCCTCTGGACCTCATGGAATCGACGGAATTCCGAAAAATGTCCGTTAACCCAAAAGTCAACTATTGGTCAAACACTTTCACTTAAGAATTCTAATTCTTTCAATTTTCACTAGGATCGCCCGACACCATCAGAAATTGGGTCAATAGGCGAAATGGTCAAAACGTACATATCGACTGAACGGGTCATTACATATTTAGAACTATATTTTTAAATATCGGCATTTATATAGTCTGTCCAGTTTGATTTTTTTCTAGTTATTCTGTAGACAATAAAATTCGCGTCGAGAAAACAATAATCAAGACATGAAAATATTGCACCAATCGTACTATTTGATTTAAAGTATGAGTGTTACAATCTCTATGATTCCTCTAATTCTTCCTTTCAATAATATATTCAAGGGTTTTTGATCTTGATCTTGATGGATTTGATCTCGACTTGTACTTGATTTCAAGGGCTTGAAGCTTAATCTTGAATCTGGTGGTCTTGACATTGACTTATACTTGGATTCAAGGGCTTGAAGATTGATCTCGAATCTATGTTTTGATCTCTAGAACTTGTAAATAAATACTTAAGTGCTTGAATGCTTGTAGCTTGTAGAGAAATCTGCGGCATTTGATCCATGAGCCCTCTCTGGCTTCTTGTTAGATGTCTTTGTCAGACTCCTACTTATAGTAGTAGGATGAAGGAGTTGTGATAAGGACATACTCCTTTCATCCAATCAGATTTAAGTTGACATGGAAATATTTGATTGGCCGGAACATGTCACTTGTACATGTGACATATTTTTATTGGCATTTGATTTGACTAGGCATACTGCATCATTTTGACACATGGCATGATCCCATTGGCTTCTTCACTTGACTTGGAGTGCCACTTCATTTGACGCGTAACACTAAACTATGCACTAAACTATGCCTCTAAGAAGATGATATCTTGGGCTGAACAAAGTGAGCTCATCAACTATAGTCAAAATTAATGGACCAAGCTATTGAAATTGGACTTTAATTAAATTCATATTTATTGAACTTAAATATTAATCCAAATATATTAGCCAACAATATTTATTTTGACTAATGTATCTTTAATTTATATAATCCGAATTTCTTGTGGATTTAAATTTAATAAATTTTATTATCCACAAATACCTCCTATTTCAAGATTTGTCAGAGTGTGGACGTATCGAAACCAAAGACGGGCCTTGAAGTATCATGAAGATGTCGAATTTGAATGTTGTGTCGACTTTGAACTTCGAAACGCAGCTCATGTCACTCATTCGTAATACATATTGTCTGCTACTTGAAATACTTGTCTTTAGGACTACTCTATCAATCATATATATTTGATTGCAAATATGGATGATTAACGTTTCACTTTTTTCACTTGAATTTTAATCTTACCAAACATTCTCATTTTTGCATTATTACGTATTTATGTGCAAAAAAAAATTTCTCTAACTCTAGAATAGCCACCGATTAACCTACGTCATATCTAATTGGTGAGGAAATTATGCCACCGCCACTACTCATCAAAGTCCATTCCTATCCGATTTCCATTTTGAAAATTAATGACTAATCCATGTTGGAATCAATTTTTTTTAACCGCCTTAAACATGTTCCCAAATCGAGAAGATGACTTTTCATTGGCAAATTTCAAAACCTATATAAACCTGGCACTCCTTTTTGTTTAGCATTAAATCTTGGCATCTTCAAGCCACCTTAAGTTCTCTGTAGGCTTGGAAATACCCGTGTTCGAGGTAATTCCTTCTTCTGCATTTTTCCCTTATTATTTTTCCTTTTTTTGTGCTTGTAGAAAAAAAACGAGGAACAAATTTTGAGACATAGTGTTACGATCTAAATCGGAGGGCCATGACGGGCATCCGGATCTTACCTGCCGAGCATCACTCTTCACATACTTACCAACTAACCAAAATCAATCATGGCCACAAGGGCCGTTACTAAATGTTCGGCTGACACATACATCACAGCCGACAGGGCCTCACAACTACTTAACATAGGACAACTGTCTATAAGCCTCTAAAGAATATATGACATCACAAGGATGAGACAGGGCCCCGCCATACCCATATGTATATGCAAAACATCATACCGAGACTAGACTGCAACTCTGAACAAATACAGTGTTCCAATGTCAGCTGAACTAGCAACCAACTAGCGCGAACCGTCCCACTGTCTACCTGAGCCTGCGGGCATAAAACGCAGCGTCCCCTGACAAAAGGGATGTCAGTACGACTGGTGTACTGAGTATGTCAAGCATGAAAATAATAGCATAACAGGGATATAATAATAATCTGAAACAGAAACAACCAACAGAAATAGCTGCTCCAGCAGTAAATGCCTCTGAGGGCCCTAATACATATGCCTAAATGTTATGCACAATGCAAATGCAGTATACATATAAATATAGGCCACACAAGGACATTTCCTTTCCATAACAGCCTCTGTGGGCATCATTTCATTATCATATTGTCCACACAAAGGCATCAATATTGGCCTCACATGGGCATCTTCCTTTTCGTGATATCTGTACCAGTTGCAGGTGGTGAAGCGTATATAACGCCTTTCCCTTTTTCCATCCCTTACATATATATAATTGATACCATATAGTAGTGTATATAACACATGTGGGTCCAAGGTAATACATGAATATAATGCAAATAAAAATGCATGAATGACAATGAAACGTTTTTGAATTTATCAGATGACATAATATCCTTGTACCTTCGGATAACATTGAGAATATCAACATCTTTCCCACATACCTCAATAAGGATTTAGGAACATATTTAGACATGCTTTTAACATATGAATCAATAACATGAATTTTCTTAACTACTAAGAGTAGAATAATTTATGGAACAATATTACAGTTACGTTTCGTTACATGGAACATGCCAAAAGAAGAAATAATTTTCCTTAACATACCTTTGCCATTTTGTGTCCACAATCCAACTAAAGCAGCCCGTGATGCACCCCAATCTTATTTTTCAAGAAACCCTCTTCTTCCACCTTAACTCACTACGAAGAAATCTCTGATTTGCTCTCTTTTTTTATTTTAAGAGAAACACGATTTGTCTCCTTAAAATTGGAGGAAAACGTTTCTACTACACCAATATAAATCATGTTGCTGCTAGCCTAGGAGGAAAACGTTTCTGTCCATCTATAATGAATTTTGTATAAACATTTTCCTTCCATGACTTCTAACTACCAAATGAAATAAAGGTGTAAAAATGCTTTATCCCTTTACACGGATGTACAATCTCTAAAGAACAAGATTGTTGCTTTTATGTGCAATTTCCATGAAAGGAAGTTACTGCCTATATAAATTTTCTTGTGAAACGTTTCTAGCTATGTTGATACCTCTATATCTATCCCTTCCTTTAGTGGGTATGGGGTCCACTCAAATATAATCATTTCACTGTAACTATTCTCCACTAAAAGATGCCACCAAACTTGATACAAATACTTAGTCATTAGTTCTCTTTTCCTCCTGATGCCACATGTAAAGGTGATGAAATTATCACTTATCCAAGTAACTTTATTAATCATCTAACTCAATTACAATTCAACATTCACGTGCATGTCTCCAATTATTTATGCACCAATCTCAATTAATGTGATATAACATTAGTCTGTGGCCTTCTTTGCCATACACAAAATATTATTTTCGATCATCGTCGTCACACTTTTAAAATCCTTAAATTATTTCAGGACCGCATCCTTTTGTTTACTAAACTCTTTATTTACGTACGTGAATATGACCAAAAATCCTCCAATGCTCGGGTCTATTTACATACGCCTAGCGATTCAAACCATGGCCCGGAAGTACGGGGTGTTACACATAGAGACGGAATGCCTTATAGACGGAGTGTCCTTGTCGATCGAATGCCCTTATCAATGTAATATCAAAAGACAAATCCATGATTCCAAATATCAATATCGAAGTAGTATCAAAGGATAAATTCACGATGCCAAATATAATTATCAACAGCACATCAAAGGACAAATCCAAAATAAGGCTAGCTTAAGGTGCAAAGGGACAAAAATTGTCAGCCTTATACTGGAAATTTAGAGATCCTTTTAAGGAAAAATCCGTATAAAGGAAAGCTTGAGGTGCAAATGGGCAAAAACTTTCCACCTTAAGACTGAAAATTTAGAGATCCTTTTAAGGATAAATCCGTGTAAAGGCCAGCTTAAGGTGCAAAGGGGCAAAATTGTGCACCTTAAGGCATGCAAATTTAACAATCTTCAGCTTGAAGACTATACTTGGCAAACTTTATAGACATCAACTTGCAGACATGGTCGAAAAACTTTAACTTGAAGACTTGTTGTATTTTTAGACTTCAACTTGCAAACATGGTGAAAAAAAACTTCAACTAAAATATTGGCGGATTTGATGACTTCAACTCGCAGACATGTTAGCTTTAAAACTTCAACTTGAAGACTTGTTGTGTTTTAAGAAGTCAACTTGCAGACATAGTGGATAGAAAACATCAATGTAGTGGCTTTTGACTTCAACTTGAAGAGTTGACGGATTTGAGGACTTCAATTTGAAAACCGACGTATTTGCAGACTTCAACTTGCTGATTTGACCACTTGTTAAAAATTACAGTCATCCCATTGGAGAAACACATTTTCATGGTGATTTCCCCCAATTGAATCATCAACATTTGGTGAAGGTCCAAATTTCAATGAATGAGTGCTTGTAGATCTGATCTCCATATGACTGGTCGGGTGCATCCTCTTTCATCGTACTTCACTCGAACAACACTTAGAGTGATATTTATTTTTTAACTCATGAGACTGAACTTAGAATGAAACTCAAAGCTGCCTACGTACCTCGGTGAAGAGGATCAAGTCATTCCATAAGTCAGAAAGGGTGAGTTTTTTTATGTCCTAACTTTTGCCTAGACCGGCTCTTGCGAAATTCTCAACCTAGCGGACAATTGTTTTTGGGTCGTGCATGGTTTATACTCTTGCATGCCAGGAGTGTCATACAATTTATGCCCATACATCAAAGGACATTTTAACTTGAAGATTTAACTCTAATTTACAGATCTTTGCAACTTGATTTGTCTCAAATTTGAGGAGCTTGACAATTTGAAGATTTAGCTCGAACTTAAGGAGCTTTGCGATTTGAAGACAACTCAATTTTGAGGAGCTTTGAGATTTCAAGATTTAGCTCGAAATTGAGGAGCTTTGCTATTTGAAAATTTGGCTCGTAATTTGATAATCTTTGTAACTTGAAGATTTAGCTCAGATTTGAAAAGCTTCGCGATTTGAAAATTTAGCTTATAATTTGATGAGCTTTATGAATTGAAGATTTAGTTCGGATTTGAAGATCTTTGAGTAGTTTCGGCTCGTGCTTTAAGGAGTTTTATAATTTATAGAGTAGGCTCATACATCGAAGATCATTACAATTTGAAGATTTAGCTCGAACTTAAGGAGCTTTACGATTTGAAGACTTAGCTCATTTTTAGAAGCTTTGCAATTTCAAGATTTAGCTCGAATTTGAGGAGCTTCGTGATTTAACAATTTGACTCGTAATTTGATGAGATTCATGACTTGAAGATTTAGCTCAAATTAAACGAGCTTAGCGAATTGAAATTTGGCCCGTAATTTGATGAGCTTTGTGAGGTGAAGATTTATCTCAGATTTGAAGAGCTTTGTGACATGCAGCTTAAGCTCGTGCTTTAAGGAGCATTATAATTTGTAGTTTAGGCTCGTGACATGAGGAGCATTTAAGTTGCAGTTTATGCTTGTGCAATAAAAATTATTATAACTTGCAGTTTAGGCTCGTGCGATGAAGAGCATTATAAATTGTAGTTTAGGCTCATACGATGAGAAGCATTGCAACTTGTATTTTAGGCTCGTGCAATAGTGATATGCCGTGAAATTACATGTTTTGCATACCATTTTCTTAAGCTTTTCTAGTCTTTTAATCAAGTTTTTATGTCATATCTTGTGTTTATTTTGTATTTTGTATTTGTAGGAATTTGGAGTTGAAGTGTCAAGAATCGTGAAAATTGAGAAAAATACCATTTTGCTGGTTGCAAAACTGTTCTGCTGACCGTAGAACAGTTCTGCCGACCGCAGAATGGGTAGCAGAATGGGACATGACGTTTTTCTATCATAGATCCATTCTGTTGGCCACAAAACTGTTATGCTTGCCGCAAAATGGGTAGCGGAATGGGACAAAAAGTTTTGCTATCACTGTCCCATTCTAGTGGCCGCATAATAGGTAGCATAATGAGACATAAGGATATTTTTGGCAGATTTTGTAAAATGTTTTCTTTGGGCTATAAATAGAACATTAGGTTATTTTAGCCACACTAACTCATACCAAGACACAACAACTCATTCTCCAATATATTTTGAGAGCTTAAAAGAGGGAGAACAATCTTTAGAGGCTAGGGTTTCATCACCCATCACCTTGGAAGTGAAGACTTGAAGCTATTAATGAGAACTTCTTACTTCATCTCTATATTGCTTGCATTGTATTGTTATATTTAGTTTGTGTGATGACTTTGGACAACAAAGTTGGAAGACTTGTTGAGTAGTATTTGTATTTAACTCTTGTTGCTTTTGTATTTATTATTTCTTGCTATTTATGAAATGGGTCTCTTCTTTATTTAATTAATCTTGTTCTTGAATATTTCCAAAGGGATTAGTTAACTCTAGGACTTGCCCATTTATCCTTAATTAAGATTGAGAGTAAAAATTAGGCATTGAATTAGATTGATTATCATGATTTATGGCTTTAAACCTCATCTAATAGGTTTAACCTAGAGATAGGGAAACACTAGTGTAGACTAAAATTGGAATGTGATTAATGCTTCTTAGTTTGATTTGAGAGAACTAGCTAAGATAAACCCGCTAAATAGTCAAGATATATTAGTGGGTAATTGAGTTTTCAAGGCTAATTTGCTGGACTCGTAATTAATTAGTGGTAGATAATTACTTACAATGGATTATTATTGAGTTTAAATAAAATTACAATGTTCCTAAGCTTCAAATTTCCATAGCTTGTGCTCCCCCTTAGTTAGTTTTATCTTTATTCATTTTAGACAAAAATCAAATATTGAAAATCACTCGGGTTAGCTTAATTGATGACAATTTCATAACTAGCTTAATTGCCCAAGTATATTGTTCCATGTGGATTCGATCCCGACTCTTAGTTGGGTAAATTATATTGCGGCGATTGTTTACACTTTCTCTTTGAGGAGTGGATTTGGACGTTATCGATTTGGTGCCATTGCCGAGGAACAAATGGCATATTAGTTTGTTTAGGAAGTAAATCGAAAAGGCTTTGTCCAAATTGTCTTTGTGAATATGTGTTTTTGATTTTCCGTGTTTCTTTGTGTTAGTTAGTTTTTGTTTATGTTACTTGTGTCGTTATGGCATTATGGATTGAAAATGAATTTTATGGTTGCAACCCTTATTTTGATGACATATGTCCATATTGTGTTGGACCCCACTTTTGGCAAGATTGTGAAAATGCTCCCGTGAGAGAGATGTGTGCACCGTCTCACTCCTATGATGAGAATATTTACAATATGTGTGGTGGTATAAATGGATATTGGAGTTATTGTTCCAATTATTTTGCTCCCCCTCACCCAAGTTATTATAATGAGAATGCTAGTTGTGCTTTTTAGTTTGATAGGAACAATGACATGGAAAATGAAGGACAAAGTGTCGGAATTGAAGGCATCCAAGAAATGCTCCAAACCTATATGGAGCAGGAGTCTAGATTGGAGGAGGAGAGAAATTCTCATACAATCTATCTTGGTAAATGGCAAAGCATTGCAAAGAGAAAAATAATTCTTTGAGGAAGTCAACTTCTCAAATGTCATGGATTTTCTTACTTACTCCTCATTATGGATTGGTAGAAGAAGAGACTTCAAGCCCAAAGGATGAGCCAAAACATTTTTATGACCATGACAAAAGTCGAGAAAATGAAGAAGTGGTTCTAATCTAAAAAGAGCAAAATTGTGAAGAAGAAGTCTCCAGCTCTCAAAAGGAAGAAATTGAGGAAATATTAAGTAGCATAACCGGAAGGAATGAAGTTTTTGGGAAAGGTCTGACCAAATGGTGGGAAAAAGGTTCAACATGAAGATGACGAGATCGTCCAAAACATGGATTTCACCATGAACGGATTATTGCAAGACTTTAACGAACCCCAGCATAAAGAAATACTTGAAAAAATGGAGGTAAGGTCGAGGGTCTATGGGAAACAACCTCTCTTTCCCATAAAGGTTGAGGTTAGGTCTTCGTATATCCTACCCTCTCCAGAACCCACATTGTGGTATTATACTAGGTATGTTGTTGTTGTTGATGAAGTGGAGATTGTGAGCTATGATTGGGTATCGAATCAAGCTCAACAACTAGTATTCTATGGGGACCACCATGAAGACATTTTACGGATGATAATTTCTAACTATTAAAGTTGAGCAAAGTAAAAAATTAGAGCTACATAGAATTGCTATATGGGACTTGGAGGTCGAATTGAATGCAAAGGTTGAGACACGCAGTGTTCAACATGAAATGGTCAAGGATAGTGTTCTTGAGTTGAGTTCCATAGAAAATGAGGTGAATATCAATTTGAGAGAGCTAACAGTGGAATCCCAACCAACCAACCCAACTTTAACAAATGATGTCGAGATTGAAGAAATGGTACTAGAGTTGCAAAGAAAAGTTCATCAAATTATTTTTGAAAATTCTAGTTAATTTGGGGTGAGAATGTAAAAAATGGAGTGAATTTAAAAATGAAGCATCTTAGACCACATTCCAACAAGTTTTCAATATTATGCTTGGTTTGTGATATGAAAGTTGAAATAACTGAGCCTATGAAGAATTTTGGAGATAAAGAATAAGGTGCATTCATTTTGAAGTTTTCGATGCCAAAATGACAACATGACATCCCTCACTTGAAGGCCAAAAAGTGTAAGATGCGACACCCAAAAGTTGGCCCCTTTTCTTTCCCACCACCGCCTCATGAGCATTACCAAAACTTTGATTCAAAGTGGGGACGACAATTAATATCCTTTAAGTGGAGGGAAAAGTGATAAGGTTGACACATGTCGTGCCGCGGTATTTAATTAAGCGCTTTTGGGGGGCAACCCAAATTTTACTCATTTTTGTTGTTTTTCTTTTAATTTTATTCCATTGTGTGCTTTGATAATTTGTCTAAGTGTGTAGGAACTGGAAAACCTCATGCATGGAAGTTGGCGATGGAAGTGTTATAAAAAAAAGGACTGAAAAGAAGGAGGGCCATTATAAGGCCTCTTCTGTGGACTGGAGACACATTATGCGGACAACATTTTGGTCCGTAAATCCTTCCAAACAAACTAAAAAATAAAACTTGGAAAAGTTCAAAATGCAGACCATTCTGCGGTCCGCATTCCTAGTATGCAAAATGCACTTTAGATCGCAAAATCAGATAGATAACCTAGGAGTTTGAGCACAAAAACTGAGGAGAAAGGGACTCATTATGCAGAACGCAGAAGGCGATCACATTTTGGGTTCTAAGTCTACCGATGAAAAATATGTGTGCCTACACTACCTATGGGCACTACTTTACTTGCATGTACTACTAGTCGTATGCCACTAGAGCCCGACAAGGGTAATTTAGAATTACCCACTCCCGTTTCATAGTCCGAGGGCACTGATGCCCAGATAGAGGCCGCTTCATCGGATGAAACCCAGGAGAGCGCTTAGTGCTCCATGGAGCCCCTCAAACTTTTATTCTTACATTTTGATTTTTTGCATTGAGGACACTACATGCTTTTAAGTTGGGGGTGGGGTAACATGTTTAGTTTTTGCTTTGTAGTTTTTTTTATCCTCCTTTTTCTTTGCCTGGTTCTTTTCCAAGGGTGTATGTTCAGTAACAATGGTCTAATGATAGAGTAGTTTGACTTGGTCGATATTTATGTATAGTTTCTAGTATGTACCTTCTTTTTTATTTTGATAACACCCCTCAAAAAGTTGTATTTTGAAAACAAATAGTAGCTTCACACTTGAATGATCATTTTGTGAAAGCATGCCTCATTTTGTGAATTTATGACTTGTTGTGTTTGATTCTTCATTAGATGATAGCCTTGTATTCAATAGAGAGCTAAAAATATAGCGGTTCTTGTAGTTCATGTGCATTGAGCGGTGATGATTTGATTGCTCTCTAGTGTTTTCTTGTATCATCTAGAACTTATTCCGTTGGTTTGTCACCGAAAAAGTAGGACTTGTTTGGTTGAAGAAGTGATCTTAGACTTTGTATGAGAGTCAACCTTTTTGACTGAAATTTCGTTGGCCTACCAGTGAGATGAGAATAACTAGTTGTCCCCTTTTTGAGCTTTTTATCCTTTTCTTTGGCTACCACATTACAAACGAAAAACCTTTTATGAATGAACCGTCTTTTAAATCAAATCCCTCCTTGAATGCATGAAAAGTGAAGATTGAGGACAAAAGCCTAAGTTGGGGGTGGAACACGAGATGGAAGAAGGGACGAGGGTCGTGATGTGAGTAGTACCAAAAAAGAAAGAAAGAGAAAAGATGAAAATGAAATGCAAAACGAATAGAAAATAAAAAAGAAAATGTAACACAAAAAGAGAGAAATAAAGTGGGGAAAAAAGAAAGTGGAAAGAAAAAGAAAAGAATTGAGCAAAAAAATGAAACATGTGTAGTTCTAAAGGAGGGAAAAGTCACTTCTACCCAAATGAACATCCTACCCATCCCTAAACCTACATTAAAATCTTGAAAAAGTCATCTGAGATCCGAAACCGAGCATTCCTTGAGCAGGGGTGACTTAAATATGACAATCCTATGACATGATACTTGTGACACTTGATATTCTTTGTGAGTGAGTTTTTTTGCATATGTCCCATGTTTTAAATTATTGATAATGAGTGTTGGGACTTTCATTGTTGTGAGGCACATGGATTGCATGAAACATGTGAATTGAGGGCTTCTCGAATTATTGTACTTATGCGCATTTAGTCACTAGTAGAGTTTAGACATCTCATGAGACTTGATTTTCATGAAATGATTGTTCGTAGCTATGCCCTCTTGGGTTTAGTTTTGAGAAAATTGAGGGGTGATCAACATTTTGAATCGCATGCTTGTGAACTCATAGGAAGATCCAACCATAGTCATTCTTGCTTGTTGTCAGTCTTAACTTTTTAGTTTTGTTTTATTTGCTTGAGGACAAGCAAGAGTTTAAGTTGGGGGTGTTGATGTGCCATGAACTTATGTTTTTAGTTTAAGAGATTGAATTTTATTCAGGGACTTCTGAAAATTTGAGAATGATTTATATAACTAATCTCGAATGTGGTCTAATTCTGATAGGTCGCGCTCAAATTTTTATCATGAAATATGAATCCGATATTTAACGAGAAAAAATGGTATTTGATTGGGCAAACGAGTTCAGAAAAGAGTTTCGTCTGACCGACTAGGTCTGTAACATTTTTTTTTGGGACTCATAGAAACTGGATTGTTGAATTTTGAGATCATATGAAAGAGTTGTGGTCTTTTTAACGCAAATTATTGTTCTAGATTTTTCTGGTGCCACAATTCTAGAAACACCGGATATGTCCCTGCTATAATATAAAGGAAATCTGATTTTTATTTATTTATTTGGGAGTATTTTTGGGACATCAAAACATGACTTTTGAGATAGAAATCAGGATAATCTAAGATATCATCAAGATATGGTTTCTAACTCAAATCTACATGAATCCAAGCTAAGATTAAAAGCCATAGTTGGTGATTTTTAAGATGATTTTTGGTAAAATAACTACATGTTATTTTTGGCAGATCCGTGAGCGATTCTTGATCAAATTTGAATTGTGCGTATAGATTATAGAACCTTGCGACAAGGCCTTTCTATTAAGGTATGATTTATCTACTTCCGACATTGTGAACTGAACGTCTTTTTCAACTCGATATTTACAAATTAGAGAAAATTGTCAATTGGCTATCAATCTTCCACCAAGATTTTATGATGTATTTTGGTATTCTTAGGGAAACTATTTCAGATATTATTTCCAAAACTGCCTTCACGGCTTGGAAATTTGGGCCTGACAATTCCAAACACCTCAAATTCAGATGATGTTGAACAACAAATTGAAAGGAGGTCAACAAGGGAGAAAAGACAACCAAGTTACTTCAAAGTTTATGAGGTAAAATTGAATAATTGCTCAATTACTTCATTATTCTTTACATGAATATTGGATGAAAAAAGTAATCTCTGAAGAAGCCAAAGTGGGAAGAAGCTATGAAAGAAGAAATTGACACGTCGAAAAAAAAATTAGATGTGGGATTTGGTGTCAAAGTCAGAGAATTGTGAGCTTATCACATGCAGATGGGTTTATCGTTTGAAGACAAACTCATATGGGGTTATTGATAAATAAAAGCTCGGCTTGTCGCACATGGTTTCTCTAAAAGTTATGGGTTAAATTATAAGGTAACATTAAGTATAGTAGAAAGAATGGTAACTATAAGAATCATTTTTTCTCTTACAGCATCTAAGAACTGGAAGCTGTGGCATCTTGATGTAACAAACGCTTTTCTTTATGGAGAATTAGATAGTGAAGTGTTTATGGAGCAGGCTAAAGGATATGTCTCTAAGAAATATCCTCATCATGTTTTTCAATTTAAAAATGCGGTGAATGGCATTAAACAAGCACCATGTGCTTTGTATGGTAAAGTTACCCAATACTTTATTTTTTGTTTGTGGCTTAAAGTCTTGATGAAGATTCTAGTTTATTTAGTAAACTAGAATGTAATGTGCACCAGATGATGTTATTATATATGGACGACATGATCATTATTGGAAATAATGAAGTTGCGATTTCTATATTGAAAATTTATCTTTCTGTTCGATTTGTGATGAAGAATTTGGGGGAAGTGCGTTGTTTCCTTGGTCTGGAAATTGAAAAATTAGATAAAGGATATTTTGTTTCTCAAAGGACATATGCAAGGAAATTGTTGCAGCATTTTGACACAATGGAGTTAAATGAAAATCCACTCCAATGAAACCACATCTGAAGCTGATGAAAGAGAATGAAAGGCATTAAAAGGTGTCAAAACACTTTCAGCAACTTGTTGGTAGTTTAATTTTTTTAACTATCACAAGACCAGAGATTATATATTCTATTGGAATTATTTCTCAGTTCATGAAATGCCCAAGAAGTTCACACCTAGATGCAACAAGAAGAATTCTTAGTTATGTGAAGGGCTCACTTGTTCAACTATGGTATCTTAGTGCAGCAAGAAGCAACCAGTTGTAGCGTTATCTAACACTGAAGCTAAGTACGTAGCCAACTATGATTGTACAAGAATATATGTGGTTGAAGAGATTAATAGGAGAGATATTGTGCAAAGTTGATTATGATGTTCAAATAAGATGTAATAATGAAAGTGTTGTCAAGCTTGCATCGAATCCAACCTTTCATGGTTGGAAGGAGCACATTGTGGTTCGTCATCACTACATTCGAAAAAAAGTGTTGGATCAAGAAGTTGTTCAGAAAAATATTTCTATGAATGAGGAAGTCGCAGACATATTTACAAAAGCCTTGGTGAAGCCTAAGATTGAATATTTCAGATCTGCCTTTCGAGTTATTAATCGCAAGTATGCACTAAGGGGGAGTGTTAAAAACTAGTGCATCTTTCTTTTTTCATTTACAGTTTTACTTGTTGCGTTCTCTTTACAGAATCAAATAATTCAGTTCCTATTTTTTAGGAATGATATCTTATTACATGTTTATATACAGTAAAACCTCTATAAATTGATATTCGGTAAATTAATAAATTATCTAAGATAATATTTTTTTCTCCGGTCCCGACTTAAGCCAGTTGATAAATTAACAAATTTTGATAAGATAATATTTAAAAAAAAAGCCCTATGTAAATATAGGGTCCCATTAATATCATAAATTAATAACTATATAAACTTACACAAACATAACTAAGACAATTTACTGAAATATGATTCTAGTGTTTGTTTTTTCTTAAAATTGAAGTCTAGTTGGAGCTCATGTCTAACTTTTCTTATTGCATCAAAAATTTATGGTGTTGTGCTCTCAAACTGCACCAAAAAATTGTGAAGAGTTCTAGACGCGATAATTGCTTCCCTATGCGTAACTTGTTCCAAAGGTACTGTATTGTCTCCAACTTCATCATCTGTATCATTTTCAAGGATAGTAGCCACAATTTCTTCTAAGCTTTGGACTTCTGAACATGTATCATTTTCACCCGGGTAGTCCAATAGGCTATTGACATCCCTTTTATTGCGATAGCCGAGATCATTAATCATGACCTCAAGTTCATGAATGTCGTTTTCACAAGTGGGTTCATCTAAATTCCTTCAGACTTCATCACATGAACGAATTTTGCAGTGTCGAAAATAATTTGCTATTGTCTCTTGCTGAACATTAATTGTCCAAGCCGAGACTGCATGATTGATAGCATCCAAAACATTAATCTTAACTGGATCAGATTGTCCCAACTCGTAGCCTTCTAATAACTTCAATAAATATTAATTTATTGGTTAATTAATATATCTATAAAATAATAAAATATCATGGCCGTAACAATATTAATTTATAGAGGTTTTACTGTATATAGAATTCTAAGTAAGTTGTTAGAATTATTTTAGGAGTTGAACGTTAGTCTCTTAGTATTATTTATATGTTGTATGTATCTACCGTAAAAAACGAGTTCCAGTGAATAACATTCTTCTCTATTTTATTTCCCATTACACTGTGAGTTCTTTTTATTTCCTTTGTGTTCTTTGTTTTACCGCTAAGATGAGCCCGTAGAGGCAGACAAAATTGAGATAGCAAGGTTTTTGGAAAATCGGCCTACTACCTGGTGATAGGCTTATTTTCGACAAATTATTCACTTTGTTAAATTAATGGTATTTTGTTACGGGGTCGTTGGTATATGGTAGAAATACATCAGAAACACGATTTTGAGGGAACTTTGGACCTAGAGAGATCTAGGAATTATTGGGTTTTAACTTTTTTTCTCCTTACTAGCCATTTTTATGTTTTTTGGATGATTTGTTATATTTTTTGTATTTCTATGTGGAGGTAAACTTCACATTTTAGGGTGTTTGTTGCTTATGTCATGACTATTATTGTTTGAATACTGATTTTGGTTTCCTGATTAATCATATTAGTTTATTTATTCAAACTTGCACTTAATTATGTGATTGCTTGATCACCAATTGAATACTATCTACAAATCTAGAGTTAAATTCGAAAGTGGAAATTCTAGATTGCAAATAGGATTGAGTAGAGCATGTTTATCAACCTAGGCCTCGGGGAATGAATCGCGGTTAGGATAGGGATATATGTGAAAATTGTTACGATTCACTTTTACGTGAAGGCATAAAAACTACTGGATAACCCGTGGACTCTTTGATTTATTTATTTGTTTAGAGTCACCTATATTATAAGGAAAAAAAGAAAAACCATTTTAAATGGGGTTTTCAGTAAATGAATGAAAAATCTAATTTAAACCAACGTTCGGGTAAGGGTTCAAATGATCTTCCGAAAAAGGTGTTAGGTACCCCGGTATTAAGGATCCATAAAATACGATTGACCTCGGATCTCATATAATATATAATTGCTTAAAAATGCTTAGTGTTTAAAAATATTGCAAAATATATCGTCATTTAAAATCTTCCGCCAAAAATGCTTAGGGTCTCATATAATATATAATTGCTTTAAAATGCTTAGTGTTTGAAAATATTACAAAATATATTGTCATTTAAAATCTTCCGCCAAAAATAGCTTTTCACACCTTTTAAGGAGGTCAACCTTTTAAGAGTTTTTTCCCCTTCCCAAACTATAACTTAATAAAGGAGTTTTCTTATTTTGTATTAAAACGACAAATATAGACTCAATTTAAGTAAGGTTAATTCAAACTTGATTCATATGAAATTCATTGCCAAGTTAAGAAAAACAATATTCTTTTTGCAAAATTTAAAACTAAGTCATTTTTTATTCCTTGTTTGCAAAGCTTGTTTTTTAAGATTTGGGAGTGTTTAAACAAATAGCCAAAAAGCTTATTTTTGTTAACTATCTGAAAAGGCAAATAATTATTTACTTTAAAGGCATAAAGAGGCAACTCTATGTAATTAAGTTCTAATTTAGGGCTATAATAATAATTAAAGTATTTACAAATAGCAAATATATCAAAGTAAGTAAAATAAAGCAAACGGGATGGTGGGTATACCGACCCACCAAACACCGAATATATAAAAAAAAAATCCTATTTCTAGGCCATTTTCACACATGACTGGGCCTTCTACCATTTTTACATATGGTTGGGTCTTCTTGGAAATATGTACCATTTTTACCCATGATTGGGCCTTCATTTATCGGACTCAATCGAAGAACGATGTTGTTGGGCTCATAAGCCCAACGGCTCAATCAAATCAGCATAAGCAAAAGAAGATGGAACCCGTGGGTCCCAGATCATGCAAGAATGGGGGAAAATAAACATATAAGTTAGAAAATATTGAAACCTATCAAATAATTAAATAACGATGTTGGGTAATTAATCATCCATTCTTATCAATTTTAAGAATCCAAGCGAACAGAACAGTAGGCCCAAAAGGTCATTGGGCTTGGCATAACACATTGAGCACAAGAGCAAAAAGGGGAAGCCCACACAAGTGATTATGCAGACTTAAAGGAAATAGAGCAGACTAGTCCAATTAACCACACAGATTTACACATATGTAAGGTCCAGTTCAAATGCATTTAGACATGTAAAGGGGCTTATATACATGAGATATTTAAAAATATACATGATATATTTAGGGAGTATACAAGGATATACAACTTTGGTATATAACTAGTGTATACCTAGGTTCTTATCTCTCATAAATCATAGGGTATACCACTTCCAAACTCAGCAGATTAGAGGAAGAAGGGCCAAGGTAATCTCAGGTCACAAACAAGGAATGTAGAACATTCAAAGACATCTTAAGGCACAAGGCAGTCGGTAAGCTAAGAAATATGGGAAAGAGTCCAAGCACAAATATGGAGGCATATACATGCACCTTATTATGATTTATACATGTAGCCAGTAGTCCAAACTGTACATAATGGATCTTGGGCCTAACTCAACCCCAAAAGCTAGCTTGTAGGGTGAGGATTGTCCAAGTCCATATAAAGAGTCCATGTTCCCATTCTATATCCGATGTGGGACTCTTAACACTCCCCCGCACGCCCAGACCTTATCTGGAGTGTGAATAATATAATTTAGGGGCCCAACATCGGTTTGGCTTTGATACCATGTAAAGAATGGATCTTGGGCCTAACTCAATCCTAAAAGCTAACTTGTAGGGTGATGATTGTCCAAGTCCATATAAGGAGTTCTATATCCGATGTGGGACTCTATACACAAACACATAGGCATGCTCAATCTCAAATCTGAATGGACAGATCCTTACACAACAAAAAACAGGTGCAAAGAAGGACACAACATGCTTAACTAGACTCATGAAACACATGAGAAGGATAAGATAGTCACTTGAAGACCATTATCCCCTAATACAAATACCATTTATACCACTTAATAGGTGAGACATATACCAGGTAACTTAAGAGATGACATAGGCTAGGATGTAACATTCTCCAATCTAGATATGCAACGAAAATGTATAAACAATCCAGTAGACATGTGAAGCAAAGAAATGAACAAGTGATCATTCTAGAGTAGCATCTCGAAAGGAACAGAACCCCCTAGTCTAGGCAGGACACACACAAGGTCCTATTCATGCTATGTGTTGGTTTACATGACTTTAAGCTAATCCACATTATCACTAGCCTATACCAAGACAAACAAACAGTAATGACCTGCCTAATCATTTTTGGCTAAAGATTTTTATTTTATTATTTGACCTTTCTCGTAGTCTCTATGTGGGGTTTGTGATGCGTAGGGATGAGTGACATGGATCTCGATGTCAATTTTCATGAGTTTCAGATGAAAAATCCCAAGTCTAGAAACTTCAAGTTGGTTAATTTGACTCAAGGTGTGTGAGTTCGGCTGTATAAGACGTCACTGTGACTCGCCTTGCTGCTCCCATGACTTCTAGTTAGATGAGTTCATTTCTGGGTTCCGTTGCTTTTGGTAGTTTCGTAGGGTCATTTATGACTTAGTCGAGTCATTGGTTCACTTTCCGAGATAATTGAATGTGTTGTGTGGATTTATTTATAAAATTTTGTTAATTGGTTTTCCTAGGTGATTCTTTAGAAAAGTATGTCTTAGCTCAGTTATTTGTGAAATATGAGGGTACTAATGAGTTCGCAACACTATTTACCTTAGACGAACATATTTGGTTTGTGTTTGTGAGGTCCCAGGAGTGTTTTGGGTGTTTGATTGAGGTTATGGTTGATTTTCCATTGCAGGTGTCTGGTTTCTGCTATAGCGGCAACGGTATCCGCTCTTGAGGGTCCGCCTCGGCGGGAGGTTCGCTAACCGAAGTGGAGATTAGGGATTCGGGGTTTCCGTCGCTGTGGAATCAGGTCCGCGTGCTGAGGAGTGAGGTGTCAAGTGAACCTCGCCCCAGCGAAGGGCTTTCCGCTGCAGCGGGTCCGCTCCAACAGAGTCGATTCTGCTGGGGCAGAAATATTGTACCAGCTCCCTATATAATCCCTAGGTCAGAAAATTCTTAACGCAAATTAGAAAATCTCAAAACTAGCACTGCCCTTGGAGGAAATTCAGAACCCTAAGAGCATTTTGGCCTTGAGGTAATAGATTCCTTCCCTTTTTTGTTTTAAGTGATATTTGTAAGCTCTTAAATGGCGGTTTAGCCTATTATTATGTTGGGGAAAATGGATTTCATGTGTTGTGAGAATAAGATATTTATATGGTTGATGTTAATGGAGGTTTGTGAATATAAAGGTGATATTATGGTGAATTAAGATTGGGTAATGATAGATAATCATGTTTCTAAGCTTAATTTGATTATAGAAGCGTGTTTTCAAAAGGGGGAAACTCTAGGGTTTCAAATTGGGGCTTTTTGATTATTTTTCAATTGGAGGTTCAATTGTGTATAGATTTTCAATTAATTTAAGGATATGATTACTTAGTATGCAATAATGGTTTTGAGTATTAAAGTTCGAGTCTTGGTGACATGGGCCCGGGTCGGTATTTTAATATCGTGTGTATAAGGTCTTTATTTTTGTATGTTATGGAAGCCTTGTATTAACAAATATAATATATGCATGAATAGAGTTCGACCGTCGCGAGGCGCAAATGAGGGGCAAGGCTGTTATTGAGGCTTGATTGTGTAGCACACCTTCTCGACTTTGAGGTAGGATATGGTTTAGCTTTTCGAGACTTCGATAAAAATATGTAATTGGTTATAAATATTAACAGGTATTGGGCATATTTGGGGGTCCCACTCAGGCAGTTGTGATGAACGTCTGAGTGGGTACCAGTGTTGAACTATGATGATAGGGTTGGGGAATCAGCCTCATACTAGTTCCGACTACTGATTATTTGGGCTTGTTGCCATAGTTGCTTGATATGCTTACTCATCACACATGTTTTTGATATGATATCTTAGATTGTACTTGGACTATGTATGAGTATTGAATTATTGGAATCATGTGATATTTCATCTCTTATCTGGTTGCATCTCATTGTATTATGATATCTTGCCTTATATATGTCATTTGCATTCATACACTCATGGTTTCAATGATGTGATACTGAGTAATATGACTATGTTGTGGGTACAAGGGATCGAAAAAGGTAAGAACACTATTGAGATTATGGCAACACTGATATGATATTGATATGTGAGGATGGCTCCGGGTTGCACTCCTACAACGTGATATTATTATAGCCAAGAATTGGGCTCCATGATATGATGAGTTATCTAGAGCGGATGGGTATATGGACTTCACGGGTCCCCCATGGGTCACTTTCATATGGCATACCCCTGTGAAGTGTGTATATCAATTGATGAAAAAGTACCTTGCATATGTATTGCATACATATCATACATATATGGGCCATATCATTGATTAGTTGCTATTGAACTTGTCTTTGAAGTGATTGTTGACGATTCGACTAAGTCTTGACATGGAAGGTTATACTTTTTTGATACTTGAGTTATGGTAGAACTTTTGAAAGGGGAATATTGTGAATAGGTTTGAAATTACATGTAACAAGGAAGCATGGGAACTCCGTAAACCTTTATATGGACTATGTGACTTTATTTTGATTATTGGATTGTGTAGCATAGGGTTAATTGGTGTTAATTTGGTATTTATCTCTGATTATGTACTTTCGCCGTTATTATCCTATGATGTCTACGGAGGTACATTGGTACTCATGCTACACTTGATGTATCTTTTCTGATGCAGATCCTGATTCCACCATCAGCTTGAGACCATATGGCTAAGCTTGAGCAGTTGATCCTCGGTATTTAGGGTGAGGATGATATCTTCATTATACCCTTGGATGCTCCTTGTTTATCACCATTTTCTATTACATTTGAGAGACTTGCTTCAGACTAATATATTTGTTTTTGGCATGCGTGCCCATTTCTTAGACTTGTATCAGATTGTTAGTGCTCTTGTACCTATAGACTAGATCATTTGGGGTTGTTAGTTGTGAGAGACTTATCCCTCTTTCGCATTATATATTATCAGGTAGCTTAGGTAGAAGTATATTTCTTCCTCTTTTATTTGTATCTTATCATGTTTATGATGCTGAAGAGTGGTTCACCTACGTTATGGGATTATATAGGTGCCACTACGATTCCTGAAAAAGGGCTCATGACAAAGTTGATATCAGAGCCCTAGGTTAAGCAGTCTTAAGTACAAGAGCAATGTCTAGAGTCTCACGGATTGGTGCGGAGTCATCTATACTTATCTTCGAGAGGCTATGAGATATTTAAGAAATTTCACTTTCTTCATTCCTTTCATGCTAAGTTGAATCCAATTGGTATTTGACTCTTATTTCTATTCTCTCACAGATAGTGAGAATTCCTGCCGATGTAGAGAGAGAGATGAGACATAGGCACCGGCACCCGTCATGCATGGACATGGTAGAGCACGAGATCAGGGCCAGGGTAGAGCTAGAGTAGCAACACCAGCTCAGGGTGGAGCACAGGGATTCAGTCAGTCCCGTGCTAGATCAGAGTCCCTAGAGCCACATATTGAGCCTCAGGATGATATACTAGAGGAGGAGATGGGAACAACCCAATTACAATATGGATTTTCTGCTACACCAGTGATGTAGGATACACTGGTCAGATTGTTGATTATTTTATATGGCTTTGCTTAGACAGACACACATCCTACTACTCCGGGTGGTTCTCAGACCCGTGCAGGAGGGGGCAGACTAAGACCCTCAAGTTTCGTATACTTGGTATTCATCCTGCGGTGATGTTAGTACCACACATAAATGAGCTTCATGCTCTATAGTTTGGTCCCTGGTCTATTGGAGGGACAACTATGACCCACAATGAGTGGAAAATTTGGGAGCACTTCTCAAACATGAAGCCTCCTACGTTCTTTGGGCAGCCCGAGGAGGATGCATATGAGTTCATTGTGAGCAGCCATGAGAGGTTTCATATCTTAGGTAATGTAGAGTCTCACGGGGTCCCTTTAGCTAAGAGGTGACGTGAAGAAGCGGTGGAGGGCGTATGTTGATAGTTTGCCTGCGGCGATGCCTCCATTAATATGGGTTCTATTCTATAGGGTTTTTATGGAGAAGTATATGCCATTAAGCTTGCATTTGCGCAAGAGAGATGAGTTTCAGAATATTAGCCAGGGAAATTCTTTAATTGCGTAGTATGAGACTCACTTCCATGCCTTATCCCGTTATGTGGTATAACTGTTACCTACTGAGGCAGAGCGAGTGAGTTATTTTGTACAAGGATTGAGTATTCTGCTTTATTTATCCACATTGCAGTTAGTGGTATCGGGAGCTTCTTTTGAGACTGTGGCATAGCATGCCAGGATGGTGGAGTCAGTGATATGTGGTTTGTCTAGATATAAGCCCGATAAGAGGGCTAGGTGATATGGTCAGTTCAGTGGTTCTACTTCCCGTTGTTATGGGTATCATGGGAGATATCAGTGGTCGCAACCTAGTCAACCAATTTTAGCAGCTCTATAGATTTATAATGGTTATAGTGGGGGATAGTCATCCAGGGGTTCTCAGTCTAGATATTCAGACCTTGGTGGTTCAGGTTCTTCTATCTGTATTCATCAGCCTTCAGCGGCCAAGACCTGTTTTGAGTGTGGAGAGGTTGGGCATTTCAAGAAAGATATCCCTAGACTTATATCGAGTGTATCCCGTGCACATAGGACTATAGCACAGCCAGCCAGATGTGGTAGTCAGAATAGCTAGAGAGGATCTTATTTATGCCATGATGGCCATCAATCTGGGCATGGTGGATCCCAGCTAGGGAGAGAGTGAGCTCGATCGGTTTGAGGTAGCCAGTCGGGTACTCAGTCTGAGGTAGGATGCACCCATTTCTATGCATTCCCTAGGAGGTCGAGGATAAGGCATCTGACACAGTCATCACATGTATCATTTCAGTTGATCATTAGACTACTACTTTGTTATTAGATGCAGGGTCTACATTATGTTATGTGTCTACCTACTTTTCTGCTAAATTGGAGATATGGTGTGATATGCTTGATATTTCTATTTATGTGTCTACTTAAGTCAGTGATTCTGTGATTGTTCATAGAGTATACCGCATGTGTGTAGTTACTTTCATGGGGTACGACACTTGGGTAGATTTGGTCATCTTAGATATGATGGATTTCGATGTTATCTTGTGTATGGAGTAGTTATCACCATATCATGCAATTTTTTATTACTATTTTAAGACGGTCACGCTAGCTATGCCTGGTATTCTTATACTAGAGTGGAGAGGCATTCCCAACTCTGATCCTAGGAAGGTTATATCTTATATTTGAGCTAGTAAGTTAGTGGACCAGGGTTGTTTGACTTACTTTTCTCATATTCGTGATATGAGTGCAGAGACTTCTTCCCTTGATTCTGTTCCAGTAGTTAGTGAGTTCAGAGATGTTTTTCCTTTAGATTTACCAGGTATGCCATCAGACAGAGACATTGACTTCTATATTGATCTCGAGTCGGGTACCAGACCCATTTCTATTCCTCTGTACCGTATGGCTCCAGTTGAGTTGAGAAAGTTGAAGGAGCAACTTCAGGATTTGTTGAGTAAGGTCTTCATTCGACCTAGTGTATCTCCGTAGGGTGCTCCCGTCTTGTTCGTGAAGAAGAAGGATGGCACTATACATATGTGCATTGATTATAGACAGTTGAACAAGGTCACTATTAGAAACAAGTGTATGGTTCTGTGTATTGATAACCTGTTCGACCAGCTTCAGGGTGCTTCTATGTTTTCGAAGAGGATTTGAGGTCTGGCTATCATCAGCTGAAGATCCAGGTCGAGGATGTTCCCAAGACGGCTTTCCGGACTCAGTATGGGCATTATGAGTTCTTGGTGATGTCATTTGGGCTTACCAATGCCCCTGTAGCTTTCATGAATTTGATGAATGAGACATTTAATATGTATTTGGATTCATTTATTAAAGTGTTTATTGATGACATCATGGTATATTCGAAGAGTCTGGAGGATCACGAGCAACATCTAAGAGTGGTCATTGGGATTTTGAAGGAGAATGAGTTGTATGCTAAATTATCAAAGTGTGAGTGTTGGTTGAGTTATGTGGCATTCTTGGGGAATGTGGTGTCCAAGGATGGGATTATGGTTGACCCTAAGTCGATAGAGGTAGTCAGGGACTGGCCTAGACTGACCTTTGTGATAGAGATTCGGAGTTTCGTGGGTCTTGCTAGTTATTATTGCTGGTTTGTCAAAGGATTCTCTTCTATTACTTCTTATCTAACACGTTTGACTCAGAAGGAGATTCCTTTCTAGTGTTTTAACGAGTGTGAGCAGAGCTTCCAAAAGCTCAAGACGTTATTAACAACAACTTTGAGTTTATCCCTTCCAGTGGATAGAAAGGACTTTACTGTGTATTATGATACTTTGAAGATTGGTTTGGGTTGTGTGTTGATGCAATATGGTAAGGTGATTGCTTATGCATCGAGGCAGTTGAAGGTGCACGAGAAAAATTACCCTGTTCATGATTTGGAGTTGGCAGTCATTGTGTTTGCATTGAATATTTGGAGGTATTATCTTTATGGTAATTATTGTGAGGTGTATACCAATCACCATAGTCTTTAGTATGTGTTTAATCAGAGGTACTTGAATTCTAGGTAGCGTCGGTGGATAAAATTGTTAAAGGATTATGACATGACAATTTTGTATCATACGGGAAAGGCCAATGTGGTGATAGATACTTTGATCCGAAAGATGGTTAGTATGGGGAGTTTAGCTTATTTGATTATTTTTGAGCATCCTTTGTCATTGGAGGTTCAGTCTCTGGCCAATCATTTTGTGAGGATCGATATTTTGAATCCAGGTAAGATTCTAGCTTGTGTGGAGATGAGGTCGTCTCTATTGGATGAGATTTGGGCACACCAGTATAATGACGTGGGGTTGTGCAAAATTTGAGATAAGGTGATGAGTGGTGAGGCCATTATTAATAGTGAGGGTGTTCTGAGGATCAAGGGTAGAGTGTGTGTGCCTCGTGTGGAGATTTGACTAGATTGATTATGGAGGAGGCACACAACTCTAGGTATTCGATTCATCCATGTGATACTAAGACATATTGTGATTTGAGGCAGCACTAATGGTGGGGGAGGATGAAGAGAGACATTGCTGATTTTGTGTCTCAATGTCAGAACTGCCAGCAGGTCAAGTATGAGCACCAGCATCCCGGTGGTGTGTTGCATAGGATACCCATTCTCGAGTGGAAATGAGAGCCCAAGAGTTTAGGCAAGTTTGATTCTATTTAGGTCATCGTTGATAGAATGACCAAGTCCACATATTTTATTCCAGTTAAGATGACGTATAATGCAGAGAAGTTGGCTAAGATATATATCCAGGAGATTGTTCATCTTCATGGGGTTCCTATATCTATCATCTCGGATTAGGGTACTCAATTAACTTCGCATTTCTGGCAGACTTTGCATAGATAGTTGGATACACGCATGGATCTCAGTACATCGTTTCACCATCAGACTATCAGACAATCTTATCAGACTATTCAGGTATTGGAGGACATGTTATGAGCCTGTGTGATTGACTTTGGGGTTCATTGGGACCAACACCTACCTTTGTTAGACTTTGCATAAAACAACAACTATCACTCTAGTATCGATATGGCACCATTCGAGGCCTTGTATGGTAGGAGATATCGATCTCTGATTGGTTGGTTTGATGCATTAGAGGTCCATCATTCGGGTACTAATCTGTTGAGAGACTCTTTAGAGAGAGTGAAGGTGATCCAGGATAAGCTCCTGGCAGTGCAGAGCAGGCAGAAGGAGTATGCAGACCGAAAGGTCCGAGATTTAGAGTTCATGGTTGTTGACAAGGTTCATCTAAAATTTTCACCCATAAAGGGGGTAATGAGATTGGCAAGAGAGAGAAGTTGAGTTTGAGGAATATCTGACCATTTGAAGTCCTTTAGAGAGTGGGAGGGGTGTCATATGAGTTTGCTCTACCACCGGGTCTTTCAAGCGTTCATCCAGTCTTTCATGTGTATATGATAAAGAAGTATCAAGCAGATGATTCTTATAATATCCAGTGGGACTATGTATTGCTTGATCAAAATCTAGAGTTCGAGGAGGAGCCTGTGGCTATTTTAGACAGGCAGGTAAGGAAGTTGAGATCGAAAGAGATAGCTTCAGTGAAGGTTCAGTGGAGGCATCGTCCTGTCGAAAAGGTGACTTGGGATACTGAGTTGTATATACAGAGTAGATATCCTAGTTTGTTCACTTATTCTAGTACGTTCCCTTTTGTTAATTTCTCTCTGTTCGAGGATGAACGACTGTTTAATTAGTATCTGATGTAACGACCTGCCCATTTTTTTTTGCTAAAGACCCTTATTTTCTTGTTTGACCTTTCTCATAGTCTTTATGTTGGGTTTGTGATGTGCAAGTTTGGTGGTACTTATCCCCAGGTCTATTTTCATGAGTTTCGGATGAAAAAGCCTAAATTTGGAAACTTAGGGTTGGTTAGTTTGACTCAAAGTTGACTTCAGGTTAGATTAGTTCATTTCCTGGTTCCGTAGCTTCCGGTAGTTCTGGAGGGACATTTATGACTTAGTCGAGTCATTGGTTCACTTCCCGAGACAATCAGATGTGTTGTGTGGTCTTATTTGTAAAATCTGGTTAATTGATTTTCTCGGACGATTCTTTAGAAAAGTATGCCTTAGGTCAGTTATTAGTGAAATCTGGGGGTACGAGCTAGTTCACAACATTGTTGACCTTAGACGAGCATATTTGGTTTGTGTCCGGGGGGTTCCGGGAGTATTTCGGGTGGTTGATTGAAGTTGTGATTAATTTTTCATTGATGGTGTCTGGTGTCCACCATGGTGGCAACAGTATCGGCTCTGGTGTAACATCCCATACTTTTGGGTCACAGTTTGAATCGCTAGGCGTATGTATAATCTCTAGGCGTGTGTAAATAGACCAGAGCGTTGGGAATATTTATGTTATATCTTACTTTGGGGAGAGTTTATATTATGACTTTAGGGAGAGTTTTGACGTTGAGGAGTAAATCGTGAGGCAGTCCATTTCATTTTGGCTTTGGAGAATTAAGATTAAGAGTGGTCGTGAATTATTTATGTAAATCATACCAAATGGATTTGGTATGAAACTGAAACAGTCCTTGCATTTCGTCACTTTGGAAAAATGAATTTTCCTCTTTTCCTTTCTGTGATTTCGTGTTATGCTCGACCAAATTCTTATTTTGGTTCAGGTTTTCTCCCTGTATTGACGTATGTTAAGGAAAATTATTTCTTTCTTTTGGCATGTTCTATGTAACAAAATATAACCGTGATATTGCTCCACAATTTATTCTACTCTTAGTAGTTAAGAATATTCATGTTATTGATTTCTATGCTAAAAGCATATCTAAATATGTTTCCAAGACCTTATTGAGGCATATGGAAATTATGTTGATACTCACAGTGTTAGCCAAAGATGCAAGGATATTATGTCACTTAGGGTGTTTTATTATTGTTCATGCATTTTCATTTGCATTGCATTCATATATTATCCTGGATCCATATGTGCTATGCACACTACTATATGGTAAATATTTTATATATAGGGGATATGGGGAAAGGGAAAGACGTTATATACGCACACCACTTGCAGCTAGTACAAACTATCACAAAATAGCCTTAAGAGGCCAATATTGAGGCCTGTGTGGACGATATAATCTGATGCCCATAGAGGTAGTTATGGGAAGTAAGATGCATGTGTGGCCATTAGTATACTTGTATGGCCTTGTCGGCCTTGGTATGGGTATGTATATATCTAAGTTGGTTTTCTGGATAAAGATTTCACATACTGGTCTTTCGGCTTAGTCCGTATTTAATTACGATTGGGTGTTGATAGTGTGATTGGTGGTACCCGACGGGTTGGGTCAGGGTGCCCGTCGCGGCCCTCCGATTTGGGTCGTGACAAACTTGGTATCAGAGCATGTCTGTCCTAGGGAGTTTACAAGTCGTGTCTAGTAGAGTCTTGTTTATGGGTATGTTGTGCACCATACTTATAAGTAGGAGGCTGCATGCCATTTAAGGATAGTTTCCATTCTTTCATCTCATACATCGTGCAGTAGAGCTGAGTCTTAAGAATTCGAGTTTAACTCGTTCCTTATACTATTCCAGTAATGCCGGTTACCAAAAAGAGTTCGGTTAGTTTATACTCGTAGCCAGTAAATGAGCGATTTCTACCAAGACTATTGATATGGCAGAAGGGGCAGTATTATTGTTAAAATTCGAGATTATGAGAAGTTGTCTCACTCATAAACGAAAGATGGATGCAAGCCTTGAAAGCAAAATGTTTAGTAAGGTAAAAGAAGTACTAAGCATCGGAACGCATAAGATTGTAAGGATTTTATCTGTAGACCTTATCGTATTTACGATTACAGCAATACCTTCTTCCAGAAGAATTATGATTAGCAGGGAGATTGAAGTTGGATTGAGTGCAAATACGAGTGGTATGCTCTCTATTGAGATAGATCCGTCAAGGGATATGAGTAAGTCGCTCTCCCAGGGATCGACGATATTTAAAGAGTTCAAAGATGCCGATATCTCTGGATCAAAGTTGTAAAGGTCAAGTGAGACCGCCCCGACCATCTTATAGTCAAGTAGCAACTTTGATAGAAGCATCAGAAGGAAAGAAATTCAGAGAGCAAAGTATATGGAGCATAGCCGCGAAAAGGCTAGAAAGTGCAACAATTGAGCCATAGCAACAGAGAACAAAATGCAGCAGCATATCCATCATTAAACTACCAAAGTGTACCAAGAAGATGCAGCAACAATGGGTTCAGAACAACAGCAGTCAGATAGCCTTAACATGTAGCATATTCTCAGGATGTGCAACAACTTATCAAAGTTCAACGCTTGAGAAATGATCTGTTCACTCAAGATTTGCTGTAATAGGCAACAACAAGGTACAACCACAATAAGTGGAAATAAAAATGATAGCATAGGAAAGTCTCTAGATAATAACAGTGGTTTAGACAACAAACATAGCAGCCACTGCTTTTCTTCCAATATTCAGCAAAGTAGCAACAATTTCATTTCAAGTTCAGCAGCAGCTCGAGGACATTTGGGATTTGAAAATCACCAAGTCATGCACATAAAAGAGGGGTGAAGAATGAGTATCACAACTTGGTCAAGTGACAAATGGATTATTATATTAGATAAAGGTTAGAATATTCAAAGGAGTGGGTGAGCACACAAAATAGCTTCATGAATATAACCTCTGTATAATAATAGGGGCATTTGAGGATAAGAATTATACTACAATCAAAGGATGGTGGTAGGAAATATGAAAACAGTTAATAAGTATGAATGAAAAGGTATGATTAAGTATCAAGGAAGAAATGTTTTCTACTTAATGACGAATAGAATAAAGGATTACAACAAGAAGGATAAAAGTGGATGAGATTATAGTTATGCAGGTCTCACAAAGGTATGATTATTCTTGAACATCGTAAGGATCAATGGTGGAGGAGGTATAGAAGGAACTGTTTGGCCAAAGGTGGCGATTCTCTGATGTGCAGAAAGGGAGTATGAAGAGGTTCCTATGGCTATCCTAGATCGACAACTCCAAAAGCTGAGGACTAAAGAAGTAGCCTCTGTGAAGGTAGTTGTATTTTGGCCTACGTAACGGGGATTAGATATGTCACCCCAACATTCGAGGACGAATGTTTCTAAGGGGGAAATGATGTAACATCCGGTACTTTTGGGTCACGGTTTGAATCGCTAGGAGTATGTAAAATTTCTAGGCGTGTGTAAATAGACCCGAGAGTTGGGAAAATTTATGTTATATCTTACTTTGGGGAGAGTTTATATTATGAATTTGGGGAAAGTTTTGATGTTATAGAGTAAATCGTGAGGCAGTCCATTTCATTTTGACTTTGGAGAATTAAGATTAAGAGTGGTCGTGAATCATTTATGCAAACCATATCAAATTCCATTTGGTATGAAACTGAAACAGTCCTTGAATTTTGTCACTTTGGAAAAACGAATTTGCCCCTTTTCCTTTCTGTGATTTCGTGTTATGCTCGACCAAAATTCTTACTTTGGTTCAAGTTTTCTCCACGTATCGAGGTATGTTAAGGCAAATTATCTGTTTCTTTTGGCATGTTCCATGTAACAAAATATAACTGTGATACTGCTCCACAATTTATTCTACTCCTAGTAGTTAAGAATATTTATGTTATTGATTCCTATGCTAAAAACATGTCTAAATATATTTTCAAGACCTTATTGAGGCATATGGAAAAGATGTTGATATTCACAATGTTAGCCAAAGATGCAAGGATATTATGTCACTCAGGGTATTTTATTGTTGTTCATGTATTTTCATTTGCATTGCATTCATATATTACCCTGGACCCATATGTGCTATGCACACTACTATATGGTAAATATTGTATATATAGAGGACATGGGGAAATTGAAAGGCGTTATATATGCACACCACATGCAGCTAGTACAGACTATCACAAAAGAGCCTTAAAAGGCTAATATTGACGCCTACGTGCATGCATGTGTGGCCGATATAACCTGATGCCCACAGAGGCGATTATGGGAAGTAAGATACATGTGTGGCCATTAGTATACCGCATTTACATCACGCATACATTCATTAACCATTATATGGTATGATGCCCACAGAGGTTGTTATGGTAAGGAAGATGCCCAAATAGGCTGAGGTATATGGTTACTGCATTGTGCATAACATTTAGGCATATGTATTAGGGCCCTCAGATGCATTTATTTATAGTCAGCTATTTCTGTTTCAGTTATTGGTATATCTCTGTTATGCTATTATTCTTGCCTGACATACTCAGTACATCAGTTGTATTGACGTCCCTTTTGTCAGGGGATGCTGCGTTTCGTACCCGCAAGTTCAGTTAAAGAGGGTGACGGTTCACGTTAGTAGGTTGCTGGTTCAGCTGATGTTAGAGCACTCTATTTGTTTCAGAGTTGCAGTCTGGTCCTTGTGATGTCATATATTCCTTAGAGGCTTGTAGACATGTGTCCTGTGTATAGTAGACTTGTATGGCCTTATCGGCCTTAGTATGAGTATGTATACATATAAGTTGGTTTTCTGGATAAATATTTCACAAACATGTCTTTCGGCTTAGTCCGTATTTAATTACGATTAGGTGTTGATAGTGTGATTGGTGGTACCCGTTGGGTAGGGTCCGGGTGCCCATCGTAGCCCTCTAGTTTTAGTTGTGACATCTGGTTGGTCTACTTCAGCGGGAGGTAGGCTCGTTGAAGTAGCGGTTAGGGATTGGGGGTTTCTGCCTCTGCGGAATCAGGTCCGCCGTGCCAAGGGGTGAGGTGTCAAGTGAGCCTCGCCCCAACGAAGGGTTTTTTGCTGCAGTTGGTCCGGTCTAGCAGAGTCGATCCTACAAAGGCAGAAATACTGTACCATCTCCCTATATAATCCGTAGGTCAGAAAATTCTTAACCCAAAATATAAAATCTCAAAACTAGCACCACCCTTGGAGGAAATTCAGAACCCTTGGAGCATTTTGGCCTAGAGGTAATAGATTCCTTCCTTTTTATTTCTTAAGTGATGTTTGTAAGCTCTTAAATGGTGATTTAGCATATTGTGTTGGAGAAAATGGATTTCATGTGTTATGAGAATACGGGTGTTATATGGTTGATTTTAATAGAGGTTTGTGGATTTAAAAGTGATATTATGGTGAACTAGGATTGGGTAATGATAGATAATCATGTGTCTAAGCTTAATTTGATTATAGAAGCGTGTTTTCAAAACGGGGAAATTCTAAGGTTTCAAATTGGGGCTTTTTGATTATTTTTCAATTGGAGTTTCAATTGTGGATAGATTTTCAATTAATTTAAGGATATGATTACTTAGTATGCTATAATGGTTTTTGAGTATTAAAGTTTGAGTATTTGTGACGTTGGCCTGGGTCGGTATTTTAAGATCGTGTTTGTAAGGTCTTTATTTTATATGTTATGGAAGCCTTGTATTTACAAATAGAATATATGTGTGAATAGGCTTCGATCTTCGCGCGGCGCAAATGAGAGGCAAAACTGTCATTAAGGCTTGATTATGTAGCACACTTGCTCGACTTTGAGGTAGCATACAATTTAGCGTTTGAGACTATGATAGATGTAATTAGTTATAAATATTGAGGGGTATTAGGCGTGTTATGAGGGTCCCAGTCAGGCAGTTATGATGAACGTTTGAATGGGTACCGGTATTGAACTGTGATGATGGGGTTTGGGGAATCAACCTCGTGCTGGTTCTGACTGTTGATAATTTGGGATTTTCGTCATAGTTGCTTGATATGTTTACTCATCACACATGCTTTCGACATGATATCTTGGATTGTGTATGTGTATTGAATTCCTGGAAGCATGTGATATTTCATATCTTATCTGGTTGCATTTTATTATATCATGATATCTTGTGATGCAATAAAGGAGGGGTGTTGGTGGGTAAGTGGGTCGGGTCTTGGTTATATTCGGGTGGACCCGAAATTTGATGCCAAAAAGGGGTCTTGGGTTCTCGGTTTGGCCGGGCAATATGGTATTTGTTGACTGTTTCTGGTAGTTGAGTTTAGAATTGGGCTTGGGCATTTTGTGGAGTTTTTACCGGTGTGTTGAGGGTCAAAATAATGTTCGGGACTTGGTGGTTTGGTGGTAGCACGGCCTCGGAAATGATCCGAAACAGTGAGGTTCTCGGTATGGTAGTTTATGCGGACTGTTTGTGGTTATCGTGATTGGACGTATAGTTATTTGTAGTTTCGTGTAGTGACCTTTATAGTGGAGGTTAGAGAAATGTTTTGGAACGTGGTGGTGAAAGGATTGAAGTGGTTTGGGACGAGGGATGAACACGGAATGCGAGGTGCAAGTCCGAGTACACTCCAAGTGTTAGAGATTTGATTCGGTTAAGTGTTTGGTTCGGTTGTTATGGTTTAAGTGAGGTGTGGTCGATATGTCAAGGATAGAGATATGGGGGTTTTAATGCCCAAGTTGACACCAAGACGAAGGTGACTAATTTCACAAGGTCTAGTCCGGGGTTGCTAAGTATAAGCCCGTGAACAAGCCATGTAAGGGTGGCCGGAAACCTTAAGATAAACCCTAGGCTTAGGCTAGGTTGGATCACACAAGTTCCAACGTTTGCTCGCAACCAAGAGGGTTCCCTAATCTTGGGTTTTTATTAGGTCACACAAGTCCTAACCAAGACTTACACTGAACTGAAGGTGGCTCACACAAGAATCGTGTTCCACACAAGGACCGATGGGTGTAATCAACACACAAGTTTATATTTCACTCAATATTCAACATATATATTACATAGTCCTAAGGGTCCTATTTATAGTAACATACGAACCTTTCTAAAAGATAAACTAAAAGACAAAGACTCAACCTCTCGGTCGAGTATGAACAAGTGGGGACGGGTGTGGATTGGCTTGGGGACCAAGTTGGTTCTCGGCTATGGTGAATATAATGGGAAAGGGTTTGGATTTTCTTGGAGACAAAGTTGAACTCAAACTCCTTCACACCTCTTTGTGGTATCCAAGTAGAAGAGTGGATGGATTTGGCTTCTCAAGACTTCATCTTCTTGGAACTAGTTTGGAAGCTTCCATTCCTTGCACCAAGGAGTGGTTTTCGGCCACCTCTTCATCTCCCCTAGGCCGAGCTTGACTTGTTGTTGAATGGTCTTCTTGGAAGCCTCTTGTCCTTGCCACTTTCTCGGCCAAGTCACTTGTTGTCCGTGCCATCTTGGCACGTTCGGCCATGTCACCTTCCTTGGCATTCTCATCTTATTGATTGTTTCCTAAAGCAAGCTAAGGATTATTACATGGTTTTATTATGTCCTATGGCAACTAGTAACTAACCTAGAATTTTAAAGATAATAAAATAAATGCAAGGTCTCGTCCAGGACCAACAAAAAAGGCCGAATAAAAGCTTGCCCTCTTAAGACAATTAAGTTATGGTTCCTAATCCGCCCCATAGTCCATGCCATTCTCGGCCCTTAGTCGTGGGTCGATGGTCAATCTTTGACACCTTTGGTTCTTCATTCAACCACTTGAATTGAGAAGTTAAGTTTGGACCCTTTCTTGCATTATATTGCCTGATTATGGCTACACTGAGATGATGTTGATACGCGGGGATGGATTGAGGTTGCACGCCTACAACATGATATTATTATATCCAAGAGTTGGGCTCCGTGATCCGATGAGTTATTTCAGAGCGGAGGGGTATATGGACTTTGCGGGTCCCCAATGGGTGACTTTCATATGGCATACTCCTAAGAAGTGTGTATATTGGTTGATGGAAAGGTACATTGCATATGCATTGCATACATATCAGACATATATGTGTCATATCATTGATTAGTTGCTATTAAACTTGTATTGGAAGTGATTGTTGACGATTCGACTAAGTCTTTATATAAAAGGATTATATTTGTTTGATACTTGAGTTATGGTAGAACTTTTTAAAGGGGAATAGTGTGAATAGGTTTGAACTTTTATGGAACAAGTAAGCATGCGAACTCTATGAACCTTTATGTGAACTATGTCAGGTAAGCATGTGAACTCTCTGATTATGTACTTCCGTCGTTGTTGGCCTATGATGTCTACGGGGGTACGGGGGTACTTATGCTACACTTGCTGCATCTTTTCTGATGCAGATACTGATCCACCCACCTGCTCGAGACCATGTGGTTGAGTTCGAGCAGTTGATCCTCGGTATTCAGGGTGAGAATGCTATCTTCGGCATACCCTTACATGCTCTTTGTTTATCACAGTCTTTTATTACACTTGAGAGACTTGTTTCAGACTATGTATTTGTTTTTGGTCTGCGTACCCATTTCTCAGACTTGTATCAGAATTTTAGTTCACTTATACCTACAGACTAGATCATTTGGGGGTGTTGGTTGTGACAGACTTATCCTTTTTCCATATTATATATTATCAGACAGCTTATGTAGAAGTATGTTTCTTCCGCTTTTATTTATAGCTTATCATGTTTATGATTCTGGGGAGTGGTTCTCCTACGTGGTGGGATTATGTAGGTGCCACCACGATTCTTGAAAAAGGGTTCATGACACAAACCAAAATGTATAGCTAACTTAAATAAGACATGAATGACAAACAGACACTGGGAAGACAAAAAGTGGGCATGCTTGCAATATGAAACTTTTTAGGGTTAAATTAGACATCTACAACTATAATCATGTTGTACATTTACGTATAATGAGACTGCAGAACAAGATACAACACATTTAACTTAATATATATGCACACATGTCCTAATAGACACAAGGTGATTCTAGAGGTGGCATAGGCATGATCTAGATGAGACTAATGAGGCAGAACAAATGATACAAGATGACTCAAGGGTCCTTCATGCCAAGGGGTAAACATCTTGATGCTTAACCAGCAGCACATACTTCTAAACTATTCAGTGAGACCTTGAAATCCACAGAGATGAACCAAATTATAAATAACAAGATATATTTCAGGTATACAAGATTAGTCAAAGTCTAAATCATTCCCCATGGTCATGGTCATGCTATCCTCTACCTCAAATAAGGCATAATATGATTAAGGTGGTTACTGAAAAAGTTACAAGTTTAATCAATTAGTAGGCTACAACCGAGGCAAAACAAACAACTTGTATAGAGGCAGAAAATAGTCAAAGACTCCACAGGACTGTCCTATTCATAGATTTTGGGGCTCACTATGAATGTACAATACCCATGAACCAAAGCATGCACATACACGTTTTCTTATCATCTCATGATTATCCTAAATTTTCCACTACATATTCACAAGCAAGTTGATAGAGGTCCAAAACCAAATCTTTCACACCACAACATTCAGCTGAGTCGAGTTACCTACAGTGACATCAGTATGAAAGATGTATTGAATATTTAAGGTATATAACAAATGTTAACAGAAGATATAACATAAGAGATATGGGTACAAAAGTCACCCTGAAACTCAAAACAAGCCACTGAGGACCTACCTGTCACAATCATGAAGATATATGCATGTCTACAAAAATCAAGTCGCTTAGTAGGGCCATATAATGTAATATCCCACCTCTTTGTGGGGTAAATCATATCATAATATATATATGTACCTGGCCTCGATGAGGACTCGGTCATACCCGGTCCAGATGTGAGACTCGGTAATATCAAAACCAACTGCAGTGGTGTGCACAAATAGGTATCGTACTTGGCCGACTATAGCGTGACTCGATAAGAAAATAGTTATATATATATATATATATATATAAGTGCAATGCAAGGATTGACTCTGAATGGCCTTATGAATCCAATCAGAGTGACTCAAGGTCGTTATCCTTCAATTATCATTTTGTAACTGTGTATGTATCAATTATCTGAGAGTCAATAAGGATCATAAAAAGACATAAGATTCACGATGTTATGAAGGCGGGAAGTTATCCTGGCAAAGAACTATAGGAGTCATGAACTATAACAATATGAAATAATAAGGTTCACAAGCTAGTTTTTGAGAATAGATTCCCTTTTGAAATAACGACGTTATGGTTATGTTTCTTCGTAGATCATGCCAAAAGAAAGAAAGAGTGAGCGTTAAAATGCCTTGGACACTAAGTTACAAATGTCTCAAGAGTCCTCGCACCTTCTGCAGATGGTTATCTATATCATATAAAGGATTATTATCAATATCAAGCTCATATCTTATTAGAGTTTTCATTTAGACAATTCGTCGAATAAATTGTAGGCAATACTTCATAAGGTTGTTTCTAGGTCAAATTTGACATATCTCGGCCCCACAACCTTCATATTTACTTCTACTCCTTCCTACCAAGATATTATTTACAACTCCATTTAATAGACCAATTCATGTGAAATCAGCCCATACAACATAATTTGATTCCAAGGTTCATAAACACATGATTTCTTAAGAATTTTCCATTAATATTAACCCAATCCTTGCACATGATTAAGAGTAAGCTAAAGAGTGTGAGACATACCTCAATTCCATCATGAACACTCCAATTTCCAGTTTACGTCATCATCAAAACTCATTCGAAACTGCCGCAACAAAGAAGAATAGAAACTAGTGATATGTTCGGGGTTCTTTACATAAGATTTGCATAGTTTACCTTGGGTTATTAATTGGGATACTTAAGAGTCTTGAAAAAATGTTTCCAGAGGGTTAGGGATATAGTTAGGGTTAGGTTTGGTTGAAGAATAGACAAAAATGACCATGAATCACTTAAATCCGAAACTAAGTCAGCCACCGACCAAATTGACGGTTCGTATAATTTTGTACGGTCCATCAATTTGGACCGTACAACATGCCTCCAAAAATACGGTGAGGGCTCCCATTTTGACGGTCCATACAATTTTATATGGTACGTTCTTTTGGCTTGTCAAATTGGGATTCTGCAGATTTTCATCAAAATATATTTTCTTCGATCCGTTTAACTTCTATACACTCTGGTACTTCCATAAACATCCTGAAAGCTCTCATTATCCTTACGTAATGTCACTTATCTTCCCAGAATAACGATATTAATTGACAACATGACGAAACGTAAAACTACGAGGCGTAACATCTTTCCCCCCTTAAGAAACATTCGTCTGTGAATGTTGAAGACATTCTAACTTCCAAGTTTATCAAAATTTTGGCAGAGTTTTCCTTGTAAGCAAAACTATCCAAAACCTGACAAACATCCCAAACACACATCCAATACCATACAGGTAAATATAATAGCAATATATCTTCAAATCAGCCTCACACGGCTGCTTGTACTTATAATAACAAGAAAAAGGTTAGCGATAACTCACCTTAACATTTTCCTACTGACATGTTAGTTGCACTTGATACACTTGTTTCAGCAACACCATCTAAATAAGATACATGGATCAACTTCGGTAAACATAATAGGAATAGAAGGATCGTTTCGCACAAATATTAACATGAAGCTGAAGTTTGAAACATCCGAGTATAGCAATTCTTATATTCTTCGACAATATTGGCAGAGTTCTTTCATACAAAGGAATATCTCAATCCGTCGCGCAATTAGATGCCATAGCTATTTCCTTATAGGATTATACAAGCATAACACTGTTGGTACATCATCGACTTCCACAATGTCGTACATCACCTTTACAAAGTTGCTTAGCAAACTATAATTCATTCGAATTGTTGAATCTTGATGTCTGAACTATGTCTTTCTTTTCTTTGTTACAATTCGTGTCTCATAATGGGGTTTAGGTGCCAGAGCTTATAGGTATTAAGTATAAGTGAGATTACGATGAGAGAATATGGCACGGTGATTGTTAAAGTTATGGATTTGGATATGATATGGCTATTTGAATATATTTTGTCCTCTATTTTCCTTTCCATTTTCTTATTACATCCTTATACGGTCCTTTCTTAATACACTCACATTGTCCCACCTAAAGACCTAAATTATGAACAGCTCACTGGTCTTGGAATTTCTTTCATCAGTAAGTTCCTTTTTCACTTTTACATTTCCATCATGACACTACTTAAAATGAATATCCAATAAACATCTCTAATTTGGATTATACTTTATTTGTCGGCTACTTCATTTCTCAACCGAGTTCGGTACTATGATCGCGAACGTTTCAGACAAAGTTTTCTTTCTTTGTCAAGTTATATCCTGCTCCTGTAATCGAATCTCTTAAAATATCCCCTCATTAAGTTAAGTATTTCCTTATGATTCATTACATCAAATTCGATATTGTTACTTAGGGTCACTTCCCTTTTCGTGATTCAATAAGAGTCATATCCCTTTGCTATATAGATAACTTTGTATTATCGATCTGCTAGTATGTCGTTTAGGAGTTATTGATTCGCATATGATTATTCAAAATTCCTTCCAGGTTCTATATATTCACTTTCTACCTGAGTTCGGTGATCTGAACCTTGGCTTAATTGGCTCATTTAGGGGTAAGGATAATCCTGAACATCTAGAGCCTCTTTTGACTGGTTCCTCCAACATCTGTTTATTATAAAGAGAGATTGTACAATGACTCAAGATAACTTTGAAGGCAAGTTGTCGGCCAAACTTTGATTGTGTAGGCAGTCTTAGTTGTTACGATGCATACTTATAGGTCATTTAGGTATTAATTTCCTGAACTAGAATAGTTTCCAATGGTAATGATATGACCCACAAGAATCCTCGGACTACTCAATAGTCTCCATGCAATATTTCAATTCTAAGGGAAAATTTCCTTGTGTATTGTTAATCAATATACTACATTCTTGGATCTTGATAAGGTTCCCGCTATTTCCTTTACTTCACATCACATCATATCCCAATGGACTCTAGACGAGGCTATTTGCCTTGATGCTCACCCAATTCCTAATATAAGAGAGAATTTATTTGCCTTCTACTTCGGGGAGTGATCATCATCTGGTTTCTATTACGGCTGGTCACCTATTACCTCTTTGGATTGATTCTTTTCTATAGCTTCCATAATGCCTCTACTTCTCCATGGTACACGACCCAATCATCCATTATCTCTCTGTTCATTACGTCAGAACTTCTTGTTTCTTATAATGCCTCTAATTTGGATACTTCATTAATAATGTTATGTATTCCAAGATAGGTTCATTAGCCCTTAGTTGTACCCTACATTTGCTCGAGTTGTCTTTCTCCATTTGCATTATCCCCTTTCTATTTACCTAAATTTCCTTTTTTCGTTAAATACTGGAAACAAGACATTCTCCCACTTTCGATGTTACTTCCCCTTTTTGTTGGCCTTAGTTCCTAAGCGTCTACTATTTTTACCGACTCCGGTTTAGTGCTTTTTGAAAACAACATTTTTTTCATGTTAAGAGTGCAACACCTGACCATTGTAACTCTGAGATCCTTTATACGTCATATTTGACTATCCATTCTCTAGGTATCTCATGTACAACTTTTTCTGAAAGAAAACCTTTGACATAGTAGTGTTACTTTCCATTATTCTCATACTAGGGGTCATCCTACCCCCCCTTTTCATTGAAGGATTTACCTTTGCAAGGCGCTGGTTTGCCTGATTCCCCTATGGTCCCCCTACTTAAGTTACCGCTTCTGCCTTTATTTCGTTATTACAGCTTCTTGTGCAACCAATGTCCTTATCCTTACGATCATTGCATTATCTTCCTAGTGGAGTTTCTAGTTCGTTCGAAAATTCAAATTTACCATTACTCATCCGATCATGCCTTTGTTCCATTTACTCTTAATCTTGAATTCTTTTCCTTATCATCTACCTTAGACCATTTTATCACTTCATCATATACTTATATCAAATTTCATTCATTTTTACCTCCACTTAAATATCCTTAAACGTCTTGTCGGCATTCATGATGGAACTAGAGCTTGACGTGTTCAATTTCGAATCGTAGTTAGATTCAATCTTACTACTGATTCGGCTCCCCCCCCCCCCCCCCTTAATTGGTATTAAGGATCTTCTTTACCCGTAATTCAATCAATTAACTTGTACATTACCTTCTTGAGTTCCTTTAAGGATTTCTTGTCTTAGCGTGCTCCTTGTACCATCATTTATGGACGTCAGGTACTATATTTTGGCTCGAAAAGTTTAAGCACCACATTTTTACTAATATTCTTATCTTTAATGGTAGTCGTGTTGTTACGGGTCCCATTCTAGTCTCATTACTATTGTCCTTACCATTACCATCCTTCCTCCGTCTATCTATTTGTGAAACATCCTTCGGCCTCATTACTTTGTCATAACACTTCCACTGGTGTTTACCAGACACCCATTTACTGCTTATCTTTGATTTTCTATCAAATCAAGCCTTATCGCAAACTATCTTCAACCAATTATTCCCTCCAGATCAGCTCATAAAACTATACCATAGGATTCCAAAATCTCACCACTTAATATCGAAAACCCAGTTATCTTTTACTACTATTCACACACGTATTGCTACGGTAAAGAAGATACATCACTTGACTTTAACTAACAAATCCCATCCCCTCTCACAGTCTTCCTAAATGATTCAGTCCTTATGGAGGAATTAGTGTTACTAGTTTAAGCATGATATTTCGCGTCCCTTTACTTTAACTGCTTCCTGAATGAAGCTTCATGTAACTTAACTCCGGAAATCCATTTTCCTTATCAATTTTCTAGGGTTTTCCTTAATTCTCCGGACCCATGAGTACCTCTTTGAATCACGTATTCATTTATCTTCTATGTCCCGATATCACACACGCTATAGGACCTATAAATGTTGGGTATGAATTTGGCTATGAAAGGGTTGGTTCCTGAGTCATTTTACTTAGAAACTGAACATAACCATAGTTTCATTTTCCACCTTCCACTTTTGTTATCCATTTACGTTCTATATATATCTATATGACACAATTTCTACATCAATGATAACCAACCGATTACAAATAAAAACACAGTTATCCTCAATAAAATTGTCAACATACCTAGTTAGTTAGATAACTCTGAAAAACATCAAGACCTCCTATTCCCATTGACTCAAACTTGGGCATCTATATACTCTATGGCTTCTTCTTCAACACCAATAACATTCCTCAATATCACCCGGACACTGCCCATAATGCACTTGTCCACACTGATGGCACAACGACTGAAATACCTCGGGACATTCCTCAACATCACCCGGACACTGCCCATAATGCACTTGGATAAACATACTCTGTCGTGTCTCATTTCACATTACTGACAACGCGGTCTACTACTTCCCACATCTCCTTGTACTTGCCTGATTTCTACCCGGTAGTTTCGATCTGACACATCTTGCAATACTAATCTTTCGTTACCTACCTCCATTCCAAACCTTCCGGTCGGTCTACTAGTTACTTCTTCCTCACCTCTACTCATTCTTGGCAAACCTTGATTAACCGACTTCAATGATAATGGGCCCTTTGGTCTCTCCAAAGGCCTAACATGTGGGGGTATCTGAACATGACCCTGCTCTATAAAGATAACTAGTGGAGTTGTTATACATATGGTACCACTCACATCTAACCCAACCAGAAATGACCGTTGTGTGGATAATTTTGGTATTGTGCGGTCCCTCCTATAATCTGGCAACATCACTGGAATTTATGATATTCAGAAGGGTGATTCCTCTAGGATCTTAGATGGGTACTCTTCCATAGATGAGTCTTCATCTATAGACGGATCTTCTTCCACAAAATAGCTCACATTTCCTTCTGGGGTCCTTATAGTCCTCAAATCCATATTAAAGAGTGGTAATTGGTACCGGCGCCCTAAGGCCCGAGCGTACTAATCCTGATATCTGCGACATACTCAACAACACATAGGCCAACATGAACTCTGATAAATGATTCTTCGAATAAAGATACCTTCATTTGCATGCATAAAAGGACTAACCTATACCTATAAATATACAACAAGGCTGACATGAACACAACAAGTATACTAAAGAGGACGACAAGACCACATAAGATCATAATACACAACACGACTGTCTACAAGACTCTAAAGAGTATAATAACAATATCTGGTCGGGACATGGCCCAGCCACACCCAACTATATACATATGTACACCCATCATAACTATCATCTCACTAGACAGCTCTGAAAGAAATGAGCGTGACAACTTTCAGTTGAGTCGAGTCAAGTCACCTACTTTGAGGAATCATCTGCATCTCTATCTGTACCTACAGGCATGAAATACAGTGTCCCCAGAAAGGGAAATCAGTATGAAAGATGTACTGAATATGTAAGGCAAATAACAAATGTAAACAACATATATAACATAAGAGATATGGGTACAGAAGTCAACCTGAAACACAAATTGGAATTCTGCAGATTTTCATCAAAATGTATTTTCTTTGTTCCATTTAACTTTTATATACATTGGTACTTCCATAAACATCTTGCAAACTCTCATTATCCATACGTAAGGTCACTTATCTTCCCGAAATGCTGGTATCAATCGATAATGCGACGAAATGTAAAACTACGAGGCGTAACAAAATTTATCCTATCATTTAGTATCCAAGAAAAGATGAATAGGCAAAAGCAACAAACATATTCCCATATCACCTTAGAAATAACTCTAGTTCTTAATGAAACATAATTTAAATCACATGTCATAACTGAGCATTTGTACCAATTGTCTATGATGTAAGTAAGGAGGGGTGTTGATGGGTAACTGGGTCAGGTGGTGATGATAATCGGGTTGACCCAAAAATGAGACACAAGTAGGGGTTCTCAGGTTCTCGGTTTGAACGGATAGGGTGGTATTTGATGGCTATTTCGGGTGGTTGTGGTTAGAATCGGTTAATGGTATTTTGTGGGGTTGTCACGGGTGGGTTAAGAGTCAGGATGATGTTTGGTACTTGGTTGTTTGGTGGTGGCGGAAATGAACCGAAACAGTGAGGTTCTAGGTATGGTGGATTATGCGGACTATTTATAGTGGTCGGGATTAGACGTGTAGTTATGGGTAGTTTCGGATAGAGACCTTTATAGTGGAGGTTAGGGAGATGTTTTAGAGTGTGGTGGTAGAAGGATTGAGGTGGTTTGGGCGAGAGCTGAACACGGAAAGCAAATTGGAATCCTGGTACACACCAAGTGTTGGTTGTTGTGGTTGTAGTGAAGTATGGAAGATATGCCCAAGGATAGAGACATGGGGGTTTTACTGTCCTGCCATCTTTGCATTATTGGCCATGTCACCTTCCTCGGCTTCAACATTCCATTACAAGTATTGAATGTGTCCTAAGACAAGCTACAAACTGTTACATGATTTTAATATATCTTAAGATGACTAATAGCTAGACTAGAAATTAAAGACAACAAATAAAATGCAAGGTCTCGGCCAAGACCAACACATAAGGCCGAATAAAACTTGTCACTATATGACCATTAAGTTATGGTTCCTAACCCGCCCCATCTTCCATGCCATTCTCAACCCTTAACCGTGGGTTGATGGCCAATCCTTGACACTCTTGGTCCTTTGGTTTTCAACTTAAATTGAGAAGTTAAGTTCAGACCCATTCTTTCATCAATCTCCCCTTCTTAGAAAGAATTTGTCCTCAAATTCAGGTGGTTCAAGTATGAAAGCATATTAGTAATATAATATGTTGGTCCTAGTCCGTTTCTCAAAATTGTTTTCTCACATGAGCCGCTTCGAAACTTAGCCAATAACTTGAAGGGCCTTTTCTCAAGTAACCTTCCCATTCAATCAAGTCGTCATAAGACCATGGTTTGTGGTGCGTGCCTACCAACCTTTCATCATAAGGAGTCACGGCTCGGGGTTTCTTCATAGGGTTGGCATCAAGATCTTGTTCAATTTCCTCTCAGTTTCTTTTCAAGTCGAGCTTTGAAGAAATTTTGGCTTCCCACAATTCTCTCACATAAATACTCATTATTGACCATGGAGATTCGAACCTTACGACGATGTTGTAGACCAATTGGTGACCAATGTGTACTTCCCACACTTCCCCTTATCTCGGCACCACCAAGAGAGGCACCATGTTGGAGCTCAAGAATTCTTGGATATTCCCCATGCCTAACTCTTCTTGTTCTTTACATCCATAGGATTGATGAATAGACAACGAATTTCCCGAAAATAAATCAAGGGTAAATTCATTATCTTTCCTTATTAGGATTACAGATGTGTTGTTCATTGGGAATTCCATGTCGGTACCTTCTTCCATGCGGGTTGGCTCATATAATGGGTTGACAAAGAAGGCGTCACCCATTTCCTCCATTTGGTACAAAGGATTGGTAAAGAAGGCCCAACCCTGCTTTGTTTCTTCACCCACCTTCGGAATATGACCATAGATAGTGATTGGACATAAAACAAGGCTCTTGTAACACATGGCTCGGTTGTTTCCTACAGGTCATCATAGGGAGTGAGGAATCCTCCGAGGGCTTCCTCACAAATAGTATCAATATTATTGTTAGGTGGTAGCTCGATTGTTGGCTTATGTGGCTTGATCATTTTCAAAACCTAGGTTTCCTTCGAACCTGCCTCTTCTCTATATGCCAAAACACTCATGGCACTCCTCTTCTTAGATTCATCCTCCTTCTTCCGTACCTCGACCTTGGCTTGGCATTTTCGTGCTTGTTGGATCTTCATGTCCCTTACCTTACTTGGTGGCAAAGGTATTAACTGGAAGTCCCTACCGTCCTTATGAAAGGAGTAGGTGTTATGTTCGCCATCGTTCATGGTTATCCAATCATATTGCCATGTCCTACCCAACAAGATATGGCATGCGTCCATTGTAAGGATATCGCACTAAATTTCATCGACTTATCCTCCAATCCAAAAATTGACAAGGATTGGGTGGCAACCTTGAGCCCATTCTCTTTGTTTACCCATCGGAGGTTGTAAGGTTTAGGATGCTCACGGATTGGTAATTGTAATTTTCCTACCACTCCGATGGATACCATATTTTCACAACTCATTCCGTCAACAATCAAACTACACACTTTATCTTTTACTTTGTATCATGTGTAGAAAATTTGCTCCCTCTGAATTTCGTCTAGATCCTCCAATTGTGCACTTAGAATGTGTTGAAGAACTAGACTCACACCATCCTCTGCAATAGCCTCGTCTTTCTCTTTGCTCTTATCTACCTCGGTCTCTTCTACCACAAAGGCATCACCACTTTCATTATACTCTTCTAGTGTCATGGTCCTAGGGTCGGGAAATTCCCTAGCAAAATGTCAGAGTCCTTGGCACATGTAACATCTCTTGCCGCCTGTATCAACACTTTGGGAAACTTCCATTTTTCCTTGTCCTTGCCTACATCGTCTTGCTTGTAGAAGGGGTTAGAATAGGATATGCCAACCATCTCCTTAGCACTTGTGGTCTTAGTGTAAGGTCTTGTGACAACCTTCTTTTGTTGCCACTCGAACCTAAGTGCTAGATGACACACATCTTCGAATGTTGTGTAAGTGGACACTTCCACTTTTTCTTGAATTGTCGCACTTAGTCCGCCTATGAACCGTGCAATGCCTTGTGGCTCATTTTCTTCTAAATCACACAACATTTTGACCTTCTCAAATTCTCGGATGTATTCTTCAACCTTAAGAACACCTTGCCAAAGCTTGGTGAGTTTAAGGTACAAATCTTGTTCATACTCTGGGGGCAATAATTTTCTCTTTTAAGTGTTTCTTCAATCTTTTCCATGAATCGATCTTGGACTTGCCATGCTTCTTTCGACTTGCCTTCAAATTTTCATACCATACGAAGGCAAAAGATTTAAGCTTTAATGTGGCAATCTTAAAGCATTGGTGATCATCATAGTTTTTGAATTCAAAGACCCTTTCAATGGCCCTTATCCATTCGAGGAACTCCTTGGGATCCAACTTTCCTTCAAATGTTGAAAGGTCGAACCGTAACGTCAGGTCACCTCCTCTTTCAATCCTTGGTGCATCTTGCGCATCATCTTCAATATGTATAGGGTTGTTTTGAGCAACCTTCTCTCCTGATTCAATATCATTGATGACTGTATGATTGGCAAATTCTCTCCTTATTTGGTCCACAACCATTTCGGACAAGGCCCTTTTAAGTTCATCACTTATGTTAGCCATATTGTTATTGCGTGGGACGGGAATACTTGGATCTAATACCAATCTGATGTTAGTAAGTAGGGGTGTTGATGGGTAAGTGGATCGGGTGGTGATGATAATCGGGTTGACCTGAAAATGATACACAAGTAGGGGTTTTCGGGTTCTCGGTTTGGACGGATAGGGTGGTGTTTGATGGTTGTTTCGGGTGGTTGTGGTTGGAATCGGTTAATGGAGTTTTGTGGGGTTGTCACTGGTGGGTTGAGAGTCAGGATGATGTTTGGGACTTGGTTGTTTGGTGGTGGCACAGTCGCGGAAATGAACCGAAACAGTAAGGTTCTCGGTATGGTGGATTATGCGGACTGTTTATAGTGGTCGGGATTAGACGTGTATTTATGGGTAGTTTCGGGTAGGGACCTTTATAGTGGAGCTTAGGGAGATGTTTTCGAGTGTGGTGGTGGAAGTATTGAGGTGGTTTGGGCGAGGGATGAACACGTAAAACAAGTTGCAATCCGGGTACACGCCAAGTGTTGGTTGTTACGGTTTTGGGATAAGTGTTTGGTTGTTGTGGTTGTAGTGAAGTATGGAAGATATTACCAAGGATATAGACACGGGGCGAGTCGACACCAAGGATAAAATGACCAATTCCACAAGGTCAATACTGGGGTTGGCTAAGTGCAATACCCATGAACTAGCCAAGTGAGGGTGATCGAAACCCTTTTAGTAACCCGAAGCTTAGGCTATGTTGGTCCACACAGTTCCAATGTTCGCTTACCACTAAGGGGGTTCCTCGAGCTTGGGTATTGATTAGGTCACATAGTCCTAACAAATACTTACACTAAAGGGAGGGGTGACCCACACAAGATCGATATGCTTCAACACATAAGTTGAAAACACAAGTTTATATTTAACTCAAACTCAACATGATTATTTACAATATCCTAAGTCTCTATTTATAGTAACATAGAGACCATTCTAGAAGGAAAATAAAAGGACCCAAGACAAGGCCAATCGGCCGAAATGGGAACAATGGAAGAGGATGGGTTGGCTTGGGAACCAAGTCATCCTTCAGTCATTGTGAGCATGGTGTGAACGAGTTTGGCCTTTCTTGGAGACAAGGCTAAACTCAATCTTCTTCACACTTCGATTGTAGTAACCGTGTAGAAAGGGGAGATGAATCTTGGCTTCTCTAGACTTCATCTTTTTGAGATAAATATAGAAACTTCCATTCCTTGTACAATATAATGGTTCTCGGCCAACTCTTCCACTTCTCTAGCCGAGATTGACCTTCCTTATTTGGATATTGAATGATCTTTTTGGAAAGTTTTTTGTCTCAACCAAGTCTCCTCTTGTCCGTGCCATCTTGGCATTCTTGGCCATGTCACCTTCCTCGTCTTCAACGTTTCATTACAAGAATTGAATGTGTCCTAAGACAAGCTATGAACTAATACATGATTTTAATATATCTTAAGATGCTAATAGCTAGACTATAAATTAAAGATAACAAAATAAAATACAAGGTCTCGGACAAGACCAACACATAAGGCCGAATACAACTTGTCACTATAAGATCATTAAGTTATGGTTCCTAACCCGCCCCATCTTCCATGCCATTCTCGGCCCTTAACCATGGGTTGATGGCCAATCCTTGACACCATCAGTCCTTCGGTTTTCAACTTAAATTGAGAAGCCAAGTTCGGACCCTTTCTTTCATCCGCCTATACATAATCGTTTTGTTAAACAAGACTAAGAACCTTTTAAGTTAAGGTGATCGCTAGGATACCTAAGAGAAGTTCCTTATTGAATATGGATTAGATGTTGATATCAACCTTTGTTTGTTGTAGATAATCGGTCGTGAAGAGTAGGAGATCTTATAGCATGGCGTATAGCTTTGTGGATAAGTATGTAAGTCTATCCTTTTCTTTAAAAGTATGAAATCCAAGGAGTTATCGTTCTCGAAAAGAAACGCCAAAAGATTTTTCCTATTGTATCTTGAAGTCTCTTGTCAAGAAGTATTCATTGAGTATTCTTATTCTTAAAATCCTCATTGTTGGTTACTGGTCGTATCATAAGTCTTCGAAATGAAGCTTTCTAAAATATAGTTGTTGAGTCGACCAAAGAGTCATTCTAAGAGTAAAGTCAAAGAGTTTATGAGTTTCAAACTGGGCCAAGGAGCCATTGTTATTATAGTCTGTTGTTCCCATAATTTTCATTGGTATTGACATGTTTTCATTGGAATTGATATCATGCATATAATTATGTTTATATAGAGGACCGAGTTGCATGTTCCGCAACATATATATATATATTGGATCGAGTTGCACGTTCTGTAACATATACATATATTAGATCAGATTGCATGTTCCACAATATATACATATATTGGATCGGGTTGCACATTCCGCAACATACACATATGATGGATCGGGTTGCACGTTCCACAACACATACATGAACTAGTGTGCATATTGGATTGCATATTCATACATACACCTAACATTTATGACAAGTTATACCCCGCGCTATAAGGCGAGGATATTTATATAGTAAAAGCCTATCCAGACAGTTTGTATTAAGTTTTAGAGTTTCATTATTCGCCCCATGCGGCCCAGGTTTCTTATGCTTTACCTTATAGCTAATCGTTTTACATTACTTATATGCCTTCTTCACAACTTATAGATTCATATTATTATTCATGATTTACATACTCGGTACATTATTTCATACTGACGTCCCTTTTATTGGGGCCGATGTGTGTTCATGCTGCAGGTTTTGATAGTCTCTGCTAGGAACTGTTGTGTTCAACCATCAGTAGGAGACTGGTCATCAGAGTGGTACTCTCGGGCCAGCAGGACATCGGGTGCCTGCCACATCCCCTAGTTTGTGTATGATAGCAGTATTCGTACCAAAAGATCAAGATGACCCGCAAGAATTCCGAAAGGGTCATTCATCCATGATAAAAATCAAACAATGTCGAGAAGACACCAATTCAAACTTAATCAAAAATCAAAAACATCCCATGATGTTGTTAGGAAAATGGATAAGTTTGGAGCTGCTCAGAGTGTCAGCCAGTCAAGCTATATCTATGTGCATGCGGTGCAACATGGAAATTTTCTTATGCAGTCGGGTGAGACAGAGTTCCATGAGAGTCAAGCTCTCTGCACAGGAGTCAGAAGCAACTCCATGCCATGCTCATCCACACTTGTTTTCCTTTTATTTTAGAGGAATTCCCGCATAAGATATAGCCTCTTCGTTCAATTGGGTCAAACTACAAGTGACCTGATTCCCAAAATCGGGAATATGTAGGCGAACTCAATACCAGAGAGCCGATCACATTCCAACAAGAGTTCTTTTAGTTTTGCTTTTATTTAGTCCTCGTCGATTCAAACTATAGGTGGCCTGAATTCTCATATAGCCTGGGATATGTAGGAAATCTAGAAACCAGGGTCCGGCCACAATCTCAGAAAATTGCGTAAAACCTAGAAGCATTTTGACTTGGTCGGTAAAAATCAGGTTTGTCAAATTTTGTTGCATATGGATGGTCCCGCCATCCCCGAACAATCAAGGGGCAGGCGTTGACACCTAATTTTTACTCTCCAATATGTTTATTTAATTATTTAGAGTTCTTGAGTTATGAACGGAGTAAAATATGTATTTTACAAAATAAAAATGATTTTACGAAATTATTCCAGTAACCTCTTTCTACGTTATTTGACAAAATATTATTGAATATATTATTGTATATCGTTTGCCTATTTTTACATATTTTTAAGAAATACTTATCAATTTCTATATATTTAAGAGGGCGATTATTCAATTAATTGTCTAAATTAATTATATTAAAATTGATAAATATTTTACTCTATGAAATTAAGGAAATTTGATTAATTGAATAGAGTGTCAAATAGCATCTCAATTTTATTCCTCAACTTAATTCCTTAAAGTTTTTACATTTCATAGTTTTACTCATTTGTTTGAATTTTAGCCTAATTGCTTCTTAATCGATCAATTAGTTTTAATTTGAAGACAAATTGACCACATTTTAAATTAATCCCATGGCGTAATTTGCGAAATCTTTCGATTTCTACCATACACCTCATTTAAATGAGTTGGGTCTCATTTGTTGTGAAAATTAGCCAAGTCCAGTCCGAGATGGATCAGACCCGACCTAAGTGTTCTCTTGAAAGAGCAAAAACACTCAGCCCTCCCTCATTTTCCTCATAAGCAGCTAGGGTATTCAAAACCCTAGCCACCGCCCTTACTCACTCCTCTCTCATTCTCTCTCCAAAGTCACAACTTGACAGTTTCGGCAAAATCACAGAGCGCATCACCTTTTCTCAGTCCTATTTTGATGTTTTGGATAAGAGTATTAATGTCTCTTACCCACCCCCACCGACACGCTACCCTAAACCAGGTAAACCCCCCTCCCAGATTCTGCATTCTGAATCTCCCATTAATGGGATTTGTCTCATTGAGGATGAAAAGCAAACGTTGTGATTGGTCAATTTTCTTTCTTTGCACAAATTAATTCAAAGTCCTTGAAATTCCTTACCCCCACTAGTTGTGGATGAAGAATTGGGCTTTTGGGGTCCTATAAAAGGAACCCATACCTATTTGCAAACCAAGTGTTGTTGAGTTAGAATTTTTGACTTCAAAAACAATAAAAGTCTTATTTTGAAACCCTAAGATCCGAATTTGCGATCTGGGATCGGCCATTGCTGAACCCTAATAGTTTCTTCTGTTTCCTTTAAAGGTTTTCTTTGTCTAAAAATTTTCATCTTTTCATTTTCGTATGGCTGAATTCGTAGGGATTTGAATAAGAAGCTTTCCACTTTGGATCTCGATTCACGGCTGTGCACCGAAAGGTATGTTGGAATTCCTATAATTTCCCCTTTTCTATTCACTATTTGTTTAATGTTGTGATGCTTAGATTAGTCTTAAATTGTTTGAATACGATTGGAAATGTGTTGTGTAGGCAGTTAGCTTATTTTTTTTTTTTAGTGTAGTGGTTTGTTATAATTAGCTTATGTTAGTAATATTTATATGTAGATGTGTATGAACTCATATGAACTAAGTGCAAATAATAGTAGACCCCCTTAAGATCTTATATGGATAGATTTTTAAGGTATTTAGATGCTTGTTAGACTATGAATATGATTAATGACCAAGTTAATGGTTTTTTCCATGTTTAGCTGGTTTGTTTGTGCTCCAGACATGCTATGTTGAATTCATTCAAAATTATATGACATATGATATTTATGTAATTTGGCACCACGATTATCCAAAACATACTCTCTTGGGTTTACAATACCAACATTCAATTTGTTAACAAATATCAACTCCCAATTCCAACAAAGCAACCCACAACTTATCATAAATAACTTCATAGGTTTACAGGTTTTGGCTACCAAAATCCTTTCACAACTTATCCCAAACTATCAATTAATCATAATATCAATTAAAGGAAGGTGGATTCTTACCTTCAAGCATTCATACCCCAAGAAAGCAGAAAATTACACCCACACCTAGGGTTTCCAAGATCGCCTTAATACAAGGAAGATTATATCTATGGTTACCGCGGGGATTATCACATAGATCTTGCGTGATTTGGCTTAGGATTGATCTTGGGATGCTATGCCATGATTGAGATGGTTTGGGAAAGTGTTTAAGATCAGATTTAGGGGAAATAATCTCTTAAAACGTAAAACCTGACTTTAAACCCCAAAAAAATTCTCTACCGCCACAAATTGATAGTGGGATTGATGGTCCGTCAACCTTTCAATCAACTTGACTCATGAGACTTCAAAATCTTAGAGAATTTTGATGGTCCAGCTTACACTTTGACGGTCCATCAACTCTGCTGTCAAAATGCACAATTTTCCGATTGTCGAAACGTAATTCCTTTGATCTGTTTAACTTCTATACACTTCGGAGCTCCCATAGACAAGTTGTAAACCTTCATTACCCTTTCGTAAAGTTGTACCTCTTTACGGGACTTAGGTATCAATCGACGACGCGGCGGAATGCCAAACTACGGGGTGTAACATCCTTCCCCCCTTAGAAATATTCGTCCGTGAATGTTAAAGATATTCTTAACTTCTGAGGGTTCTAAAAATTTTGGAAGAGTTTCCTTTGTATACGGAATTATCCAAAACCTAGTAAATGGCGCAAACATATATCCAATGCCACATAGGACAACATAATCACAAAATAAGATCAACTTAGACACACACGACCATCAATATACGTAAGTTTCAAGAGAGTTAGTCATAACTCACCTTAACTGTCCTCTGTTGCATTCTGAACTGCATTTGTCACATCTGCCTCAACTTTAATACCTAAACAAGACATAGGATTTAGAATTATCGAATAAGACTGAAACAAAAGAATCATATCGCATGAACATCGATGTAAACCTGAAGACTGAAATAGGTAGGGATATTTAGATTTCGTATCTTCTTCGACCTCCCAAGTCATTTCTTCTGTATTATTATTCTTCCACAACACTATAACGGAGGCAACTTCTTTAGTTCTCAACATTCAAACTTGGCGATCCAGAATGGCTATCGGAGTTTATTCATAGATCAAATTCTCAGTGATTTGTACATCCTCTATGGGATAATACGGGAGGGATCTCCTATGCACTTGTGTAACATCGACACATGGAATACCGGGTGAACTGTTTCCAACTCTTGGGGAATTCAAGCTCATAAGACACTCAGCCTATCATGCGGATGATCTTATATGCCATGACGTATCTGGGGAAAAGTTTCCCTTTCTTGCCAAATCTCATAACTCTTTTCATATGAGAAACCTTTAAGAATACCCAATCGCCAACTGCGAATTCCAAGTCACGGCATTAGATATCTTAAATGATTCAAAGTCAAGAAGCGCTCTTGGATCAGCTTTACCTTCTCCACTACCTGCTGGACTAAATCGGGGCCTAGTAACTCGACTTCGCCCTTTAAACTAGCAAACTATGGATCTACACTTTCGTCTATATAATGCCTCATACGGGGCCATCTTGATACTAGAATGATAGTTGTTGTTGTAAGCGAACTCAATGAGGGGCAAATGATCATCTCAGCTACCCTTGAAATCCAATACACAAGCCCGTAGCATGTACTTAAGCGTATGGATCATGTGCTCAGCTTGACTATCAGTCTATGGGTAAAACGTTGTGCTAAGGTTCACTTGGGTGCCTAGACATTTTTGAAATGACTTCCAAAAGTGAACCATAAACTGAGCACCCATGTTGGATATGATAGAGACTAGAACACCATGCAATTGAACTATTTTTTTTAATATACATCTTGGCGTAACCTCTACCGAGAAAGTAGTACGAACAGGTAGAAAATGGCCTGACTTCATAAGCCTGTCGATGATAACCAGAATGGAATCAAACTTTCGATAAGAATGGGGTAGACCAGTAATGAAATCCATATTAATCATTTCCTATTTCCATGTAGGGATTTCAATATGCTGCGGAAAACTTCTAAGCTTCTGATGCTCGATCGTAAATTGCTGACAATTTGGGCATTAAGCCACAAATATTGTGATGTATTTATTCATATCATTCCACCAGTAAACCTGTCGAAGGTCGTGGTACATCTTCAATGATCAGGATGAATGGAATATCTGGATTGGTGGATCTCGACCATAATTTGCTCTCGGAGTCCTCCTACATTTGCTACACATAGTCGACCCTGATATCTAAGGTCTCTGTCTCCTATAATCTCCAATATTGGCTTTTTCGATAGAGGAATTCCTTCTTTCATTTGGACCAACTCGGGGTCCACAAACTGTTTTGCCTTCACCTCAGCTATTAAGGATGATTCTGTGGTATTCTGCACCACCGTTCATCTGTCATCCATGTCTAAGAGTCGCACATTTAAACTGGCTAAGCAATGTAACTCTGTGTTCATTTCCAGCTTGTTAGCTTCAATACCATCCAAACTTCCCATAAACTTATGACTCAAGGCATCAGCTACTATAATCTTTTTACTGGGGTGATATAAAATCTCGACATCATAGTCCTTTAATAGTTCCAGCCACCTTCTTTGCCTTAAATTTAGATCCTTCTAACAAAAGATATATTGTAAACTCTTATGGTCTGTGAATATGTCAATGTGGACCCCATATACATAATGACGCCACATCTTTAGGGAAAAGATTACCGCTGCCAACTCAAGATTGTGAGTCAGATAATTTACCTCATGCTTCCTTAATTGCCTTGAAGCATATGTTATAACATTTCCATGTTGCATTAGAACATATCTTAGGTTGACTCTAGAGGCATCACAATAAACCACATACCCATCAGTACCTTCGGGAAGTGCTAACATATGTGTGGATGCCAACCTATCCTTCAGTTCTTGAAAAATGTGCTCCACGCATCTGTCCATTGGAACTTAACTACTTTATGAGTTAGCTTGGTCATAGGTGCAAAGATAGAGGAAACGCTTTCCACGAATCTCCAATAATATCCTTCTAGACCCAAAAATCTACGTACTTCAATAGGGGTTGTAGGCCTTGGCCAACACTTCACAACCTCAATCTTTTGAGTATCCACCTTAATACCTTCTGCTGAAACAATATGGCCTAAAAAGAAATAGAGTTTAACCAAAATTTGGCATATAGCTTACGGTCTTGAAGTGTTTGTAACACCGCTCGGAGATGATCTGTATGGTTTGCCTCTGTCTGTGAGTATACCACGATATCGTCAATAAACACGATCACAAAGATGTCCAAAAATGGCTTAAAGACTTGATTCATTAGGTCCATGAAGGATGATGGCGCATTAGTGAGTCCAAAAGACATCACCTAAACCTCAAAATGGCCATCCCTAGTCCGAAAGGCTATCTTCAGAATATCTTTCTCTTTTACGCTCAACTGGTGGTATCCTGACCTTAAGTCAATCTTTGAGAAATACTTAGCACCTTGTAATTGATCAAACAAATCGTCGATCCTCAGAAGTGGATACTTATTCTTGATAGTGACGTTATTTAATTGTCTATAATCGATGAACATCCTTAAAGAGCCATCCTTCTTACGAACAAATAATACTCGCCCCATGTCGAAGTACTAGGTCTGATAAAACTTTTTTCAAGCAAATCCTTCAACTGATCCTTCAACTCCCTTAGCTCGGATGGAGACATTCAATAAGGAATGATAGATATATGTTGCATATCTGGAAGTACATCAATAGCGAACTCAATTTCCCTCACTGGATGGATACCCAGAAGCTCATGCGGAAACACTTCAAGAAATTTATTGACTACTGGGACAGACTGAAGAGTTGGGGTTCTGTATATACGTCCCTGACCCAAAACAGATGATATATATAGCCTTTAGAAATCATCTTTCTTTCCTTTAGGTAGGAAATAAACCTGCCTTTAGGCGTACCTGCATTGCCTTTCCAATCAAGGGTCGGCTCGCCTGGAAAATTGAAATTGACAATCGTTGTCCAACAATCAACATTTGCATAGCAAGAAGCCAACCAATCCATGCCAATAATAACATCAAACTCTACCATAGGTAACTCGACTAAATTGGCCAAAGTAGGATGATTACAAATCGTTACAATGCAATTCCTATAAATCCGTTATACTACAATCGACTAACCAACCGGTGTAGGAAATTCATATGGATTAGATAATAGCTCTGGTTCAAACCCAAATTTTCTTGCAACAAAGGATGTAACATAGGATAAATTGGATCTTGGATCTAACAATTCATAGACATCATAGGTGAAAACTGGTAGTATACCTATGACGACAGATGACTCTAAATCCTAACTATTGAATAAGGCATAGATGTAGTTTTGACCACCACCTGAACTAGAGGATCCTTCTCGACCTCTACCTCTACCTGCTGAGGTCTGGGGCTCACCACTCTGCGGACGTACACTCGATGAAGATGTTGTTGTCAATCCCGTTGACTGAGCTGCATTATCTCTTCCCCTATTTGGATATTGGCATATGTAATGGCCAGGTTCACCATACGTATAACACATATCGGCACCCTAACGGCACTATCCCAAATGTCTCCTACCATACTAGCCACAAGGTGACTATGGTGGTTTCATCTGGCCCAAACTCTTTTTCTCCTAAAACCCTGAAGCTCTAGAACACTGCTCTATCCCAAACTGGGTACACCTATCATATATAGGCCCTTGAACCTAAAATGGAGCACTATTAGCAAACTGAGGCAGACGTCTAGAAAATTGTTGCCTGGAGCTACCCGATGCTTCTCTGAATGACCCAACTGACCTAGCCCTCTTGGTCAACTCTCTTTCTGCACTCCTATCCTTTTGAAGCTACCTCTTATGGTCTTCAACCCCTTGAGCATATACCTGGATTCTAGCAATATCTATATCTTTGTTCAGCGAGGTTGTAGTACATTCCCCGAATAGGTATGGATCCAAGCCTACTACAAATCGATGAATTCTAGTCCTCGTGGTATCTATGATATTTGGAGCATATCTAACCATTGAATAGAATTGCAGACTATATTCCCTTACACTCCCGCCCTTTGTTCATTTGTCGGCTGGGACCCTCTTGGTCTGTTTTCCTTTAGTTCATATATCAGTTGTGACCCTCTCGGTCTGATTGCCCTTTTGTATATATGTTAGTCGTTACCCTCTCGGTCTAATTTCCTTTTATTTATCTTATTGCATGTGACCCTCACGATTTGATTGCCTTTTGTTTATCGTGTTGCCTATGACCCTCTCAATCTGATTGCCTTTTGGCTTCTTGGTTATTCGTCTTACCCTGTTTTGAAAACATGAACAAACGGGTTAGCGAAAACATGCCATCGCCTTCCGGTGACAAACTAAACCTGCATCCACAGAAAAATTATTAGTTTTGATCGAGGTTACCTCATGTCATTGGTTCTCCTCTTTTTCTTTAACTAGGTCACTGCATTTCATTCTATTCTAGCTTCAAACTCGGTAGCATGAGATATTTGAGTTTAGTAAGAAAATATTTTGAATATTTAAAACGTATTGATTTTAAAACGACAAGTAAATATTTGTTTTCAAGAACTCTTGTTTTAAAATGTCATGACATGCGCTTCGAAGCGATACTTCCTCTTCGGATTCCTTTTACGGAATTTTTGAGATCTCCTCAAACATTATGCCCCAGTATGAAGCTTGAACCGTCAAAATCTCGCGGCGACCTGATTAGCGAAGGAATTTTCGAGACATCCTCGAAAATTCTACCCTAGCTACAAGTTTTATGTCGGCTGACGCTCTTTGAATTTTTGTTGGAAGGAACTTTTGAGACCCTCCCAAAAATTATTCCTTAGTTGAAACTGTGACGGTGACCATCCTTTTCCGAATCCGGCTTCAAGAATTTTTGAGATCTTCTTAAAAAATTTGCCTCTGTAGAAAAAATTTACATTTATGTGTAATATCTCTTGACTGCATCCGAGTTGATTTCTTTGGGCCACTCTCGGCCATCTATTTTTGCTAACACTAGTGCTCCTCCTGAAAGCTCATTTGTTGATCTTCTGCTTTACTGGCGTGAATCCAGGATTGATTGGCACCTTGTGTGCCACTATGTCTGTACTCAAATCGGGAATATTAGCGTAGGACCACACAAATACATCCACATATTCTTTAAGTAGCCCAATCAGTCCCTCTTTCTGTGTGAACCCAAATGAGCACTTATCAGTGTTCCTTGACTATCCCTTCGAATCCTAGGTCAATGGCTTCAGTTTCGTCCAAGTTTGGCTTTTGCCTTTTATCATATTGTTCTTCATCATCGAGGAGATCTTCCGGCAACTCTATTTCCTCATCATACTTATTGCATTCTTCTTCAACCTCAACACATGACTCTCTCACTTCATGACATGTCATGACATTAGGGGTTAATTTATTTTTATTACTGAAATACAACGCAAAGCGTGATTAGTAATATAAAAAAAAAGTAAAGTAGATGAAGCATATTTTGATAAAGCGAGACTTTTCATTGATTTAGGAAAATTAATACAAATTGTGTTCCTAACTCGGATCAACATCAAATCATTTCCATTTTTAACAAACATTACTAGGAAAGTAAGTAAATAGTGAATAGCTGGGCCTCGACTGTGCTACACTGATTTTGAAAAGCGATAAAATCTCATCATGGCTACCGAGGAAGCGGGAGTGGAATGGAAGTCCAGTTGGTGAGTCGTACGCCAGGATTCGCATTGCACATTGTGGGCACTTCAGTGTGCTCTTCCAGGATCGTCAGGCAATCTTCTTCTGAAAGCAACATCCATATCTCTTCCTTAGCATCATTTACGTTTAGTGTTGGTATCTTGATGGTAAATGACTGGTGTAGACTCGGGATTTGCTTCCACAACTTCAGGGAACCCTTCTTCTTCCCACTGTTATCAGAAACTTTTTTAAATGGGGGATGTACCCGAGACCATATCGAGAGGGGTTTTTAGATATCTCAACTGGCTCTTTGATTCCGTGCAAGTCTTTCCCAAGGCCCTTTCCTAGCTCAAAGTTGTTTTGCAATATTATGGGGGCAACCATTTTGTATGCGGTCGGCATTGGCACTTTTATTACATCATCTTCGTATGTGGCCCCTACCAACTCGATCATATGGAAATCCATTACCTTGGGAAATCCCTCGATTATAGGAATAGAATTATTAGGGTAGTTGTGGATACTTCTTTCCCCATGTATCACCACCTGATGTCCTTCCCAAACAAACTTTACGGGCTGGTGTAGGGAAGATGGTACGGCCCAAACTGCATGGATCCAAGGTCTTCCCGAAAGAAAGTTATAGTTAATGGAGATTGACATGACTTAGAACTCTATAATGAATTCTGCAGGCCCTATCTGGATACATAGATTAAATTTCCAATCGGGTCGCGCTAGGCCCCGTCAAATCCTCTCACATTCGTGTAGTTCTTCCTTATCTTTCCCATATTATATCCCAACTGTTCCAGTGTGGTTTTTTGGCAAATGTTCAGTCTGGCCCCGTTGTCTATGAGTACTCGTTCTACAATCTTGCTTCTGCACTCAACAGTGTTGTACAGTGCTTTGTTATGCATTAGCCCTTCTTTGGGCGATTCATACCTTTTGAATGATATCCGGTGATCTCCCATGATATAGGCTATTATGGTAGCCAAGCTTTCAACGCTTGTGCCGACAAGAACATGTGCTTCATCCAGCACTTTCATCAATGCCAAATGGTGCTGGGAAAAATTAGCAATCGTGCTAGAATTTATATCTATGCCGGAGTCTTTTTCAAGTGTCCAATGATAAAATACTCTTTGGGTTGCATTCTACACCAGAAATCGTTAGCTTCACCTTCCGTGATTGGCCTCCTTTGATTGTCTTCTTTTTAGGTGCCCTCTTAGGCTAACTCTTTAGGCGTATAACATCGCCCATATCTGGTCATATCGTGTGCAATGGCAGCCTCAATAATGAACTCTTTTCTAGGTAGCTTAATGACACCAAGGGATACTTACGCTATTATTGGCGCAGAAATCAGCAAGTCAAACCTGGGTCTCTCATGTATGGTTAGCAATGCCACGGTTTCTTCAAGAGTTCTCATAGGTGCTAGGCCCAAAGGTTTACAAACTGCCTAGTCTTTCTCTCTCTCGATCATGTAAATGGTAGCATTGCCATAATTTGGCAAATGATCGGTATTCATGTTAGGAGTGGTTGTCTGCAACGTGATCTCTCTATTGTCTATCCAGTCATGGATCTTATTCTTAAGGTTGAGGCAATCCTCAACACTATGTCCAGCTCAGCCAGAATGATAGGCACATGTTTGGTCAGGGCGGTAGAAACGGTTCCTAGGGTCAACCTGCTTTGGAGGCATGGCTTAGATCATACCAGTGGTGAGCAATTCCTCGAGCAACCGTGTATGTGTTTTCAATAATGGTGTGAATACCTGAGTGGGTTTCTTCTCAAACTTGGGATGTGGTGCATTATAATCCACCGGAGGTGGTTGATTTTGGTCATTTTTGGTTTGGTAATTCTGTGGAGCTTGGTAATTCTAAGGGGCTTGGTAATTTTGCGGAGCTTGGTAATTTTGGTAATTTTAGGGAGTTTGGCAATTTTGTGGAGCTTGGGTGGCTAACATCGAGGTTTGGAAGATTGGTGAAACCATTTGTGAATTTGGCGGAGGGCTTTGATAGCTTAAGGAGGTTTGATAGCCTAGTTGGGCATAATAAACGGACATTAGGCTATATGGGGGAGTCATATAACCGCTTGGGGGGTTGATATACCTCCATGGGTGAATGGGTTCTTCCCATTTTGTTGTTTTGGGACTGGATGATCGGGTCACATTCTCTACGTCCTATTTTTTCTTTCGTACACCTCCCATGGAGCTCGGCTGGGAGATTCTACCACTCACACTGGTGATCTTCCCGGATTTGAGACCATCTTCTATGGCCTCTCCTATTTCAACTAGTTTTGAAAATGGTCGTCCGTCCATGGAAAACATCCTATTATAACAATCATGGTCTTGTGCTCTGACAAAAGCGGCAACCAATTCTTTCTCGATCATAGGTGGCTGCACGCGAGTGGCTTCTGCTCTCCACTTGCTTGCGTACTCCCTATAAGTTTTTGTGGACTTCTGCCTGATTTTCTCTAAATGGAATCGATCAGGCACGATCTCGATATTGATATTGTATCGTTCCATGAAATATTCCACTATATCTTCTCAAGTGATCCATTGGGGCATATTCTGCGTGACAAACCATTCAGAGGCCTCTCCAATCAAACTCTAAATGAATAGCCTCATGATTAGAGCATGGTTGTTTCGAACTCCTACTACTTGATCAAAGTATGACCATAGATGGGTCATCGGGTTCCCGACCCGTTAAACAAAACTTGGGCACTTTGAAGCCCTCTAATATATCCAAACCCAGATGTATGCACAAGTCATCATAACTTAATCCAGAATTTTTCCTGGCAGCCCGAGCGATCTCTTTCAATCTTTGCTCAATGCCTTGGGCTAGCTCTTCCTTCATTTTCTCCTGTTCGGCTCTCCAAGGCCTCTCTATCTCCTCGTAATGGTCCAGTTCACCCATTCTGGCGAAAGATGGCATTGAGTGACTAGGGTTTGGAAATAAGAGACATTTTGGCGTATTGGGTTATTTCGGGGAATATGAGTTATGGTATTTGGATGCATGGTGGTATTAGTGGCTAGGGGGGGACCTAAACAGAGTAGGTGGTCCCGGGTATTTGGGTGGTATTTGTGGGTAGAGGAGTTTGGTATAAAGTACCTTGTACGGGTCAGTCCTTGCAGGGTGATTCGGGAAGTGCTCCTGAATTAGAGAAGATAGAGACGGGAAGGGCAGTGGAGGCCTTCTCTCCTTCGGCTACTTTTCTCGAGCGATTTGGGCCTTTTCCATGTTGGTCATTTTCTCCTGAATGTCCTTCAGCATTTTGACCATATCCTAGGTAAGAGTCACCTCCCATCATATAGGAGACCTAGAGTTCCCAATGCTTCTCTCATCATTTGAGCTCCAATCATTTCTTTTGGATTTTGTTCGGACATGGATGTTGTTGTTGCATTAGATCTTGTGTATTAAGTCAGCATCACGAAATGAACTACCCTCCTTTATTAAGAGAAAATCACTCAAATACATATGATGTTAGTTAGCCAGATAAATTAAATGCAAGAATAAGCACATAGTTTGCAAGTAAACACATAAGTTCATATATTCATATGTGAATATTCGATTGATTCTCCGTTTTGGGTATTTTAGGGTTTGTAAGGATATTTTGGTAATTTTAGGGGTCGATTGACTTGCTTCATATGATAGCCCCAACTATTGGTCCGTCGGCTGGATCCATCTACTTCTATAAAAGGGGAAAATAAGAGGAAGAAAATATTTATTTATATTAAGGACTGAGTCTAAATAGACTGCCTACGTATCCCGCCAGGGAAGGTCATGCCCATTCATAGTTCATTTTACATAAGATAATCCCAACCCCCACTGGGTTTTTTTTCCTACCTAGAATCCCAGGAACAGACCCAATATGGGCTTCCTGCATATCCCACCTAGGGAACATCAGGTCCAGCGCAGTTCTTTTACAAGTAAACGCGGAGGGGATTACATTTGATTTGTTAGGAGGTGCCTAAATCTACCTAAAAGATGGATTTTCTTTTGAATTGATGGATGGTTGTCACCCTTACTACCGCGCGTACAACCTTTGGCCTACATTAACTCATGACGGGGAGGGAGAACTACCCAAATTTCCCCCTTACCGATAAGGTGCTCCAATTAATTCAAACTTGAATGCCTCGCATTCTTCAATATTGTGGCCTAGTGCCCCGGAATGGTACAGATAACCTCTTCATTCGCTAACTCTGGAGGATGAAGGTTTCTACAAGGGCCTAATAGGATCGACCTTTTCTGTGGCGACCAAATTCTTAAAGATCTCAGTGTAGGAGTCTTCAAATATGGTGAAGTTGTATCTCCACAAACGTATATCGGCATCAATGCCTCCTATACCAGTGATTAGATCATGTGACAACAAGGAATAGGGCCCCCAGATGAGTTGAATGGTCGTTTTCGATCAGTTGCATTATCCTCTTTTTTAGGGTCACACATTCATCAATGGTGTGTCCCGGCTTGTTCATACGGTATGCACATCACTTTTGCGCGTATGTTGGAGCGCACGACGACATTCTCACATTACTGGGGTATGAAGTCCTCATTGCCCTCATAGTCTCGTAGACCTATAAAATTATCACGGGTACTGGTGTCACTCGGTAAGGACAAGCATAGGCCCTCATAGCAACGGCCCACCAGGTTGGCATAGGTATCTCTCTTGGTTATAGCGGGGCCTCATCGCTCTCAGGAGCGGCAGTGAACGTAGCAGTGGTAGCTTCCCTAAGCGGTTGACTCTTAGATTCAATCTTCACAGTTCCAGACGTCCCCGGATTTCCTGACAGGGGTACGTAATCCTCCAACAATCCTCTCACTTCCTTTGAGAGGTTCAGCAAATGGTCAACTTCCTTAAGCTTTACCTTAACTAGGGCAATTCTTTCATCAATTTCGGCGATCCTTCTCCTGAGAAAAGCTTCACTCTCTTATACGCTATTCACACTGGTGGCGAGGACATTGGTGCTCAAACTTCGTCGAGAATCCTTCTTAGTAAGTCAATCTTTCTGGGAAATGTGAACGGCTTAGGTAAATAGGCTTTATTTTTTGACATGGAATTTTTGGCAGTTTAAGACACGTTCTTGTGTTTTAATTTTTGGGGTGATACTCAGAACATTGAATCAATCATATTTAAAATAAATGTGTGAAAGGAACAAATAAGCAGATGTTTGCACATAATCACATAATTGCAATATATTAAACGCATCCCTAGGCCTCGTGAAATAAGACCATTTCTAGCATTTGAACATGAATTGCGCCAATTTGTTAAATCAAACTATTGTCCTCATAATCATTTCATTAATAATAATAATCTCCCTGAAGGGTTACATCATAAAAATAAAAGCATAAATGAAAAATCATAAAGGTTGTCCTCCAATGGCTGATGTCCACCCCCGTCCTATCCGGACCGTCTTGGCCTGTTGGAATGCTATTTGGACCCGAAGATGTGTCTGCATCAGTAAAGCATCCGCTATGTACTCCTTCTCCTGAAACGTCATTTGTGTGGCGTCTCCCAAGGCTTATTTTACCCTCTCATCAAGATATTATAGACACTTGTGTGTGATCTCCAATTCTGCATTTAGACTCGCTATAGTCTTCCTATCAGCCTTTATCTTTTCCAAGTACCTAGCATCCCTATCATCGACTTGTCTTTGAATCCGTCTGACTTTGATCTCGGCTTTGGACTCTCTGTCTCTGACACACTGATAATGGTTGATCCATGGCACGACAACTCCCCATCAAATCCGCTTTCAACCAATCCTCATCACAATCCTTGGTAATTTTCCCTATCTGATATATGAGGTGATTGTTCCACTCTCGGATGTACTCTCCGGCATTTCAGATTTGGTCCTCCTCATAGTCAATCACATAATCACCTACGTTCACAACCTGGGGCACCTCTTGTCTTCTCTCGAATTATCTCAAAACTCGGGCCGGTGCATAAGGGTCTTGGTTCCCCATAAGTGGCAAGAATGGACATTTTCTACCCCGGACCATAACTCATGTCGAGATTAAGTTGGCAAACCTCCACGGTATGTCCTTTTCCTCGAGACTCGCGAAGAAGAAGGACCACTCTCTTTTGGTTCGATTAGAGAAATCAGGTACATGATTTTTTAGGTCATCCATTCGGCTATCGGTAGGCAAGACTGGGGGTCCTACGATTTTCCTGAGGTGTTTGAGAATCCACTATTGTAGCAATAAGTTGCACCCCTTAAAGTACCTAAGCTGGTTTCTGCATCTACCCAAGGCTCTATATATATATATCAGCGAGGATGACTGGGACTATGTAAAAATATTTGACTTCCCCGTTGTTGGTTATGCCGTAGAAAATAGCATGGAGAACTAAGATAGCCCAAGTACTTATGGCAAGGAGGAGATTTTGGGGGAATATCGTTGTACCCAACAAACAGATGGCAAAGGCTAAGGATCGAGTAGCATCCCAATCTTTGAAAGTTTGGAACTCTAGAGAATGATTTATGAACCCCTCTTTACTCCTAAAGTGTTGGTACAAATCTCGGAAGGCTACTGTTTCCCCGGAGATCCAGGAAGCTTGGGCTAAGGACAGCATTTTCATGATTTCGGTCAGAGTGGGGTTCTTTGGAGCTAAGAGGTTGTGATCGGGTTTCTTTCTCCTTCTTAGATAGGTTCTATTATTGTCTATGCAATCCCGGATTTCCTCTAAGGTCGGGGTCATCTCTATAAGCCCGAACCTAAACACCATCTTATCATTGTCCCAATATTCAGTTAAGACCTCGATGAGTTCTTTACAACCCGTCATGAGGGAGGGTATATAACCTAGGCAGCATGTGATCTCTCTACGGTGCTTGTCGTCTAAGTCGAACCACCACATTCTCAGCAATTCTTGCGCTTTCAGGACAATGTCAAAATAGAGGTTGGTAGACATCTACAAAGACAACACACAGTTAGTCCTCACCTCTCGGACAATGATTTAACCCATATGGCGCAAAATATGTTCGCACATAGCCATACTTGGATAAAAGTATCTTCGGGTCGCCGACCACGCGGATACGGAAGGTAGTCTTGCTAATAGGTCCAGGTAGGTTTGAGATATCCGAACCTGTCTAGGTCAACATGCGTTAGTTCAGTAAGAATTTGGCTTAGCTCTATCCTAGTTGTACTAGAGTGGGCTTAATCAAATGACTTGGGTACCCGGGAGACTGCCCAAGGTAAACTATTGTTGATTGTTGGACGACAATGAACCAACTAAATCTTCAACAGGTTCCAAAGAAATTTTGTGTTATTTTTTACTGGAGGACGATTGTGAATCCACATAATCGTCTTTGTGCACAGAGGCATAAAAGCTAAACCATATTAAAGGGTTTTTCAAAAAATAAAGAAAAATCCAATTTAAACCAGAGTTCAGGTAAGAGTTCAAATGATCTCCGTGAAAGATGTTAGGCACCCCGGTATTAAGAATTCATAAAATACGATTGACCTCACGTCTTATATAATATATAATTTCTTTAAAATGCTTAGTGTTTGAAAATATTGCAAAATATACTATCATATAAAATCTTCTGCCAAAAGTAGCTTTTCACACGCTTTAACAAATATGACACAATTTTCTTTAAATTCCTCTTTTTGCAAAGTCCTTTCTTTCATAAAAATAACAAAGTTGTTTATTTCTTTTTCAAAAAATCTCTCAACTTTAAAAATAAGTAGTAAACTATAAGATATATATATATATATATATATGCTAATTCAAGAGTTGATTCATATGAAATTCATTATCAAGTTAAGAAAAATCATATTCTTTTTTGTAAAATTTAAAACTACGTCATTTTCTATTCCTTGTTTGCAAAGCTTGTTTTTAAAGATTTGAGTGTGTTCAAACAAATAGCCGAAAAATCCAATTTTTATTAACTATCCGAAAAGGCAAATACTTATTTAATTTAAAGACATAAAGAGGCAACTCTATGTAATTAGGTTCTAATTTAGGGCTCTAATAATAATTAAAGTGTTTACAAATAGCAAATAAATCAAAGTAAATAAAATAACGCAAACGGGTTGGTGGGTACACAGGCCTACCAAACACCATATATAAAAGTCTTATTTCTAGGCCATTTTCACCCATGGCTGGGCATTCTACCATATTTACCCATGGTTGGACCTTCTTGCAAATATGTTCCATTTTTACCCATGGGTCTTCATTTTTTACCAGACTCGATCGAAGAACGGTGTTTTTGAGCTCGTAGGCCCAACGGCTCAATCAAATCGGCAGAAGCAAAAGGAGATGGAACCCGTGGGTCCTAGATCATGCAAGGAGGAGGGAAAAATAAATATATGAGTTAAAAAATACCCAAACCTATCAAGTATAATTAAATAACGATGTTTGGTAATTAATCATCCATTCTTATCAATTTTAGCAATCCAAGCGAATAGAACAGCAGGCCCAAAATGTCCATGGGCTTAGTATAACACATTGCGCACAAGAGCAAAAAGGGGAAGCCCAAACAGGTGATTATGCATACTAAGGAAATAGAGCAGACCAGACCAACCTTGGTATATAACTAGTGTATACCTAGGTTATTATCTCATAAATCTTAGGTATACCACTTTCAAATTCAGCAGATTAGAGGAAGAAGGGCAAAGGTAATCTCAGATCACAAACAAGGAAGGCAGAACACTCAAAGATATCTCAAGGCACAAGACAGTTGGTAAGCTAAGCAAGACGGGAAAAAGTCCAAGCACAAATAGGGAGACATACGCATGCACCTCACTATGATTTATACATGTAGCCAGTAGTCCAAATACATAGGCATGCTCAATCCCAAATCTGAATGGACAGATCCAGAATAGAATGTTCTAAAACATATAGGGGTGAATGCATACACTAAACTAACTAGCATGCTTCAAAATCCTTTAATTCATACATAAATTCAAGAGAACATATCTAGTTAGTATGTGTGTTCAGAAGATGCCAAAACAAGAAACCAGTTCATGCATTATCCTCGCACAACAGAAACAGGTGCAGGCAAGGACATAACATGCTTAACTAGAATCGGAAAACACAAGAGAAGGATCAGATAGTCACTTGAAGACCATTATCCCCTAATACAAATACCATTTAAACAACTTAACAGGTGAGACATATACCAGGTAACTTAAGAGATGACATAGGCTAGCATGCAGACATTCTCCCATCCAGATATGCAAGGGAATGTATAAACAATCTAGTAGACATGTGAAGCAAAGAGATGAACAAGTGATCATTCTAGAGTAGCATCTTGAAAAGCACAGAACCCCCTAGTCTAGGCAAGACACACACAAGGTCCTACTCATGCTATGTGTTGGTCTACAGACTTAAGGTAATTCACATTATCACTAGCCTATACCAAGACAAACAAAACAGAATGTTTAGCTAACTTAAATCGGACATGAATGACAAACAGACACTGGAAAGGGAAAAGGTGGGCATGCCTGCAATATGCAACCTTGTTATGGTTAAATTAGACATCTACAACTATATTCATGCTGTACATTTACGTATAATGACACTGTAGAACAAGATACAACATATTTAAGTTAATATATATGCATACATGCCTTAACAGACACAAGGTGATTCTAGAGGTGGCATAGACATGGTCTAGATGAGACTAACGAGGCAGAACAAATGATACAGGATGACTCAAGGGTCCTTCATGCTAAGGGGTAAACATGTTGATGCTTAACAGGTAGCACATACTTTTACACAATTCAGCGAGACCTTGAAATCCACAGAGATGAGCCAAACAATCAATAACAATATATATTTCAGGTATACATGATTATTCAAAGTCTAGATCATTCCCCAGGGTCATGGTCATGCTATCCTCTACCTCAAATAGAGCATAATATAATTAAGGTGGTTACTGAATAAGCTCCAAGTTTAATCAATTAGTAGGCTATAATAAACAACTTGTCTAGAGGCAGAAAACAGTCAAAGACTCCACAGGACAGTCATATTCATATATTTTGGAGCTCACAATGAATGTACAATACCCAGGAACCAAAGCATACACACACAATTTTTTATCACCTCATGATTATCCTAAATTTTCCACTACAGATTCACAAGCATGCTGATAGGGGTTCAAAACCAAATATATCCTATCATTTAGTATCCAAGCAAACACAAATAGGCAAAAGCAACAAATATATTCCCAGATAACCTTCGACATAATTATAGTTCTTCATAAAACATAACTTCAATCACAGGTCCTAACTGAGCATTTGTACCAATTACCTACACATAATCTTAGCCACAACAAACACCAGAACAGCACATATGTCATATAATATTGAATGAATTCAACATAGCATGTATGGAGCACAAACAAAGCAGCAAAACGAAGGCAAAAATCATTAACTTGGACATTAATCATAGTCATAGTATAACAAGCATATATAAGACTTATATTGTTTTTGAAGTCAGAAATAAAAACGCAACACTTGGTTTGCAAATAGGAATGGGGTTCCTTAGGACCCCAAAAGCCTCATCTCTTCATCCACAAACGATGTGGGATAAGGAATTTCAAGGATTTTTAATTAATTTGTGAAAAGAAAGGGCTGAGCGTTGAGATGACTTGGGCAGGGTCTGGTCCATCTCGTACTGGACCTGGCCGATTTTCACAACAAATGAGGCCCAACTCATTCAAATGAGGTGTAGGGTAGAAAAGAATAGATTTCGCAAATTACGCCATGAGATTAATTAAAATATGGTCAATTTGACTTCAAATTAAAACAAATTGATCTATTAAGAAGCAATTAGGTTAATATTAAAACAAATGAGTAAAACTGTGAAATGTAAAAACTTTAAGGAATTAAGTTGAGGAATAAAATTGAAATGTTATTTGACACTCTATTCAATTAATTAAATTTCTTAATTAACGGAATAAAATATTTATCAATTTTAATATAATTAACTAGACAATTAATTTAATAATCTTCCTATTTAATTTATAGAAATTGATAAGTATTTCTTAAAAATATGTAAAAATAGGCAAACGATATACAATAATATGTTTGATAATATTTTGTCAAATAACATGACAAAATATTACAAGAATAATTTCATAAAATTATTTCGCTTTGTAAAATGCATATTTTACTCCGTTCATAACTCTGGAACTTTGAATAATTAATAGACATATTGGAGGGTAAAAATTATGTGTCAACAACAGTCTAGCTTAGTCATTATACATGAATTATTATGTGTTCTTGTTAATTCTAATTTCATAAGAATATAAGCATTACGTTAACTTGTATAGGTGAGTAGTAATTCGGAAGAATACTATGAGTGAAATTAACCATGTGATTAATAAATTAGATAAATTAAGGGATTGAATCAGTTGAAGAATACAATACGATTGTCAGATAGCCCATAACCCTAAATCATTTTCATCCCATTGATAACATAAAAATTCGCTCTTCGTTTCGTTAAAGTTCATTAATTATATTCTTGTTATTTTCATTACTTTAGAGTCACTTTGTTTGGGTTTAAAGCTTGTATAGATAATTAGGATCGTTTAATTTAGTAAATAGTCAATTATTACTGTGGGTTCGACATCCGATTTCTAAAATCACTATATTACTTGTATGACCACGTACACTTATGGGTGCGCTTTGGGGCAACAATATGTGTTGGCTATATTCAAGCTACAGATAACAAAGATTCACGATACAGACTCCTAACTAAAATCTAAGATTAGAAAGACCAAATATGAATATGTGAAAGCCTTATTGTTCGACTAAGGCTTCCCATTAATCTCACGGTGATATCAAGAAATATGCAACCAGTATAGCCAATAACAAAACCAATCATAAGAAGAGTTTCAAGCTTGCAAACTTGGGAATCATCATCAAGAATCGATGACTATATATATTCTACTATCTTATAAAGGACAATAAGCAGGCAGTAGATCAACATGCCTGCTTTGGCAATTGAGAAGGCAATCTGGTAAAAATTTGAGTTCAAATGGTGTGCAATATGATTAGCCAAAAAGGAGTATTACTGTAGTTGTATATATTTTTGCATGTCTTCACTAAATTGTCCTTTTGCTTTTTTCCTCCCTCTTTAATAATTACACATAGAGATCTTTTCAATATAGTTCTTGAAGCACGTGTTTTCTTAGAATTTTAAGACTAATACTTCACAATTTTAAATAATAAAATATAATGACAAAACATATTTCACGCAGAGGTATTATTACTATTTGAGATTCTTGGATTACTTGCATTAAATAGATCATAAAAACAGATATGAATATTACTGACATCTCACCAAAACACATAAGTTAATTACTCTTTCCGAATCAAAAAGAGTGTTCACTTATCAAATCAATAAAGAATTAACCTTATTTAATTTTCCCCTATTAAGTACTATGTGATCAAATTCCAATACATATTTAATTGGTTGTAGTTTAGTCAAATTATTTCTTTTTGTCTAGGAGTTAGTATTTTTTTAAGGGGTGAATGACTAAGTGGACACTCTTTTTTATCCGGAGGGAGTATTGAATTTGTAAATATCAATGATTAGCAAGTTTATGAAAAATTTAGGAAAATCTACCAAAATACCCACTAAAAGAGAAATGGTAGAAATATGTTTCTTGCCTTTCATTGATTATTATGTACAATATATGTAGTGTAATATAATTATTTACATGGCTACAAACTAGGTAACAAATTTTCCTAATTACAATCGGAATATATAAATTTACCTAATATAAAAGATATACAAGGATACGAGAATATTCTGAAAATATTCTATCACACCCCCGCAGTCGAAGCGGCAGGTTCTCATACGCTAAGACTGGCTCAAAATCATTAAAAAGTATGCGCAGAAGTCCTTACGTAAATATATCAGCAATCTGATACCTGGAAGCAACATGAAGGACACAAACTTGTCCACGAGCCATTTTTTCACGTACAAAGTGAATATCCATTTCAACGTGTTTAGTGTGCTGATGTTGAACGGCATTGCCGGAGAGATATATCGCACTGGCATTATCACAGTAGACCAATGTAGCCTTGTGGACTGGACAGTGAAGTTCCAGCAGAAGGTTGCGTATCCAATAAGACTTAGAGACAACATCCATGACTCTTCTGTACTCGACTTCAGCACTGGATTGAGACAGAGTAGGTTGTCTTTTAGAAGACCAAGAAAGCAAGTTATCTTCGAGGAAGACTCAGTAACCTGACATGGATCGACGAGTATCCAGACAGCCACCCAAGTCAGCGTCAGAATAAGAGGTGAGACTAGAGAGTGTGGACTTGTACAGGTGGAGGCCGAAGTGAAGAGTACCTTGTACATAGCGCAAAATATGTGCATCCGTCGGGCTGTGCATATGTAAGCATATTTGTTCCATGGCATAGGATATATTTGGTCTCGTGAAAGTGAGATACTGTAAGGTTCCTGCTAAACTACGATAGTGGGTCGGTCGGCATATAGAGAACCCAAAGAGGAACTTAGTTTGGAATTGATGTCCATTGGTGTGGGTCGGTTTGCAAGACGTCATGCATGTTCAGTCTAGGATATCTTCGGTGTACTTTATTTGACAAAGAAATAATCCACTTGCATGTCTCATAACAGTAATGCCCAAGAAATAGCTTAGGGGGGCCAAATCCTTCATAGCAAACTCAGAGGCAATGAGTGACATGATGGATCGGCGAAGTGTATCAGAAGATGTAGTGAGGATGATATCATCAACATATAGTAGGATGTATGCCATGTCATTACCCTTGTTATAGATGAACTGTGAATGAGCAGATTTGCTATGTACAAAACCAATAGAGGATACAAAATCAGCAAACCGTTGGTACCATGCACGAGGAGCCTGTTTCAGTACATAGAGTGACTTTTTCAAAAAAACACACATAATCTGGATGAACCGGATCCATGAATCCCATATGCTGATGCATATATACGGTTTCATGAAAGTCTCCATACAAGAAAGCATTTTTGACGTCAAGCTGATGAATATGCCAAGACTTGGACAAATCATTACTGAGAACGGTCCAAATAGTCGTTGGTTTCATCACCGGGCAAAACATTTCATCACAATCCACTCTCACCTGTTATGACCTGCCATTACCTACAAGACGGGCCTTGTGCCTCTTAAAAGAACTATCAAATTTCTTCTTATGTAAAAAAATTCACATATAACGAATAATATTAGCGCAGAAGGATGAGATACTAGATCCCACGTCTTATTTTCAATAAGAGAATTATATTCGTTAATCATTGCATTTTTCCAATTAGGATCGGACAAGGCATATTTTGGATTACAGGGAACAAGGGAAGGGGCAAACCGAAGTGGACAAGTTAAATAGTCATTTGGGTTTGGAAATGTCGTGCATAGAACGGGTTTCCATTGTCCGTCGGGGTGCCGCTGGAGGTTGGACGGGATTGGGAAAAGTGGTCGAGATGTGGCAGCGGGACTGGATGGACTGTCGGGAGTAGGGGATGGGTCGAGAAGGGGCAGTGGTATCGGGGAGAGGAGGGGCTGGCTGAGAGGCAGTCAAGATGAAAGGTTGTGATGGGCTATTCTAAGGCTCCCATTACGAGACTAGGTGGACTGCCTGCCTCGGGATGGCATTGGTGGGGCCAGTTACCGATGTTAGTGATGACTGATTTTGCAAGTGATGAATTAGATGGAGATTTAGGTCATCATTTAGGAAGTCATAGGAATTTGGAGATGGAGAATTGAGTTTGGCAAAGGGGAATTGGGACTCATCGAATATGACATACCGAGAAATGATTATTTTTCATCTTGACAAGTCGTAACAATTGTAACCTCGATGATTGGGGGGTAACCAAGAAAGACATACAGAGATGACTGAGGTTGCAGCTTGTTGATTTGAGGAGGGATGGAGGGGGTAACATAGACATCCGAAAGTTCGTAAATGCCTACAGGAAGGATCCCGAAGATAGGTTGCCATTGAGAGGGCGTAATGTCGAAAATAAGGGGATAGATGTGTGGGCAAAGAGAGAACGAATTAAGTTGTTTATGGTTCTAATTTTTCATTCGGGTTTTCCCATTTTATGGAGAGGTGTGTGGACAGGAAAAATGAAAAATAAGGTCGTGTTTGGCGTAGAACAGTTTGAATTGTTTATTATCGAATTCCTTCCCATTGTGACATTGAAAACATTTGATATTCTTTTCAAATTATGTCTTTATTAAAGCACTAAAGGAAGAAAAAATAGAATAGACTTGGGACTTATTATCAATGGGAAAAGTCCACAGAAAGTTGGAATAATTATCCAAAAATAACAAATAATATCAATGCCCGACCGTTCGTAGAATAGGAGAAGACCATAAATCATTGTGTATTATATCAAATTACATTAAAGTATAGGTGGGTGAAGAATAAAATGGCAATTTGACATGTTTCCAAAAAATGCAAGATTCACAAATAGGAGTATTAGAGACATGTTTGCAATCAATTGCTAAGGGAGTGTAAAACAGAGTCTCCCGGATGTCCTAATCTATTATGTCATAAAGGAGACAAAAGTGCTACAAAGGTTGAGGGAGAGGAAGTTGGATGGCCAATGGTGGTGGTGATAGGATAAAGGTCCCCGGTGCTATAACATCTCATTATTCGCATCCCTGTCATAAGGTACTTCACAGAAAAACCAAAAGGATCAAATTCAAGGAAAACATTATTGTCAGTTGGGAAATGACACACACAGATTAGATTTTTGATAAATTTTGGGGCATGGAGGACATTGTTTAAAACCAATGGCGGATGTGGTGGGGAGAAAGATGATTGTACGTAACCTCTAATTGGAATGTCTTGTCCACTAACAACAATAATATTTTGATTTAAATTACTCATATTGAAATAAGAAGATAGAGTATCTTGGAATGCCATCATATGAGATATGGAACCAGTATTCATGTACCAATTGTCATTGGGAATGTTGAGAGACGTGTTCATAGCCTCCTCAATATCCGTCGGTGCGTAGGTTGAACGAGGAGAGACCTGTGCACTGTATACCTGTTGTGAGGATGTTAGGATGTGCTGTCGGGCCGAAGGTGGGCCTAAGAGGACATCAGGTAAGGGCACGGTGGAGCAGCCCAAGTCGTATAGGCCCACACAACACATGATGGGTAGGCAGCCTAAGCCGATTGGGCCCACACAACCCATGATGGGTAGGCAGCCCACTGCGGGGGCTACTTCTATTACTGCTGCCGCTGCAGGTGGCTGCCATCCGGCACGGGCTGCCCTCTACCGCCACTGCTACTATTTTCGGTTCAATCACCGCGGTTTTGGCCGAAATTTTGCCCTTTATTATTATTCTTGGATTGTGATACATATTTTGGGTCATGGGTTTGGCAATGTTATGGGGCAGAAGCTGGGCCTTTCGAGTTGTCAATGGTACTGATGATAGTCATGAGGGCGGCGTCTACGGGATTTGCGTTGGCCGTGGCCCACTTGGTTTTCTGGGTTTCTCCAAGGATGAGTCTCGAACGGGCCTCATAGAATGCAGGTAATGGCGTGCTTTGTTGGAGGATGGTAGCAATGCCGTCATAAGATTAATTCAAACTCGCAATGATTTGCATCACCAATTGTTTATTGGTGACCGGTGCACCGATGTTAGAGAGTTGATCGGCGATCATCTTAAGTTCTTAACAATAGGCCGACGCATTAGGAAAATTGTTCCAACTGAATATCCATGAATTGATTTTCCAAATACAAGGCACGTTTTGTCTTGTTGTCATGAAAGATGCTCTCCAAGCGCTCCCAAGTTTGTTGTGAAGTAGCATTGGTTTCAATGATCGTATGTAAAAGATCATTCGAGATCGTACCGTAGATCTATTGTAGGACAACCGCATCTAAGCGGGACCAAAGTTCATCATTAGAACCATCGATTTGTCCAGGGGCTTTGATTTCGGAGGGATGATATGGTTGATGAATTTGTACACACGACAATGAATCTTGAATAGTTCCGGCCAAGATGAATACTGAACTTTTTTCATCTCAAGAGTTATAGGAATGAAATTTTTGATGTTGTTAACTGCAAGAGTATGATGGAATTTGAGTTTTTCGGCCATTGAAAATTGGAAGAGAAGAGAGGAGGAATTTGTCGAAAAGTAGAGAAGAGAGAGGACATCGTTGGATGGGGGGGGGGGGGGGGGGACCGAGCTAGGCTAAGCTAGGATATCAAGTTTAGGGTTTGGGATTGAGTTAGGCCCAAGATCCATTCTTTACCAAATTATTTACCCCTATCTACCCCAAAATAAACTAATTGCTAAAGCTACCCATGAGGCATAAATATATTACTTTGAGTGCCCCACCTCCTTTTGACCTAAGCAAACAATTCATGTGACATTAGTTTCCAGTCTTTGCTTTCTTTTTATTATTTGTCCTTTTTTTAATTTTATTCTCGTTTCTTATTTTGTCCTTTTGTAGTTTTGTTTTTTAATTTCTTTTAAAATTAAATAATTAATTATATTAATCTACTAGTTTGGTGCACTTCATGTGCTTTTGTACCAAACTTTCTTTTTCTCTTTTTCTCTTTTTCTCTTTTGCCTTTTTACTATTTTGAAAATGCAAATAAAATTTATATTTACAATAAGACTATTTTTTCTATTGTTTTCACAAGTAAAACTTACTAAAATAATATAAAAGTTAAAATAGCAAAATAAACTTGTCTTCTATAATACTTTGTCAATATATCGGGTTAGTATCTAAAGGACTGAATTTTTTTTAAGGAGCGAATCAATCCTTTGTGATACCCCGTTAGTATGTGATACTATATATTATGTGGGTATCATAGAGGACTATTTAAGTAATGAATCAATTTCTTTGATATCTTGTCAGTAAATAATTTATAGCTTGTGAGTATGGTATTATAGATGATTGAGCTCTTCTTTGAAAGAATGAATCGTCCTCTATGATATCTTATCAGCATATGATATATCATGTGTGAGTCAGTCATTCATGATACCCTATTGGTAAATGAGATATACTATGTGGATATCATAGAGAATTGAATTGTGTTTTTTCTTGAAGGAATTAACCAACGCTCTATTCGAAGAGAGTCATTTATGATACTATCATGGTATATAAATTTATGCAAATGGTATCATGTAGGATTGAGAAATGCCATAGAAGGAATGAAACAGTACTCCATGATACCATATGCATAGATTTATATACCATAATGGTATCACGAATGACTCTCTTTGAATAACTAAAGCAGTCATTCATGATACCATCATGGTATATGCAGTCCTTCATGATACCATCTCAGTATATGGTATGTACCATGATTGTATCATGCAAGACCGTTGACACATCTGAAGGACTTAAGAAGTCCTCTATGATACCATCTCAGTATATTTTTATTCCATGATGGTATCATAGAGTATTGGGTCTGTTGCATTCAAGGACTTCAACAATCCTTCATGATACCATCTGAGTATATGATATATCATGTAAGTATCATAGAGGATTAAGTAGTATTTTTTAATGAGTGAATCAATTTTCTATGATACCCTATCAGTGTATGATATATACCATGTGAGTATCAGAAAGAATTGAGTTGTGTTTTTTATTGAAGGAATGAATCAGTCCTTTATGATACTCTGTCAGTATATGATATATATCAGGTTCGTATCATAGAGGACAAAGTTTTTTTTAAGGAATGAACCATCAGTCTTGTATGATACCATGTGGGTATCATAGGATACTGCAACAATATACTTAAACTGATATTGATTTGATATACTATTTTTTGCGATATAAAAATAAAATAAATAGAAAAGATAATATATAAGTTATCCATTTTATTGAAAAAGAGAAAGGAGCCAAAAGGTTTGTAGAATTAGATTATGAAATATATATATATATATATATAATTTGGAAAAAAATTAAAAAAAGGAGAAAAAATAAATGAAAATCACCTGAAATTATACTATGGAGATAAAAATAAAAAAATAAAAAAGGAACAAGTAATAATAGTATGAAAAAAATAAATGAACAAAAAAGGAGAAAAATGAGAAAAAATAAAAGAATAAAAGAAAGAAAAGAAGATAAGAAGTAGAAACAAAAATAGACAATTAAATATAAAAGAAGAAATAAAGAATTAAAAAAGAAAGAAAATAAAAAAAGAAAATGAAAGGAGCTAGAATTAAATATGGAATTAGATTATGGTGAAAAAAGAAAATAAAGAATATTATGATTTGAAAAAAAAATGAAAAAAAAGAAGAAAAAGAAGAGAAAAGAATAAAAAAACAACAACAATATACTAGTAAAATCTCACAACGTGTTACCTACAAAAACTAGAAGGGATTACTAAAAGTAAATAGTATTGGAGGATATGATAAGGACAGGGGAGGGTAATTATTTTGTGTTTAGGGGCATTAGCATTCTTTTCCCAAAAAATTACATAAAATGCAACATTGAGCCCGTACTAGCTACTGCCTGCTAGTGATCGATATAAACACGGGTTGCTATTGACGACACACATTATATCAATTTGTCTAAAATTCTATAAAAAGATAGAGGAGATACTTTTTGTGGGACTGGTAACACAAGTGTCATGTAATCAAAACTCATAAAGTTAACAATGAAATGACGCATAAAGTTAGAGAATATATCACATATTAAATCGTGAAAGTTTTTCAAAGGAGTTCATAATGATACTGAACCACCTACAAAGCCTTAGGCTAAGTTCCACCCGCTCATTGACCAAACTCACAGACAACCCTTTCTTATAGGAGTAGTATAATATTTGACCATTTATGCAGCTTAACAAGTTAACGTCAAGTTGGTATGAATAAGTAATGACACCAATCAAGGATTAGGCTAAACCATTGACTTCACCAATTACAGAAACATGTGCTTCCACAATGCAACAGTCCTCAACAAGGTAACCTTTATTTGAATTATTGAATACATGTAGCGGCATGAATGCTGACCAACCCCAATTGTCTACAGCAGCTGAAAACCAATCTAAATAATCTGCACAATAACAACATCAAAAGTATTCAAAAGAAAAATCAAAACAGCTTCTGATTATTCGTATACCAAGTTACCTAATAATCGGTGAAAACTAAATCAGTTCCAGTAAAAAAGTTGTATTATACTGAACCCGTTCAAAAGTTTTGAGTTAAGTGACTGAAATAATTCAATCAAACTCATCCCTAAAAAAGGACTACTTATTGAGTACGCCCACACGTTTAATTTTTTCTTCCCTGATCAAATATGAAAATAAGGACCTTGTGGAAGTTCCTACAAGATAAACTTTAAACTATATCTATATATGTAACGGAAAGGGGCAAATATCAGATACTTATAAAGACTAGAGTATATTTTAGTACCTTCTATATTAACTTTGAGCACATATAATCCTTTAATTTGACCAGTTTATTCTAAGGCTGGCGAGTGGGCAAGGACGGCCCGACCCCGATTAGTTTAAAAAAAAAAAAATCGGTAGCGGGACTCGAACCGGGACGGGACAATGTCTCGTCCCTACTCGTCCCGAGCCCACCCCAGGCCCGCCAATCCCGAGCCCGCCCCAATCCCCCCGTAAGTCCCCCCTTTGCAAATATAACCGTTGCACCAACGACCATTTTAGATTTTGGCCGTTGGGCAACGGCCATTTTTGGCCTCCCCCCCCCCAACCCCCCCTACTCCTTAATATTTATTTTAATCCATAAGTTATTATATTTACACTTTAACCCAATTTTCCAACTATAAATAACTCATTTTCTCTTCATCTTTCTCACAAATCTTCCTACAATCTCTCTAATCTCTCAATATATCTCTCTACAAGTCTACATTGTTTACTAAATATTCAATTTTATTTATTCATTTGGGAATTGGGAGTGAAGTTGGAAACTAGCTTGAGGATCTTCCATCGAGCAAAGTTTCAATTTTCAACCTCTCGATTACACGTCGACGTTACGTCGACGTTTGATACATTCGTTCCTTCATTAAATTATTATTATATGTTTATTTTATTTAGTGCACTTAATTTTATTATCTTTAATTATTTATTATCATAATTAAAATGGAAGGATTAAGAGGTATGTTTAAGGGTAAGGGTAAGTGTGCTTCTTCTAGTAGGGGCAACCAGGGCAATGATACTTCTTCTAGTCATCCTATTCCTACACAGGATGATTTTGTTGATACTCAACATTTTCCTGCAATACCAACTCAAGAAGACTTTAATTTAGACAATGATCTAGATGATACACTCACTAATGTTGATGACAACACACTCACTAGTGCACCTTCAACTGAAATGCCTCATATTCCCTCTAGTATGAGACGAGGTCCAGCAAAACGACCATTAAAATCAGATGCATGGATATTTTTTGATAGGGACGTAGAGAATCAAGTAGCTAGATGTAAAATTTATAAAAATGTTTTAAAATTTAAAACTGGAAAAGGTCACGGTGGGATGGGGGGTTTAATTAGACACGTAGTAAGTGCTCATCCAGCTAGGTATGCCCAATACCAGACTTCAAAATCGGGTGTGCAAACGCCCGCTCCATCGGGACAAGGTTCACATACTGATACTGTCCCGGACCAAGTACAGGGTCAAATTAACCCTATGGCGGGGGGAATTGTAGGCCCTAAATACAATAAACATAGAGATAGGGAAGCAATATCAAAATTAGTTGTTGTGGAGGGTTTGCCTTTTTCATTTCATTCATCTCCCGGTTTTATTCATTACATTAGAAATATATATAATCCTGCTTTTAACGGTTTTCCTAGATCAACTGTTAAGAGAGATGTATTTAAATTCGCACATGAATATCAACAATATTTACGTTATTCATTATATCATTTTAATGGCAAAGTATCTATCACGTCTGATATAGGTTGTAAAACTAACGGCCATGATTATTTAACGGTAACTTGTCAATGGATAGATTATAAATGGTCTATGCAAAAACGTATCTTAATGTATAGATATATAGATGATAGGCACACTGGTACTTTTATTGCAGATAATATTTATCAAGTGTGTCATTATTATGGAATAACCGTTAAAATTATGACTATTACATTAGATAACGCTTCTTCTAACAATTACGCTATTACAATTTTAAAAAATAGTTTAACTCCATCTTTTCCAGATCATTTTCATATAAAATGTGCGTGCCATATATATAACTTAATTGTAAAGGATGGTCTATCGCTTTTTGAAGACATTCTTCGTAAAATACAATTTGCTATAAACTTTATTTTTAAAAGTAATAGAGTACAACGAAGAAAAGAATATAAAAAAAATTGTCACGATTGTGGACTACCTTATAGAAAAATTCCAGAAGAAGTATCCACTAGGTGGAATTCTTTATACGAGCAACTACTTGTTGCTTATGACTATAGAAAACCTATAACTTTATTTTTTAACTCTCATAATCAAAATCCAGCTGATATGGTTGTAGATAGTGATTGGGTAAAAATTTCCGAACTTATTGTATTTTTAGAGAAATTTTTTCAAGCAACAAAAGAATTTTCCGGTATATATTATCCTACTATTTCAACTATGTTATTTTATATAACTCTAATATTTTTATTACTTAGTGAATATATGGAAAAATCAGCTTATATGACAACTATTAAAAAAATGTTTATCAAAATAAAAAATATATTTTATTCCTATTCCCACTATTTATATTATTGGTGTTGTATTAAATCTGACTATTAAAATAGACGGTACTAAATCACTTATTGAAACTATTTACGATTGTATAGAAGTACTACCACCTCCAAGTCCAAAAAATCTAAATCACTCACCACCTATTGAACAAACTAAAGAAGAAGTGTTGTCTAGCGTAGAAGACCAATGCAAAAAAATATATAGGTTTTACCAACAAGAAACTGCTAGTAACCTACCGACTTTCATACCAACTTCTTCATCGTCAACACAACTTCGCAAAAGATATGCTGTTTCTGCGGCTAGTATTGAAAGCCTCAGAAATAGAATGTGCGGCCGTACCGCTACTAACCAAATTAGAGAGTGATATTTTTATTTTGCAGGGTTCTGTACCGTACCAAGAAGTTATCAATGAAGATGGACATGAAGACTTGCTGAAATACTGGAGGGGGAATGAGAAGTCCTTTCTGACACTTTCAATGATGGCCCGAGATGTTTTGAACATTCAATCGTCATCAACTGCGTCTGAAAACACTTTTTCTGCCGGCAGATATTAAATAGGAGACCACAGACACTCATTAGCCGGAGACAGCTTGGAAATTGCAGTATTATTCGAGAGATTGGATACGAGCGGAGCGGAGAAGGTGCGGTCAACTGGAGATCAACGAAGAAGAAGACGAAAACTACAACGAAATCTTATCCGAATGTGGTGGAAGCGACATGGATCAATTTGACCAACAAATACCAATTCCAACCGAAGAACCACAGGAAATTATCAAGCAATTAGAACAAGTTTTTTTGAGAATGTAATTTTTTTAATTGCAATTTTATTATGTAATTTGCAACTTTTGGACAACACCGCAAAGTTGCAATTTAGACAATTGTATTTGTATTACAAAAAAATCATATGTCTATTAAATAATATAAGAGGCACAAAACAGCTTTGGGATGTTTTTATTACACTATCTTGTCTTGTTTATTGAGTTTTTTTATACATATGTTATTAAAAGAAAAGGAAAACCCGCCGGAACCCACCCCGCTCCGACCTGATTCCGACGGGATCGGGATCGGGATGGGACTTCGACAAGTCCCGCCAAACCCGATCCCGCCTGACCCCGCCAGCCCCGACCCCGCGCCCTTCGCCCTTCCCGCCCCGACCCCGACCCCGCCAAACCCGGCCCTCCAGACCCGAGCCCGGCCCACTGGCCAACTATAGTTTATTCCAAATGCATTAGAAGCATTATTGCCTCCAAATGCACACGCAAGCGTATGTAGTCGTAAAAGTATTGTAATAATTTTAGAAATCGGATATCGAACCCACATGAACTTGTGATTAACTATTTACTAAATTAAACGATCTTAATTATCTATACAAGCATTAAACCCTAACGAAGTGAATCTAAACTAATGAAAATAAAAAGAATATAATTAATGAACTTTAACCAAACAAAGTGAATTTTTATGTTATCAATGTGATGAAAATGATCTAGGGTTATGGGCTATCTAACAAATCGTATTGTATTCTTCAACTGATTCAATCCTTTAATTATCTATTTTATTAATCACATCGTTAATTTTACTCGTAGTGTCTCCCGAATTACTACTCACCTATTCAAGTTAGCCTAATGCTTATATTCTTATGGAATTATAATTAACAAGAACACATCCCAAGTTCATAAACTTGTTCTACTCAATCCTATTTGCAATCAAGAATTCCCACTATCGAGTTCAACTCTAGATTTGTAGATAGTATTCAATTGGTGATCAAACAATCAATAATTGAGTATAGGTTTGAATAAATAAATTATTATGATAAATCAAGAAACAAAAATCAGTATTCAAAAAATAATAGTCATGAAAGAACCAAAACCTTAGAACGTCAAGTTTACCTCCACATAAACATGAAAAAAATACAACAAATCATCCAAAAACATAATAACATGTAGTAAGGAAAAGAAAGGGTAAAACTCAATAACTTCGGCCTATACAACGGTTGCTAGATCTTTCTAGGTCCAAAGTTCCCTCAAAATCGTGTTTTGATGTATTTATATCATATACCAACGACCCCGAACAAAATACCCTTAATTATTTTACTGTGTTCACATATTTGCACGTGAAATTTTCAAAAGGATTATATGTGATCAAAATAATTACAGATAGATCTACAACAAAATGAACATACCATTTTCGTTAAGAACTCGCATAAACCATATCATCATTTTGACACCATGTGTAAAACACACGAGAATAAAGATTAGTTGTACTTTATGAAAGTCCAATTTGTAAAGATTGAAAATGGTTTACATGAGTAACTTTATTTCTGATTTAGCTGAAAACGATTTTACTTACTTCTAGACAAAAAGAAATAATTTGACTAAACTGCCCCTAATTAAATATGTATTGAAATTTGATCACATAGTATTTCATAGGGCAAACCTGAAGAAACAAGATTAATTCTTTCTTGATTTGATAAGTGGACACTCTTTTTTACTAAAAAAAAAAGCGAAGTAAACGCTCTTTTTTATTCAAATAGAGTATTATATACTCGGGGAGAAAAAAGGAGAAGGCAAAGTGGAACAGTGTGAATTGAGTCTACACACGTATATGGGCTGGTTTGGTACGAGAAATAAATGATAATTAATTTTGGAATTAATTGAGATGAGTTTATCTCACGTTTGGTTGAGATAGAATTATGAATAGCTAATCTTCGGACTAGTTATCCCGAAATTGTAATATTATTTTTATCTCTATGGTAGAATGAGATAACAATCGGGGGATAATTAACCTCGGAATAACTTATTCCTCAGCCAAACGACCCATAAGGTGGTAAAACTCTCACCAATACCTCTAGGCTATGAGCCTACTTTATGACAATAACCTGGACTTTTCCTTCTAATATTAATAATAATAATATTACAAAATAAAAATTTTAGAAATTTATCTCACATATACTAAAACGACAACTTTGATGAAAAACCACAACTTTTTAAAATAAAAGAATTTCAGTTTTACGTTATCGTTCCATAATTTTTTTTCCTTCCATATCGACATACAGTATTACTAAGGAACAAATTAAAAGAACGTACCTATACTCTTACTATGTGCGCCACTAATCTGATCTTTCACAGTAATGCAAAAAATAGCTAGGACCCTTTTTCGGAAATCAAATCCTTTAGCATCAACTGATTCAAGAAAAATGGAAATGCTCTGACCATTTTGACTACCATCACCTGTAGGATATAGACAAAGTTTCCTACATACAAACACAAAAGTTTATATTTACGTTACAATGAGAAACATGTGCAATAGAAAGACGAACATGAACAACATACCATTTGTAATCCCCAACAGTAAACTCTTCTGAACGCACTGTATTCTCAAGTTTTGAAAATTCAGAAATCATCCATTCGTGCTTATAATAAGAGTTGAACTCATTAAATAAGGACACACGTTCACCGAATCCTTGGTTCTTGATGACAGACACATCAACGCCAAACACGCATTTGTCATTAATAAGGTAACCGTTAGAGGGTTCTCTGAATGTTTCATGAGATATACATTCTGAAAAACCGCATTCAATCTTGATATTGTGAAAATGTTGCGTCATTCCTGAAATGAAATATTGTCTTAGAATGTCCTTTTGTTATACATTAAGAACTTTTTTAAATGATTTATTTATTTTTATTTTGATCATAAGTTGAAATTATGTACGTTTATTTTACTTTCATGTTTTGAAAAAATTAAAAGACTTCAAAGAAGAAGAAAAATCAGAGAAAGGAACACTATACCTCACCTCTCATTACAAAATACTTGTCATGAATTTGATCAAAAATTAAGAAGCTAATTGTTGCATTCACCTCCCAACCAGCCTGTAAAGAGCTTGTCTCAGCAATGGCCAAGTATACTGAAATATGATCACGTCCGTCCACACTTTCATCTCCATCGGGATAGATGATCATTTTCCTGTCCAAAATGCATTTTACAGTTAAGTTCATAACTTCTTGGGCACGTTTTGTATTCATGGGAAAGAAATTAGTCTTTTTAAACTTATTTGTTACTCCGTCTGCCCCACTTTATATAACATAGTTCCAATTTCGAAAATCAAACAATTTAATTTTGACCATGAGTTTGGGCATGAAATTTTTAATTTTAAAAAAATAAAATATACATATTTGAATACTACATAAAAAGTACTATACGTCACAATAATTAACAATTCAAAATATTTAAAAGACATGTAAAAAGTTACGGTCAAATAAACATTTGTTTGAATCTCGAAACGCGAAAAATGCCACAAATTGGAACGGGGGAGGAGTTCATTTGGAGAAAACTATTATTGAGATACCCACTCCGCGCCAATTTGTTTGACACAATTTCCTCCTTTTTTGTCTATCCTAAAAAGATTAATCTCCTGGAACCCATGCTTTAAAATGACTAAATGGTGCACTTGGTTGAAAGCTGAACTATTTACCTAAAGGAACAAGAATTAATTCTCACTTTAACACATTTTTATCTCATATTTAGTGGTGCACTCATGTTGTAAAAATCCGAAACTTGCCTCTGTCTTTATATATGTATTTAATAACCTCTTAACTTTGATATTCTCATTTTACCATTGACATAATCGTTGTAAGCCTCAATGAATACATACAAAAATTATTTGGTATAACAATATTTTTGATTTGTCATTCATATATATATATATATATATATATATATGTCACAAAGGCTACTTGGTTGTTCTTAAACACCTGAAGAGCAATGCTCCGTAAGATCCTCGAATCAACCACGACTACCATCTGCGGTCCATTTTCGTTCTCTTCCCTGCCCGGGAAGGGGGATCAAAGAAAGGTAGCTTGCTTCTCTCCTGGACGGATGGCGGAGTTAAGAAAAAGTCTTGTTTATTAACATTGAATAATAATGAAAGTACTTATTTATTTTTTTTGAGGCAAAGTAGGCTGATGGGCAAGCCCCCTCCTGTCGCAATAGTGTGGGGCGTCAGAGGCTGTTACCCCGTGGCCAACTCGAAAGGGCTGAAGTTCGACGCAGAGCTTTTTGGTTGTTAAGTTATAGTAGGACTGAGCAACATCCAATAGCTCCAGTCCTTCTGATTTGCACTAAAGTGTAGCTCTCTGATTCTCAGGATAATATTGAAATGTGGATCCTCAGGCCCAGCCATTGTGCAGCTTCTGTATAGAAAGCATGGAGTCCGTCTCAACCTACCCAAAATGTCAAAATTATAATAAGAAGCTAAGTTAGGAGGATGGAGAACAAGTTGTAGCCTTGGAAGCCTCATAGAGGTCCTTAAAATATGAAAATGTCACTGATATTTGTTGCGAGAAAGACTCATGCATGGACATGGAGTCTAGCATGCATGAGGTTACCTAGTCTAGTTACATTAGGATATCTAAGTATGGTACATATACAGTTGTATACATAGTATACAAGGTGTATTAGGATTCAATTTCATAGTTTTATTATACTTAGAACTCTACAATTCTTATGTATATTAGTAGAGGTAAAGTTGTACATCATATTCATTCAATATACTCGATCATTTCTCATATCTGATTGTGTAATTCTACACAGTATCAGATCATATACACACATAAATCTCGCTACCTGTTATCAGAAAACACAAACAATGGCCTCAAATTCTGTCCCAACCTCCTTGTCCCTCTATGCTTCCTCACTGCATCACACTATGGCTGCTTGTCGTATCAAGCTCAAGCCTACCAACTACCTTATTTGGAGGACTCAAATTATGTAGCAAGTCATGAAAGTGACAAAAATAATCTAAGAAACCAAGCCTAAGACATGCTCATATGAGAGCAAAGATGATACTGGAAGGATGCTGATAAAAAGGAAAAGGAGAAGGTTTCTGAGAGTAGTTGGGATGAACAAGATGTTCTTGTGAGGACATGGATATCAGAAACTATGACTGAGGAGAGCATGTACCTCATTGTGGGGTGCAACACAGCCAAAAAGATGTGGGAGTGCTTGAAGGAATTTTATCTCCAAGCAACAAAGGATAAAGAATTCCAACTTAAGCAACAACTGCAGAACATTAAGTTGGGAACAAAATAACTTGATGAGTATTTGAAGGAATTCAAAGGCATATGTGATGGTCTTGCTGCTATACACAATCTAATTGATGAAGATAGCAAAGTTATTAACTTTGCTAGAGGGTTAGGTTCTAAATACAAATTTTTTAGGACTGTTATGTTGGGCAAAGCTCCATATCCCACCTTGAATCAATTTATCAACTCTCTTAGGGGTTTTTACATGAGGGAAGAAGTAGAGGATGTGCCACAACAGAACTACAACATGTCTTTCACTACACAAAGAGGTAGAGAAATAGGAAGAGGAAACTACAATCAGAGAGGAAGAGGAAACTCCAACTATAATTCAAGAGGAAGGGGTTTCAGGCTTGCAGGACAGGAAAGCACAAATCATAATACTCAAAATAACCATGGTATGCAGGATTCAAATAATGGTAAGGGAAGAACTAACATTGAGGCATGTCAAATTTGTGGAAGGAACAATCATTCTACTCTAAAGTGTTTCTACAGATGGGATTATTCCTACCAGGCTGAAAAAGATCTCCCTCAGGCTCTAGCTATTTAACCTGCAAAATTCTACAGGTGAGGATGAGGCCATATATATGGACTCTGGTGCAACCACACACATAACAAACACAACAGGTAATCTGTCTGATCTTCACACTTATAAAAGGAACTGACAAAATAATTATGGGGAATGGATCACAGTTAGAAATCTCACATGTTGAAAATACAAAAAAACCAGTCTTGAATATTAAGGATATACTGGTAGTTCCCAACATTACAAAGAAACTGTCAGTTAGTAAAATTGCAAAGGAAATTATGCAAAACTTGAGTTTGATGAGTTTGGTTTTCTTTTTAAGGACAAGAAGTCAGGGAGACTACTGGCCAATGGATCTAACACAAAAGGACAATATCAACTGGAAGATAACAACCTCTATGCCTTAGCAGCAACACAGAATTAGAAGAAGTCAGAGAGTATTTGGCACTCTAGATTAGGTCATCTTAGTTTGAAGTCTTTAAATTTTTTGAGTAGTAATAAGAATATTGATGTTAGGAGTTGGAATAAGGTGTCTGCTATCTGTACTAGTTTTCAGTTAGGGAAATGTTGTAAGCTTCCTTTTGATTCAAGAAATAAAATTGAGAAGTTTCCTTTACATAAGATACACTGTGATCTCTGGGGTCCAGCACCAGTTGTGTCCTCTCAACATATGAAGTACTATGTGATTTTTGTGGATGATCATACAAGATATACCTGACTTTATCCCTTAAGGAAGATATATGAGTTTTATGAAGTCTGCCTTAAATTTCAGAAAATGGTGGAAAACAGTTTTCTAATACCATCAAAATCTTCCAATGTGATGGAGGTGGTGAATTTATCCAAACTGAGTTTGTCAAACACTTAGAGAACTATGGTATTATCAGACATATATCTTGTCCGCACACCCTAGAACAAAAATGGCAAATCTGAGAGGAAAGATAGACATATAGTAGAGACTGGATTAACAATATTATTTCATGCTAAATTGCCTCAGTTCCTATGGGTTGAAGCCTTCTTAAAAACTATATTCTTGATAAACATGATGCATTCCTCAGTTCTAAAGAATGAGATTCCTTTTGTAAAACTATATGATGTTGCTCCTGACTATAATAGTCTAAAAGTTTTTTGTTGTAGGTGTTATCCATATATAGAGGGACATAACAAATTCTCTCTAAATACATATCCTTGTATATTTATTAGCTACAACAGTCTACACAAGAGATATAAGTGCTATCGTCCTCAGACTAAAAGAGTCTATGTGTCTAGGCATGTCATATTTGATAAGCTTACTCTGCCTTATGTTCAAGCAGATCAACCAAACAACACATTATCCTCACGTCATATATCTACTTTCTTTGAATTATTTCCTAATATGCAGGAATAAGCTGATATTTCAAATGGAAATACCATCTATGAGAAAATGTTTTTGGAGAATAATGTTAATGCTGAGACTATGCATGCTGAGAATGATACTGTGGATGTGAATAATGTGCATGAGCCTGCTCAAACTACTAAGACTGCTGAGATTGTGCATGTGCATGGTCATGATAAAGATTGATCTATGACTCAAACTACTGATCATGACAGTGGAGATGATACTTATAGTCTCTCAAGTAATGATGATGCTCATATAATAGAAAATAGAGTGGTCAACGATTAGTCTACAGACACAGGTGGAGATCAAGGTCCTAGTAACTTTGCAGTCTATGATCTACAAGCCATACAATTGGAAATTGATTTATCAATAGTTCAACAACACTGGAAGTAGTGCTAATGTACCTATGCAAACTTCCTCATATGAGAATGAAGCTGCACAAGTAGGTGAAGAAGAAGTAGTAAAATTGAATCATATGGTGACTAGAAACAAGGCAAAAAATATTCATATAACTCACACCTCACTGGCTGCTGAGAGGATAGATATGAAATCAAAAACTGTGAGTAAAGCACTTGTTATTCCCCAATGGTATGAAACTATGCAAGAAGAAATTGATGCATTACAAAAGAATCAGACCTGGACTCTTGTATCCAGGATTGCAGACATGAATGTTGTTGGTTCAAGATAGGTGTTTAAGACCAAACTAAAGTTTTTTGGCACTATTGATAGATATAAAGCTAGGTTGGTTGTAAAGGGATACTCAAAACTTGAAGAAACATTTAGTCCATTAGTCAAGACAACTACTAAAAGAGTAGTTCTGTCAGTTTTTGTGAGTTTGCACTGGTCCATCAGACAATTGGATGTGAAGAATGCTTTTCTGCATGGATATCTTCAAGAAGAAGTATATGCGAGTCAACCTCCAGGGTTCATTGGCTCAAAGTACCCAAAGCATGTGTGTCTCCTTAAGAAGATATTGTATGTGCTCAAACAGTCACCTAGAGCCTGGTTTGTAGGTTTAGTATCTATTTGCTACACCTTGGCTTTCAATGTATTAAAGTAGGCTCATCCTTATTTACTCTTAAGAATAGAAGAGGAACTATCTTACTTCTTTTATAAGTGGATGACATTATTATCAATGAAAGCTCAGATGAATTCATTAGTGACATAATTTCTAACCTTGCAAAGGAGTTTGCCATGAAAGATCTCGGTTCATTACACTTCTTTCTAGGAATTAAAGTACAATACTTCAAAGGAGGGATTCATTTGAGTCAGGAAAAATATGTTGCCGAGTTGCTAAAGAAGACTAATATGGCATTTGCAAATCTAGTTTGCACACCTTTGACACAAAAACATGGTCTACAGGCAACAACAGGCAACACAGTTGATGCATCATTATACAGAAGTATTGTAGGAAGTCTCCAGTATCTGTGCTTAACTAGGCCTAACATATCACATGCAATCAACCTAATTAGCCAGTTCATGCAAGTTCCAAATAGTGAGCATTTACAGGCTATAAAGTGGGTATATGTGAGAGGAACATCATAGTATGGTCTAAGGTTACTAGCTAGATTACCACTTAGGTTGTATGGGTTCTCAGATGTAGATTAGAGAAGATGTGCAACAAAAAAGAGGTCAACCATAGGTTACTTAATATATCTAGGTGCAAATTGCATCTCTCGTGCTTCTAAAAAGCATCATACAGTATCAAGATCCAGTGTTAAAGCAGAGTATAGAGCACTTGCTTCAACAACAACTGAAATGACTTGGATAATATACATTCTAAGAGATATATGAGTGTACTTGAAGTCAGCACCAACATTGTTTTGTGAAAACATCAGTGCATTGTACATGCCCGTAAATCCAGTTTTACATGCTAGAACTAACACATGTGGAGATGGATTATCACTTTCTGAGGAAAAAGGTAGCCAGAGGGCAACTTGTGACACATTTTGTAAGATAAAGAGATCAACTAGCAGATATACACACTAAGGCATTGACAAAGCAGGAGTTCACAAGATTCAGAAGCAAGCTAGGAGTGTGCATACCACCACCTCACAAGCTTGAGGGGAAGTGTTGCGAGATAGAGTGATGCATGGACATGGAGTCTAGCATGCATGAGGTTACCTAGTCTAGTTACATTAAGATATCTAAGTGGTGTATATACTGTTGTATACATAGTATACAAGGTGTATTAGGAGTCAATTTCATAGTTGTATTATACTTAGAACTCTACAATTCTTATGTATATAAATAGAGGTAAAGTTGAACATCATATTCAATTCTATATAAATAGAGGTAAAGTTGTACATCATATTCATTCAATAGACGCAATCCTTTCTCATCTCTGGTTGTGTAATTCTATAATATTAAATTCTATATCAGTGAAAAGGAAACACTGAAAAGTATTTGTTACACATAAAATTAAATTATTTTGCTAGGTTGTGTAGGATGACACTTACTAATTAAAGGGTATCTCTGCAACTGCTTAAGTTTCCTCCAAAGTATTATATAGTAGTAGTTGTTTTGTCTAGCATAGCTTGTAAATTGACTGATGCATGTATAGTATGGAGTTTTGACACTGGATTTGGGATGAAATTAGCAAAATAATAAACCAAATTAGTTGATGCCACAAATTTTACTTCAAAAATAGTATTTTGGCACGTGTAATTTTTTAATCAAGAAAAGATCATGGTGATCATGATTTAATATAATTTGAAAAGATGAAAAGAAAATTAATTTACTGATTCATTTGAGAGGTTTCTAGCAAAATATTTTCTTCAAAAATAAGGCTTTGTGATTTGTCAGGCATGAGATATATGTGAAGTAAAACTGAAATTAATACTGAAAACTTAAAAGCAGACGAATTTGGTATGGAATCTGAAAACTTCGATCTCCATCAATCTCTAAGTGAATTGTGTTTAATTAATACTGACTTGTCGTATAATATCTAAAATCAATGTACAAGCAAAGGAACTCTTAACATCATGATTCTTTAAACCATTTAGTAGTAATATATGAGAATCTTGAACAGTACCTTAATTTTGTTGATTCATAATATTTGAACTCTTTTTGGTAATCCCTCCAGTTCATTTTATGGTATTTTTGGCTACCACATAATCAAGCTGAAGGTATAAATTTTCTTAAGGTCAAATTTACTCTTATTTAGATAAGTATGTTTTTACATAATCAAAAATCATACTTCCATCGTTTCAATTTATGTGAACCTTTTCGGACTACGATGATCAAATTTTATATCTTTGACTTAAATTTTGACATAAATTTTCAAGTTTGTAAAAATAAAATTTATACATTCAGAAAAAAACATTAAAAGTACTATAAATCATGATAATTTAGAAAAAATATAAGAAAAACGTGGTTAAAGAATCACCTCATAAACTCTCCAAATAGTAAAGGATTTCACATAAATTGAAACAGAGTGAGTATAAATTATCTTCATATCACCACACTGAAGTCATATAAAATAATCTTCATATCACCACATTGAAGTAATGTATCGTTTCTAATTTTTTTCTTCAAACTTGGAATCGGAAAAATTTCTTAGCCAACAACAATAATAATAATAACATAATATATCCGGTGTAGTTTCACAAAGTGAGATTTGTTATGGGTAAAGTGTACCAGACCTTATCCCTTGAGGTAGAGAGGTTGTTTTTGATAGACCATCGACTCAAGGAAAAAAAATTCAAAGCAGTTCGAAAAAGGAAATAGCGGAAGTGAAGAAGCCATGACAAATTATATACAATAGAAAACAAGAGCAAGAGATGTTTTCTATTCAAGAAAATGAGTAGATTGACGATGATGTCACACACCGTATTTGTTTAGGGTGGATGAAATGGAAGCTCGCATACGGAATCTTGTGTGACAAGAAGGTGCCACCAAAATTTAAAAGTAAGTTTTACAGGATAATGTTACTAGACCAACTATATATGTTGTATGGGGCAGAGTGTTGGCCAGTCAAAACTCCCATGTTCAATATATAAAATTTGTGGAAATGAGGAGCTGAGATAGATATGTGGGCATACGAAAAAAGAAAATATTAGAAATGAAGATATATGAGACAAGATCAGAGTAATTTCAGTGGAGGACAAGATGAGGAAGTAAGACTGAGATGGTTGGAGCACTTGAAATGGAGATGCATAGATACCCCAGAGCGGAGGTGGAGAGGTTGCTATGAAGCAGTTTCGTTTTTTTCTTTTTAATTAATTAAATAAAACTGAAGGAGTACATTGTTTTTACTTTCTTTTGTTCAAAGGGATAAACTATTATTTAGCCGTTCTATGGATTTCTCTTACTTGAATTAACTAACCAACAGTAATCATTATACGAATTAATTGAATTTAATTGGCAAACTAGCATGTTTATCTCTCCAAAATTATGAGAAACATTAAAGATGTATGGTATTTTTATCAACCCTAATTAAAGGTAACTTTAAAAAATTCAGTTCACTACTCCAAAAAGAAAGATATGTGCATTAAATAATAGAACTTACCTGGAAAACACTCAACTTGGAAGGAGAAAAGTTAGAGAGAGAGAGATTGCTATTTTGAAAGTTACCTTCTGTTTGATTTTTTTAACACCTAAATCTTGTTTGACATAAGTAACAATGGTTTGTTCCTTTCCAGATATGAATAATTTTTAAAATTTATTCCTACTTTATTTATGAAGTGGGAACAGGTACGTTGGCTTTTACGAAACGGTGGAAACTGTATCGAAATTTCACTTAACATAAGTATAACGGTTGGTTCCTTTTTAGACAAGCATAATCTTTGTAATTTATTCCTACTTCAGTTATGAAGTTCGAAGCAGGTATGTCGGTTTATACGAAACGGTGTCAACTGTTGCTGAAAGTAAAAAGTCATAAATAGAAACAGTTGCGTTGGTTCCTCGTTGTTGATGTTAGCCTTTTATTTTAATAATAGAGTATTTAAGTTGGTAGGGGTATTTAAGTTGATTTAACTTTTTAATTTTGGGATTCATGCTTTTAATAGTCATATTTCGGACGGCTAGGATGTTAGAGGATTGGAGGCACAATGGTCCCGTTGCACAAGGACAAGGGCGATATTCAAAGTTGCAATAACTATAGGGGTATCAAGTTGCTAAGCTACACTATGAAAGTCTGGGAGAGAGTGGTAGCGTTGAGGATGAGAAGGGATGTGTCGATATCCGAGAGCCAGTTCGAATTCATGCCAGGCCGATCGACTACAGAAGCTATTCATCTTGTCAGGAGATTGGTGGAGCATTATAAGGAGAAAAAGAGAGACTTACATATGGTGTTCATTGACCTGGAGAAGGCATATGATAAAGTCCCCCGGGAGGTCCTTTGGAGCTGCTTGGAGTCTAAAGGTGTGCATGTGGCCTACATCAAGGCAATTAAGGACATGTACGAGGATTAGGACAGTGGGAGGTGACTAAGAACACTTTCCAGTCGTGATGGGGTTGCACCAGGGATTAACCCTTAGCCCATTTCTATATGTCTTAGTGGTGGATGAATTGACACAACATATTCAGGAGGAGGTGCCGCGGTGTATGTTATTTTCCGATGACATAATTTTGATTGACGAGACTCTTAGTGGCTGTTAAATTGTAATAATCTCCCTTGGAGAGTCTTCTCATTATTACAAAATATATATAGTGTGTACAAGGGAGTAATCCGAATATATGGAGAATATTCGCTAATAGTAGTGTTAACCATAGGCTGAAAGTTTGGAGAACGACCTTAGAATCTAAAGGTTTCAGGTTAAGCAGGATTAAGACGGAGTACATTAAGTGCAAGTTCAGTGAAGTGACGCAAGAGACAGATGTGGACGTGAATCTTGATGCACAATTAGTTATACCCAAAAGATAGAGTTTCAAGTATCTTGGGTCCATTATTCAAGAAAACTGAGAGATTGACAATGATGTCGCCCACTGTATTGGAGCAGGATGGATGAAATGGAGGCTCGCCTCCGGGGTTCTGTGCGATAAGAAGGTATCGCCTAGGCTGAAAGGTAAGTTCTAAAGAGTGTGGTTAGACCAACATTATTTTACCGGGCAAAATGTTGGCCAGTAAAAAACGTTCACGTTCAAAAGATGAAGGTAGCGGAGATGCGGATGCTCAGATGGATGTGTGGTCATACTAGAATAGATATGATTAGGAATAAATATATGGGACAATGTTGGAGTGGCCTCTGTGGATGATAAGATAAGGGAAGCGAGACTGACCTGGTTCGAGCATGTGAAGAGGAGGTGTGAGGGTGCGCCAATTAGGAGGTGTGAGAGATTGGCAGTCGCAGGAGTTATGAGAGGTAGATGTAGGCCAAAAATGAACCGGGGGAGGTGATTAGACAGGATATGGCTCACCTCCAGCTGACTAAGGACATGACCTTAGACAGGAAGATCTTGAGATCGAGGATTAGAATAGAATGTTAGTAGATTTTTTATTTTTGTCGCGCTGAGCGTGAGAGACGTGGGGGGCTAGCCTTTCCACTTCTTCTTCTCCTTTTTTTAGTTGTAGTATTTTGATAGCGTGTAGATCATTATCTCTATGTGTGTATTACCATGTTGCGCCATTTGTTTTGTATCTTATTTTTTGTTGTTCTATTTTTCCACTGATCCCGCAATGACTTATGTTCATTTTGAGCCGAGAGTTTATCAGAAATAACCTCTCTACTCCGCAAAAATAGAGGTAAGGTATGCGTACATCTTACCCTTCCTAGACCCCACTTGTGGAATTACACTGAGAATATTGTTGTTATGCTTTTAATATAGTACTCCCTCCATAAACTATTTTTTGGGGTGTCACACACCCCTTAAAAAATTTAAATAAAGACTTTAATTAAAAGGTGATTTGTCATATTACCTTTTTAGTTCTTTCCAAACTTTTCTTAAATTAGAGATAGTCAATTTTGGGATTTGAAAATACCCATTAAAGAGAAGGGTAATTTTTTTTTAAAATTATTAATACATCTTTAGACTTTGAAAAATTCATTAATTTTGTATAAGTGAAGATTACCATTGACACCATACGTCAAGGTAATTAGTGAACATTGTTCATAAGAAAGGATCAAAACCTCAAGAGTGAAGATAAAAATATGACTTGGACAAATTTGAGAAGCTAATTAATGATGAGCAATACCATTTGTAGCCGCTGGACTCAAACACACTTGATTCATACTTGTATATACCATATGCTGATAGTGATGAAAAAGATTCAAACTTCAACAAGTAACGACCTGGTGATGCATTTTCATTTCCAGCGCCAACTTCAACAAGTAAAGATATAAAATTACAATCCAACATAAATAGAAGACAAGAGGAAGAAAAAATCATAAGATAAACCAAAAATGTTTTAAGAAGTCCACATGATAATATAGAAAATATTTCATACCATCACATTCCGAAGGAATCGACGCCATGTTGAAGTGGAAAAAGAGCCTGAAGAAACTTTCGGACGGGAATAGTTTTTGACGACTTTAATCTCCTCTTTTTTATGGTTTTGTCTTGGACTTAGGTTGTCAAATCACCATATCTATCTATTTATATTATTTATATATGTTAATAAGTCATTTTCCTAATGTGTAGGAATGGTCATTTAATTAGTTTCCTAATACTTAAGGATAATTATTTAATTATTTTCTAATATTTAGGACTTTGATATGGAAAATCATATTTTTTAAGAATAATTTCAGAGACCTCCTCTACGTTTTGCTCCATCATGCTCATCTCCCTTGTGGTTTACGATATTACGCTTATCTCCCTAAAATTATTATTTTTGTAACAATTCTTTAAACCTATTTTTTTACTCATATAAATAAAATACAATTTGACAGATCTATCCTTTCTTAATATTAGTTTCTTGCAATTAATTCTATCAAAATATCTTATTTATTAATTTTTCTAAATAGGAAAAATAAAAAACGCAAGAGCAACACAACATGTGAATACAACCCACTCCTCTTCAACCTCTACTCACCACCAAATTTTTTATCATGGTAGATGCACAAACAACAATAGTTGTGTGAGTGTACCTTTACTTTAGACAAGTATTTTGTGGGCCCCAATTGGCATCACACTCCTCAATCTCTCCTTCATTTCTTCAAATTCACCATGTTTCCACAATTGTAGTTCTATTTTTTTCTTTCTTTTTTGTTTTCAATACCTCGTTTCTATTTTATATTACCTCTCTCTCTCTCTCTCACACTTGTATTTTGCCACGGCACTTCTGTACTCCTATCTTACCTGGGAAAAAATGGATCGATACTACCATTATATTCCTTTGTGCTTTCACAAATTCACTTGATTGGTTCTTTCCTTTCCAATAATCCATGCACCTCGTCAACTAAATGAATGAAAAAAAGTAAACTACTACTTTCATCTCATATTAACTACCGTTTTAGTCTTTTTTTTTTACGTCTATTAAGAAAAAAAATACAAAGTATAATATATTAAGTTACTCCTATTTATAATAATAACAACATACTCAGTGTAATCTCATAAATGAGATCTGAAGAGGGTAGGTTATACGAAGACTTTACCTCTACCATGGAAGGTAGAGAGAATGTTTCTGATAGTAAGTTACTCCTATTTATTAATATTTTTTAAAAAATAGAGTAACATTATAAAGAACTACTTCCTTAATGTTAAAAATATAGCTAAAAGTAACCGTCAACTTCGCTTTTGAATTCAAAGAAATAATCCCCTTGATTATTTTCATAAATTGAAAAGGTATTTATACAAGTTACAAAATAGGAGAATCATATTCCTATTCTATTTCTAAAACCTTATTCTACCATAATTTTAACTATACAATTATGGTAAGTGTATAACACTAATTAAGATAACCTTTACACTACAATATACTACAAATATATATACCATTTATACAAGATTGTATTTTCATCAATCTGTCCGAGAATGGGCTCGTTGGCCACTGTTGGGCCACTTGAGAGCTCACTTGTTGCCGATCCGAGTCCATTTGTATTCTGTGATATACACTTCTGTATATTCAGTGTATATCACAGGAATATTTCCTTTGTTTAACACACACCCGCAGTCATAGCGGGCGGTCTTCGAACGCTGAGATTGTCCCTAAAATCTTCAAAAAGGACCGTTGGTAGACCCTTTGTAAAGATGTCTGCAATTTGATAACGAGACGGGACATGGCATACGCGAACGTGACCCTTTGCAACCTTTTCACGGACAAAGTGAATGTCCATTTCAATATGCTTAGTGCGTTGGTGTTGTACCGGGTTACCTGAAAGGTAGATGGCACTAATGTTATCGCATTATACCAAGGTTGCCTTCTGAATGGTACAATAAAGCTCCAAAAGCAAATTAGGTAGCCAACATGATACGGAGACCACATTCGCTACCCCTCGATATTCTGCCTCTGCACTTGAGCGTGATAGAGTTGCCTGACGCTTTGCCGACCATGAGACCAATTTGTTGCCAAAGAACATACAGTAGCCAGACGTCGATCGTCTAGTGTCGGGACAACCACCCCAATCAGCATCCGTGTAAGAGACAAGTGTGGATGTAGATGAAGGATACAAGTGCAAACCATAGTCCAGTGTCCCCTGAATATACCAAATGATGCGTTTGAGTGCATTCATGTGCTCAACTCTGGGATCATGCATGAATAAACACACTTGCCGAACAACATACGTAATATTCGGTCTGGTAAAAGTAAGATACTGGAGGGCCCCTACAAGACTGCGATAGCGGGTCGGGTCCTCGTATGGTGCACCTGTCGCGGCACTAAGCTTGGGTTTTGCATCAACCGGAGTAGAAGTGGACTTGCAAGATGACATCCCAGCCCTCTCGATGATATTTGCCGCATACTTTCTTTGAGACAAAAACAAATCACCTGAATGACGCTTGACGGCAATCCCCAAAAAGTAACTCAAGGGCCCTAAGTCTTTCATAGCAAACTCAGAACTGAGCATGGCCATGATAGACTGGCGCAAGGCATCGAAAGAGGCAGTCAAGATGATATCATCCACATACAACAGAATGTAGGCCAATGATGAACCACGGCGGTAGATGAAAAAGGAATTATCTGACATGCTGTGAGTGAACCCAATAGTCGAAATAAAATCAGCAAACCTCGTATACCAGGACCGTGGAGACTACTTAAGCCCATATAATGGATTTTTCAACAAACAGACATGATGAGGACGGTTGGGATCCTTGAAACCCAATGGCTGATGCATATATACTGTTCCCTTGAGATCATCATGTAGGAAAGCATTCTTGACATCTAACTGATGAATAGGCCAAGTCTTTGAAAGAGCCAAGCTAAGCACAATGCGAATAGTAGCCGGCTTGACGACCGGGCTAAATGTCTCCCCACAATCTATCCCAACCTGCTGAGTCTTACCATCACCTACTAACCGCGCCTTATGTCGAGCAAATGACCCATCCGAATTCTCCTTATGAGCAAAAATCCATATAGACCTGATAACATTAATACTATATGGACGGGGCACCAACTCCCATGTCTTATTATCAATAAGAGCATTATATTCATCAGTCATAGCAATTTTCCAATTAGGGTCATTTAAGGCAGACACAGGATTACGGGGTAAGGGGGATTTAGAGATATCAGAATGCCAATTAAAATGTCTTTTAGGTGTAAAAATACCCCGTTGACTACGAGTGACCGGTCTATGACTCGAGGAAGAATTGATCGAATTTTTGGAATTTGCTGAGCTCGGGACGGATGGGCCTGCTGGCCCAAATCGGTAAACTGGGGCGTCTTCTGGACCAGTTCCAAAATTAGGCTGGACTTGCCCAATTGCTGGGACCGATCCATAAACTGGAACAGGAGACGACACAGTGGGTCCAGCGGGCAGTGGGCCCGCTGGAGGATTTTGGGTGCGGGAGATGTTCGAAAAATGTTGAATAATATACAGGGATATTTGTTCATCCAAAAAATTATATGACCGAGGCTCGGGAGTATGAACTTTCGCAAAAGGAAATTAGGTTTCATAAAAAATGACGTGGCGATTAATAATGATTTTCTTAGAGGATAAATCAAAGCATTTATAACCACGATGATTAGATGGATAACCCAAAAATACACACGGGGTAGACCGAGCCTGAAATCCTTCACAGAGAAACCAAAAGGATCAAATTCAACAAAAACCGAATTGTCAGTGGTGAACTTTCTGACAGACACTAAATTTTTAATCAATTTGGGGGCATGTAAAGTATTTTTCAAGATAAGGGGTGAATTGGGGGGAGACAACGTTTTCTGACCATAACCCTGAATTGGAATAAAGTTGCCATTACCAACAATTATACCCCGAAGGGTTCTCAAATTGGAATAAGATGAGAGAGTACCTGATTCGAAAGTCATGTTAGTAGTGGCCCCGGTGTCCATATACCAATTTGGGTCCGATTGAGTCAACCCCAACGTGCGCATTGCGGCCTCGATATCGGTCTAAGTGGGGCCTGCTGCATGATGGGCTTGCGGGGGTCGGGGCCCAAGAATTCTAGACCGTGACTGAGCTGGGCCGTAGCTGCTGGAGCTGATGCTGCTGGGCCACTGGCCAGTGGGCCGCCACTGCTAGTTGTTGGGCACGAACTGCGGCCGCCCCGCCGGCCGGCCGGGAATTTGCTGCTTGATTATAAGGGCTGCTGGCCCACGGCCCACTGCCCCAGCCCCACTGCCATAATTATGGTTTTGGCCTGAATTATTAACAAAACCTGAAGAACTTGGGGAGGACGCCACAATGACAACGGGGCTTGCACCGATAGCCGCCTTTTTAGCCAAATCGGCTTCTTCCAAAGTAAGCATGCAGCGGGCTTGATAGAAGTCAGGAAGAGGGTTGCTTTGACGAAGGAGAGTTCCAACCCCATTATAGGCCTCTGAAAGGCCGGCAACCAACTGTAGAACCAGACGATTATTTGTTATCGGTGCGCCAACATTACTGAGTTGATCCACCAACTCCTTGAGTTTCTTGCAATATGCAGAAACGTTTGGAAATTCGTCCATTCGAACTAGAGAGAATTCCTGCTCGAGTGTGACGACACGTGAATGTTGGTTATCTTGGAATATGTCACGCAATCTATTCCAGGCAGCCATAGCCGTGGTATCCGGCTCAATAATCGTCTGTAGAAGGTCAACCGAAATAGTGGCGTAGATCCACCGGAGAACGGTAGCATCAAGAGTAATCCATAACTGAGGATCCTCCGCGGGAAGAGGTGTAGCGGGAGGAATGATGTGATGAAGAACTTGATGGGAGATAGCGTGAATAATAAACAACTCCGCTCACGTCGCATATTGGACGTTTTCCATCTCAAGGACAATAGGGATACTGTTCTTGACGTTAGAAACCATGAGGGCAGGATGATAATTGTTCTTAGACATATTGAAAGAACAAAGTAGGAGGGGAAATTTGGGGAAAGTAAGAGAGATTTTGAGAGCGGAAGACTACTTTCGGAAGAGAAATCCGAGAGGGAGGGGGGAGGTACTCGGCCGAGAGGTGCAGAATTTTTGGGAGAGAATTTTTTTGTAAAACCTAGTCTCCTGATACCATGAAAGAAATAATCCCCTTGATTATTTTCATAAATTGAAAAGGTATTTATACAAGTTACAAAATAGGAGAATCCTATTCCTATTCTATTTCTAAAACCTTATTCTACCATAATTCTAACTATACAATTATGGTAAGTGTATAACACTAATTAAGGTAACCTTTACACTATAATAAACTACAAATATATATACCATAAATACAAGATTATATTTTCATCAATCTGTCCGAGAATGGGCTCGTTGGCCACTGTTGGGCCACTGCCGAGAGCCCACTGCTGCCAGTCTAGTCCACTGTATTCCTGTGATATACACTTCTGTATATTCAGTGTATATCACAGGAATATTTCCTTTGTTTAACATGAATTTCCGAAATGACAATCATTTCGAGATAACTTTTTGAAACTAAAGGAACAATTAAAATGGAATGACGAGAGTAATCTTGGCAAAATGTTGGTTATGCTTCTACCAACAATAAAAAAATTCTCATCTGATAGAAGATTCTAAACATGTTAATATGGCTGCAAATTCCTCCCAAAATCTAAATACAAATTCTCTGTTCCCCTTATGCTCTATTTCTCCCAAATCCACCAAAACTTTTCTTAAGTCCCTTGATACAATCTAATCTTTTGAAATTTGCCTCTCTTTTAAATATGAGAATTGAACGCTCTGCCATTTATTGATTATTATATGCATCCCCAACTTTCAACTTCCATCCATTATAATAATTAGGGGTGGCAAAAATGGACCGTTTGGGCTGAAGTTGGGTGGATTAAGATGAACTGAACCAATAGATGGACCAATGCTCAACCTGCCCAAAGCTTGTTTGGGCTAAGATGAATTTGGTTAAGATGAACTAAATGATGGGTCATAGCCGAACTAACCCAATTTAAACCACTTTTCAAACATTTTGAGAAACTAAAAATAAAAAAAATATTAGAAAAATAAAAAATTATTTAAAATAAATTAAATTAAAATTATTATAAAATTTTAAATTAAAAATAAAATAAAAAATAATTTAAATTTTAAAATACAAAAAAAACTAAAAGATAATTAAAAAAAAGGAGTTAATCATATTTTATAGCTTTTGATGAAGGGCTCATTTGATGGGTCAATTTAGTCTGATTATTTGTGATGGGTCAACTTGGACTAGCCCAAATCAGTCAATCCTCAAAATTACTTTATCCCAAACTCATTAAAGCTTGGGCGGATTAAATGGATTTAGCCTAGTTTTGTCACCCTAATAATAACCTAATTTTCATTTCCCCATCGAACGGGAATATTGTTGTCCCTTTTCACGACATTGGAAGTGGAAGTTAACAGAGAGGAGAAATTTCAAAAATATACAATTTGCTTACTTACATTACGAAAAAGTAGTCCAAAATTTACATTGCAAAGCTTTGGCCTAAAAATAATTTTATACAGTATTATACACTTATATACAAAAGACAAGTACATTATGTATATATGTGTTTGAAGGTGTATACATATTTATACACCTATATACATAAACACTCAAAGACCACCATATACACAAAAATAACTTCAACACCATCAACTCCTATATACACCACCAAAACCTAAATCTTTAGCTCCATATACACCCATATACACCATTATACTCAAAAATAATTTCAACACCACCAACTCCCATATACACCACCAAATTCCAAATCTTAGGCTCCATATACACCTGCGACCAGTCATCGCCGGAGATCACGCCAGAGTGACGACTGAGCAGCAACAACTACCAGCCATCATCGGAGATCACGCCGGAGCTTCGACTCACTACCACCAGATCTGAGAGAGAGAGAGAGAGGAGGTCGAGAGAGAAAGAGCGAGAGAGAGGAAAGAGTGTAGTCACTCACCGGACGGGTCCACGATGATGACGCGACGGTGGTGCAAAGAGAGAGAGAGAGAGAGAGTGTGAGAGAGACGACCGCAAAGATAGGAGGCCGAGAGAGAGAGATGAGACAGAGAGAGGCGATAGAGAGAGAGAGAAAAATTTGGGTAATTTTTTGTAAGATTTATAAAGGTGGATTAATTTTGATAGCATTGCTGTCCTAAATTTCATACAACGTAATTATCTCTACTCAATGAACTACATTTTTATTAATTTAAAGAATTTGTTAAATGAGATAGTTTGATAGAATTAATGAATTGGATAAAATTAATATTAGACAAGAGCAATTGTCTATTTTATTTTATTTTATTCATATTAGTAATAAATATTTTTACAGAATTGTTACACAAAAATTAAAATAGGAGAGCAAAGTGTAATATCATAAATCACAAGAAATGTGAGTATGATGAAGTCAAATGTGGAGGGAAGTCTCTGAAATTATGAGTTCTTTCAATTCCCTTGCAGCAAGGAATTCGTCACTATTAACTCCATTTAATTTTAGGGGCTTTAATTTGACCAAAATAAAAGGAAGATTGGGTAAGAAAACGGAAGAAAACATATATAGTGGACTCCTTGGAGGTGCAAATGTCTATGATGAGGTAGACAATTACATATGACCAAATATATACTAGAGTAGAATTGTGTTGCAAACTAGACGAACAACCACCAGAATTAATAGATCCAAAGTCCTTAACATGACCAACATTAACTTCCTTTTCAGATAATTTTATTTTATAACTCAATCACATATTTTAAATACTTTGTAAAAAACAAATTGAAATATTTTCTTCTCCTTGATACAGGGTGGTACACGCGCAAAGCTGCAAAACATTGATTGATCTTTTTATCCATTAAACATAAGTTTTACATTAGATAAAATTATGATTTAATTATTTACTTAATAATCACTTAATATTTAAGAATAACAAATTAGGAAAGTTTTTTTTACTTTATAAATTCTTCCTTATTGGAATGGTGTGAGTTAACTATAATTCAATTACAATAAATAATCGTTTACTTGCTTGATAAATATTCTACTTGAGTTGGAAAATACATTTATAATTTTTTTAAAAGGCCTCCTTTGAAGTAGTTGTTTCAATTTAATAGAATCTTATTCTATTAATTACGAAAACATTTCCTGAGCACTAACCAAATAAGACTGTAAAATTTAGAGGATTAATTTCACACGTGTTTTTTTTGTATAAAGTCTTGATGTTTCAGCAAATCTAAATTTTGTTTGAATGCACATTTTGATTGTTGCATTGGTATATAGGTGACTAACATATTCTCTTTTTTACTTGATTTACTTAGAAAGTTTGATTGAATCAGTTTTACAAATAATCAATATTGAGTAATTACACCATCAATCTCTTTTTAAACTATGTAATATTTTAATAAATTTAATTAATTTTATCTCTATATGTATGCTTATACGTGTTAGTGATTTCTTCTTTATTTTGCATGGTAGAGACAAGTACAAAATTCACGGTTAGATAAATTCTAATGTCGCGACTCAAAATCGATAGCTGTGCAAAAAAAAGAAGCTGACTAAAATAGTTTAAAAATTCTTTCAACTGAACCCTAGTAAAAATCAAAACCCTACCTATTGACGGCCACTCAGGCCACAACTACGGCTAGACAACCCTCCATGGGTGACAAGCATCATTTAGAAGAAGAAACACCTCCCAAAAAAATAATTATATTCCAATATCCTAAACCCTACGGTTGATACTACACCTACAAACCCTATATCAGAGAAACCATTAACGTATGTGCATGGTGAACCTACAATTGTGAGAGTTGAAGTTGAAGTGAATGTAATGATCATGCAAGAGAACCGTCAATACACATTGTTAGAAAATTCTCTTATAGCTGTCCGAAATTGGAAGAATTGCGTAAAATTATCCCACTACAATGTGAAGTTAGGGTTGAATGCAAGATCAAATATTTACGTGATAAACACCTCCTCATTCAACTCTCTACAATGGATGATTACATTCATATTATGTCGAAGCGAACATACTACCTTAGGGCTAAGGATTGGTATTATCAGATGATAACTCAAAATGGGAGCCATGTGTCAAGCCCTAAATCCGGGAGGCGAGACCGGAACCCCGTGTCTTACTTTATCGAGCGTACCATCTGTAACCATACATCCTGAACATATAGAATCATGAAGACCGATGGGGCTGTGACATATGACATCCTGGAAGTAAGAAGTGTACATTCTCTTCAGCTCGTAATTAGACCAAGACTATATATAAAAATGGGCCGACAAGGCCACCATGATCATCATTACATCACATGTAAACAACCCAAAAAGAGTGTGTATCTACACAGGCCGACAAGGCCTCCATATGATCTACTACACCACAATAAGACCGGCAAGGCCACCAAACATACTATACATACTGGATAGGTGTCGACAAAGCCTCTAAGAGTATATGACATTCATATCATGGTAGGGACAGGACCATGGCCTAACCATGAAGTCTATATACATGCCAACAACAAAATGACCTCTAGACGCGGCTACACTTTAGAAAAAAAGGAGTCTTATCAAGCTTCAGCTGAATGGCAACCCTGTCTACTGCGAGAGCTCGTCAAACTAGCTACTTGAACCTGCAGACATGAAATGTAGTGCCCCTAGCTAAGGGACGTCGTTACAAAGAAAGGTACTAGGTTTGTAAGGCAGATATAAAAGTAATAAGTATTGAGGCCCATGAACATGAATGAGATATAATAATGACTTTTATGAAATGATATGAATCAACTTACCAGATAATCTAGCCCATCTTACCGTATTGAAGGTTACTTGGAACCAAATGAAATATTTTGATTATGTCATTAGAACTCTATCTGTAATTGCACTCCGGAACTAACATATATTGCATCTTTTAACTTACCTTTTCTAGATCCTAAGCCACAAGTGCCATACATGAACATAACATAATATATGAAACAAACATACCACACATGGAACATAAGGGTGACACATACGCGTAGCAAAGCAGACTGTCCATAAAGCTCACTTCTCTTAGGTTGGACTATGCATACTCATGAACTGTCTATAGCCAACTCTTATTAGGCACCTATGCGTTCATCTAAAGACCATCCATAGGGCTCATCTTTACTTACGTTGTACGATGTGTGTCATAGTCAACATTTAGTATGCACCTATGAATTTTATTGACCGTCTATAGGGCTCATATCACAAGCATATACAACATCAATCACAACATACAATGTATAGCTAGTTACTAACAAGCCAAGGATCATGGCTATTCGTCATAAGGTCATTTGTATCTTATTACATTCTTGATTAAGAGTCCATAGAATCATTCATACTATAGGCTAATCATTACCTACAAACATCATAAGCCCCAGATAATACTTATAGGCTTAGTCGTTTTATACATTATGATACCTCTACTTCTTTATGTTGATCATATGAACGTCATGAATTTCGTTTAACACTCATAAGCTTAATCGTTTATTTACTATATGTTACTTCTTAATCCATTACGTTACTCATGTAAAATGTTACTTACGATCCAAATTTTCAATATTCTATGAGACACATGTCCTTATGGGAAGCTCTATCCGCCCATACAATATACATGGGGTGATACAACTAGAAGAAGATCAACATTCTTAAGTCCAATCCTTACTAGAAACCATAAGCGGACATAAAGTTTCAGAATAGAATATCTCCTATACATTATACTTTAAATTCCCTATAGGGAGGACATATACAATGTACCCTATGGAATCAAGCCGAAAAAAAGAAGGATAGTCGTTACATACCTTTAAGCCGATCATTCAATGATAATGACGGAACCAGCCTCCTTAACAACTTTGTCTACAACATGGAAGACAATACTAGTATCAACAAATAAGAATGAAACAATTAGCCAATGAATGACAACCTTGCTCTACAAGCGATTCCATGATACGCTTCTACGCCTATCTCCCTCTAATTTCAAGAAACCAATATCAACATATGTATATAATCATGTCAACACCTCCAACACCCATTTAACAAGAGAAGCCCCAAAACATCATTCAACAATGCTCATCAACTCAACTCTAACATTCACACGCCGTTTCACAACTTCATACTCCCTCTGTCCCAAAAGAATTGTCCTACTTTCCTTATTAGTTTGTTCCAAAAAGATTGACACCTTTCTCTATTTAGACATAATTTAACTTTATGAGATGATTACAACCACACAAATATCTAAGGCTTGTTTTGGACCATACATTTCAAAAGTCTTCCTTATTTCTTATACTTTGTGCCAAGTCAAACTAGGATAATCTTTTTGGGATGAAGGAAGTAATAACTAGTTGCATCTAAAGCTCCAACTAACTCAAATATATAAAGAGAAATTATATTCTTACCTTAAATGTCAAGAACTATGCTTCTTTAAATCCTTCCGTCACCTTACTTCACTACGAAGAAATCTCCAATCTGCTTAAAATAGAAAAAAAACGTTGTTGCAGGCCAAGAAATACCAATTTACGTTGGTGCTCCTTAGGAACATATGCAACACTTTCCTTAAGGGATTAATCCAAGAACAAAAAGAGATATACATATATAGACTCTCTATAAATAGAACATTGCCGCTACATATATCTTAATTTCATATGAAGAGAAGTTGTTGAATACATATTCTTTGGGAGGCTTTTCCAATTAAAGTGATAACTCCACATGAATCATCTCCTAGTGGTTGTGGGGGACACTTTTATATACTTATCCTTATAATGATAATTACACCACCAAAAGGTGCCACCAAATAATAATATAGGCCTTAGTCAAACTTTGTTGTCACACCACATGACAAATGTCGATTTCCATCAATTGTTATTTAACCAATTACATACATAATTAATATCTTGATCTCAATTCACTTAAATATTAATCACTTTTAACACACTTTATCATGATCATGTGATATAACATTAGTACGTAGCATCTTTTGGCACACACAAAATGTTATTTCTAGTCATCTTTGTCACACATTTAAATCTTGAAATTATTTTGAGACCTCATCCTTTTATACATTGATCTCTTGATCTGCATACTTGAGCACGACCTTATTCTTGTAGGTTCGGGTAAATTTACTCACGTTGGATGGTTCAGTCCTAGTTAAAAAATATAGAGTATTACAAAACCATATCTCGATCCTATGGAATATTACACCAATACTAAGGTACGGGGTGTTACACCATGATTTTGTCACGACCAAATTTACTAAGCCGTAATGACACTAACTTCTACTAAGTCAGTAAGATGACCACAACCCATCTAAATCATTTAACTAAAAGAAACAATGAAAAATAATTAAGCAAATAAATTATTTTGCATCCCCAAAATCTGGTGTCACGTAGTACAATAACTACTAGAATAAAATACAAGTGGGATAAATCCTGAATACTGTCTAGAAAATAGAAAAGACACAAAGTAAGGATAGATGGAGAATCCAGTGCCACAGATCATGATTGTAGCTCACCACCGAATTCTCCGGATGGCCTCCTTAACGATCGGTGAAGTCTCGATTTTTGCTTGTGCTAGGAACTGAATCTGCACACAAAAAAGTGCAGCAAGTGTAGCGTGAGTACGAGAAAATAACATGTACTCATCAACATCATTGGTCGACCCTAGGTAAAACAGAGATGAGGGTTGACCTTTTGAATACCACTTCCACAATTAACCGCTATTAGTACAACCAATAATCATAAATACAAGATTTGATATAAGGAACCTCTAAATTCATGGATTCGTTCAAGTAGTCAAATAGGCACGATAATATGATTCAATAGGCAACTAGACAAGTCAAGCAAATAAGAAATCAATAATATGATATTCAAATGTTGTGTAAATACAATTCCTTTTTCTCATGACCGGTACACACACGTTCAAATACTATGATTCGTGATCCATGAGAGACTCGCGAGGTCCATATACCACACAAAATTATTTTCCTTCGAGTTCTTTAGCATTTATTAGGCTTCAAATCACATCACTTAGCCAATATTAGGCTCACATTACCTGTCTCTAGCCAATCGGGCACATATCCAACGTATCACTCCATCCGGAAATATTTTCCCTCAGACCCCGCATATGTATCCGCAAATATAATATGAATGAGATATCATATGAAGCATGAATTTTATTTTCTGAATAATCGACAGACCATTTGAAAACCCATGGTAAATGGGATTTGGTATGGAAAAGATGCAGTGACACAAAAAAAATTTCTTCTTCAGTAGGTTTATATTGGGATTTAAAAAGGCTGAAGGATTTAGTGACTTGATGTTTTTGTATTTCAAGGGAGGATCCGAATTGTTCCCACCATGAATTCCACCATGTTGGAAATTGTGATGGATTACATGAAGTATCAAAATGGAAAAGCCAAGTGTGGCGTTGGTTGGTATTTTGAATAAAAAAGGAATTGAACCAAGCTTGTTGGTAATCCTAGTAATTAAATGGAATATCAAAAAATGGTTCATTTTTATGGGTATCTGGGAAAGTTAGGAGTTGAGACAGATCATTCCCCCAATAGCTTGGAGCAATTACGTTAAGCATTTTGCAAATAGAATAAGAGAGATATGGGTTATTTTTATAATAATTATTTTTAGTTGTTGCTGATCCTGATATTTCAAGGATAGCCTGGTAAAAATATGGGGGTTTTAAAATATCTCATGCTTTGTAAAACCATCCTGGTCCAAAATAATTTTGCAATGCTAAAAAAGGGTCTTCATTTTAAAATCTTTTTTCAAGAGTCACAATATTTTGGAAAAAAAGTTTTATGAAAAATTCAGGAGCAGCTTTTTTTGGGGACTTGTAGTACCACAAGTTGATTTTTTGAAAATTGTTTTTGAGAAAGGGTTTATGAAGATTCTCCTTTCTCGATTTTTGTAAAATTTTGAGAGGTTTTTTTTCTCTCCTGAGCTTTGAGCAACTTCTTGTTTGAGATTTTGTAGTTGTATCAATGCCTGCTGTAGTTCCAGGGATTTTGCAAGGAGTTGTAGAAGATTCTCAGTAGTTATTTTCCTGTGCGGGAGTTGCTGGTGTTTTCTGCACAGATGCTACGACATTTTTGTTTTCTTCTTTCCTAACTACGTGATACAATGTTAGGGGTTTTTCGGTAGGAGTTTTGACAGGGAATTTTTCTTTTCTTCTTTTGTTGGTTTGGAAGTGTTGGAGTTTATGGTTTTTTGGGGGCCATGGAATTTGTTTGTTGTGGTGCAATAACTGGTGTATTTATTGGCAGAGAAACCTCTTTCTTTCTCTTTTGGAGTAAGGCTCCACACATCGCGTAGACACAGTATTGCCCGGGTTCTCGCATGTCTTTCCTGGATATCTTGTCCTTGTAGCCCAAACAATGGGGCAAGGGATAGTGATAGGACATTTTTGCATTGCAACCAGTATCAGAATCAATTTGTAGAAAACATTTTAATGCAATATTTTGAAAATATTTTTGACATCTAAATCATTTTCAAAAATTCTTTGTATGCAAAGGTATCAATTAATTTGATGGAATGGGTATCATAAGTTCTAGGGGTGTCAGGTTTCTGATCTAAAAAATCATTCCTCAATTCTCCTAGATGACATGAATACATCTTTATCAAATTGAGGTCTCTTGGTTTTGGTTTGTTTAGAAAAGGGAATTTTAGATTCTTATTATTGGAATCAAAAGATATGAAATCATTATCTACCTTATAAGGGGTGATAAGATTTATGAACGGTGTTCCTAAGATGACAGAGTTCTGTATGTCTTTTTTCTCGTCTGTAAAGGATTTGAGAAGTCTATTCAAATAATCCTTTTGGTGTTGAACATCTACATGTTTAACCATTTCTAACATGAATTCTTGATCTTTGGTTAAAGCACAAACATGTTTTCCTTTACCCTTATCAGATTTTCCAGATGAACTGGTCGTGAGCAATTTATCTATTTGGAGGGCTTTGTTTTCTTCAGAAGACAGAGAAAAATAGTCAGGTTCTGACTCGGCATTTGAATTGGAGGAATCAATGAGAAGGTTGGAGATTTTTTGGGTTACCTCGTCATCTAGTTTCAATTCTTGTAATTTTTTATTCATTTTACAGAATCTCAAAGTATGACATTTTTTGTGACATTTGTAACACGTAATGTGTTTGTATTTGGAATCAACATTTTTGGGATTCAGTCTATTTTTGGAATAACGAGTATTTTTGCAATACTCTTCGTTAGTCTTGCTGAAATCTCTCTTTTTGTAACCTCTTGAAGTACTCTTAAGGGATTTATGAGTTCTGCTATAGTTTTCTATACAACTAGAAGAGGGTTTTACAATATTCGTATCAAACTGTTTGCAAAAAGTACCAAGTTCGCACCTAGTTTTCTTTAGCTCCAATTTGAGGTGTTTTTGTAATTTCAGGTCTTGGCAGATTTTTAGACCTTCCTGCTGAGTTATACTGACTAGTTGTCCGTATGTAAACTCACTGTAAGGTATAATTTGTTTTCCACAATTCTCTTTGAGTTTGTTCCTAACCTTTTCTCCTAAAATGGTAGGTCGTCCGGCCAGGAATTTCTCTTTCCAAAATGGCTAGTTGGAATCTTCTATGAGCATAACTCTGGTTAAGAAAGTATTTTTTGTACCATTGGAAATCACTGAGTTTTTTGTACTTGAGGTTAGAAAGTAATTCGGCATTTTTATCTTTTAGATTCGAAGAATCTCCTATGAAATTTAAAGATATTGTGAGTATCAAGGTTGATACAACATCTTGTAGGGGTTCACCCTGATCATCAAGGATCGGAATTCATTCTTCATCAGTTTTGATAGAAATGATGATGTCTTCCTTTAGTTGATCAGTGAGATAATTATCCCACCAACCTTTCAATTGACCAGAGAATCTTGCGATGAACAGTTCTGCAATGGTCTTGTCTTGTGTACCATTCTGGGTTTTATAGGCATTTGCAGCCATGGTCATTTGTTGGAAAAAACTGAGGATATTGTATTCAATCATCCTATCTATGTTCCAATCATAAATGGAAGAGGCATTGAAACATGATTGAGCTAGGGATTTTACTATTCCTAGATCCGGAGCAGGAATTATTTGCAACTGTTGTTGTTGTACCTGTTGTATTGGTCTTTGCCAATCCATATGGTTAACAAAGGGTTTTTTGTTTTGGATTTGTTCTAGAGTATCACTGTCGTCGGAATCAGTCGTTAGAGTTGTGATTTTATTGGATGATTGGTAGGTATCTGGAACAACATGTTCTGTATTAGAACTGTTGGATGTACCAATTCTACTCAATTGATTTTGTATAGCCTGAATAAATTCAGACTTATTTTGCTGGATATTTTTGACACCATCTTTGGACACCTGAAAGGGTATAAAGATAGGACTTTTCAATTTCGTATCCTTAGTCGTTCCTAGGGAATTTATGGTGACTAAAGGGTTGGTTTTTATGTGTTTTTCCACTCTATCGAGTTTTTTTCCTAGGGTATTCAAACTGATATTGGTGAAATTGTTTTGTGCGAGGATATTCTTTGTATTTGTTTTTTCATCCTCTGCTGGATTTTTAAGAGGAATCGCGTCTATAGGGCAGCCATGAATATTAAGCTTAATACCTTGTAGAAGAGGGTGGTTGGACTGGACTTTTCTAGAATCAGCTAGGGTTTCCCACTCTGGTGTTTTGTTCCTAGTCGTAACGGTATTTACCGTTTTAGAAAAGAGATATTCTATGGATTTTTCAGAGGAATAATAATCGAACCAGTCAAAGAATAGGATATTTATCCTACGTTCATTAACAAAATCGTAGAATTTTTCCTGTATTTGTGTCCTAGTACTTGAAAAGGTTTTGAGGAACCAAATTCTTTTTTTCTAAGTTGTATTTTTCATAAAAAATATTTTGTAGGAATTTCTTTAGATCTCAATTATCCATTGATTCTTCAATCCTTATATCTCAATTCCTTCCTTGTCTGTTATCCCCTTTAGATCCTCGTCCTAAGTTTGGTATCACAGCCATAAAGAGTAGATATAGAGATAATAGTGTCCAAATCAGATGAGATTCCTTGTTAGAGGTTTGAGTTCTTCTGAGTTTTTTTGCTTAGGATGGTCCGAGGTCAGTAAGTCCTCAACGAACGTAGGCAGTTATACTCCGTGAAACGCCTTTGATTGTAGGAAGAGTCCAAGTGCTCTGTTATAGGAGTTTTATAACATGGATCTGTTTCTCAACATATCTACTTCTTGTGATTTTGGTTCATCTTCTTCCATGGATTCAAAGAAGATAATAAACATCGAAGAAATCTTGATACAAGATTTTGAAAAATCTATTGATAATTGGGAAATAGCGAGAGTAAATCGAGATCAGATTTACAAATATTCTAAATACCAATTTTTCAAAATCGATTTCACTATCAAAACAGAGGAAAGACATATCCAATTATCTCAACCTTTTGAAACAATCCAATTACTTTCTCAAAATTCCTTGAAGAAACACAGATAAAGAAATTATAAATACATCCATATTAGATTAGTCCAAGTAGGGATAAAACCTCTTACTAAGGAAGGATTAAACACCCCAATCCTTGCTATTCTCAGAGATGCCAGATTAAAAATTTTGAACATTCTCTATTGAGTTTTGTTGAGTCTAGTCTCTGCACATGACCAATATCTTTTGACTGTTACCCAAATTTCTTAATATCCCTCAATGATAAAAATATCTAAAAATCCCTTGTCTTACAGATAAAGAAACACAATTACCAAATGCTTGAAAGATCAATTTCTGTAGCAATCATCTTTAGAATCCATTACAAAGCTATGACTTCAGCTTTTGCTACACAAGTCAGATACCATAGTAAGAAAGGAGAAACCCTTCTTTTACAAACAGGTCTTTCCAGATCTAACACCGTAATACCAAGACCTATTAGGTTGAAGGACATTACCCTACCAGATGAATGGATCCAGGAAGGTATAGTTAAACCTGAACCTATAAAGACTTCCCAACCAAATACCTGTCTTAGAGAAGTAACCCAATACCAAGACGGTAGAGTTAGTCTATCATTCCATAGAAAATCTACGAGTAGTAGATATGATGATTCTAGTTTCGTAGAAACCCTAGACTTAGGAAGAGTTTCACAGATTCCTTTAGTCATAAATACTCCTTAGAAAACCAATCCTAGACATTCTATGTCAGATTTACCCAATCTAAGAAACGTAGACACTTCAACGAAATACCGAGACCCATTTATGAAAATTCCACTATTAGAGAAAAGATAGAGGACCAAGAACCTACTAGTCTGACTTTTTCCTCGATTACAGAGAACATAGTAAACGAAATTGGTGTTTTACAAAAAGAATTCCAAATAGATAAGAAATTACTTCAAAATGATTTTTATGAAAAATACAACATAGAAAAAATAATTTGGTTCCTAAAAACCTTTTCAAGTACTAGGACGTAAATACAGGAAACATTCTATGATTTTCTTAATGAACATAGGATAAACATCCTATTCTTTGACTGGTTTGATTATTATTCCTCCGAAAATTCCATAGAATATCCCTTTTCTAAAATGGTAAATCCCGTTACGACTAGGAACAAAACACCAGAGTGGGAAACTCTAGCTGATTATAGGAAAGTCCAGCCAACCACCTCCTCTATAAGGTATTAAGCTAAATATTCATGGCTACCCTGTAGACGCGATTCCTCTTAAAAATCCAGCAGAGGATGAAAAAACAAATACAAATAATATCCTCGGACAAAACAATTTCAAACAACTCGATAAAGTGTAAAAACACATAAAAGGCCACCCTTTAGTCACCATAGATTCCCCAGGAACGACTAAGGATACGAAATTGAAAAGCCCTATCTATAAACCCTTTCAGGTGTCCAAAGATGGTGTCAAAAATATCCAGCAAAATAAGTCTGAATTTATTCAGGCTATACAAGATCAATTGAGTAGAATTGGTACATCCAACAGTTTAATACATAACATGTTGTTCCAGATACTCCACAATCATCCAATAAAATCACAACTCTAACGACTGATTCCGACGACAGTGATACTCTAGAACAATTACAAAATAATACAAATACCAAAAGAAATGATTCCAATACAAGTATATAACATTCTACAAATGCAGCAAAAAGGGTCACACTTCGAGATACTGTAAAAATAAATAAATTACCAAAACCTAAATTAACCCAATTATTTATCTGACCCCCTTTCCTTAGCGGTTCCAAACTCCTTATCTTTGTCATTCACTCTATTCTTTTTAGAAATGAAGAAGTAATCCAAAAAATCTCAAACCCTCTAATAAATTCCTCTGATTCAGACACCAAGGCAGAGCCTGACTATCTTTCTCTATCTTCAGATTTTAATAAAACCCTTCAAAAAGATGAGTTAGTCACAATTAGTTCATCCAAAAATCATGATGATCATAAAGGAATACGCATATGTGTATTAACCAATGATTAAGAAAAAGAGAAAAAATCAAGCCTAGAGATACCAGTTCAAGAACTACAAAAAGAGATTAAACTAGTAAAAATAAATATAAAAGAATTGAAAGAAAAACAAAAACGAGATTCTTTATTAATAAAAGCAATCCTTTCATAAAATATACCAAAAAACTGCGATTCTCATAATACGAAAGAATCCAATTCAGAAAAAATCCCAGAAGACTTTCTAAGTATCTTACGACAAATCACGTCAAAAAGATACCTAATAAAAATAACCCTTCAATTCTCAGACGACTTTAGAATTCAAACAATTGCACTTTTTGACACAGGAGCAGATTTAAATCTGATAAAAACAGGTATAGTACCAGAAAAATTTAGAGAAAAAACTCGTGAGAAATTGGCAACTGCTAACAGCCCTAAAATCAAAATTGATTCCAAAATTAGTGCGTTAATAGAAAATAACAGAGTTTCTATAGACACATCATTTGTTTTAACAAATGATATACACAGTTCTGTCATCTTAGGAACACCGTCCATGAATCTTATCACCCCATATAAGGTAGATAGTGATTTCGTATCTTTTAAATTCAATAAAAAGAAATTAAAATTATGTTTCATAACAAAATTGAAAACAAGAAGTCTCAACCTAATGAGAGCTTGTTCAATACACGAAGATAGTACAAATGCAAAAATACAAGGAAAATCATACCATCTACAAGAACTGAAAAAAGATTTTTCTTTGGAAATATTAAAAACATAATTAGAATTACTTGGTGTTAAAAAAAATATCTAAACTCCAAAATTCTTTTGAAACCGAAATATGTTCTAAGATTCCAAATGCTTTCCGGAGTAGAAAGCAACATATCGTAGATCTTCCTTATGAAAAGTATTTTGACGAAAAACAAATCCCAAAAAAATCCAGACCCATCCAAATGAATAGTTATCTTGAACAACACCGCAGAAAAGAAATTCAAGATCTTGAAAATAAAAAACTAATTTCCAAATCTAGATCCCCTTGGAGTTGAGCTGCGTTCTATGTAAAAAAAATTCCGAAATAGAAAGAGGAACTCCTAGATTAGTCATTAATTACAAACCTTTAAATACAACCCTAAAATGGATTAGATACCCAATTCCAAACAAAAAAAAATTAATACAGAAGTTACATTCTGCCTAGATATTTTCAAATTTTGATATGAAGTTCGGTTTTTGGCAAAGCCAAATTTCTGCAAAAAATCATTACAAAACTGCCTTTACGATCCCCTTTGGACAATATGAGTGGAATGTAGTACCCTTTGGTCTAAAAAATGTCCCTTCTGAATTTTAGCGAATAATGAATGACATCTTCAATGATTATTCCAAATTCTGCATTGTTTATATTGATGATGTCTTAATCTTCTCAAATTCTATGGAAGAACATTTCAAACACCTCAAAACTTTCTTCTATGTTACAAAGAAAAATGGTTTGGTAGTTTCCAAATAAAAATGAGTCTTTTTCAGACAAAGATAAGATTTCTAGGTCATTATATATCCCAGGGGAAAATCACCCCTATAAAAAGATCCTTAGAATTCACTAATAAATTTCCTGATAAAATCCTTGATAAAACCCAATTACAGAGATTCCTAGGAAGCCTAAACTATGTTTTAGATTTCTGTCCAGAGATTAATAAGATGACAAAACTACTCCATGATAGACTAAAGAAAAACCCTGCTCCATGGACTAGTAACCATACTGCTTGTGTCCAGAATATTAAAAAGAAAGTGCTAGAAATCCCATGTCTTCATTTAGCAGACCCTCAGCTACCTAAGATCGTAGAAACAGACGCCTCTGACTTAGGTTATGGAGGTATCCTGAAACAAAAATTAGGGGGGAAAGAGTGTATAGTCCAGTATACTTCTGCCCACTAGAATGATACCCAGAAAAACTATTCTACCATTAAAAAAGAAATTTTGAGCATCGTCTTATGCATAAAAAAATTTCAAAGTGATTTACTTAATCAAATTTTTTTACTTAGAATTGATTGCAAAAGTTCTAGAGAAGTTTTACAAAAAGATGTTCAAAACCTTGCATCAAAACAGATTTTTGCACGAAGGCAAGCGATTCTTAGCATTTTTTATTTGGATATTGAATATATTAAAGGAGAAACAAATTCTATTCCAGATTTCTTAACCCGTGAATTCCTTCAAAATAGAGAAAAAACTTAGAAAACCCTACAAGAAAGAATTACTAAACACCTCTCACTCCTTGACAAATCCCCAAAACTACAAAGGCGAGATTCGTAAACAGGAGATCACCGGAAGATAAACGCACTCAAAAGTTTACAAAATTAGAGAAAGAATTTTCAAAACCCTTTATCAAAAACATTTTCAAAAAATCTATTTTCAAAAACCATTTCTTGAAATTCAATTTTCAAAATCCCAAATTGTGATATCACAAGTCCCTAGAAAAACAATTTCTGAAATTTTGAATTTAAATACCCCATTTTTTTAATGTTCCATTTAATTACAGGGATAACTAACAAGCTTGGTTCAATTCCTTTTTTATTCAAAATACCGATCGACGCCATACTTGTCTCTTTCATTTTGATACCTCGTGTATTCCATCCCAATTCCCAACATGGTGGAATTCATGGTAGGAACAATTTGGATCCACCTTTGAAATACAAAAACGCCAAGTCACTAATTCTTTTAGCCTCTTCAAATCCCTTTATAAACCCTCAGAGGAAGAAAAATGATTTGTGCCATTGCACCTTTTTCACACCAAATTCCATTTACCATGGGTATTCACATGGTTTGTAGATTATTCTGAAAATAAAATTCCAACAATCCAAAGAAGGTTCAAAATCAGGTGGTGGGACAACTTTAAAATATCAGCAAGCCTCACACCACAAAAAGTCCAGGAATGGCTAAATACCCGGAAGTCCATTCAGGTACATGCACCACTACAAACACCGTAGCACACCCAGGTCCTTTCACAAAAATCTCAGATGGCCTCAATGCTTGCAGCGGCCAAAAATCCAGAAGAAATACAAGCCATAATTATGATGTTTGCACCGTCTTCATCAAAATAAGGTTCTTCATCAGAAAATGAAGAACCAGAAATTGATATTGAAGACAGTCCAATTTTCGGCAACAATGGATTCTGAAAAAGATTGCCAAGATAAGACAAAATACCCAGAGTAAAAGTCAAGACCAAATTTCGACAAAAGAAAATGCCTGAAAAAGAGACTTTCAAAAAGCAAATAGTAAAAGCAAAGATTCGATCAATAATTCAAGAAAATGCCAGAAAAGATGATGTTAATCTGCACTCAGATGAATAGTCATTCTCCACTCAGATGAATAGTTATTCTCCACTTAGATGAATAGTTAGATTTCCTTTTATTTACCAAAATACCATGTAAAACTCCTATAAAAGGAGACCCCCTCTCCCTTAGTAGGATAAGTTTTTTTTCCTAAGTTCTCTTTCTTGTAAGCTTTTCCTTTCAACTATTTTTTAGAGAGAAGTGAGAGTTCCAAATAAAATAAAATCCCCTTTAGGTTAGATCAAAATACCCCTCATATGATTCAGTTCATATGACTCATATCATCCAAAATACCTTAGAAATTCTCAAGGTATATCTCCTTGACAAAATACTTTGTAAATTTTAAAATTTTAAATGAATATGATTATGGGAGGTATTACCTCATAATCTTTTAAATACTTCATGTTTTTAAATCCATGCATTAAATACTTGGTTGGTTTTAAATCCATCCGAAATTCATGCAGAACCTTTGATTTATGGTTTCCTTAACTGATACCTTAAATTGTAAGTTAATCTTCATTTACTTCAATCATATTTCAATTATCTTTTAATTCTTCAAAACCTTATATCTCAATTCCTTCCCTGTCTGTTATCCCCTTTAATATACCTTGGGAATTTCTAAGGTATTTTGGGAATTTCGGATCATATGATATGGGTCATGTGAACTGAATCATATGAGGGGTATTTTGATCTAACCTAAAGGAAATTTTATTTGGAGCTCCCACTTCTCTCTAGAAAAGAGTTGAAAGGAAAGGCTTACAAGAAAGAGAACTTAGAAAAAAGAACTTATCCTACTAAGGGAGAGGGAGTCTCCTTTTAAAGGAGTTTTACATGATATTTTGGTAATTAAAAAGGAATCTAACTATTCATCTAACTGAAGAATTACTATTCATCCGAGTGGAGAATGACGTTATCCATGACATCATTGACTTTGACATTTTCTTGAATTATTGCTGATCTCTTTTGCTTTTACTGTTTTCCTTTTGAAAGTATATTTTTTGGGCATTTTCTTTTGTCGGAATTTTGTCTGAACTCTGTTCCGGGTATTTTGTCTTCTTTTGGCAATCTTTTTCAGAATCCACTATTGCCAAAAACCAGACTGTCTTCAATATCAATTTCGAAGTCTGTTCTGGGTATTTTGTCTTCTTTTGACAATCTTTTTTCAGAATCCACTGTTGCCAAAAAATTGGACTGTCTTCAATATCAATTTCTGGTTCTTCTTCTTCAGTTGAAGAGCCTTGTTTTGAAGAAGACGGTGCAAACATCAGAATTATGGCTTTGTATTTCTTCTGGATTTTTGGCCGCTGAAAGTATTGAGGCCATCTGGGATTTCTGTGATAGGAACTGGGTGTGCTCCAGTGTTTGTAGTGGTGCATGTACTTGAATGGACTTCCGGGTATTTAGCCATTCCTGGACTTTTTGTGGTGTGAGGCTTGCTAGTATTTTAAAGTTGTCCGACCACCTGATTTTTAACCTTCTTTGGATCGTTGGAATTTTATTTTCAGAATAATCTACAAACCATGTGAATACCCATGGTAAATGGAATTTAGTGTGAAAAAGGTGCAATGGGACAAATATTTTTTCTTCATCTGAGGGTTTATAAAGGGATTTGAAGAGGCTAAAATATTTAGTGACTTGGGGTTCTTGTATTTCAAGGGTGAATCCAAATTGTTTCCACCATGAATTTCACCATGTTGGGAATTGGGATGGAATACACGAGGTATCAAAATGAAAGTGCCAAGTATGGCGTCGATCGGTATTTTGAACCAAAAAGGAATTGAACCAAGCTTGTTGGTAATCCCTGTAATTAAATGGAATATTAAAAAAATGTGGTATTTTAATTGAAAATTTTAGAATTTTATTTTCTGGGGACTTGTGATATCACAAGTTGGGATTTTGAAAATTGAATTTCAAGAAATGGTTTTTGAAAAAAGATTTTTCGAAAAATGTTTTTGAGAAAGGGTTTTGTAAGATTCTTTCTCTAATTTTATAAAATTTTGAGTGCGTTTATCTTCCAGATGATCTCCTGTTTACAAATCTCGCCTTTGTAATTTTGGGGATTTGTCAAGGAGTGAGAGGTGTTTAGTAATTCTTTCTTGGAGGGTTTTGTAGGTTTTTTCTCTGTTTTGAAGGAATTCACGGGTTAAGAAATCAGGAATAGAATTTGTTTCTCCTTTAATATATTCAATATCGAAATAAAAAATGCCAAGAATCGCTTGCCATCGTGCAAAAATCTGTTTTGATGCAATGTTTTGAACAACTTTTTGTAAAGCTTCTCTATCACTTTTACAATCAATTCTAAGTAAAACATTTTGATTTAGTAAATCACTTTGAATTTTTTGTATGCATAAGACGATGCTCAAAATTTCTTTTTTAATGGTAGAATAGTTTTTCTGGGTATCATTCCAGTGGGCATAAGTATACTGGACTACACAGTCTTTCCCCCCTGATTTTTGTTTCAAGATCCCTCCATAACCTAAGTAAGAGGCGTTTGTTTCTACGATCTTAGGTAGTTGAGGGTCTGCTAAATGAAGAAATGAGAATTCTAGCACTTTCTTTTTAATATTCTGGACACAAGCAGTATGGTTACTAGTCCATGGAGCAGGGTTTTTCTTTAGTCTATCATGGAGTAGTTTTTCCATCTTATTAATCTCAGAACAGAAATCTAAAACATAGTTTAGGCTTCCTAGGAATCTCTGTAATTGGGTTTTATCAAGGATATTATCAGAGAATTTATTAGCGAATTCTAAGGATCTTTCTATAAGGGTGATTTTCCCCTAGGATATATAATGTCCTAGAAATCTTATCTTTTTCTGAAAAAGACTCATTTTTATTTGGAAACTACCAAACCATTTTTCTTTGTAACATAGAAGAAAGTTTTGTGGTGTTTGAAATGTTCTTCCACGGAATTTGAGAAGATGAAGACATCATCAATATAAACAATGCAGAATTTGGAATAATCATTGAAGATGTCATTCATTATTCGCTGAAATTCAGAAGGGGCATTTTTGAGACCAAAGGGCATTACATTCCACTCATATTATCCAAAATGGACCGTAAAGGCGGTTTTGTAATGATCTTTTGCAGAGCTTTGGATTTGCCAAAAACCAGACATCATATCAAATTTTGAAAATATCAAGATAGAATGTAACTTATGTAATAAATCTTTTTTTTTTTTGGAATTGGGTATCTAATCCATTTTAGGGCTGTACTTAAAGGTTTGTAATTAATGACTAATATAGAAGTTCCTCTTTCTATTTAGGAATTTTTGTTTACATAGAACGCAACATAACTCCAAGGGGATCTAGATTTGGAAATTAGTTTTTTATTTTCAAGATCTTGAATTTCTTTTCTGCAGTGTTGTTCAAGATCACTATTCATTTGGATTGGTCTGTCTTTTGTTGGGATTTGTTTTTCGTCTAAATCCTTTTCATAAGGAAGATCTACGATATGTTGCTTTCTACTCTAGAAAGCATTTGGAATCTCAGAACATATTTCGGTTTCAAAAGAATTTTGGAGTTTAGATATTTTTCTTTAACACCAGGTAATTCTAATTGTGTTTTTAATCTTTCAAACGAAAAATCTTTTTTCAGTTCTTGTAGATGGTATTATTTTCCTTGTATTTTTACATTTGTACTATCTTCGTGTATTGAACAAGCTCTCATTAGGTTGAGACTTCTTGTTTTCAATTTTGTTATGAAACATAATTTTAATTTCTTTTTATTGAATTTAAAAGATACGAAATCACTATCTACCTTATATGGGGTGATAAGATTCATGATCATGAACGGTGTTCCAAAGATGACATAACTGTGTATATCATTTGTTAAAACAAATGATGTTTCTATAGAAACTCCGTCATTTTATATTAATGCACTGATTTTGGAATCAATTTTGATTTTAGTGTTGTTAGCAGCAGCTAATATCTTACGAGTTTTTTCTCTAAATTTTTTTGGTACTATACATGTTTTTATCAGATTTAAATCTGCTCCTGTGTCAAAAAGTGCAATTATTTGAATTCTAAAGTCGTCTGAGAATTGAAGGGTTATTTTTATTTGGTATCTTTTTGACGTGATTTGTCGTAAGATACTTAGAAAGTCTTCTGGGATTTTTTCTGAATTGGATTCTTTCGTATTATGAGAATCGGGGATTTTGCGGTATAGTTTTTGAAATGATTGCTTTTATTAATAAAGAATCTCGTTTTTTTTATTTCAATTATTTTATATCTGTTTTTACTAGTTTAATCTCTTTTTGTAGTTCTTGAACTGGTATTTCTAGGCTTGATTTTTTCTCTTTTTCTTGATCATTGGTTAATACACATATGCATATTCTTTTATGATCATCATGATTTTTGAATGAACTAGTTGTGACTAACTCATCTTTTTGAAGTGTTTTATTAAAATCTGAAGACAGAGAAATATTGTTAGGCTCTGCTTTGGTGTCTGAATCAAAGGGTCGGAGATTTTTTGGATTACTTCTTTATCTAATTCTGGTTTTTGTAATTTTTTTACCGTATCTCGAAGTGTGGCCCTTTTTGTTGCATTTGTAGCATGTTATATACTTGTATTTGGAATCATTTCTTTTGGAATTTGTATTATTTTGGAATTGTTCTAGAGTATGACTATTATCGGAATCATACGTTAGAGTTGTGATATTACTGGTAGATTGAGGGGGTATGTGGAACAATGTGTTATGTATTAGAACTGTTGGATGTCCCAATTTTTCTCAATTGATCTTGTATAGCCTGAATAAATTCAGACTTATTTTGTTAGATGTTTTTGACACCATATTTGGACACCTGAAAGGGTTTAAAGATAGGGCTTTTCAATTTTGTATCCTTAGTCGTTCCTGGGGAATCTATGGTGACTAAATGGTGGTCTTTTATGTGTTTTCCACTCTAACGAGTTGTTTTCCTAGGGTATTTAAATAGATGTTGGTGAAATTATTTTGTGCGATAATATTCTTTGTATTTGTTATTTCATCCTCTACTGGATTTTTAAGAGGAATCGCGTCTACAGGGCAACCATGAATATTTAGTTTAATACCTTGTAGAGGAGGGTGGTTGGACTGGACTTTCCTAGAATCAGCTAGGGTTTCCCACTCTGGTGTTTTGTTCCTAGTCGTAACGGGATTTACCATTTTGGAAAAGGGAAATTCTACGGAATTTTTGGAGGAATAATAATCGAACCAGTCAAAGACTAGGATGTTTATCCTATGTTCATTAACAAAATCGTAGAATTTTTCATGTATTTGCGTCCAAGTACTTGAAAAGGTTTTGAGGAACCAAATTCTTTTTTCCAGGTTGTATTTTTCCTAAAAATCATTTTGTAGGAATTTCTTATTTATTTGGAATTCTTTTTGTAAAACACCAATTTCGTTTACTATGTTCTTTATAATCGAGGAAAAAGTCAGACTAGTAGGTTCTTGGTCCTCTATCTTTTCTCTAACAGTGGAATTTTCAATAAATGGGTCTCGGTATTTCATTGGAGTAGTCTACATTTCTTAGATTAATTAAATCTGACGTAGAATGTTTATGTTTTGTTTTATAAGGAGTTTTATAACATGGATCCGTTTCTCAACAGATCTACTTTTTGTGATTTTGGTTTACCTTCTTTCGTGGATTCAAAGAAGATAATAAACAACGAAGAAATCTTGATACAAGATTTTGAAAACTCTATTGATAATAGAGAAATACTGAGAGTAAATCGAGATCAGATTTACAAAAATTCCAAATACCAGTTTTTTAAAACCAATTTCACTATCAAAACAGAGGAAAGAAATATCCAATTTATCTCAGCCTTTTGAAACAATCCAATTACTTTCTCAAAATTCCTTGAAGAAACACAGAGAAAGAAATTACAAATACATCCATATTGGATTAGTCCAAGTAGGGATAAAGCCTCTTTCTAAGGAAGGATTAAACACCTCAATCTTTGCTATTCTCAGAGATGCCAGGTTTACAAATTTTGAAGATTCCCTATTGAGCTATGTTGAATCTAGTCTCTGCACAGGACCAATATCTTTTGACTGTTACCCAAATTTCTCAGTATCCCTCAATGATAAAAATATCCAAAAATCCCTTGTCTTACAGATAAAGGCACAAAATTATCAAATTCTTTAAAAGCATGAAGTAGTTAAAAGATTAGGAGGTAATACCGTCCATAATCATATTTATTTAAAATATTAAAATTTACAAAGTATTTTGTCAAGGAGATACATCTTGGGAATTTCTAAGGTATTTGGGAAATTTCGGATCATATGATATGAGTCATATTATATGGGTCATATGAACTAAATCATATGAGGGGTATTATGATCTAACCTAAAGGGGATTTTATTTGAGGCTCTCACTTCTCCCTAGAAAAGGGTTGAAAGGAAAAGCTTACTAAGAGAACTTAGAAAAAAGAACTTATCTAACTAATGGAGAGTGAGTCTCCTTTTATAGGAGTTTTACATGGTATTCATCTGAGTGCAGATTGACATCATCCATGACATCATCCTTTTTGGCATTATCTTTAATTATTGCTGGAATCTTTGCTTTTACTATTTGCTTTTTGAAAGTCTCTTTTTCAGGCATTTTCTTTTGTCGGACTTTTGTCTCGACTTTTACTCTGGGTATTTTGTCTTTTCTTGGCAATCTTTTTTAGAATCCACTGTTGTCGAAAATTGGACTGTCTTCAATATCAATTTCTAGTTCTTCATCTTCTGATGAAGAGCCTTGTTTTGATGAAGATGGTGTAAACTGCAGAATTATGACATGCATTTCTTCTGGATTTTTGGCCTTTGCAAGCATTGATTCCATTTGCGATTTTTGTGAAAGGAACTGAGTGTGCTCCAGTGTTTGTAGTGGTGCTTGTGGTGTTTGTCTAGGCACCTGTATTTTAATGGATTTTCGGGCATTTAGCCATTCCTGGACTTTTTGTGGTGTGAGGCTTGCTGGTATTTTAAAGTTGTCCCACCATCGAATCTTAAATCTTCTTCAGATTATCGGAATATCGACAGACCATGTGAAAATCCAATGTAAATGGAATTTGGTGTGAAAAAGGTACAGTGACACAAATCTTTTTTCTTCTTCTGTGGGTTTATATTGGGATTTAAAAAGGTTGAATGATTTAGTGACTTGGGGTTTTGAATTTCAAGGGAACATCCGAATTGTTCCCACCATGTTGGAAATTGTGATGGATTACATGAGTTATCAAAATGGAAAAGCCAAGTGTGGCATTGGTTAATATTTTGAATAAAAAAGGAATTGAACCAAACTTGTTGGTAATCCCAGTAATTAAATGGAATATAAAAAAATGGTTCATTTTTATGGGTATCTGGGAAATTTAGTAGTTGAGACCGAGCATTACCCCAATCGCTTGGAGAAATTACGTTAAGCATTTAGCAAATAGAATAAGAGTGATCTGAGTTATTTTTATAATAATTATTTTTAATTGTTGATGATCCTGATATTTCAAGGATAGCATGGTAAAAATATGGGGGTTTTAAATTATCCCATGATTTGTAAAACCATCCTTGCCAAAATAAAATTGTAATGCTTAAAAAGGGTCTTGGCCAAAAATTCATTTTTCAATAGTTACAATATTTTGAAAAAAATGGTTTTATGAAGAATTCAGGGGCAAGTTTTTTGGGGACTTGTGATACCATAAGTTAGGTTTTTGAAAATTATTTTTGAGAAAGGTTTTTTTGAAGTTTCTTTTTTCTCAAGTTGAGTTTATGGAAATTGTTTTGAGAAAGGGTTTTTGAAGATTCTACTTTCTCGATTTTTGTAAAAATTTTAGATGTTTTTTCCTCTCCTGAGCTTTGAGCAACTTCATTTTTGGGATTTTGAAGTTGTATCAATGCCTGCTGTAGTTCCGGGGATTTCGCAAGGAGTTGCAGAAGATTCTCAGCAGTTATTTCAGTGCTTTGGTGTTTTTTTCGACAGATGCTGCGGCATTTTCATTTTCTTCTTTCATCACTGCATCATACCATGTCAGGGGTTTTTCAGTTGGAGGTTTGGTAGAGAATTTTTCTTTTTCTTCCTTTATTGGTTTGGAGTTTGTGAGTTTTTTGTGGTCCATGGAATTTGTTTGTTGTTGTGGTGCAACAACTGGTGTATTTATTGGTGGAGGGATATCATCTTTTCTCTTTTGGATCAAGGCTCCACACATCACATGGTTACAGTATTGTCCGGATTCCCGCATGTCCTTCCTGGAATTTGTTCTTTGTAGCCCAGACGGTGGGGAAAGGGACAGTGATATGACATCTCTGTGTTGCAACCAGTATTAGAAATATGTGGGTTTTCTATCCTATTTTTGAGGAAATCAGAGGTTAAAAGATTTTTAAAATAAAAAATATTAGGAATCAATCCTTAGAAAATATTTTTTAATGCAATATTTTGAAAATATCTTTGATGTTGTAAATCATGCTTCAAAAGTTTTGTGTATGTAAAGGCATCAATTGTTTTTATGAAACTGGTATCATGGTATCTAGGGGACTCATGAATTCTGATCTAAAAAACTATTCCTTAGTTCTCCTATACGACAAGAATAAGTTTTTATCAGATCGAGGTTTCTAGCTTTTAGTTTTGTCAAAAAAAGGGAATTTTTAATTCTTATTATAGGAATCCCCTTTAGGTTAGATCAAACTACCCCTCATGTGATTCAGTTCATATGACCCATATCATATGACTCATATCATATGATCCGAAATTTCAAAAATACCTTAGAAATTCCCAAGGTATATCTCCTTGAAAAAATACTTTGTAAATTTTAATATTTTAAATGAATATGATTATACCTCCGAATATTTTAAATACTCCATGCTTTTATATTCTTTAAATTCCTGCATTAATTACTTGGCTGGTTCTACCGCTTATTTGATTTAAATTCTTGTAGAACCTTTTATTTATGATTTTCTTAACTGGAACCTTAAATTATAAGTTAATCTTTATTTTCTTTCTGCATATCTCAATTATCCATTGGTTCTTCAATCCCTTATATCTCAATTCCTTCCTTGTCTGTTATCCCTTTTAGATCATCGACCTAAGTTTGGTATCAGAGACTTAAATTGTAGAGATAGAGAGAATAGTGTCCAGATCAGATGAAATTCCTTGTTAGAGGTTTTGGTTCTTCCGAGTTTTTTTGCTTAGGATGGTCCGGGGTCAGTAAGTCCTCAATGAACATAGACAATTATACTCCGTGAAACGCATTTGGTTGTAGAAAGAGTCCGGGTGCTCTGTTATAGGAGTTTTATAACATGGATCCGTTTTTTAACAGATCTACTTCTTGTGATTTTGGTTCATCTTCTTCCATGGATTCAAAGAATATAATAAACGCCGACGAAATCCTGATACAAGATTTTGAAAAAGCTATTGATAATTGGGAAATATCGAGAGTAAATCGAGATCAGATTTACAAAAATTCCAAATACCAGTTTTTCAAAACCGATTTAACTATCAAAACAGAGGAAAGAGCTATCCATTATCTCAACCTTTTGAAACAATCCAATTACTTTCTCAAAATTCCTTGAAGAAACACAGAGAAAGAAATTACAAATACATCCATATTGGATTAGTCCAAGTAGGGATAAAACCTCTTACTAAGGAAGGATTAAACACCTCAATCCTTGCTATTCTCAAAGACACCAGATTTACAAATTATGAAGATTCTCTATTGAGTTCTGTTGAGTCTATTCTATGCACATAACCAATATCTTTTGACTGTTACCCAAATTTCTCAGTATTTCTCAATGATACAAATATCCAAAAATCCCTTGTCTTACAGATAAAGACGGACAACTACCAAATGCTTTAAAAGCATGAAGTATTTAAAAGCTTAGGAGGTAATACCGTCCATAATCATATTTATTTAAAATATTAAAAGTTACAAAGTATTTTGTCAAGGAGATTTACCTTGGGAATTTCTAAGGTATTTTGGGAATTTCGGATCATATTATATGAGTAATATGATATGGGTCATATGAACTAAATCATATGAGGGGTATTTTGAACTAACCTAAAGGGGATTTTATTTGGAGCTCTCACTTCTCCTTAGAAAAGAGTTGAAAGGAAAAGCTTACAAGAAAGAGAACATAGAAAAAAGAACTTATCTAACTAAGAGAGAGGGAGTCTCATTTTATACGAGTTTTACATGGTATTTTTGTAAATAAAAGGAAATCTAACTATTCATCTATGTAGAGAATAACTATTCATTCGAGTGGAGAATGACTATTCATCTGAGTGCAGATTGACATCATCCTTTTTGGGATTTTCTTTAATTATTGCTGGAATGTTTGCTTTTACTATTTGCTTTTTGAAAGTCTCTTTTTCAGGCATTTTCTTTTGTCGGAATTTTGTCTTGACTTTTACACCGGGTATATTATCTTTTCTTGGCAATCTTTTTCAGAATCAACCGTTGCCGAAAATTGGACTGTCTTTAATATCAATTTTTGGTTCTTCATCTTCTGATGAAGAGCCTTGTTTTGATGAAGATGGTGCAAACTTTAAAATTATGGCATGCATTTCTTCTGAATTTTTGTGAAAGGAACTGAGTGTGCTCCGATGTTTGTAGTGGTGCTTGTGGTGTTTGTATAGGCACCTGTATTTGAATAGATTTTCAGACATTTAGCCATTCCTGGACTTTTTGTGGTGTGAGGCTTGCTAGTATTTTAAAGCTGTCCCACCATCGTATCTTAAATCTTCTTCAGATTGTCGGAATTTTATTGACAGACCATGTGAAAATCCACTGTAAATGGAATTTGGTGTGAAAAAGGTGCAGCGACACAAATCTTTTTTCTTCTTCTGTGAGTTTATATTGGGATTTAAAAAGGTTGAAGGATTTAGTAACTTGGGGTTTTGATTTTCAAGGGAACATCCGAATTGTTCCCACCATGAATTCCACCATGTTGGAAATTGTGATGGATTACATTAGTTATCAAAATGGAAAAGGAAAGTGTGGCGGTGGTTAATATTTTCAATAAAAAAGGAATTGAACCAAACTTATTGGTAATCCCAGTAATTAAATGGAATATAAAAAAATGGTTCATTTTTATGGGTATTTGGGAAATTTAGTAGTTGAGACAGAGCATTCCCCCAATCACTTGGAGAAATTACGTTAAGCATTTAGCAAATAGAATAAGAGGGATCGGGTTATTTTTATAATAATAATTTTTAATTGTTGATGATCCTGATATTTCAAGGATAGCCTGGTAAAAATATGTGTTTTTTAAACATCCCATGATTTGTAAAACACTCCTTAGCCAAAACAAATTTGTAATGCTTAAAAAGGGACTTGGTCAAAAAGTCATTTTTCAATTGTTACAATATTTTGGAAAAAATGGTTTTATGAAGAATTCAGGGGCAGGTTTTTTGGGGACTTGTGATACAATAAGTTTTGTTTTTGAGAAAGGTTTTTTGAAGATTCTCCTTTCTCGATTTTTGTAAAAATTTGAGATGTTTTTTCCTCTCCTGAGCGTTGAGCAACTTCATTTTTGGGATTTTGAAGTTGTATCAATACCTGCTGTAGTTCCGGGGATTTCGCAAGGAGTTGCAGAAGATTCTTAGCAGTTATTTCCTTGCTCGTGTTTTTTTTGGAAAGATGCTGCGGCATTTTCATTTTCTTCTTTCATCACTGCGTCATACCATGTCAGGGGTTTTTCAGTAGGAGGTTTGGGGTCCATGAAATTTGTTTGTTGTTGTGGTGCAACAACTGGTGTTATTATTGGTGGAGGGATATCATCTTTTCTCTTTTGGATCAAGGCTGCACACATCGCATGGTTACAGTATTGTCCGGATTCCCGCATGTCCTTCCTGGAATTTGTTCTTTGTAGCCCAGGCAGTGGGGAAAGGGATAGTGATAGGGCATCTTTGTGTTGCAACTGATATTATAAATCTGTGGGTTTTCTATCCTATTTTTGAGGAAATCACTTGTTAAAAGATTTTTAAAGCAAAAAATATTTGGAATCAATCTTTAGAAAATATTTTTAATGCAATATTTTGAAAATATCTTTGATGTTGTAAATCATGCTTCAATAGTATTGTGTATGTAAAGGCATCAATTGTTTTTATGGAACTGGTATCATGGTATCTAGGCGACTCAGAATTCTTATCTAAAAAATTATTCCTTAATTCTCCTATATGACAAGAATAAGTTTTTATCAGATCGAGATTTCTAGCTTTTGGTTTAGCAAAAAAAAAGGAATTTTAAATTCTTATTATTGGAATCCCCTTTAGGTTAGATCAAAATACCCCTCATATGATTCAGTTCATATGACCCATATCATATGACTCATATCATATGATCCGAAATTCCCAAAATACCTTAGAATTTTCCAAGGTATATCTCCTTGAAAAAATACTTTGTTAATTTTAAATGAATATGATTATACCTCCTAATCTTTTAAATAATCCATGCTATTAAATTCTTTTAATTCCTGCATTAAATACTTGGCTGGTTCTACCGCCTATTTGATTTAAATTTCTGTAGAACCTTTGATTTATGGTTTCCTTAACTGGAACCTTAAATTATAAGTTAATCTTTATTTTCTTTCTGCATATCTCAATTATCCATTGGTTCTTCAATTCCTTATATCTCAATTCCTTCCTTGTCTGTTATCCCCTCTAGATCATCGACCTAAGTTTGGTATTAGAGCCATAAATGGTAGAGATAGAGATAATAGTATCCATATCAGATGAAATTCCTTGTTAGAGGTTTGGGTTCTTCCGAGTTTTTTTTCTTAGGATGGTCCGGGGTCTGTAAGTCCTCAACGAACGTAGACAGTTATACTCTGTGAAACGCCTTTGATTGTAGAAAGAGTCCGGGTGCTCTGTTATAGGAGTTTTATAAAATGGATCCGTTTCTCAACAGATATACTTCTTGTGATTTTGGTTCATCTTCTTCCATGGATTCAAAGAAGATAATAAACATCGATGAAATCCTGATACAAGATTTTGAAAAATCTATTGATAATTGGGAAATATCGAGAGTAAATCGAGATCAAATTTACAAAAATTCCAAATACCAATTTTTCAAAACCGATTTCACTATCAAAACAGAGGAAAGAGATATCCCATTATCTCAACCTTCTAAAACAATCCAATTACTTTCTCAAAATTCCTTGAAGAAACACAGAGAAAGAAATTACAAATACATCCATATTGAAATAGTCCAAGTAGGGATAAAACCTCTTATTAAGGAAGGATTAAACACCTCAATCCTTGTTATTCCCATAAATGCCAGATTTACAAATTTTGAAGATTCCCTATTGAGTTATGTTGAGTCTAGTCTCTGAACAGGACCAATATCTTTTGACGGTTACCCAAATTTCTCAGTATCCCTCAATGATAAAAATATCCAAAAATCCCTTGTCTTACAGATAAAGACACACAATTACCAAATGCTTTAAAATCATGAAGTATTTAAAAGATTAGGAGGTAATTCCGTCCATAATCATATTTATTTAAAATATTAAAATTTACAAAGTATTTTGTCAAGGAGATGTACCTTGGAATTTCTAATGTATTTTGGATATTTCGGATCATATGATATGGGTCAAAAGAAATAAATCATATGAGGGGTATTTTGATCTAACCTAAAGGGGATTTTATTTGTAGCTCTCACTTCTCTGTAGAAAAGAATTGAAAGGAAAAGCTTACAAAATGGAGACTTAGAAAAAAGAACTTATCTAACTAAGGGAGAGTGAGTCTCCTTTTATAGGAGTTTTACATGTTATTTTGGTAAATAAAAGAGAATCTAACTATTCATCCTAGTGGAGAATGACTATTTATCTGAGTGCAGATTGACATAATCCTTTTTGGCATTATCTTTAATTATTGCTGGAATCTTTGCTTTTACTATTTGTTTTTTGAAAGTCTCTTTTTAGGCGTTTTCTTTTGTCGGAATTTGTCTTGACTTTTACTCCGGGTATTTTGTCTTTTCTTGGCAATCTTTTTCAGAATCCACTGTTGCCAAAAATTGGAATGTCTTTAATATCAATTTCTAGTTCTTCATTTTCTGATGAAGAGCCTTGTTTTGATGAAGATGGTGTAAACTGCAGAATTATGACATGCATTTCTTCTGGATTTTTGGCCGTTGCAAGCATTGATTCCATTTGCGATTTTTGTGAAAGAAACTGAGTGTGCTCCGGTGTTTGTAGTGGTGCTTGTGGTGTTTGTCTAGGCACCTGTATTTTAATGGATTTTCGGGCATTTAGCCATTCCTGGACTTTTTGTGGTGTGAGGCTTGCTGGTATTTTAAAGTTGTCCCACCATCGAATCTTAAATCTTCTTCAGATTATCGGAATATCGACAGACCATGTGAAAATCCAATGTAAATGGAATTTGGTGTGAAAAAGGTGCAGTGACACAAATCGTTTTTCTTCTTCTGTGGGTTTATATTGGGATTTAAAAAGGTTGAATGATTTAGTGACTTGGGGTTTTGAATTTCAAGGGAACATCCGAATTGTTCCCACCATTAATTCCACCATGTTGGAAATTGTGATGGATTACATGAGTTATCAAAATGGAAAAGCCAAGTGTGGCATTGGTTAATATTTTGAATAAAAAAGGAATTGAACCAAACTTGTTGGTAATCCCAGTAATTAAATGGAATATAAAAAAATGGTTCATTTTTATGGGTATCTGGGAAATTTAGTAATTGAGACCGAGCATTACCCCAATCGCTTGGAGAAATTACGTTAAGCATTTAGCAAATAGAATAAGAGGGATCTGAGTTATTTTTATAATAATTATTTTTAATTGTTGATGATCCTGATATTTCAAGGATAGAATGGTAAAAATATGGGGGTTTTAAATTATCCCATGATTTGTAAAACCATCCTTGCCAAAATAAAATTGTAATGCTTAAAAAGGGTCTTGGCCAAAAATTCATTTTTCAATAGTTACAATATTTTGAAAAAAATGGTTTTATGAAGAATTCAGGGGCAAGTTTTTTGGGGACTTGTGATACCATAAGTTAGGTTTTTGAAAATTATTGTTGAGAAAGGGTTTTTGAAGTTTCTTCTTTCTCAAGTTGAGTTTTTGGAAATTGTTTTTGAGAAAGGGATTTTGAAGATTCTCCTTTCTCGATTTTTGTAAAAATTTTAGAGGTTTTTTCCTATCCTGATCTTTGAGCAACTTCTTTTTTTGGATTTTGAAGTTGTATCAATGCCTGCTGTAGTTTCGGGGATTTCGCAAGGAGTTGCAAAAGATTCTTAGTAGTTATTTCCTGTGCTGGTGTTTTTTGTAAAGATGCTGCAGTATTTTCATTTTCTTCTTTTATCACTGCATCATACCATGTCAGGGGTTTTTCAATAGGAGGTTTGGTAGGGAATTTTTCTTTTTCTTCTTTTAATGGTTTGCAGTTTACATGTTTTTTGGGGTCCATGAAATTTGTTTGTTGTTGTGGTGCAACAACTGGTGTATTTATTAGTGGAGGGATATCATCTTTTCTCTTTTGGATCAAGGCTGCACACATCGCATGGTTACAGTATTGTCCGAATTCCCGCTTGTCCTTCATGGAATTTGTTCATTGTAGCCCAGACAGTGGGGCAAGGGACAATGATAGGACATCTCTGTGTAGCCACCGGTATTAGAAATCTGTGGGTTTCCATCCTATTTTTGAGGAAATCACTGGTTAAAAGATTTTTAAAGCGAAAAATATTAGGAATCAATCTTTAGGCAATATTTTGAAAATATCTTTGATGTTGTAAATCATTCTTCAAAAGTTTTGGGTATGTAAAGGAATCAATTGTTTTTATGGGTATCTGGGAAATTTAGGAGTTGAGACAGAGCATTACCCCAATTGCTTGGAGAAATTACGTTAAGCATTTAGCAAATAGAATAAGAGGGATCTGAGTTATTTTTATAATAATTATTTTTAATTGTTGATGATCCTGATATTTCAAGGATAGCCTGGTAAAAATATGGGTTTTTTAAAATATCACATGATTTGTAGAACCATCCTTGGACAAAATAAAATTGTAATGCTTAAAAAGGGTCTTGGCCAAAAAATTATTTTTCAATAGTTATAATATTTTGAAAAAAAATGGTTTTATGAAGAATTCAGGGGCAAGTTTTTTGGGGACTTGTGATACCATAAGTTAGGTTTTTGAAAATTATTTTTGAGAAAGGGTTTTTGAAGTTTCTTCTTTCTCAAGTTGAGTTTTTGGAAATTGTTTTTGAGAAAGGGTTTTTGAAGATTCTACTCTCTCGATTTTTGAAAATATTTAGAGTCTTTTTCCACTCCTGACCTTTGAGCAACTTCTTTTTTTGGATTTTGAAGTTGTATCAATGCTTGCTGTAGTTCCGGGGATTTCGCAAGGAGTTGCAAAAGATTCTCAGTGGTTATTTCCTGTGCTGGTGTTTTTTGTAAAGATGCTTCGGCATTTTCATTTTCTTCTTTCATCACTGCATCATACCATGTCATGGGTTTTTCAGTAGGAGGTTTAGTAGGGAATTTTTCTTTTTCTCTTTTATTTGATTGGAGTTTACGTGTTTTTTGGGGTCCATGTAATTTGTTTGTTGTTGTGGTGCAACAACTGGTGTATTTATTGGTGGAGGGATATCATCTTTTTTCTTTTGGATCATGGCTGCACACATCGCATGGTTACAGTATTGTCCGAATTCCGGCATGTCCTTCCTGGAATTTGTTCTTTGTAGCCCGGACAGTGGGGAAAGGGACAGTGATAGGACATCTCTGTGTTGCAACCAGTATTATAAATATGTGGGTTTTCTATCCTATTTTTGAGGAAATCACTGGTTAAAAGATTTTTAAAGCAAAAAATATTAGGAATCAATCTTTAGAAAATATTTTTTAATGCAATATTTTGAAAATATCTTTGATGTTGTAAATCATGCGTCAAAAGTTTTGTGTATGTAAAGCATCAATTGTTTTTATGGAACTGGTATCATGGTATCTAGGGGACTCAGGATTCTTATCTAAAAAACAATTCATTAATTCTCCTATATGACAAGAATAAGTTTTTATCTGATCGAGGTTTCTAGCTTTTGGTTTAGCAAAAAAAGGGAATTTTAAATTCTTATTATTGGAATCCCCTTTTGGTTAGATCAAAATACCCCTCATATGATTTAGTTCATACGACTCATATCATATGATCCGAAATTCCCAAAATACCTTTGAATTTCCCAAGGTATATCTCCTTGACAAAATACTTTGTAAATTTTAATATTTTTAATGAATATGATTATACCTCCTAATCTTTTAAATACTCCATGTTTTTAAATTCTTTAAATTCCAGCATTAAATACTTGGCTGATTCTATCGCCTATTTGATTTAAATTCTTATAGAACCTTTTATTTATGGTTTCCTTAACTGGAACCTTAAATTATAAGTTAATCTTTATTTCTTTCTGCATATCTCAATTATCAATTTTTTCTTCAATCCCTTATGTCTCAATTCCTTCCTTGTCTGTTATTCCCTTTAGATCATCGACCTAAGTTTCGTATCAGATCCATAAATGGTAGAGATAGAAAGAATAGTGTCCAGATCAGATGAAATTCCTTGTTAGAGGTTTGGGTTCTTCCGATTTTTTTTGCTTAGGATGGTCCGGGGTCTGTAAGTCCTCAACGAACGTAGACAGTTATACTCTGTGAAACGCCTTTGATTGTAGAAAGAGTCCGGGTGCTCTGTTATAGGAGTTTTATAAAATGGATCCCTTTCTCAACAGATATACTTCTTGTGATTTTGGTTCATCTTCTTCCATGGATTCAAAGAAGATAATAAACATCGATGAAATCCTGATACAAGATTTTGAAAAATCTATTGATAATTGGGAAATATCGAGAGTAAATCGAGATCAAATTTATAAAAATTCCAAATACCAATTTTTCAAAACCGATTTCACTATCAAAACAGAGGAAAGAGATATCCCATTATCTCAACCTCCTAAAACAATCCAATTACTTTCTCAAAATTCCTTGAAGAAACACAGAGAAAGAAATTACAAATACATCCATATTGAAATAGTCCAAGTAGGGATAAAACCTCTTATTAAGGAAGGATTAAACACCTCAATCCTTGTTATTCCCATAAATGCCAGATTTACAAATTTTGAAGATTCCCTATTGAGTTCTGTTGAGTCTAGTCTCTGCATAGGACCAATATCTTTTGACTGTTACCCAAAATTCTCAGTATCCCTCAATGATAAAAATATCCAAAAATCTCTTGTCTTAAAGATAATGACACACAATAACCAAATGCTTGAATGATCAATATTTGTAGCAATAATCTTTAGAATCCATTACAAAACTATGACTTCAGCTTTTGATACAAAAGTCAGATACCATAATAAGAATGGCAAAACCCTTCTTTTACAAACAAAACTTTCCAGATCTAACACCGTAATACCAAGACCTATTAGGTGGAAGGACATTACCCTACCAGACGAATGGATCCTGGAAGGGATAGTTAAACCTGAACCTATAGAGACTTTCCCACCAAATACCTGTCTTAGAGAAGTAACCCAATACCAAGACGGTAGAGTTAGTCTATCATTCCATAGAAAATCTACGAGTAGTAGATACGATGATTCTAGTTCCGTAGAAACCCTAGACTTACGAAGAGTCTCACAGATTCCTTCAGTCATAAATACTCATTATAAAACAAAACCTAGACATTCTACGTCAGATTTACCCAATATAAGAAACCTAGACTACTCCAACGAAATACCGAGACCCGTTTATGAAAATTCCACTGTTAGAGAAAAGATAGAGGACCAAGAACCTACTAGTCCGACTTTTTCCTCGATTATAGAGAACATAGTAAACGATATTGGTGATTTACAAAAAGAATTCCAAATAGATAAGAAATTCCTTCAAAATGATTTTTATGAAAAATACAACATAGAAAAAATAATTTGGTTCATCAAAACTTTTCAAGTACTAGGACGTAAATATAGGAAATATTCTATGATTTTCTTAATGAACATAGGATAAACATCCTATTTCTTTGACTGGTTTGATTATTATTCCTCCGAAAATTCCATAGAATATCCCTTTTCTATAACGGTAAATCCCGTTACGACTAGGAACAAAACACCGCAGTGGGAAACCCTAGTTAATTCTAGGAAAGTCCAGTCCAACCACCCTCATCTACAAGGTATTAAGCTAAACATTCATGGCTGCCCTGTAGACGCAATTCCTCTTAAGAATCCAGCAGAGGATGAAATAACAAACACAAAGAATATCCTCGCACAAAACAATTTCACCAATATCAGTTTGAATACCCTAGGAAAACAACTCGATAGAGTGGAAAAAGACATGAAAGACCGCCCCTTAGTCACCATAGATTCCCCAGGAATGACTAAGGATACGAAATTGAAAAGCCCTATCTTTAAACCCTTTTAGGTGTCCAAAGATGGTGTAAAAAACATCCAACAAAATAAGTCTGAATTTATTCAGGCTATACAAGATCAATTGAGTAGAATTGGGACATCCAACAGTTCTAATACAGAACATGTTGTTCCAGATACCCCATAATCATCCAATAAAATCACAACTCTAACGAATGATTCCGACGACAGTGATACTCTAGAACAAATCCAAAACAAAAAACCCTTTGTTAACCCTATGGATTGGCAAAGACAAATACAACAGGTACAACAACAACAGTTGCAAATAATTCCTGCTCCAGATCTAGGAATAGTAAAATCCCTAGCTCAATCACGTTTCAATGCCTCTTCCATTTATGATTGGAACATAAATGGGATGACTGAATACAATATCCTCAGCTTTCTCCAACAAATAACCATGGCTGCAAATGCCTATAAAATCCAGAATGGTACACAAGATAAGACCATTGCAGAACTGCTCATCGCAGGATTCTCTGGTCAATTGAAAGGTTGGTGAGATAGTTATCTCACTGATCAACAAAAGGAAGACATCATAAATACTATCAAAACTGATGAAGAAGGAATTCCTATCCTCGATGATCAGGGTGAACCCCTACAAGATGCTGTATCGACCTTGATACTCACAATCTCTTTAAATTTCATAGGAGATTCTTCACATCTGAAAGATAAAAATGTCGAGTTACTTTCTAACCTCAAGTGCAAAAAACTCAGTGTTTTCCAATGGTACAAAAATACTTTCTTAATCAGAGTTATACTCAGGGAAGATTCCAACCAACCATTTTGTAAAGAGAAATTCCTGGCCTGACTACATACCCTTTTAGGAGAAAAGGTTAGGAACAAAATAAAATAGAATTATGGAAAATATATTATACCTTAGAGTGAGTTTACATACGGACAACTAGTCAGTATAACTCAACAGGAAGGTCGAAAAATCTGCCAAGACCTGAAATTAAAAAAACACCTCAAATTGGAGCTAAAGAGAACTAGGTGCGAACTTGATATTTTTTGCAAACAGTTTAATACGAATTTCACAAAACCCTCTTCTAGTTGTACAGGAAACTATAGCAAGACTCATAAATTCCTTAAGAGTACTTTAAGATGTTACAAAAAGAGAGATTTCAGCAAGACTAATGAAGCATATTACAAAAATCCTTACAAAAATACACGTTATTCCCAAAATAGACAGAATTCCAAAAAAAACTGATGCCAAATACAAAGACATTACGTGTTACAAATGTCACAAAAAGGTCATACTTCGAGATTCTGTAAAACGAATAAAAAATACAAGAATTGAAACTAGATGACGTGGTAACCCAAAAAATCTCCAATCTTCTCCTTGATTCCTCCGATTCAAATGCCGAGTTAGAGCCTGACTATTTTTCTCTGTGTTCTGAAGAAAACAAAGCCCTCCAAATAGATAATTGCTCACGACCAGTTCATCGGAAAATCTGATAAGGGTAAAGGAAAACATGTTTGTGCTTTAACCAAAGACCAAGAATTCATGTTAGATATGGTTAAACACATAGATGTCGAACACCAAAAAGATTATTTGAATGAACTTCTCAAATCCTTTACAGACGAGAAAAAAGATACCAAAAACACAATTTTGCCAAATACTTTCAAGAATACCTACGACTTCACCAAAATCCTGAAGAAGGGTAAAAAGATGAAAGATTCCAGAGAAACACCAATTCTAGAACTTCAAAAGGAGATAAAACAAATAAAACTAGAAATCAAGGTTCTAAAAGAAAAATAAGAACAAGATTTTCTATTAATAAATAAAATCCTTTCAAAAGAAACCGAGGAGAGTTCCGAGTCTAGTTCTGAGTCCGACAATTCTGACTCTGAAAATCCAGAAGGACCTTCTAATAACCCACATCTTGAAGAGATCCCAAAAGAATTCCTTACTGTCTTAAGACAGATCACGTCAAAAAAATACCTTGTCAACCCTTAAATTCCAGACAATTTTAGAATCTCTACTATTGCTCTTTTTGACACAGGAGCAAATCTGAATAACATAAAAACATGTATAATACCTGATAAATTCCATGAAAATACCCAGGAAAAACTAGCAGCGGCTAATAACACAAAGTTAGAAATTAATTCCCAAATCAGCGCATCTGTTATTAACGATGGAGTTTCTATAGCAACATTGTTTGTTTTAGTAAAAGACATTCACCACTCTGTTATCTTAGGGACACCGTTTATAAATCTTATCCCCCCTTATAAGGTTGATAATTATTTCATCTCTTTTGATTCCAATAATAAGAATTTATAATTCCCTTTTTTGACAAAACCAAAAGCTAGAAACCTCGATCTGATAAAAACTTATTTTTGTCATCTAGGAGAATTAAGGAATATTTTTTCAGATCAGAATTTTGAGTCCCCTAGATATCACCATACCAGTTCCATAAAAATAGTTGATGCCTTTACATACATAAAACTTTTGAAGCATGATTTACAACATCAAAGATATTTTCAAAATATTGCATTAGAAAATATTTTCTGCAAATTGATTCCTAATATTTTTTGCTTTAAAAATCTTTTAACCAATGATTTTCTCAAAAATAGGAGAGAAAATCCACATATTTCTAATATTGGTTGCAACACAGAGATGTCCTATCACTGTCCCTTGCCCCACTGTCTGGGCTACAAAGAAAAAATATCCAGGATGGACATGAGGGAATCCGGACAATACTGTAACCATACGATGTGTGGAGCCTTGCTCCAAAAGAGAAAAGATGATATCACTCCATCAATAAATACACCAGTTGTTGAACCACAATAACAAACTAGTTCCATGACCCCTAAAAACCTGCAAACTCCAAACCAATAAAAGAAGAAAAAGAAAAATTTCTTGCCAAACTTCCTACTGAAAAACCCCTTATATGGTATGACACAGTGATGAAAGAAGAAAATGAAAATGCTACATCATCTGTGCAAAAAACACCATCACAGGAAATAACTGCGGAGAATCTTCTGCAACTCCTAGCGAAATCCCCAGAACTAAAGAAGGCATTGATACAACTTCAGAATCCCAAACAAGAAGTTGCTCAAAGCTCAGGAGAGGAAAAAACCTCTCAAAATTTTACAAAAATCGAGAAAGGAGAATCTTCAAAAACCCTTTCTCAAAAACAATTTCCAAAAACTCAACTTGTGGTATCACAAGTTCCCAAAAAACCTACCCCTGAATTCTTCATAAATCCATTTTTTCAAATATTGTAACCATTGAAAAATGATTTTTTGACCAAGACTCTTTTTTAGCATTACAAATTTATTTGGCCAAGGGCGATTTTAAAAATCATGGGATATTTTAAAAATCCCATATTTTACCAGGCTATCCTTGAAATATCAGGATCAGTGACAATTAAAAATAATTATTATAAAAATAATCCAGATCCCTCTTTTTCTATTTGCAAAATGCTTAACGTAATTGCTCCAAGCGATTGGGGGAATAATCTGTCTCAACTACTACATTTCCCAGATACCCATAAAAATGAACTATTTTTTGATATTCCATTTAATTATTGGGATTACCAACAAGCTTGCTTCAATTTTTTTATTCAAAATATCAACCAATGCCACACTTGGCTTTTCCATTTTGATACCTCATGTAATCCATCACAATTTCCAACATGGTGGAATTCATGGTGGGAACAATTCGGATCCTCCCTTGAAATAAAAAAACCCAAGTCACTAAATCCTTCAGCCTTTTTAAATCCCAATATAAACCCACAGAAGAAGAAAAAAGATTTGTGTCAATGCACCTTTTTCACACCAAATTCCATTTACCATGGGTTTTCACATGGTCTGTCAATTATTCAGAAAATACAATTCCGATAATCCGAAGAAGATTTAAGATCCGATGGTAGGACAGCTTTAAAATACCAGCAAGCCTCACACCACAAAAAGTCCAGGAATGGCTAAATGCCCGAAAATCCATTCAAATACAGGTGCCTTTACAAACACCACAAGCACTACTACAAACACCGGAGCACACCCAGCTCCTTTCACAAAAATCACAGATGGCGTCAATGCTTGCAGCGGCTAAAAATCCAGAAGAAATGCAGGCCATAATTCTGAAGTTTGCACCATCTTCATCAAAACAAGGTTCTTCATCAGAAGACGAAGAACCATAAATTGATATTGAAGACAATCCAATTTTCGGCAATAGTGGATTCTGAAAAATATTGTCAAGATAATACAAAATACCCGAAGTAAAAGTCAAGACAAAATTTCGACAAAAGGAAATAAAAAGAGACTTTCAAAAAGCAAATAGTAAAAGCAAAGATTCCAGCAATAATTCAAGAAAATGCCAAAAAGGATGATGTCATGGATGATGTCAATCTGCACTCAGATGAATAGTCATTCTCCACTCGGATGAATAGTTATTCTCTACTTAGATGAATAGTTAGATTCCCTTTTATTTACAAAAATATCATGTAAAACTCCTATAAAAGGAGACTCCCTCTCCCTTAGTAGGATAGGTTTTTTTTCTAAGTTCTCTTTCTTGTAAGCTTTTCCTTTCAACTCTTTTTTAGAGAGATATGAGAGTTCCAAATAAAATAAAATCCCCTTTAGGTTAGATCAAAATACCCCTCATATGATTCCGTTCATATGACTCATATCATATGACTCATATCATATGTTCCAAAATACTTTAGAAATTTCCAAGGTATATCTCCTTGACAAAATACTTTGTAAATTTTATTATTTTAAATGAATATGATTATGGACGGTATTACCTCCTAATCTTTTAAATACTTCATGCTTTTAAATTCATGAATTAAATACTTGGCTGGTTCTACGGCCTATTTGATATAAATTTCGGCAGTACCTTTGATTTATTGTTTCCTTAACTAGAACCTTAAATTGTGAGTTAATCTTCATTTACTTCCTGCATATTTCAATTATCTTTTAATTCTTCAAAACCTTATATCTCAATTCCTTTCCTGTCTGTTATCCCCTTTAATATACCTTGGGAATTTCTAAGGTATTTTTGGAATTTTGGATCATATGATATGAGTCATATGATATGGTTCATATGAACTGAATCATATGAGGGGTATTTTGATCTAACCTAAAGGGAATTTTATTTGGAGCTCTCACTTCTCTTTAGAAAAGAGTTGAAAGGAAAAGCTTACAAGAAAGAGAACTTAGGAAAAAAACATATCCTACTAAGGGAGACGGAGTCTCCTTTTATAGGAGTTTTACATGATATTTTTGTAAATAAATGGGAATCTAACTATTCATCTAAGTGGAGAATAACTATTCATCCGAGTGGAGAATGACTATTCATCTGAGTGCAGATTGACATCATCCTTTTTGGCATTTTCTTGAATTATTGTTGGTGTTGGGTATTGATATTGGTGAATGGGAAATGATGGGATGAAAAGTGAAGGTAATGTAAAAGGTCCCTTTTGCCTTGGGTAAACCAGTTGTCCCACATCGGAAAAAGAAAGGAAAAGAGAGGTGTATATATTACATTACACCTTCTCTAGTCACTCAAAGGGTTGAGGGGGAAAGGACCCCTCGCGCCGTCGTTGCTCGCTCGGCTTCGACTTCGGCTTCGGATTTGGATTTGGATTTGGTCAAATGATCTGATTGATTGATAATCTTTTTGGACCAAATTTTCTTTAATTTTAATTATTTAGTTAATTATTATTTAATTAAATTAATTAACTTATCCAATCCTACCCGTTCGTGACCCGGATCCGCGTGTCTGACCCGCGACCCGATTTCTTTCCCATATTTAAATTTCCCACCAGTTTTTAGTGGTTGTTCAGAAGGGTTGCAAACCTTCAGAAACATTACTTCCATGGCTATAAATTCGTTTGATTCCTCAGAATTTTACTTACTAATTTTCTGAACAACACAAACTTCTTCTTCTTCTGCACAAATAAATTATGTGTGATATACTGCCGTTGAGTGGTTTCCCGCTACCTGAATTTGGAGTACTACTATTCTGGTTAGATAATTGTTATATCCTGGAAGGGGATATTCCATCAACCTCGAGTACTGTGAGGGGAATAATTTCCTTAAGGACACACTTTGAACTAAGTGGGCTTGATTATATTCTGAAAAAATTATTCTTATTTTTCAACACTGATTCTGTTTATTTTTGGTTATTATTATTTACTGGTTTTTTGGAATACAGATTGATAACAATCTTAAGGTAATTATATTTTTAGATTAATCTGTATTTTGTTTTGGAGACTAAACCTGTGCAGTTTTCTACTCCGTATGAAATTTCATATTCTGACTTGAAGATATAAAAAAAAAACTTCGTTGGAATATTAAAGTTCATACTTGTACAACCATTTGAAGAACATAAAAACTTCATCGTTGCTGTATTCTGGTTTGGAGATTAAAACTTGTGTAGTTTTCTACTCCATATGAATATTAGTATTCTGACTCGAAGATATAAAAACTTCGTTGGAATACTAAAGTTTCATAATTATACTGCGATTTGAAGAAATAAAATCTTCATCGTTTAAGTCTGTGATTGAATTGCTATTATGGTTTTATTAACTAAAACAGTTTGTCGATTTGACAGTGACAAACGAATAATGGAAATTGAGACTGGAACTACCTCTGCGAATACTGCACCGGCGGTTACTCCAACAACCCGTACCACTGTGCCACCGGCTGAGAAACCTGCGAAGTTCATCGGTGCCAACTTTAAAGGATGGTGGCAAAGAATGTTCTTTTGGCTTACCACCCTTGGTATGCAAAAGTTCACCAGTAAGGACCCTCCCATGCCTGCCGCCGACATGCCTGACAGCCAACAGTTCATGGTTACTGAGGCTTGGAAACAGGCTGATTTTTTGTGCAAATGCTACATTTTAAGTGCCTTAGAAGATGACTTGTACAATGTCTACAGTGCAGTAGAGACTTCCAAAGAACTATGGAGTGCACTTGAAAAGAAGTACAAAACCGAAGATGCTTTCTTGAAGAAGTTTGTGGTTGCCAAATTCCTAGACTACAAAATGGTGGATGGAAAAACCGTTGGAACCCAAGTTCAAGAGCTTCAACTTATCTTCCATGACCTTATTGCTGAAGGTATGGTAGTAAATGAAGTGTTCCAAGTGGCTGCAATGATTGTGAAGTTGCCGCCCTCATGGAAAGATTTCAAGAATTATCTTAAGCACAAAAGAAAGGAAATGAAGTTGGAAGATCTTGTGATTCGTCTCAAGATCGAAGAAGATAACAAAAATGCTGAGAAAAGGTACCGTAAGACGTCACCAATTGAAGGGGCAAACATCGTTGAAGATGCTGCTCTGAAAAAGAACAAGAAAAGGAAGAGGCCTTCTGGAAATGAGAAGGATTCCAACAAGAAAAAGTTCAAGGGCAACTGCTTTAATTGTGGGAAAGCTGGCCACAAAGCCCCAGATTGTCGTCTCCCCAAAAAGAACAAGGGAAAAGGACAAGCCAATATGGTGGAAAAGAATGATGATATGGATGATCTATGTGCAATGCTATCGGAGTGCAATTTGGTTGGAAACCCAAAGGAGTGGTGGCTTGATTCTGGTGCCACTCGACATGTTTGCGCTACAAAAGAAGCATTTGCAACCTATGCTCCCGCTGGACCCGAAGAGGTACTGTTTATGGGAAATACTGCAACAGCCAAGGTTGAAGGATATGGGAAGATACTTCTGAAGATGACTTCCGGCAAGGTCCTGACTCTCAACAATGTTATGCACGTTCCAACAATTCGAAAGAATTTAGTTTCAGCCGGACTACTCGTCAAAAACGGGTTTAAGTGCATGTTGGTTAGTGAGAAAATTGTAATAAGTAAGAATGATTTGTTCATAGGAAAGGGCTACCTCACCGAGGGCCTTTTCAAACTCAATGTTGTTGACAGTATTAATGAAAATTCAGCTTCGTCTTACTTATTGGAGTCAAATGATTTATGGCATGTTCGTTTAGGACATGTCAACTACAAAACCTTGCGAAAATTGATTAATTTAGAAGTATTGCCTAAATTCGAGTGTAATAAATCTAAATGTGAAATCTGTGTTGAATCTAAGTTTGTTAAACATCCATATAAGTCTATTGATAGGAATTCAAATCCTTTAGACTTAATTCACACAGATATATGTGATATGAAGTCAATACCATCTCGCGGTGGGAAAAAGTATTTTATAACTTTTATTGACGATTGCACTCGATATTGTTATGTGTATTTGCTTAATAGTAAGGATGAAGCAATTGATGCATTTAAGAAATACAAGAACGAAGTGGAAAATCAATTGAATAAAAAGATAAAAATGATTAAAAGTGATAGGGGTGGAGAGTACGAATCTCCTTTTGCAGAAATATGTTTAGAATATGGAATTATTCATCAAACTACTGCCCCTTACACACCACAATCAAATGGAATTGCGGAAAGGAAAAACCAAACATTAAAGGAAATGATGAATGCCTTACTAATAAGTTCTGGTTTACCGCAAAGCTTGTGGGGGGAAGCTATCCTTACAGCTAACCGAATACTCAACAGGGTGCCCCACAGAAAAACACAATCTATTCCATATGAACTATGGAAAGGAAGAAAACCCAATTTGAAATATTTCAAAGCGTGGGGGTGTTTAGCAAAGGTCCAAGTTCCTTTGCCCAAAAGGGTAAAAATCGGACCAAAAACTGTGGATTGTGTTTTTATTAGCTATGCTACAAACAACAAAGCTTGTCGGTTTTTGGTTCACAAATCGGACAATCCCGAAATTCATGTTAATACGGTAATTGAATCAGATACTGCTGAATTCTTTGAAAAGATTTATCCGTATAAAACTGAATGTGAGTCGTCAAGTGAAAGATCGAAACGACAGCGGGAAAAACCAAAGGAAAATACACCAAGTAAAGAGGATGCAAGGCATAGCAAACGTCAAAGGACATCTACTTCCTTTGGACCAGATTTTGTGACATTCTTGCTTGAAAATGAGCCTCAAACATTTAAAGTAGCGGTGTCATCTTCTGATTCAACATTTTGGAAAGAGGCAGTCAATAGTGAGATTGAATCAATTTTGAACAACCATACATGGGAATTAGTTGATCTTCCTCCTGGAAATAAACCTTTAGGATCAAAGTGGATTTTTAAAAGGAAAATGAAAGCTGATGGCACTATTGACAAATATAAGGCAAGACTTGTGGTAAAAGGTTATAGAAAAAAAGAAGGCCTTGATTACTTTGACACATACTCGCCGGTAACAAGAATAACATCTATTCGGGTGTTAGTGGCACTGGCGGCTGTATATGGTCTTGAAATCCATCAAATGGATGTCAAGACAACTTTCTTAAATGGAGAATTGGAGGAAGAAATTTACATGGAACAACCTGAGGGTTTTGTGGTTCCTGGTAAAGAAAGGAAAGTGTGCAAACTTGTTAAGTCACTTTATGGACTTAAACAAGCACCCAAACAATGGCATGCGAAATTTGACCAAACAATGTTGGCAAATGGATTTAAGATTAATGAGTGTGACAAATGTGTTTACATTAAAAATACTCCAAATCATGAATGTGTTTACATTAAAAATACTCCAAATCATGAAGTCATTGTTTGTTTATATGTTGATGACATGTTGATAATGAGTAGAGATATTACCGATGTAAATGCTACGAAGCGTATGCTGGCTAGTAAATTTGATATGAAGGACTTAGGAGTTGCTGATTTGATCTTAGGCATCAGAATTCATAAAACTCCACAAGGTCTAGCATTATCGCAGTCTCATTATATTGAAAGAGTACTTGACAAGTTTAAGTATTTAAATTTCAATGTTGCAAAGACTCCAATTGATGTAAGTTTTGCACTTCAAAAGAATAAAGGTGAAAGTGACTCACAATTGGATTATGCAAGAGTGTTGGAAAGTTTGATGTATATCATGAATTGTACACGACCAGATATAGCATGTGCTATAAGCAAGCTGAGTCGATTCACGAGTAATCCCAATCAAACTCATTGGATGGCAATGAAACGATTCTTGGGGTATTTAAAACACACCCAAACCTATGCTTTGCATTATAATAAATATCCCGCAGTAATTGAGGGATATAGTGATGCAAACTGGATCACCGGATCATCTGAAGTTAAATCCACGAGTGGATATATTTTCACCGTTGGTGGAGAAGCAGTGTCTTGGAAATCATCAAAACAGACATGCATCGCCCGCTCTACAGTGGAATCTGAATTTATAGCTTTAGACAAGGCCGGTGAAGAAGCTGAATGGCTCCGAAATTTCTTAGAAGATATTCCATTCTGGCCCAAACCTTTGGCTCCTATATGTATACATTGTGACAGTCAAGCAACAATAGGTAGGGCAGGGAGCATAATGTACAACGGAAAATATCGTCACATACGACGAAGACACAATACCGTTAGACAACTCCTCTCTAGTGGCGTTATCATGATTGACTATGTAAAGTCAAGAGATAACGTGGCGGATCCGCTTACAAAAGGCTTATCTAGAGAGGGAGTTAGTAGATCATCAATGGGAATGGGGTTAAGGCCGAGGACAAGTCATCATGGCGGTAACTCTACCTAGAAGACTGGAGATCCCAAAAGCTAGGTTCAAGGAGATCAAACAAAGTTGTGAATGACGGTTCAACATTGTCAAATAACTCAACCCATTCTCGGATGAAGACAATGTTCAGAAATAAGGATAAAACCTTATGGCTTGTTAATGAGTTAATAAAGCATTAAGGTTCTTTAATGATTTTCTAAATCGCAGTGTATGACCAGATAATGTGGCTATAGGACCACATGTTTAGAAATCACCTATGTGAGTGTTAAGTGTAAGCCGCTTTAAAGGGGAATGACAGTGAAGGCCCATTCTCTATGCACTCATGAAACCAGGAGGTGTTCATGGCTGAAACGAACACAACCGTGAGAACCATAAACGGTTGAGGGTTGATTGTGTGACTTATGTTGTCTAGGTATACAACAAATTTCGACGGTTCAAAGATATCAAATCTACCGATTGATCGAATATATCCGATATAAGTTCACTACGGAAAGTTCAAAGGGAAACCTACTTATCCAGATGCAGTCAATTCTCGCTTGTATATCACACTTGTCCGCGCATTCTTTTATATTATAGCCATTCCCATTCATGTGGGGGATTTTTGGGTATTGCTATTGGTGAATGGGAAATGATGGAATGAAAAGTGAAGGGAATGTAAAAGGTCCCTTTTGCCTTGGGTAAACCAGTTGTCCCACATCGGAAAAAGAAAGGAAAAGAGAGGTGTATAAATTACATTACACCTTCTCTAGTCACTAAAAGGGTTGAGGGGGCAAGGACCCCTCGCGCCGTCGTCGTCGCTCGCTCGACTTCGGCTTCGGATTTGAATTTGGTCAAATGATCTAATTGATTGATAATCTTTTTGGACCAAATTTTCTTTAATTTAAATATTTAATAATTATTTAATTAATTATTATTTAATTAAATTAATTAACTTATCCAATCCTACCCGTTAGTGACCCGGATCCGCATGTCTGACCCGCGACCCAGTTTCTTTCCCATATTTAAATTTCCCACCAGTTTTTAGTGGCTGTTCAGAAGGGTTGCAAACCTTCAGAAACATTACTTCCATGGCTATAAATTCGTTTGATTCCTCAGAATTTTACTTACTAATTTTCTGAACAACACAAACTTCTTCTTCTTCTGCACAAATAAATTATGTGTGATATACTGCCGTTGAGTGGTTTGCCGCTACCTGAATTTGGAGTACTACTATTTTGGTTAGATAATTGTTATATCCTGGAAGGGGATATTCCATCAACCTCGAGTACTGTGAGGGGAATAATTTCCTTAAGGACACACTTTGAACTAAGTGGGCTCGATTATATTCTGAAAAAATTATTCTTATTTTTCAACACTGATTCTATTTATTTTCGGTTATTATTATTTACTGGTTTTTTGGAATACAGATTGATAACAGTTGGAATATTTGCTTTTACTATTTGCTTTTTGAAAGTCTCTTTTTTGGGCATTTTCTTTTGTCGGAATTTTGTCTGAACTCTGTTCTGGGTATTTTGTCTTCTTTTGGCAATCTTTTTCAGAATCCACTTTTGCTAAAAATCGGACTGTCTTCAATATCAATTTTTGGTTCTTCTTCTTCTTATGAAGAGCCTTGTTTTGCTGAAGACGGTGCAAAATCAGAATTATGGCTTGTATTTCTTCTGGATTTTTGGCCGTTGAAAGCATTGAGGCCATCTGGGATTTCTGTGAAAGGAACTGGGTATTTAGCCATTCCTGAACTTTTTATGGTGTGAGGCTTGCTAGTATTTTAAAGTTGTCCCACCACATGATTTTGAACCTTCTTTGGATCGTTGTAATTTATTTTCAAAATAATCTATAAACCATGTGAATACCCATGGTAAATGGAATTTGGTGTAAAAAAGGTGCAATGGCACAAATCATTTTTCTTCCTCTGAGGTTTTTATAAAGGGATTTGAAGAGGCTAAAATGATTTAGTGACAGGGGGTTTTTGTATTTCAAGGGTGGATCCAAATTGTTTCCACCATGAATTCCACCATGTTGGGAATTGGGATGGAATACATGAGGTATCAAAATGAAAGAGTCAAGTATGGCATCGATTGGTATTTTGAACAAAAAAGGAATTGAACCAAGCTTGTTGGTAATCCCTGTAATTAAATGGAATATTAAAAAAAAAATGGGGTATTTTAATTGAAAATTTCAGAAATTGTTTTTCTGGGGACTTGTGATATCACAAGTTGGGATTTTGAAAATTGAATTTCAAGAAATGAATTTTAGCTTAATACCTTGTAGAGGAGGGTGGTTGGACTGGACATTCCTAGAATCAGCTAGGGTTTCCCACTCTGGTGTTTTGTTCCTAGTCTTAACGGGATTTACCATTTTAGAAAAGGGATATTCTATTGAATTTTCGGAGGAATAATAATCAAACCAGTCAAAGGATAGGATGTTTATCCTATGTTCATTAACAAAATCGTAGAATTTTTCCTGTATTTGCGTCCTAGTACTTGAAAAGGTTTTGAGGAACCAATTTTTTTTTCTAGGTTGTATTTTTCATAAAAATCATTTTTGAGGGAATTTATTATTTATTTGGAATTCTTTTTGTAAAAAACCAATTTCGTTTACTATGTTCTCTGTAATCGAGGAAAAAGTGCGACTAGTAGGTTCTCGGTCCTCTATATTTTCTCTAACAGTGGAATTTTCATAAACAGGTCTCGGTATTTCGTTGGAGTAGTCTACATTTGTTAGATTGGGTAAATCTGACGTAGAATGTCTAAGTTTTGTTTTATAAGGAGTATTTATTGCAATATTTTGAAAATATCTTTGATGTTGTAAATCATGCTTCAAAAGTTTTGTGTATGTAAATGCATCAATTATTTTTATGGAACTGGTATCATGGTATCTAGGGGACTTAGAATTCTGATCTAAAAAACTATTCCTTAGTTCTCGTAGATGACAAGAATAAGTTTTGATCAGATGGAGGTTTCTAGCTTTTGGTTTTGTCAAAAAAATGAATTTTAAATTCTTATTATTGGAATCAAAAGAGATGAAATCATTATCAACCTTATAAGGGGTGATATGATTTATAAACGGTGTCCCTAAGATAACGGAGTGGTGAATGTCTTTTACTAAAACAAACGATGTTGCTATAGAAACTCCATCGTTAATAACAGATGCGCTGGTTTGAGAATTGATTTCTAAATTTGTGTTATTAGCCGCTGCTAATATTTCCTGGGTATTTTCATGGAATTTATCAGGTATTAGACCTATTTTTATGCAATTCAGATCTGCTCTTGTGTAAAAAAGTGCAATAGTAGTGATTCTAAAATTGCCTGTGAATTTAAGGGTTATTTTGACAAGGTATTTTTTTTACGAGATCTGTCTTAAGATAGTAAGGAATTCTTTTGGGATCTCTTCAAGATGTGGGTTATCAGAAGGTCCTTCTGGATTTTTAGAGTCAGAATTGTCGGACCCAGAACTGGACTCAAAACTCTCCTAGGTTTCTTTTGAAAGGATTGTTTTTATTAATAGAGAATCTTGTTCTTGTTTTTCTTTTAGAACCTTGATTTCTAGTTTTATTTATTTTATCTCCTTTTGATGTTCTAGAACTGGCGTTTCTCTATAATCCTTCATCTTTTTACCCTTCTTCAGGATTTTGGTCAAGTCGTAGGTATTTTTAGAAGTATTTGGCAAAATCATATTTTTGGTATCTTTTTTCTCGTCTGTAAAGGATTTGAAAAGTTTATTAAAATAATCCTTTTGGTGTTCGACATCTATGTGTTTAACCATATCTAACATGAATTCTTGGTCTTTGGTTAAAGCACAAACATGTTTTCCTTTACCCTTATCAGATTTTTCAGATGAACTGGTCGTGAGCAATTCATCTATTTGGAGGGCTTTGTTTTCTTCAGAAGACAGAGAAAACTAGTCAGGTTCCGACTCGGCATTTGAATCGGAGGAATTAATGAGAAGATTGGAGATTTTTTGGGTTACCTCGTCAGATAGTTTCAATTCTTGTAATTTTTTATTCATTTTACAAAATCTCGAAGTATGACCTTTTTGTGACATTTGTAACACGTAATGTCTTTGTATTTGGAATCAGCTTTTTTGGGTTCAGTCTATTTTTGGAATAACGAGTATTTTTGTAATACTCTTCGTTAGTCTTGTTGAAATATCTCTCTTTGCAACCTCTTGAAGTACTCTTAAGGAATTTATGAGTCTTTCTACAGTTTCTTGTACAACTAGAAGAGGGTTTTGTGAAATTCGTATCAAACTATTTGCAAAAAGTACCCCTCATATGATCTAGTTCTCATATATATATATATATACACACCAAGGCCGACCTGATCGATATGAACACAACAAGTCTACTTAAGAGGCTGACAAGGCCACACAACACCATTATAAATGAAATGACTGTCTACAATCTTCTAGAGAGTATATCAACAAGATCTAGTCGGGATAGGGCCCCGCCATACTCAACTATATACGTATATGAAACTGTCATACCTATTAGCTCACTAGATAGCACCGGAAGAAAGGAGAGTGACAATCCTCGGTTGATTCAAGTCACCTACTGTGAGGTATCTTATGAGTCTCTATTTGTACCTGCTGGCATGATATGCAGTGCCCCAGAAAGGAACACCAGTACGAAAGATGTACTGAATATGTAAGGAAGGCAACATATGAATAAAGGATGAAATATGAAGGAAGTGTATAGAAATCAATTTGAAACTCATAACAAGCCTCTGAGGGCCTACCTGTCATAATCATGAGTATATATGAATGTCCTGTAAAAATTAATCCAGTCATAGGGGCCATATGTATATAATATAGTATCAAGGCACTCTATGGGGAAAATCATGTCATGTCATATAGTACTTTGCCTCATAGAGGACTCGGTCATACCCAACCTATATATGTGACTCGGTAATAACAAAACAAACTGTAGTGGTGTGCACACAGAAGTGTCATACCCGACCGACTATAGCGTGGATCGGTGAGAAAATAAATAAATATCTAAGTAAAATGCAAGCAATGACTCTGAAGGGCCTTAGGAATCCAATCAGAGTAAGTCAATGTCATTATCCTCCGATTATCATTATATAATTGTGTATGTACAAAATTTCCAAGAATCAACTAGGTTTGCAATAAGGCATATCATTCAAAATGAAATCAGAGCGGGAAATACTCTCGACACAACCAATGATGGAAATGAGATATATCAATCTAAAAAAATTATAAGCACAAGATTTAGCCTTAAGATTAGAGTTCCTTTTGAAAGGGCGTCGTTACGGTTACGTTTATTCGTCGATCATGCCAAAAGAATGAAGGAGTGAGCCTTAACATACCTTGTTGATGATCAATACTACTCCAATGTCTCCTCTATTGTTCTACAATCATCAACCTAAGTAATAAGGACAATCCGTATTAAAATCCATTCGAGAGTTTCACGAACTTATCGTTGTGACATTTCATCGAACACTTAGCGTGCGTACTTTACTCCATCACCTTACCCATGCAACTTAAGAAATATTCATTTATTTTACAACAATAACAATATTATAAAGATTTACAATAACCATACTTCATGAAATCTTACCATAATTATCTCAAGAATCTCATCAAACTATCCTACAACCAACACTTCAACTATCATGTTTAATGATAGAGTTTATCTCCATCTATCTATGTTTTACTTTGTCCAAAATATTACTTTAATTTAAGAGAAACATATGAACATGAGAGTTGGCAAGAACCTTACCTTAAATCATCGAAGAATCCTCCTACAACAAGCTTCAATCCAATCATTAAGAAGCTCACAACTTCGCTATGTCGACGGAAGAGGATTTCAAGGTGTTCTTAATCTTAGAAAGCGGAAATCATCTTAGATACATCAATATTTGTTCTTAAATGATGGATGATACTTTGGAGAGTGTTTGGGAGGTGGTTGGAGCTTATGAGGTCGAAAAATGAAATGACATAAGGCTGGCCGACTTTTGGTTTGAATAGACCACTACACCACCTCACATATGCGGATGCATATGCTGCACATATGCCACCACATATTGTGGAAGTGAGGTGGAGAAAATGTGTCTTTGATCCGTGATGGAATCTGTGAGGTGGAACGGGTTCCGTGGAGCGAAACGCTTAGAGTATCATCCTATCATGTCAAGATATGATTCCTTTTATCTAAATTACATATAACCATACATAAAACTTCTTAACATCTATTTATTTCATAAATGACCCTTGGGAAGGAGCTCGATTCATTGAAACTTAAATCGGTTAATCGGGTCCTCAAACGTGCGCGAAATGACGGGTATAACTCAGAATCTTTTGGATATATTTGTAACTTTGGCCCAACGACTTCCTCACCCCTTTTAATGGTCATTATACTATTCTCATATTACATCGGCTTGACATGAAGCACTCAACGTAAGAATTATAAGCACAAAGGGCATAACGACACTTTAAACTCTTATGACTTCTTCGGGTTTCAACTCGACCAATCCTTAACCTTTCCCATAGAACCTTCTTCCTTCTCTTAGGCTTCTAGACTTAAGGTATATTCTATAAGCAAATTTATAAGGTGTAACATCCTTCCCCCTTAAGAACATTCATCTACGAATGTTTGGAGATCTTCACTCGGTTATTGTGATTCTTATATTCTTCAGCAACTTTGGCAGAGTTCTTTTGTACATAGGACCATCTCAACCTGCCTCACAATTAGATACTATATCTAGCACCTCATAAGATTACACAAACACAACATTATCGGTACATCATTGACTCCACACTGTCGTACATCTCATTTACAATATGACTTAGTAATTATAATTTATCCAAACCATTGTATCGTGAAATCTAGATTATGGCTTTTTGTGCCTTGTTACAATTTCTGTCTTATGATAGGATATATGTAATAGAAATTCATAGGCATGTAGTATACGTAAATTTATAATGAGAAGTCGTGCCACGATGATCATCAAGGGTCGCTAGTTTTGAAAATAATACGGTTGTTCGAGTTCAGTTCTTATCCTTCTGTTATTCCCTTACATCTTTATGTTATGTCCCTATACCTTTCTTTCTTATTATGTTACTATCGCCACACTCGAAGATATAAATTATGAACAACTCGTTGGTCTTGGGATTTCTTCCTTTAGTAAGTTCTTTTTTACCTCTACATTTCCATCATGGAAACACTTGAAGTCAATATCCAATAGATATCTATGGTTAGGAATACACTCTAGTTGCCTGTTACTAAGTCCCTCAGCTGAATTTGGGGTATTGCGATCACAAATGTTTGAGTCAAAATTTTCCTTTCTTGTCAGGTTGTATCATGTTCCTGCAACCGTCTCTTAAAACATCCCCGCATTGATCCGACCATTTTCTCATAACATACTTCATCAAATCTGATACCGCTACCTCTGGTCACTCTCATTTTCATTATTCGATAGGAGTCTTGTTCGTATTCCGTACACAATGCTTTATACATTAACTTGGTAGTATCTCGCATAATAGTTGTCTATTCTTAGATGATTCGTCCAAATTCATTCCAAATTCCATATGTCCACTCACAACATGTGTCCGGTGGGTTAAACCTTAGCTTTTAAATTGACCCCTCCTAGACATCCAAAATCGTTGTTCACTTGGCCTTCATTCATATGAGAAGTCTTAATTATCATAGTGTGAGATAACGAGACATTTATGCATTGGTCTCTCATATCTGAGCAGCTTATGATGCTCGTGAGATAATTTGTAACAACTCTCGTGTCTGTGTCATCTAATAATTCTTAGCTAATTCTTTTTATTTCGAGTGCACATCACCGTATGTGTCAACAATCTATATACTAATTCTTTCGAGCTGAAGAAGGCTCTCATTACTTCTTTTATTCCATGTAATGCCATTTGTCAGCAAGTGTGTAATGGATGGATTGTTACAGTGTCCTTTGTATTGTCGTGCATTTAGTTCCCAATATACATAAAGACTCTACTGCATTCTACCTCCAAGAATTATCATCACTTGATTTCTATTTCTACTGGCTACCCATTACCATACTCACCCCTTTAGCCTTCATATTTGTCCCCTTACCAACGGTGCTCGACCATATCACTACTACGTCCTTATCTATTATGTTAGAACCTCTTATTTCTTATAACATTTCAACCCGGGTACTCAATATATGATGTTGTCCAAGTATCCTTTAGGTTCACCTTATTCTCCCTTTTGTTTAAGTACTGGAAACGAGACATACTCTCACCTTCGATGTTATTTCCCAAAATCAACCTTATCTCTTAGGCACCCATTATATTTGTTGACTCCGGACTTTTCCCCCTCTAAGAGCAATATTTACTTCATACTAAGGGCACAATACTTGATCCTCGTAACTTTGAGATTCGCTACTCGTCCTATTCGACTATTCTTTTGCTCGATATGCCGTATGTATCCTTTCCAAAGGAAAACCTTCGACCTAATTGTACTGTTCTCCAGTAGTGCTCATGCTAAGGGTCATCCTACCATTTTCTCATCAAAGGATTCATCTTTACCAGGCGTTGATCTTCCCGATTCTCTGCGGTCACCGTATTTAATTTATATATTATGTCTTTACTTCGTAATTCAGGCTTCCTTCGCAGCCAATACCTTTATATTTCATGACCATTATATTACCCGCTTCGTAGAGTTCCTCTTTAATTTGACAATCCAAAGTTTACCATTATTCTCCTACTTATAACTTTACTTCATTATCCTTATCCTTTTATTCCTCTTTCTAACGTCTACCTTGTACTTTTGAGACATGTTGGCCATTTTATCATTGTGTTATGTACTTACATCTGTCTCATTCATCCTTACTTCTACTTATATATCCTCAAATGTCTTGCTTACCTTCGTAGGGAGTTAGTGTTGGACATATTCAATTTCAAATTATAGCCAGTTTGTTTAATCTACTACCTACTCGGCTCCCCCTTTATGATATTAGATTTCCTCTTAACCCGTCACTTGATCCTTTAACCCTTGCATTTCTGGCTTAATTCCTTTAAGGATCCTTTATTTTGATGTAATTCTTGTACCGTCACTTCTAGACGTAGGGTGTTATAGTCTTGGATAGTAAAGTTTAAGTACCATTTCCTAGCTATTGTCCTTATCTTCAATGACAATCGTACTGTTGTAGGTTCCACCATAGTTTTGTTATCGGTATCCTTATTATTACAATCTTTCCGCCGATCTATCTATTAGAGAAACGTCTTCAGCCTCATTACTTTGTCATAAAACTTTACTTGCACTTACGTTTACTACTTATAGTATCTTTCCAGCCACATCGAAATCTTTATCGCGAACGATCTTTAACAAGCTATTCTTACTCGGTCAGCTTATCAAATTACACCATAGAATTTGAAAATCTTATCACCTAATATTGAGGATTGCTATCTTTTACTGCCACCCACACACGTATTTGTTAATGGTAAAAGAGGTATGCGTTTTGCCCTTAATCGATGAAACTCATATTGTATCTCGGTCTTAATAAATGGTCCAGTCCTTGTGGAGGAGTTGGGGTTACTAATTTGGGCATGACATTTTGCCCCTCTTTTCTTCTACTGTTATCTGAAATGAAGCTTCAGGTAACTTAACGTCGGAAATCCATTTTCCATATCAATTTTCTAGGGTTTTCCTTAATTCCTTAGGCCGGAGAACACCCTTTTAAATCAAATATTCATAGCATATTCTTTAAATTTAAAATACGTAAGTCACTAAGAAGAGAGAAACATTCTCAGGACCCTCCAACTTCGCAACAATCCTTTTTTGCTTTACATTTTCTTTTGTTCTTATTTATATTGTCGTTCCTTACATATAGCATGGGATTTTCATACTGTCATCAGATGATACGTTATCACGAATTAGAAGTTCATCTAATATATTTGTTTAAAAATATGCCACACACTTTAACACTAGATCAAGTTGGGGCTGCGTATCCTTTGAATTTACAATAGGCATACGTAACTTTAACTGTCATTGGACTAGAAGTTGATATCGCTACATCCGTCAAGTCCATATTGCACAGGTAGAAGGTAACTAGATGAATAAGGAGATCAGTATCATACCTACGCTTGTCCGCCCTCCTCGGGTAGCATTAGAACTCGAGGCTATGTCCTCGCTCTCCTCTTTCCTCCTATAGGCTAGTATGTGATACTCTCATATCTTATGTCCCCGATTTCCACACCAATAACAACCCCCTTTCTCCTTGCGACAAGGCCTAACATGCATCCGTCCACATATCCTACAACATAGCCTAGACAACCCCACTCAGTCTGAACCACACCTATTCTTATCCAGAGATATCAAGGGCCATGACCCCTACCCTGGCCTTACCTAAGGACTCTGATCATACCTGATTTGTCACAAATATCTGTCATGTCGATCATGCAACCAAAATCTCTCTTTATTCTGCCTTCCCCGATAACTACCAATAACTCTAACTCTCTTAGTCCCTTCCCTTGCTCTAACTGAGTCAGCCCTAACGATCATTAACTGTCCCTGTCCCTGACCAACAGACTCCCTGGGCTGCGAACTTTCTGACCTTTCTAGGGGTTAATCATTGTCGATAATACCAAGGAGGTATCGCGCCTGAGAGGCCACCAGTTGGATAAATTCTTGAACTGCCCTCCTAATATCTTCGTCTAATAGTGCCGGGGGTATATCTGAAGATATATATAACGGTACGAGGGTCTCCTTCAATGCCCCCGATCGTATTTGGGTCAAATACTGGTGGGGAGGTAATCCGCTCATATCCTCTTACGGGTTGGTTTCGATAGAAGGTGTCTCTCTTGAAGAGGATATCGGTGAAATCGTAATACGATAAGATTAGGAAAGAGATACTTACAACTCAGCTTTAGTGCATGATCTAGATCAAGAAAGAAGGAAACAATTCTAAATGTCTTGTAGGCTCCTATTTATAAGTGTGGAGCGCAACATACCCATAAGAAATACTCTACTAGACACAGTTTGTAGACAACCCTAGGACAGATCTGCTCTAATACCAAGTTTTTCAAACCCCAATCTTGGAGGGTGTGGCCGGCACCCGAAGGCCCGAGCATACCAATCTCGGTACCTATAACATGCTCAATAACATATAGTCCCAATAAGGCCTCTAACAAATGATTAATGGTCAAAACACAACACATGCACGCAGAAAAGGCCCAACATCTATATATCTATACACCAAGGCCGACTCAGCCGATATGAACTCAACAAGTCTACTGAAGAGGTCGACAAGTCCACACAAGATCATTATATATAAAACGACTATCTACAAGACTCTAGAGAGTATATCAACAACCTCTGGTTGGGATAGGGCCCTGCCATACCCAACTATATACGTATATGCAACTGTCATACCTATTAGCTTACTAGATAGAGCGTGACAATCCTCAGCTGAGTCGAGTCACCTACTATGAGGTATCTTTTGAGTCTCTATCTGTACCTGTGGGAATGAAACGCAGTGCCCAAGAAAAGAACATAAGTACAAAATATGTATCGAATATGTAAGGCAGGAAACATATAAAAAAGGATGAAATACGAAGGAAGAGTATAGAAATCAACCTTAAACTCATAAAGGCCTCTGAGGCCTACCTGTCATAATCATGAGTATGTATGCATGTATTTTAAAAATTAAGCCACTCATTGGGGCCATATGTATATAATATAGTATCAAGCCACTTTGTGGGGTAAATCATATCATGTCATATCGTACCCTGCCTCATAGAGGACTCGGTCATACTCAACCTAGATATGAGACTCGGTAATATAAAAACCAACTGTAGTGGTGTGCATATATAAGTGTCATACCCGGCTAACTATAGCGCGACTCGGTAAGAAAATAAATACATATATAAGTTCAATGAAAACAATGACTCTGAAGGGCCTTAGAAATCCAATCGGAGTGACTCAATGTCATTACCCTCCGATTATCGTTAGGTAAATGTGTCAGTACAAACTTTCCAAGAATAAACCAGGTTTAAAAGAAGGAATATCATTTGAAATGAAATCAAGGCGGGAAATACTCTCAACAAAACCAATGAGGATAATGAGATATATCAATCTAAAACAATGATAAGTACAATATTTAGTCATAAGATTAGAGTTCCTTTTGAGGGGGCGTCGTTATGGTTACGTTTATCCGTCGATCATACCAAAAGAATGAAGGAGTGAGCCTTAACATACCTTGTTGATGACCAATACTACTCTGATGGCTCCTCACTTGTTTTACAATCATCAACCTAAGCAATAAGGACAATCCGTATCAAAATCCATTTGAGAGTTTCAAGAACTTATCGTTGTGACATTTTGTTGAACACTTAGCGTGCGTACTTTACTCCATAACCTTACCATGGCAACTTAAGATATTTTCACCTCTTTTAAAAAAACAACAATATTATCAATCTTTACAAAAACCATACTTCATGAAATCTAGCCATAATTATCTCATCAAACTATCCCACAACTAACACATCAACTATCATGTTTAACCATAGAGTTTATCTCCATCTATCTATGTTTTACTTTGTCCAAAATATTACTTGAAGTTAAGAGAAACCTAAGAACATGAGAGGTATGAAGAACCTTACCTTAAATAAGCCAAGAATCCTCCTACAACAAGCTTCAATCCAATCTCTATGAATCTCACAACTTTGCTATGTCGACGGAAGATGATTTCAAGGTGTTCTTAATATTTGAATGAAGAAATCATCTTAGATACATAAATATTTGTTCTTCAATGATGTAGGATACTTTAGAGAGTGTTTGGGAGGTTCTTGGAGCTTATGAGGTTGAAAATGAAATGAACATAAGGATGACCGACTTTTGGTTTAAATAGACCACTATACCGCCTCACATATGCAGTTCATATGGCTATATGTTGTCGCATATGCTATCACATAAGGTGGCAGTGAGGTGGATAATATATGGCTTTGATCTGTGGTGGCATCTGCTAGGCAGAATGGATTTCGTGGGGCGAAACGCTTAGCGTATGGTCATATTTTCGTCAAATCTTGTCGAGCTGTGATTCATTTGATCTCAATGACTTATAACCATCCATAAACCTTCTTAATATCCATTTATTTCATGAATGACCCTCCGAACAGAGCTCGAGTCATCAGAATTTAAATCGATTATTCTGGTCATCAAACATGCGCGAAATGACGGGTATAAGTCGGAATCTTTTGGATATGTTTTCAACTTTGGCCCAAGGACTTCCTTACCCCTTTTAATGGTCATTATACTATTCTCATATTACATCGGCTTGACATGACATAGTCAGTGTAAGAATTATAAATACGAAGGGATTAACAGTGCTTTAAACTCTTATGACTTCTTCAGTTTTAACTCTACCATTCCTTAACCTTCCTCATAGAACCTTCTTCCTTGTCTTAGGCTTCTTAACTTAGGTATATTCAATACGTGAATTTATGAGGTGTAACACTAATGCCAAAAGAATGGCATTCAGATCGAACTATATAATTGGAATAACGTAAATACCTATAATATAGAACCAGTACCCAATACAAGTGCTCATCACGTCATAAGTATCGGGACCCTCTTATTATCCCCATTACACCCTCTTAATTAGTTCATTACACCAACCACGAAGCTTTTAATAAGTTCATAAGTCTCAACATGCCTGATTTAGAAGTTCGATAATCACAACAAAGCCTTGCCTTTCCGTAGAGCCTCCGAATGGTCCAAATATATTAAAATATATAGAATATACGTTAACACATGATTCCATAGGCACCCATTTTGCTATATGTTTGTTTCTGACTCAAAAAGTCACCCAAAAATAGGATTTCGAGCCCTAAAGGGTAAAATGGAAAAACAATCCAAAAATTAGTTTACCCAAGGTAAATGGAGTGTAGGTACCAAAAATTAACTAAATTCAACATCAAATCCAAGATTAATTGAAGAAATCTTCATTATCAACCTAGGATTTAAAATCCCTAATTTCATGTCTCAACTCATGATTCCTAACATAGAAATCCTTAATAATTGATGATATAATTATGAGAGAGTGATTAGAAGCTTACCCATTTGAAGAATCTTGAAAAAACCCCACCCAAAGCTCTCCAAACCAAGATCCCAAACTCCAAATATGAGAATGAAATGAATGACATCATTTTTTGGGCATTTAAAATCACTAAAGAAAATGTCATTCGCGATCGCAGGCCCCAGCCTCACGATCGTGGAGCCTTTACCTTACCAGGCCTACAACTTAAGCATAGCGACCACGAAGATGTCCATCACAATCATGGATCTTGGTCAGACAGTTCACCACAATCTCATCATGCTGCACGCGATCGCGTAGAGCAACTGCACACCAAAATAATATGGTGTGTTCTAAACTTCAAATTGACACTCAGCATTTATCCAAGACACCCTGAACATAAACCAAATATGCAAACCTATCTTAAAACATGCAACAAACCTAATCGCACACTCAAAATTATCATACGAGGTCATCTTGACCCGATGTTGACCAAGGTCAAGTCCAATTCTCTCTACATGCTAGATTTCTAACCAAGAGTCCAAAATATCCCAAGTCCCTCGGGAACCGAACAATAACTCGACTAAGTCATAAACAATATTCCAGACCTAATAGAAGTGATGAAACTTTGACAAAGACTTATTTGCGCTCAATATTGACTTTAGTCAACCCAAACTCTTCTCTTAACTTAAGAACTTGCTAAAATCCACTTTCTTATCCAAACCTCACCCAAACTAGTCGGGACTCATTCCAAACATCCATCCAAGTCAAAAATCATATTCCAATGGTGATAATTGGACCTCAAATCGATCTTAGAGAAGACCGATGCATCCTAAAACTGATCAAATGGTCATCTATGCGAGAAATGGGATACTTGTTCTTGATTGTGACCTTGTTCAACTATCGGTAGTCAATACACATCCGTATAGACCCATCATTCTTCTTCACAAACAACACTAGAGCACTCCAAGGAAAAACACTAGGTCTAATGAACCCCTTACTCAACATATCTTGAAATTGTTCCTTCAATTCCTTCAACTTAGACAATTCCATTTGTTATGGCAGTATATAAATGGGCTTGGTGCCCGACTCCAAATTGATACAGAAATCAGTATCACGATTTAAGAGAACACTTGGTTTATCTGTCGAAAACACCTCAGGAAACTCCCTCACTACAAATACTGACTCAAGAGAGGATATCAACGCCAGTATCCTATACATACGCCAAATAAGCCACACCGATTCTCAACCATTTGTCTAGCACTAAGATAAGATACCACATTTTTCAGCACATGGCTAGTATGACCATTGCACTCTAACCTAGGAATACCTGGCATGGATAACGTAATTGTATTGGTATAGAATAATGTCAAAATTTACCTTGTCTAGAATTATCAAGTCAGCCCAAGTGTCATACCTCATCAAAGTCATAACACAAGATTCATACACTCGATCTACCACTACAGAATCACTAACAAGTGTAGAAACACAAACATGGAAGTCAAGTGACTTACAAATCATACCCAGATCTAAAGAAAAATAAGTAGACACATAAGAATATGTAGAGCTTGGATCAAAAAATGCTATAGCCTGTCGATGACAAATTGAAATGGTACTTGTAATGACTGTGTCAGAAGCCTCTACCTTTATTCTACCTGGAAATGAATAGCACTGAGCACGGCCACCCTCAGCTTATGAACCTCCACAACCACCACTACGGCCTGCCTGAGAACCACCTCTAGCTGGCTATGTTGATGCCCTAGATGCAGAACCTAGAGAACAAGAGTGCTGACCACTCTGCCTAAGTCTGTGGTAGTACCTCATGAAGTGTTCTACATCACCACACTCATAGCATCCACGATGAAACATAGGCCTCTAAGAAGATCTAGAATAGTTGGAATGACCATGTTGGCCTCTTTGTCGGGAATAAGAATTCTGGGAACCCTATCTTGAAATACGACCACCACGACCTGAAGAACTATTAGTCAAAGTCTACATCACTTTCTAAATGATCCTACTGAACTGGGGCCGATGACCCCTACCATGATGACCCCTACCTCCAGATGAGGTACCTCCATAGCTACATGAGCTATAGGGCTTATTGCCCGACCTGTCCCCAAACTCCTGACTCCTAATGGACTCAACTGCTACCGACATTCACCATTGCCTAAAAAGAACCTCTTGAAAATGCAACATGTGCTATTACAAGTCAAATCGTAAAAGACAGACCCCTAACAAACTCCCTGATCCTCTCTGCCTCTCTGGCAACATATTAAAAGCATGGAGATACTAAGAGTAAAACCTTATCTCGTACTCAATCAAAGACATGCCCACCTACTCCAATCGATCAAACTACTCATGCCTCTCCTCCTTCTAGCTACGGTCAACCCACTTCTCTAGAAACACCCGAGTAAATTTGTTCCAAGTAAGTGGAACTGACCCAGCTGGCCTATTCTTAACAAGCACCCTCCACCACTTCTTGGTAGGGTCAATCATTTAGAATACAGTGAGATCAACACTATTGGACTCAACCAACCCCAAATTATGTAACATCTCATGGCAACTTACCAAAAACTCATAAGCATCATCATTATAATCCTATCAAATTGTGGTGGCTTCATCTTATGAAACTTATCCCATCTCTTCTGCTTCTCAACGATCATAGTGGACTAAAAAACTAGTCAAATAGAAATATCCTGGGCTGGGAAACCCAGAAACTAAATAACCATAGTAGCAATTGGATGTGCGCCTTGGGTCTTATACCATATAATCGAGAGTCAAACCTCTAACTCTATCATGGGAACCCTCTAGAGTAACTAGTAGTGTACCTGCCTAGGTCCAATCCCCAAAGACACTTAAAATATGTGCCAAAATTTCCTAAAGAAGAGGAGTAGCAATGAATCCCTTTGGTGCCTATATGGGTCCAACCTCATCTTCTAGAATTGGCTCCTCATTTACAATGTCCTCTGGAACTTCCTCTGGATCAGATTTAAATACATAACACGGGCCTGAGCAATAGTGTATGCTTAGGCTCTGGCTGGTGTAGCAGTACATGCTCTAGACCTGCCTCAACCTCTACCATATTCCCTGGATTGACCTCGAGAAATAGTCTTGACAATGGGTACGTGTATAGATGCAGGCTCCTGATCTCCAACTATAGTCCAACTTTAGAGTAGAATTTGGTCAAATATTTGATCAAGATGACCTTCTATGACTATTCCAAGTTCACGAGAAGATTTATTGCATATTTTAGAAGTGCCTTGCATATTTGGTTTGTGTCTGGGGATCCTGGGTGAGCATCGAGGGTCTATTGTGTGTTTTGGAAACACCATCTTTTTCTGGTGTTCAGCTACTAAAGTTCTTCTTCATGATCGCGAGACACTTGTCACAATCGCGGTGTATCTCATGGTCCTTTATCACGATCACAATGGGTATTTTGCATTCGCAAAAGCCATCGCATGGGCCAAGTCCGACTAATGCTCCGCGAACGTGAGATAGGGGCCCGCGATCCTGAAGGACATTTTTTGTTTAGTGATTGGAAACCACAAAAATGATATTATGTTATATTGTCTTATTTTGAGCTTGGGTCTCGATTTGGAGAGAATTTTGGGAGGATTTTCAAGGTTCTTCAAGTGGGTAAGTTTCTAACTTTATTTTTACCTTTATATCATTAGTTAGTAGAGATTTCCATGGTAGATTTCATGAATTAGATTGGGGATTTTGGGGATAATAAACCATAGGCTTGAATGTAGAGATTTCATCAATCGACCATAAAATGGAGGTTAGATTTTGATGATTTTTTATATCTAGACTCCCTAGAGGATGGGTAAAATAATTTTGGAATAAATTTCCCATTTTTCCCTTCGAGGCTCTTGATCTAATTTTTGTGTGAATTTTTAGGTTCAAAAGATTTTTATAACACTATGGGTCTCAAAAGATTCGTGTGTTAACGTATAATAAATATTTGAATAGATTGACACTTTTCGGAGACATTGCAAAAAGGCAAAGCATTATTGTAATTCTAGGGCTTCTAATTCCAGGAAAGTTGAGATCTTATACCTTATCTTAAGAGTTATGGTTGGTCTAATGTAGTAGTTAAGAAGGGGTAACATGGATAATAAGGGGGTCCTGATACCTATGAGGTGAAGAGCACTTGTATAGGTTACTGGTAACATGTTATGGGTACTTGTGCTTTAAATTGAATAGTGAATGTCATGCTTTGGGAACTAGCTGACTAGCACTTGTAACGGGTACCGTACTTTTCACATCATTATTATTTGCTAGTCTTATTTGTGATTTTGTGTTCCATCAGTCCTACATGCTCTTTTAAAAGTAAATAAGAAGCTAAAGGTTGAGTGTTTATTATGAATTGGCTAAAGGTCGGATCTTTTACCGCCCATATTGATTAAGGATTGAAATTGTATTGTATATCCTTGCTTCTTGTTTTTTATCCCCTCTCCAAGAACTTCCCCCTTTGCTCCATTAGTGACTCGAACTACCAATTTTCGGGTTGAAAGTGGAGAGCGCTTACTATCTGAGCAACCCCCTCTTTTATGCTTCTTGGCTATTATGCATGTCATATTCGTACATCATACGGTATCTTATGCATGCACATTTGCTAATACATAAGTGGGTTCGAGGGAAATGATTTTGGATGAAGTGATGCGATATTTTGAGCCTAGCTCTGGCTAGTGACAGGTAATGTGAGCCTACATTTGGCTAAGTGATATGTTTGAGAGAATATGATTGGCTAAGAAACCCGAAGGGAAATGATTTCGGGTGGTATATGGACCTCACCAGTCCCCCATGGGTCACGATTCATAGAATTTGAATATGTGTGTACTAGTGATGAGTAACAAAGGCCTTGAATTGCATATGCACTTGCATTTCATATCATTTCATTTATGTTCTGTTTAGTGGTGTCTAAATTATTGTTTGTAACCCTTTGACTTGATTATGTGAATACCTGACTTGATTGAGGGACTAAATGTTATAACCTAGGGTTGCACTATGGAATTGAGTGTACTTGCATTCGATTATTATAATGGATTATTTTGCAGTTGGTGTAGTATTAGTAATCCTTTGCCAGCCCTACTCTTCATTTAGGATAGGATCAGTCGACTAAGTTGGTGAGTACACATTGTTCATGTACTCACACTACAATTGCTACACCCTTTTTATGTGCAGGTTCATTTCCTAGTACCAATGAGGTGTGTGTTCACTCTTCCCATTGCGGAGCTGCTCTAGAACTATTTGGGGTGAGTCACTAGAGATTCATGGCACCATATCTTCCCCTTGATCATTTACATTATATCCTTTCATTCAGATAGTTTTATGTATTTTAGGGATATATGTATTCCCAGACTTGTATTAATCTTTAGCTATTTCTTGTACATGTGACACCATTTTGGAGGATTTTATAATTTAGTAGTTGGTTATTTTATGAGATTTTATTAAGGACATAAAAGTTTTATACTTATTATCTTTTCGCATTTATTCCTTTATTTGTTTTTGGATGTTTTGGGTAACAGTTTGCATACCGACTCATGAGAGTTGGTAACATCATGACCCTCAATTGTATGTAATGACAAATTGGTATCAGAGCTTTAGGTTCATCGATATCACAAGTTCAAGAACAATGTCTAGTAGAGTCTTGCATATCGACATGAAGATGTATGTACTTATATTTGAGATTAGAAAACTCTAATATTTCATTCTTTATCATGCGTGCTTGATTCTAATGATTTATAAGAGTTTATTTGTTTCATTCTCTCATAGATAGTGAGGACATGTTCAACCGCAAGAGTAGGTTAGGAGGCCACACCGATGCCCGTACCCACTGTCGGTACTATTGCTCGAGGGAGAGGTAGGGGATAAGGTAGAGGTCACGGTAGGTCTAGATCCCATATTGCTATGCCAGTTAGAGGCTGAGTACCAACTGCTGCTCAGGCCCGTGCTAGGGAGTTGAGTCTGGAGCCAGAAGATTTTCTGGAGGAGGTGCAAGTGCCGACGGAGGTAATTGGACCCACCCAGGCACCTAAGAGATTTATTGCTATTCCTTTTTCAGGATACCCTAGCACACATTCTAAGAGTCTTTGAGGGTTCGATGCACTCAAGAGCAATGCCATTTTCTCCATATGGTCCATATACTAGAGTTGGGGGTCAGACTCCCGATTAAGAAGCTACAAGGTATAAGACCCTAAGGGCACAACCAGTTGTTGTTGTGGCTACTCAATTTCTATATTATAGCTTAGGTTGTTACTATTTATCGAGTTATTCAGCATACTATGATAGTTGATGAGCAGAAGATGTGGGATAAGTTTGAGAAAATGAAACCATCATAGTATGATAGATATCCTGATGATGATTCTTACGAGTTCCTATTAAGTTGTCATGAGAGATTGCACAATCTGGGGTTGATTGAGTCCATCAGGATTGATGTTGTAGTAATGTAGATGGTTGGCCCTGCCAAGCCCTGCCAAGCAGTAGTGGATGGTGTTCATTAAGATTAAGCCATATGTGTTGCCTCTACTTAATTAGGCTAAGTTTTCTATGGTGTTTTTAGAGAAGTGGGTTCCCCGTAACTTGAAGGATGAGAAATGGGAGTAGTTTGATAAGTTGGAGCAGGATGGTATGATTGTGACAGAGGATGAGATAAGGTTCCACTATTTGTATCGATATTCCTGGACTACTCTACCGAATAAGATTGAGAGGATCATGAAGTTTATTAGGGGTTTGTCTTTTCCCCTTCGTCTTGCAGCGACTCATGTGGTGTCTTTAGGAGGTATTTTTCACGAAGTAGTAGATGCTTCAGTTTGTGCATAGGTCAACAAGAGGCCTCTTAGTTTAGGGAGGTATGGTGGCACCTCAACTGGAGGTAGGAGGATCAAGGTAGAGATATCACCCACAGTTCATCAGGCTGGTTTAGGCAGCTATGCACACTTTTATTGGTGGTTATTCTGGTCGAAGGTGTTATAATTCGGGATAGGGTTCTCAAAGTTCTTATTCCCGACCTGGAGGTTGAGGTGGTCATTCTAGTTATTCTATCCCGTCTTAGTAGCCTATGCCTCGTCATGGATGCTATGAGTGTGGTGAGATCGGACACTTTTTGAGGGACTACCCCAAACTTATACAGAATCGTCAGCACTCTGGTTCCCATGATTTTGGATCTAGATCACTAGCACAACCAACTAGAGGTGGTACACAGAGTGGCAGATGTGGTTCTCAGTTCAGTAAGTATGGTTCTCATTCAGGCTATGGCGGTGGTCGCAGAGGTTTTTAGGCTGAGGGTGACCATGCTCAGTGCTATGCATTCCCTGGTAGACTAGAGGCAGAGGCTTCTGATGCAGTCATCACATGTACTATTTTAGTCTGTCATAGACATATTATAAGATTATTTTATCCAGGCTCTACATATTTTTATGTGTCTACTTATTTTTGTTTCGTGTTTTGGTGTGGTATGTGAGTCGCTTGATTTCCCTCTTAGCGTTTCTACTCCTATTGGGAATTCCATAGTGGTGGATTGGGTGTATCGATCCTATGTTATGACTTTGATAAGGTATGTCACTTGGGCTGATATGATGATTCTAGACATGGTAGATTTCGATATCATCTTAGGCATAAATTAGTTTTCTCCTTATCATGGATCTTAGATTGTCATGCTGAGAGAGTTACATTAGCCATGCCAGGAATTCCTAGGTTGGAGTGGAAAGGTAATGTTAGTTATGTGCCGAAGAAAGTAATATCATACCTGAAGGCTAAAAGGATGGTTGAGAAAGGTTGTTTGGCTTAGTTGGCGTATGTTTGTGGTACTAGTATGGGTACACCGCCTCCTGAGTCAGTACCAATAGTTAGAGAGTTTCTTGACATGTTTCTAATGAACTTGTCTGGTGTTCGTCCGAATTGTGATATTGATTTTTGCATTTATTTTTACCCAGGCACAAAGCCCATTTATATTCCCCCATATCAGATGCCCCCGACAGAGTTGAAGAATTTGAAGGAGCGATTGCAGGATATGTTGAGTAAAGAGTTCATTAGATCGAGTGTTTCTCCTTTGGGTGCTCCGGTTTTATTTGTGAAGAAGAAGGATAGGTCTATGCGGATGTATATTGATTATCGACAATTGAACAAGGTCACAATCAAGAACAAGTATCATATTCCCCACATTGGTGACCTGTTTGATCAGCTTTAGCATGCATCGATCTTTTCTAAGATCGATTTAGGGTCCGGTTAACACCAGTTGAAGATTAGGGTAGAGGATATCCATAATATGGCTTTCAAGACCCATTATGATCATTATGAGTTATTGGTCATGTCTTTCGTGCTAACTAATTCCCCAACAACTTTTATGGATTTGATGATTGGTGTCTTCATACCATACCTAGATTCTTTGGTGATTGTCTTCATCGATGATATATTGATTTACTCTCAGAGCAACGCAGAGCACGAGCATCATTTGAGGATCATGCTTGGAAATCTGAAAGAGAAGAAACTTTATACAAAGTTTTCGAAGTGTGAGTTTTGGCTCAGTTCTATGTCATACTTAGGCCATGTACTGACTAAGGATGGTATAATGGTAGACCCCAAAAAGATTGAGGCAGTCGTGATTGGGTCAGGCCTACTTCAACAATAATAACAATAACATACCCAGTGAAATCCCATAATGTAGGGGTCTGGGGAGGGTAGAGTGTACACAGACCTTCCCTCTACCTTGGTAGATAGAGCGACTGTTTCCGAGAGACCCTCAGTCAGGCATACTTCAGTTACTAGTATTCATAGTTTCATTGGCCTCACTAGTTATTACTGATACTTTAGGGTGTGATTTTCATCTATTGCATCTCATTTGACCAGATTGACTTGGAAGAATGTACCCTTCTAGTGGTCAGATGAATGTGAGGCGAGCTTCTGAAAGCTTAAGACTATATTAACTACAACTCTGATTTAACTCTTTCCGTGTTGGGAGATGGTTTTACATTATTTTATGATTCTTCGCGTATTGGTCTTAGTTGTGTTTTTATGCAAAAATAGAATGTTATAGCTTATGCTTTGTGAGAACTGAAGGTTCATGAAAGGAACTACCCCACTCTTTACTTGGAGTTGGCGATAGTGGTGTTTGCTTTGAAGATATGGACATACTACATTTATGGCATCCATTATAAGGTATTCACGGATCATAAGAGTCTTTAATATATTTTCAATCAGAGGGATCTTAATTTGAGGCAGCGGAGATGGTTAGAGATGCTTAAGGATTATGAAATGACGATTATCTATCATCCAGGAAAGGTCAATGTAGTGGCGGATACCTTGAGTCAAAAGGCGAAGAGTATGGGTAGCCTAACATGTTTACAGGTTGGGGAGTGACCTTTGGCTATAGAGGTGCAATATTTTGTGAATAGGTTAGTGAGACTTGATGTTTCTGATTTTGGCAAGGTTCTAGCTTGTGTGGAGGCATGGTATTCGCTATTGGAGAAGATTAGGACTCGACAATGTGATGATACTAATTTGTGCAAGATTTGGGAGAAGGTATTGATAGAAAAGGCTAAGGAGGCAATTCTTGATGATGAGGGTTGGTTGCGTATCAAGGGTCGCATAAGTGTTCCTCGGGATAAGGATCTGATCAAGTTAATTATGAATGAGGTTCATAGTTCGAGGTACTCAATTCATCAAGGGGCTACCAAGATATATCGGGATTTGAAGCAACATTATTGTTAGTATAGTATGAAGGAGATTGTGTCTCGGTTTTTTAATTATCAACAAGTGAAGTATGAGCACCAAAAGCCTGGTGGACTTACTCAGAGGATACCTATACCTGAGTGGAAATGAGAGAGGATTGTTATGGACTTTGTGGTAGGGTTACCACTGAGATGCTATTTGGGTGACTGTGGATTGGGTTACTGTGGATCGGTTCAGACTACTTATAATTCGGTGAAGTTGGTCAGAATCTACATCCGTGAGATAGTTTGATTGCATGAGGTACCTATTTCTATCATTTCGGATTAGGGCATAAAGTTTACATCCCACTTCTGGAGATCTATGCAGAAGGAGTTGGGTACTTGGGTGGAGCCTATCATAATATTTCACCCTTAGACTGATGGTTAGTCTGAGTGGAGTATCCAAGTCCCTTAGGATATGTTCCGCGTCTGTGTGATTGATTTTGGTGTTCGTTGGGATCCGTTCTTGCCTTTGATGAAGATTGCACCTTTTGAGGCATTGTATGGTAGGAGGTGTCGTTCCCCGGTGCGTTGGTTTTATGCATTTGAGGTTAGGCTGTGGGGTACATATTTGTTTTCTGACTCCTTAGACAATGTCAAGTTGATACAGTAGAGGCTTCTCATAGCTCAGAGTCGGTTAAAGAGTTATGCAGATCAAAAGGTTCATAATCTAGATTTCATGGTTGGTGAATGAGTTCTGTTGAAGCTTTAACCCATGAAGGGAATGATGAGGTTTGGAAAGAGGAGAAAGTTGAACCCCATGTATATTTGTCCTTTTTTATTGTAGAGTGTATAGGTGAGGTAGCTTAAGAGTTTGCTTTGCCTCCGGGATTGTCGGGTGTTCACCCTGTATTTCATATTTCCATGCTCAAAAAGCATCATTCGGATTTTTCTCATATGATTAAGTGGTATTCAGTATTACTTGATCAGAATTTGGTATAAGGAAGCACTGGTTGCTATACATGATGGTAGATTCAGAATTTGAGATCCAAAGAGATAGTTTCGATAAAAGTTCAGTGAAGGCATCGTCTAGTTGAGAAGGAGACCTGCGAGACTAAGACAGTCATGCAGACTAGATACCCTCAGCATTTTAGAGATTCAAGTACTTTTATTTTTCATGTTCAAGGACGGACATATGTTTATATGGTGGATGATGTAATGACCCGTTAGGTCATTTTGATTATTTTCCCATAAATACCCTTGACCCTAGCCTAGTTATGGTGTTTTTGATGTACGGGGACGAGTGGCACAACCCGAGGCAATTGGATTAGAATAACGGGAAAACCCTAAGTTATTACTTTTGGAAGTTTCAAGTTTGAAGAGTTTGACCGAAAGTTGACTATTGAGTAGATGTGTCAGAAATTGAACTCCAATGGTTCCATTAGCTCTGAAACATGATTTGTGAGGTGGACTGTTAGAATGGGTCTCGAGTGATTGAGTGTGTTTCGATTAGGTTTGTGGAATTTGGTAAGTCTTAAGTTAAGAAATGCTCTTTAGTTGACTAAAGTTGACACCAAGGGTATTTGAGCCTTTTGTGAAGTTTCGTCGATTCCATCAGGTCTGGAGTATCGAATTTGGTCTAGTCAAGTTGTTTGTTAAGTTTCTGAGGCACTCGGGAGTATTTCGAGCGTTTGGTTAAAATTCTAAGTCTGAAGTGTTTTAGAGTGGTCTTTGGTCAAACATTTGATCAAGATGACATCGTATGATGATTCCAAGTGCCCGAGCTGATTCATGTCTTATTCTAGGGATGATTTGCATATTTGATTTGTGTTCGGGGCGTCCCAGATTTGCATCGACGGGCTATACTGAGTTTTGGAAACACTAGTATTTTCTGGTGTTCAGCTACTGAAGTTCTTCTTCGCGATCGCAGTGTATATTGTGGTCCTTAATCATGATTGCGATAGGTCTGTCGTGTTTGTGAAGGCTATCGTGTTAGCTGGGTTGGAGCAGTGCTCCGCGATAGCGAGGCTAGAGCCTGTGATTGCGAAGAGCATTTTCTGTTCAGCGATTTAAAACCCTCAAAAATAATATTTTGTGTTCTATTCTCATATTTTGAGTTTGGGGTCTAGGTTTGGAGAGGAGTTTGGGAGGATTTTCAAGGTTATTCAAGTGGGTAAGTTTCTAACTTCCTTTTTACCTTTATATCAATAATTAGAAGAGATTTCTATGGTAGATTGCATGTATTGGATTGAGAATTTTGGGGAAATAAACCCTAGGCTTGAATGTAGAGATTTCTTCAATTGAGCATGAAATTGAGGTTAGATTTTGATGATTTTTAATATCTAGGCTACCTAGAGTATGGGTAAAATGATTTTGGAATAAATTTCCCATTTTGCCCTTCGAGGCTCGGGATTCTATTTTAGGTGACATTTTAGGTCTAAAAGTTTGATATAATAATATCAGTATCAATAGACTCGTGTGTTAACGTATAATCAATATTTGAATAGATTGGCACTTTCAGAGACGTTGTAAAAAGGCAAAACTTTATTTTGATTCGCGGACTTCTAATTCCAGGCAAGTTGAGATCTTGTACCTTATCTTAAGAGTTATGGTTGGTCTAATGTACTAGTTAAGAAGGGATAACATGGATAATAATGGGGTCCTGATACTTGTGAGGTGATGAGAACTTGTGTAGGTTACTGGTAACATGTTATGGGTACTTGTGCTTCAAATTTAACAGTGAATGTCATGCTTTGAGAACTAGCTGATAGTATAGTACAATCCTATGGATCTGGGATTGGGGTTGTAACGACCCATCCAATCTCTTTTAGCTAAAGACTCTTATTTTACTATATTACCCTTCCTGTAGACTCCATGTGAGGTTTTTGATGTACATGGATGGGTGGCATAGAGCCTAAAGTTCATTTATTTGATTTTCGGATAAAATACCCAAAATAGGAATCTTAGAGTTGATTAGTTTGACTCAAAGTTGATTAGTTTGACTCAAAGTTGATTATAGAATATATGGATTTATTTTTGGGTTTCGTCGCTTTCGGTAGTTTCAGAAGGTCAATCAGATGTACTTTGACGCTTTATTATGAAATTGTGATATTCGATTATTCTGGGTGATTCTTTAGGAAAGTATGTCTTAGCTCTATTAAATGATAAATCTGAGGGCACGAGCGAGTATGTAGCACTGTTTACCTAAGGAGAGCATGTCTGGGGGGGTTTCGGAAGTGTTTCAGGTGTTTGGTGGAAGTTGTGTATAATGTCATATTGCTGGTGTCTGGTGTTCGCACCAGTGAATGGTTGTTGGCCCCTGCGTGTCCGCCTCTATGGAGGTTGGCCCGCAGATTCGAGTCCTAATATTATGTTGAGGTTCCTCCCTTGCAGAGATTCTTTGTAGAGGTGAAAACGCCTCTATGTATAGGTTTCTGCTTCTGCACTGATGTGAGGTGTCAAGTGATTGTACCTCAATGGACTCCCTTTTTGCTGAAGTGAGATCGCACCTACGGAATCAATTTCGTAGGAGCGGGATCGCTATATCAGGCAATGTATAAAATGCCCTAGGTTGAATCACTTTCCCAAAATATCCTATCTCGGTTTTTGAGCTTGCTTGGGGAAGATTTTCTTGGGGAATTCATTTGGCTCATCATTTAGGGTATAACTTCACCCCTTTTGATCATTGTTGTCTTTTAAATGCTAGTATGGACGTTTTTAGGAAAGAAGGGTTATAAGCGTCCATGAAATATTAAGAGAGATCCTTTGATTTGTGGCTGGAATATGGGTTAGATGATCATTTTTTTATGAATAAGTGTTGATTAATGATAGGTGACCATGTTGTAGTAATTAATTTGGGATTGGAATCCTTTTCTAAAATTGGGGAAAACCCTAAGATTTGTAAATTGGGGCTTTTCTTTAATTATGCAATTGAGGGTTCAATTGGGGTTATTTTTTCAATTAACTTAAGGATATAATAGTTAGCATGTTTTAATGCTTTTTGGGTAATAAAACTTGGATTTTGATACCATGGGGTCGGGGTTGATTTTTGGATGTCTATGGTATGTTTAAGGACTAAGTCATTGTTGTGTATTAGATTAATATTAATGAATAGTCTATGTGTGTTAGACTACTACTACTACGAGGCACTACGAAAGGACAAGGCCAGCGATGAGAGTTGATTACATGGCACTTGCTCGACTCTGGGGTAGGATATGGTTTATTCTTGTTAGATTCTGATCGAATTACATAATTAGTTATAAAATGTTGAGGGGTATTGGGCATGTTTGGGGGTCCCACTCAAGCGTTTGTGATGAATGCTTGGGTGGGTACCGATGTTGAACTGTGATGATGGGTGATTTGGGGAATCAGCCTTAAGCTGATTCCAACTGTTGTTGATTGGGATTGTCACCCTTATCTGGGCTCATCACCATATTTGCTAGTGTTGTTTATTCATCACACATGCTTTCGTATATTTTTGTGTAAGCCTTATATGCATATAAAGAAATTAGATAATGGATTTTTTTAATTCAAAGCATATTAAAATACTCATTTTTAGATATCTTGATTGTACTTGGATTACGTGTTATTGAATTCTGAAGGCATGTGATATTTATCTCCTATACTTGGTTGTATCTCATACATTATGATTTCTTGTCTTGTATTGTCATTTGCACTCATACACTCATAGTTATGATGATATGAGAGTGGTATGCAGATCTATGGGTCCAAGAGTCCGGGAAGGTAAGAATACTTATGAGATTATTGACAACATTGAGATGATGATGATACGCGGGGGAACGGGTTGAACGCCTGCAATAATTATTATTCAGCCAAGAGCTGGGCTCCATTGAGAAGTTCCAGAGGAGTATATGGACTTTGTGGGTCTCCCATGGGTGTGCAGTTCATAGAATTTGAACGCTTGTTTACTGGAGGTGAAAGGTACCTAGCATATGCATTGCATTCATATCATACATACATCATTTCATTGATTATCCATTGATGGATTAAGTGTTGGATTGGTTATTGGTGACTTGGTTGAATTCTTGGTTAAAGAAGGATTGTTAATTGATTATTTGATACTTGAGATATTGTCATTGAACTCTTCTGGAACTAGGGTAACTTATAGAATTATGAAACCTCATATGAACAAGGTGATTTGTTGATTCACTGAATTATTAAGTGGACAATGTGTCATATTTGGTTTATTTAACTATTTAGTATAGGATTATTGGTATCAACTCGATATTTATCTCTTTTTACATATCTTCCGTCATTGTCGGCCTACGATTCCTATAGGGGTACGTTGTGTACTCATACTACACTTGTTGTATTCTGTTTGGATATAGATACAATTCCTTCTACCAGTCCGAGACCTCAATTTTGAGTCTGAGCTGGTTGATTACAAGTATTCAGGGTGAGGATGCTACCTTCTGGCATGCCTTGGATGCTTCTATATCCTTCCTTGTATTTTATTTGGTTTCGAGAGATATGTTTAGACATTTGTACTTTGTTGTTAGATACTTGGCTTATGTTGTCCTTATTTAGACTTGTATTCGTTTTAGAGATCTTGTATTGTTGACTTGATTCTTGGGGTTGTACTTATGATTCTCAGACTTATCTTTCCGCACTTTATATGATTATCAGAAAGTTTATTTAAGTATGTTATTCTTTCCACACATCTCTCTTATATCATGTTAATGATTGGGATGATTTGTCTATCGGTGGGAAACAGATAGGTGCCACCACGATTCCTAAAAAGGGTCGTGACAAAGTTGGTATTAGAGTTTTAGGTTAAACGGTCTTAAATACAAAAGCAATGTCTAGTAGAGTACCAATCAGTGCAGAGGCATCCGTACTTATCTTCGAGAGGCAATAGGTCATTTAGGAAATTTCACATTCTTCATTACTTTCATGCTATGTTGAATCAAATTGGTATCTGTCCTTTGTTTCATATTCTCTAGCAGATAGTGAGGACTCGAGCCCATGCCGGGTGAGAGGATGCACCGACACCTGTACCTATAGTGCACAGTCGAGGTAAAGGACATGTTCAGGGCCAAGGTAGAGACCGAAGAGCTATACCAACTCGGGGTGGACCACAGAGAGCCGACTAGGCTTATGATAGATGATAGTCCCCCGAGCTGTATATTGAGCCTCAAGATGAGCAGTTGGATAAGGAGATTGGGTAGCCTAGGATCAACCCAGATTTTTGGTACTCTGGTTACACATGATACTTTGGTCCGGTTGTTGAGTGTTCTTAATGGTTTTGTCCAAAGGGCGTGCATTCGACTACTCTAGGTGGGTCATACACTCGGGTGGGAGAGGGATAGACTCTTGACTTTCATACACTTTGGGTTCAACCAGCTACCATGTCAGCGCCCTTTATTGATGAGGTTCTAGCTCTCAAGTTTGGTCCCAAGTCAAATGCAGGGACAACTATGACCCAAGATGACCAGAAAATATGGGAGCATTTTTCCAACAAGAAGCCTTCTACATTCTATGGTCATCCTGAGGAGGATGCGTATGAATTTATTATGAGCAACCATGAGAGGCTACATACATTGGGTATCGTTCAGTCGCAGAAGTATGTTTTGTGGCCCTTCAGCTTATGGGAGATGCAAACCAATGGTGGAGAGCTTATGTTGATCGTCAACCAGCGGGTTCGCCTCCATTGTCTTAGGTCAGATTTTATCAGTTTTTTCTAAAGAAGTATGTGCCTCTTAGCTTGCATTTAGGAAAGTGTGATGAGTTCCAGAGGTTGGAGTAGCGGGGTTCGATAGTTGCAGATTATATGATTTACTTCCACGCTTTACCGCACTATGTAGCACAGTTGCTACTTATAGAGGCTTAGCAAGTTAGATGTTTTATGAGAGGTTTGAGTGTTCCTCTTCAGTTGGCTACATTAGTTGGTGGCCTTTACGACTTCTTTTAAGGTAGTGGCAGAGTATGCGAGGATGGTTGAGTCTGTGAAGGACAAACTGCCTAGACATGAGTCGGACAAGAGGGCGAGGCGATATGGACAGTTTAGTGGGTCTACTTCTCATGGTTATGGACATCAGGGTATATTTCAGTAGTCGTAACCAAGTTGACTAATTCAGGCAGCCCTTCAGATTACAAATGGTGTTTATGTAGGGTAGAGCGGTTATAGTAGGGGATAATTTTCGAGGAGTTCTCAATCTCAGTATTCTAACTATGAGGGTCATTCGGGTTATTCTATCTCTATTCAGTAGCCCTCAGCGGCCAGGACTTGTTACAATTACGGTGAGATTGGGCATTTCAAGTTTGAGTGACCCAGGTTGGTATCGAGTACATCCCGTGCACCCAAGGCCCCAATACATCCATCTAGGAGTTGTAGTCATGTTAGCAGAGGAGGTTCTGAGTCGGGTCGTGGTGGCCATCAGACTAGTCACATTGGATCTAAGACGGGGAGACATAGGGCTCATTCAGGCTGAGACGGCCATCCGGGTACTCAGTCTGATAGAGTACGCACTCATTGCTATGCTTTCCCTCTAAGACAGAGTCTGAGGTATCAGATGCAGTTATCATAGGTATCATCTCAGTCTATCATCGGTCTGCTTCTGTGCTATTTGATCCGGGGTCTATGTTCTCATATGTTTCTTCCTACTTTTTTGCTGATTTGGATATGTGGTGTGATATGATAGAGGTCCCGGTAATGTGTCTACACCAGTTGGTGGTGATTTTGTGATTGTAGATAGAGTTTATCGACTTTGTGTGGTTATTTTTATGTGGTACGATACTTTGGTAGATTTGGTCATTTTAGACATTGTGGATTTTGATATTATTATGGGAATAATTGGCTATCACCGTGTCACACGATTATAGACTGTCATACCAAGATAGTCACTCTAGCTATTCCTGGTCTTCTAAGGTTAGAGTGGAGAGGCGCTCCCAGCCCTGCTCTTAAGAAAATCACTTCTTTCATCCAAGCTAGGAAGTTTTTGGACAAGGGTTGTCTGGCGTATCTTGCTTATATTTAGCATACGAGTGTAGAAACTCATTCCTCTGGGTCGGTTTTGGTAGTTAGTGAGGTTGCCGAGGTCTTTCCATTAGATTTGTTGGGTATGCTGCTAGATAGAGATATTGATTTCTACATCAATTTATAGTCAGGTACTCGAGCTATTTCTATTCCTCCGTACTGTATGGCTCTGGTAGAGCTAAGAGAGTTGAAGGAGCAACTTCGGGATTTATTGAGTAAGGGTTTCATTTGACCGAGTGTGTCTCCATGGGGTGATCCTGTATTGTTCGTAAAGAAGAAGGATGGAACCATGTGTATGTGCATTGATTATAGGAAGTTGAACATGGTCACCATTAGAAACAAGTATCTGATTCCTCATATTGATGATCTGTTCGACCAGCATCAGGGTGTTTTTGTGTTTTTGAAGATTGATTTGAGGTTCGGGTATCATGAGTTGAAGATTTAGACCGAGGATGTTCCTAAGACAGCTTTTCAAATTGTTTATGGTCATTACAAGTTCTTGGTGATGTATTTTGGATTGACCAATGCCCCTGTAGTATTTATGGATTTGATGATGGGATATTCAAGTCGTATTTGCATTCTTTTGTGATAGTATTCATTGATGATATCTTGATTTATTCGAAGAGTCAGGAGGACCACGAGAAACATCTGAGAGTGGTTTTTGGGATATTGAAGGGGACGAAATTATATGCTAAGTTATCGACATGTGAGTTTTCGCTAAGTTCAGTGGAACTTTTAGGACACGTGGTGTCTAAGCATGGGATTATGGTTGATCCAAAAAAGATAAAGGCCGTCAGGGATTGGCTTAGATCGACTTTTGTAACAAAGATTCAGAACTTTGTGGGTCTTGTTAGCTATTATTGCTTCTCATCTGACACGTTTGACTCAGAAGAAGGTACCTTTCCTGTGGTCCAATGAGTATGAGGAGATCCTTCAAAAGCACAAGTCTCTATTGACCACAATCCCAATTTTATCCCTTCCGGTGGAGGGGAAGGACTTTACCATATATTGTGATGCTTCGAGGATTGCGTTGGACTGTGTGTTGATTCAAGAGGGTAAGGTTATAGCTTATCCATTGAGGAAGTTGAAGGTGCATGAGAAGAATTACCCTATTCATGACTTAGAGTTGGTTGTTGTTGTATTTGGTTTGAAGATTTGGAGGCATTACCTTTATGGTGTTCATTTTGAGGTGTATACCGATCACCGTATCCTTCAACACATATTCAACTAGAGATATTTGCATGCTAGGCAGAATCGGTGGATAGTGTTTCTAAATGACTATGACATGACTATCTTGTACCATCTAGGCAAGGCCAATGTGGTGGTGGATGCCTTGAGCTGAAAGGAAATCAGTATGGGGAGTTTGTCTCATTTGATTGTTTCTGAGTGTCCCTTAGCTTTGGAGATCTAGTATTTAGCCAATTATTTCGTGAGGCTTAATATTTCAAATCTGAGTAGGATTCTGACTTGTATTGAGGCGACGTCATTTCTTTTGGAGCAGATTAGGACCGGCCAGTATGATGATAAGAAATTGTACAACATTAGAGATAATGTGATGATTGGTGAAGCCAAGGAGGATGTGTTTAATGGCAAGGGGTTTTAAGGATCAAGGGTAGAGTATGTGTTCTGAGAGTTGGTGATTTAATGAGATTGATTATGGAGGAGGCCCATAGCTCTAGATGTACCATGACTTGAAGTAGCACTATTGGTGGGCAGGATGAAGAGAGACATTGTGGAGTTTGTGTCTCAGTATCAGAATTATATCCAGGTCAAGTATGAGCACCAGCGACCCAGTGGTGTATCTCATAGGATGCCCATTCCCTAATGGAAGTCAGAGAGGATTTCCATGGATTTTGTTATTGGGTTGCCCAAGACTTTGGGTATGTTCGATGCTATTTGGGTAATTATTGATAGGTTTACCAAGTGTGCGTATTTCAATCCGGTCCAGATGACTTACAATTCAGAGAAGTTGGCTAAGATTTACATTCATGAGGTTCATCTTCATGGTGTACCTATTTCTATTAACTCAGACCGGGGTACTCAATTTACTTTGCACTTTTGGCGGACTTTGCGAAAGGAGTTGGGTACTCATTTGGATCTCAGTATAACTTTTCATCCTCAAACGTATAGTCAGTCAGAGTGAACTATTTAGGTCTTAGAGGATATGTTACGAACTTGCACAATTAATATCGGTGGTCATTGGACTAGTTCTTAGCCTTGGTAGAGTTTACGTACAACAACAACTATCACTCCAGTATTGATATGGGTCCATTGATGCTTTGTATAGTAGGAGATGCCGTTCTCCCATTGGGTGGTTTGATGCATTCGAGGTTCGGCCTTGGGGTACTGATTTGTTGAGAGACTCCATAGAAAAGGTGAAGGCAATTCAAGACAAGCTCCTAGCGGCTCAGAGCAGGCAGAAGGAGTATGCAGACTGGAAGGTTTGGGACATGGAGTTTAAGGTTGGTGACAGAGTTCTATTAAAAGTCTCACCCATGAAGGGTGTGGTGAGGTCCGGCAAGAGAGTGACGTTGAGTCCGAGGTATATTAGACCTTTTAAGATTCTTTAGAGGGTTGGAGAGGTGGCATATGAGTTGACTCTGCCACCAGATCTTTCAAGTGTCCATCCATTTTCCAAGTGTCTATGCTGAAGAAGACATTGCTGATGGTTCTTATATTATCCAGTGGGACTTAGTATTGCTTGATCAGAATTTGAAGTTCGAGGAGGAGCGTGAGGCTATTTTGGATAGGCAGGTGAGAATATTGAGGTCTAAGGAGATAACTTATGTGTAGGTGTAATGAAAGCATCATCTTGTTGAGCAGGTAACGTGGGAGACATAGTATGACATGCGAAGCAGATACCCTGACTTATTTACTACTTTTGATACATTTCCCCATTTCGTTTCTCCCCATTTGAGGATGAACATTTGTTTAATTGGTGTCTGATATAATGAATTGTCCAGTCATTTTTAGCGAAAGACCCTTATTTGACTATATTTCCCTTCTTGTGGACTCTGTGTGGGGTTTGTGATGTGCGGGATGGGTGTCATGGAGCCCGAAGTTTATTTATATGAGTTTTAGGTGAAAAACTCAAAATAAGAATATTAGAGTTGATTAGTTTGACTCAAAGTTGATTTTCAAGTATATGGGTTCATTTTCGGGTTTCGTCGCTTCCGGTAGTTTTGGAGGGTTAATTACTACTTAATCGAGTCATTGGTTTTCTTTTCGAGACAATCGGATGTACTTATTGGCCTTATTGTGAAATGGTGATATTTAGTTATTTTGGACGATACTTTAGGAAAGTATCTCTTAGCTCGGTTAAATGTGAAATCCGAGGGTGCGAGCAAGTTCAAAGCGCTGTCTACCTCTGGCGAGCATGTCTGGTTTAGGTTGAGGGGTCTCGGGAGTGTTTTAAGTGTTTGGTAGAAGTTGTGTAAAATCCCATGTTGATGGTATCTGGTATTCACACCAGCGGATGGTTGTTCACCCTTGCGTGTCCGCCTCTGTAGAGGTTGGCTCGCATATGCGAGTCCTGAGATTATATTGAGGTTCCGCCCCTACGGAGATTCCTCCCAGAGGCAAAGGCACCTCTGCAGATAGTTTCTCACTTCTGCGCTAAGGCGAGGTGTCAAGTGACTGCGCCTCAGGGACTCCCTTTCCGCCGAAGCAAGACCGCTCCTGCGGAGTCCAAATCACAAGAGCGGGATCGTTGTTTCAGGCAACATATAATATGCCCTAGGTCAAATTACTTTTCCAAAATATCATATCTCGGTTTTTGAGCTTTCTTGGGAAAGATTTTCTTGGGGAATTCATTTGGTTGATCATTTAAGGTAGAATTTCACCCTTTTTTATTATTGTTGTTTATTAAATGCTGGTGTGGACTTTTTACGGAAGAAGGTGTTATCAGCGTCCATGAAAGATTAAGAGAGATAAACCTTTGATTTGTGGCTAGAATATGGTTGATTACCAGTATTTAGGATGAGGATGCTACCTTCTGGCATGCCTTGGATGCTCCTATCTACTTCCTTGTATTTTATTTGGTTTTGATAGACATGTTCTGACATTCGTACTTTGTTGTTAGACACTTGGATTATGTTGCCCTTATTCAGACTTGTATTCATTTTAGAGCTCTTGTATTATTGACTAGATTCTTGGGATTGTACTTATGATTCACAGACTTTTCTTTCCCCACTTTATATGATGATCAGACAATCTATTTAAGTATGATATTATTTTCGCACTTCTTTCTTATATCATGTTAATGATTGGGAGTGGTTCGCCTACCGGTGGGAAACTCATAGGTGTCACCACGTAGGTTGCATGTTCAACTGTGATTGTCGCACTCTTATCTCTCTCTCTCGGAGTTGATATACATGAGTCGATAGGTACGGTTGTACATAGTCCAAGTATTTTAGGTATGGTAGGGCCCTATCCTGACCATTGATGTATTATGCCACTTTTAGAGGCTTGCGGACTTATGTACATTGTGTGTATGTATGTCGTGGCCTTGTCAGCCCTGTTTGTTAGTAGTGTACTCATTTTGTAGCCTTGGTTATCTATATATATCGTGTTTGGACTCTTCTGCGAACAGGTTGTCATATATTCTTGCCTTATATGATTACATGGAGGCATTGTCTCCCCAGGTTTCATCTTACAAATTCCATATACTACAATGGTTCGCTCATGCCCTTTGGTGCTAGGTCAGGTACCACCCACTGACCCGGGAAGACAAGAGCACCAAGATAAGGTTGTATCTCTATACCCTTATCTCTTATGTTGTACCTTTTGCTTATATTGTTATCTTCCTTACGTATTTAGTACATCTTTCATACTGATGTTCCCTTTCTGGGGAACTATATTCATACCCATATGTACATATAGATAGAGTGGCGCTCCTCCTCAGTATGTTGTCTGCTCAAATATGGTTATCGCACTCCTCTCTCTCGGAGTTACTATACCGGAGTCTTTAGGTACTATTGTATATGTTACTAGCGTTTTGGGTATAGCGAGGCCCTGTCCCAATCTATTGATGTAGTATGTCAGTCTTAGAGGCTTGCAGACTTGTGTATAATGGGTGCATGTATGTCGTAGACTTGTCGGCCCCTTTTGTTAGTAGTGTACACTTCTTATGGCCTTGTCGGCCTTGGTTATCTATATATATCATGTTGGGACTCTTATACGTGTAGGTTTCCATACGTTCTTCTCTTATATGATTATATCGAGGCTTTGTTGGCCTAAGTTTCATAATACAGGTTCCAGAAACAACAGTGGTTCGCTCAGGCCCTCGGGTGCTGGGTGCCAGCCATACACCCCAAGGTTGGGGTGTGATTAGAGAGATTGAATCTCGTTGGCACACTGTTTCGACCAACTGCCTAAGAAAAGGTTCCACGTTTATCCAACATGGGTCTGGATCTAATCTGCTTGCTTTCCTCCTCTGGTCGCTTCTGACCTATTTCTACTTGCTTAGATATTGATGTGTTTGATTGTTTTGTTCTGCCTCACTTGTGCGGCTTTGATTGTTTTGCCTTTTGGGAGGATATCATGAGCGGGTGATGCCTCTGACACGGTCTGGCTCGTATAGATTCTTTAGTTGAATGTTATTTGAGCGGATGCCTCATTCAATATCGTCTGGCTCTTTTGTTGGTGAAGTGAATGAAATCGTTAGATTCCCGTTTGGGATCACTGCACTTCGAGCTAATGACATAGTAGTTAGAAACTAGTGGCAATAAGTGTGTTTTACCTAGTTGACTTTGTTTGACCCGACGTCTCCTCCGACACCGTCTGTTCCTCATGAGTTCATTGATTGGTATGAATGCATAGATGGTCTTTGTGATAATTTACTAAGAATAAATGACCTTCTCAACAATCCTTAAGTCTCAATGAATGGCCCTCTCAACATGCAGTTTGTATGAATGACCCTGTCGGCATGCTTTATTTGTATGAATGGCCCTTTAGCCATGTAGTTTATGACAGATATGGTCCTTGAAGCTTGATTATATTTCTTTCATCCTTTTGTCGGTTGTTACCCTCCCGGTCAGATGGCCGTTTTATCCTTTTATGGATCACATGGTTGCATTGTCTTTCTTTTATCCTTTTATTGGGTGTGACCTACCCGGTCAGATGACCATTTTTCCTTTTGTGGCTCTTATAGCTTAATTGTCTTTTTATGGCTCTCATGTCCGGATTATGGCATCCTTTTAGCGCGTTGTCCCTTTTTGTGGATATCATGACCGGATTGTGCCATCCTTATGGCATTTTTTTCCTTTTTGTGACTCTTATGGTCGGATTGTACCACCCTTGTGGTGCCTTGTCATTTTTGTGGCTCTCATAGCCAGATTGTGCCACCCTTCTGGCACTTGTTCTTTTTTTGGCTCCCATGGACGGATGGTGCCACCGTTATGGTGCTTTTTCCTTTTTGAGTCTCTTATGGCTGGATTATTTCATCTTCCTGTGTCAGACTTTCTTCTTTGCTTTAACTATCTCATCACGAACAAATGATTTAGTGGAATAAATTGCCATCCTCCTGATGATGTTTTGGAAACCTGTAATCATTTAAAAATTGTTAGTTTTCATGAGGTCGACCCATGTCGTCATCTCTTGCTATGTCGTTCCTCTACTTTCTAGTGACAACTCTCTTGGGCTTAGTGTTATGAGAGATGAATTTAACTTATAATGCGAAAAATATTTTTGAAATTGATCATAAGTTTAAACCACATTTGACTAAAAGACGTTTTTGTTTATTAAAAAATATTATCTCATTTTCATGACGTATAGGATTTGAGCGAGGTTCTTTGACTGTCCTTGACACTCTGAGTTGCCTTCCTTGTTTGTTTAGTGAAAATTTTGCCCCATTTGAATGTTGTCTTATGGAGAACTCTCGTAATGAATTCCGGTGAAGGAATTTTTGAGAGGATCTCAAAAATTCTGCCCTAGTTAATGTCTCAAATTGGTTGACTCTTATGCTGAGTTTGTCGGTGTAATTTTTAGGATTCTCTAAACAATTCTTTCCCAGTTTCAATTTCTGGGGTCCAGGGGTTCAGCGAGGAGATTTTGAAATCTTCATATCCCAGAGGCTTTCTAGGAGTTTCTTTGTTTTTTTTGTGCGACGGAGCTCAAAGAGCGCCTACGTATCCTGTCGTAACAAGAATAAGGTCAAATGTGGTGCTTATCCTAGTCTCTTTAACTGTTTCCTCATCCGTGAGGTTTATTACTTAGGTCTCATCCAAGTTAGGTTTCTGCCTATTCTTATATTGGTCTTCCACCTAGATAAGATCCTCCAGTAACATGGTCTTTTTGTCGTACTCCTCATATTCTCCTTCCTCTGTGTCCCACGACTCACTCGTCTCACGACATATCATGACATTATGAGTTGTTTTATTATTATTACTGAAAAACAAGGCAAAGCACAATTAATGTATAGAAACATATAATTAAATGAGAAGACCATTTTCATATAAACTGAGGCTTTCATTAATTTGATAAAAGAAGTACAAAATGTGGTCTTGATTCAGATCAACATCGAGTCATTTCCATTTTTCAAAAATTATGAGGAAAATAAATATGCAACTGGTGAATGTTCGGGCCTCAGTTAACTTTCACCAATTTTCTTCAAAATCAAATTAAATTCTCAACTCTACCGAGAAACCAAGAGTGGGGTAGAGATCCAGTTGGAGAGTTTCTTGCCCGGATCAGCATTGTGGATGGTGGGAACTTCAGGGAATTATTCCAGTATCACGACACAATCTTTCTCTCGGAACAACATTCCCAACCCTTCTTCTGCATCTCCGCCACTGTGCATTGGAATTCTGACTGGTACCGGTTTAGAATTGGCTTTTATAACTGTAGAGGACCCCTCTTCTTCTGATCGGCTTCGGAAATTTCTTTAGAGTTTGGGACATACCCGAGGCCAACGGAAACCATTTTCTACAAATGCACACTAGTTCAGTTATACCCTGTAGATCTCTGCCTAAACCCTTGCCGGGTTTGAACCCACTCTGAAGTATGTTAGAGGCAATCTGTCACACCCAAATCGTATGGGGTGGGGCCGACACCCTTCACCCGAAGGCTAGAGCGAACAACTGTAGTATTTGGACCTATAATACGAAACTTGGGCCTACAAGAACTCCATATAACCATGCAATATCAAAAGGTATGACAACCTGCACGCAGAAGAGTCCCAGCATGATATATATATATATATATATATATATATATACTATGCCCAAAGATCTAAAGGGGATAATAGACAAGGAAGAAATTGAAATATAAGAGATTGAAAAATTAAAAGATAAAGGAAATATGCAGAAAGTAAAGTAAGATTAACTTACAAATTAAGGTTCCAGTTAAGGAAACCATAATCTTAAGGATCTGCAAGAATTTAAATGAAGTAGGCGGTAGAACCGGCCAACATCATAATGCAAGAATTTAAAAGCATGAATTTGAAAGATTATGAGGTAGCACCTTCCATAATCATAGTTATTCAAAATATTAAAACATACAAAGATTTATATCAAGGAGATCTATCTTGGGAATTTCCAAGGTATTTGGGGAATTTTGGATAAGAGGAGTCATATGAGGGGAATCATATGAGGGGAATTGGAATTTATCTTGAGCTTACACTTCTCTCTAGAATCTGAAATCTATGAAAGAAAACGTTTGTTCAAGTAAGGGGGAGAGGGTCTCCTTTTATAGAAGTTTTACATGGCATTTTAGTAAATAAAAAGGAATCTAACTATTCATCCGAGTGGAGAATGACATCATTGATTTCGACATTTTCTCAAATTATTGCTGGAATCTTTCACTTTCACTGTTTCCTTTTTGAAAGTATCTTTTTGTGGACATTTTCTTTTGTCGGAATTTTGCCTGAACTTTATTCCGAGTATTTTGTCTTCTTTTGGAAATCTTTTCAGAATCCACTGTTGCCAAAAACTGCATCATCTTCAATATCAATTTCTGGTTCTTCTTCTTCTGATGAAGAGCCTTGTTTTGATGAAGATGGTGCAAATTTCAGAACTATCGCTTGTATTTCTTCTGGGATTTTTGCCGCTAAAAGCATTGAAGTCATTTGGGATTTCTGGAAAAGAAACTGGGTGTGCTCCGGTGTTTGTAGTGGTGCATGTGGTGTTTGTAGCGGTACATGTACCTGAATGGACTTCCGGGTAGTTAGCCATTCCTGGACATTTGGCGGTGCAAGACTTGATATTTTATTGTTGTTCCACTATCTGATTTTGAACCTTTTTGGACTGTTGGAATTTTATTCTCAGAATAATCTACGAACCATGTGAATACTCACAACCGATAAAATCTGGTGTAAAATATATTTAGGGGCATAAATATTTTTCTTCATCAGTAAGTTTATAAAGGGATTTTTAGAAAAGGTTTTAAAAAATTGGATAATTTGGATTTTAAAAAATCTTATGATTTGTAAAAACTATCTTTGTCCAAAATATTTGTGGATAAAAATTTTGAAATTGATTTTATGGCAACTTGTAGTACTACAAGCTGGGAATTTGGAAAATATTTTTGAGAAAGAGATTTTGAAAATTCTTCTTTCTCTAATTTTATAAAACATTGAGAGAAAATTTATCCTCTCTTGAACTCTAGATAATCCAATGTTTATGAATCTGTAACTGTATTAACGCCTTTTGTGGTTTTGGGGATTTGTGAAGGAGTAAAAGGCTTTCAGCAGGAATTTTTTCATTCTTGGAGGGTTTTCTTAGGCATTTTCTCTGTTTTGGAGGAATTCACGGGTTAAGAAATCTGGGATAGAATTTGTTTCTCCTTTAATATATTCAATATCGAAATCAAATATGCTAAGAATCGCTTGTCATCGTGCAAAAATCTATTTTGATGCAAGATTTTGAACATCTTTTTGTAAAACCTGTTTAGCACTTTTGCAATCAATTTTGAGTAAACGTTTTTGATTTAGTAAATCACTTTGAAATTTTTGTATGCATAAGACGATGTTCAAATTTTTTTTTTAATGGTAGAATAGTTTTTCTGCGTATCATTTCAATGGGCAGAAGTATACTGGACTATACACTATTTCCCCCATGATTTTTGTTTCAAGAACCCTCCATATCCTATGTTAGAGGCGTCTGTTTCTACTATCTTAGGTAGCTGAGGCTCTGCTATATGAAGACATGGGATTTCTAGCACTTTCTTTTTAATTTTCTGGACACAAATAGTATGGTTACTAGTCCATGGAGCAGGGTTTTTCTTTAGTCTGTCACGGAGTAGTTTTTCCATCTTATTAATCTTTGGATAGAAGTCTAAAACATAGTTTAGGCTTCCTAAGAATCTCTGTAATTGAGTTTTATCAAGGATTTTATCAGGAAATTTATTTGCGAATTCAAAGGACCTTTCTATAGGGGTGATTTCCCCATGGGATATATAATGTCCTAGAAATATTATCTTAGTATGAAATAGACTCATTTTTGATTTGGAAACTACCAAACCATTTTTCTTTGTAACATAAAAGAAAGTTTTAAGGTGTTTGAAATGTTCTTCCACGGAATTTGAGAAGATTAAAACATCATCAATATAAACTATGAAGAATTTGGAATAATCATTGAAGATATCATTCATTATTCGTTGGAATTCTGAAGGGGCATTTTTAAGACCAAAAGACATTACATTCCACTCATTGTCCAAAGGGGACCGTAAAGGCAGTTTTGTACCGATCTTTTGCAGAAATTTGGATTTGTCAAAAACCAGATTTCATATCGAATTTTGAAAATATCAAAGCAGAATGTAATTTTTTAATAAGTCTTTTTTGTTCGGAATTGGGTATCTAATCCATTTTAGGGTTGTATTTAAAGATTTGTAATTTATTACTAATCTAGGAGTTCCTCTTTCTATTTCGGAATTTTTGTTTACATAGAACGTAACACAACTCCAAGGGGATCTAGATTTGGAGATTAAATTTTTATTTTCAAGATCTTGAATTTCTTTTCTGTAATGTTGTTCAAGATCACTATTCATTTGGATTGGTTTGTCTTTTGTGGGGATTTGTCTTTCGTCAAAATCCATTTCATAAGGAAGATCTACGATATGTTGCTTTCTACCCTAAAAAGCATTTGGAATGTCTTAACATATTTCGGTTTCAAAAGAATTTTGGAGTTTAGATATTTTTTCTTTAACTTCAGGTATTTCTAATTGTGTTTTTAATCTTTTAAAAGAAAAATATTTTTTCAGTTCTTGTAGATGGTACGATTTTCCTTGTATTTTTGCATTTATACTATCTTTGTGTATTGAACATGCTCTTATTAGGTTGAGATTTCTTATTTTTGATTTTGTAATAAAATGGAATATTAATTTCTTTTTATTGAATTTAAAAGATATGAAATCGCTATCTACCTTATATAGGGTGATAAGATTTATAAACGGTGTTCCTAAGATGACGGAACTGTGTATATCACTTGTTAAAACAAATGATGTTTCTATAGAAACTCCGTCATTTTCAATTGACGCACTGGTTTTGGAATCAATTTTAATTTTAGAGTTGTTAGCAGCCGCTAATCTTTCACGAGTTTTTTCTCTAAATTCTTCTGGTACTATACTTGTTTTTATCAAATTTAAATCTCCTCCTGTGTCAAAAAGTGCAATTATTTGAATTTTAAAGTTGTTTGAGAATTTAAGGGTTATTTTTATTACGTATATTTTTTGTGTGATTTGTCTTAAGACACTTAGAAAGTCTTCTGGAATTTCTTCTAGGAATTTTATTCGGTTTGCGTCTTCCAGCTCTACGGGATTTTCTGAATCGGATTCTTTAGATTTGGAATTATGAGAATTGGAGTTTTGTGATATAGTTTTTGAAAGGATTACTTTTATTAATCTAAAATCTCATTTTTGTTGTTCTTTTAATTCTTTATTTCTGTTTTTACTAGTTTAATACTTCTTTGTAATTCTCGAATTGTTATTTCTTTGTTTGGCTTTTTCTCTTTTTCTTGATCATTAGTTAGTACATATATGCGTTTTCTTTTATTAGAATTTTTAGATGAACTAGTTGTGACTAATTTATTAACCTGAAGGGGTTTAAATTTTTTTTTATCTAAGATTGATATTCCTTTTTCATTAGTAATTATGGATTTTATGTTGTCTTCCTTTTGTTGATCAGTGAGATAATTATTCCACCATCCTTTTAATTGGTAAGAGAATCCTGCGATGAGCAGTTATGCTATGGTCTTATTTTGTGTACCATTTTGTGTTTTATATGCATTTGCAGCCATGGTCATTTGTTGGAGGAAGCTAAGGATATTGTATTCAGTCATTCCATCTATGTTCCAATCGTAAATAGAAGAGGCATTAAAACGGGATTGTGTTAGGGGTTTTACTATTCCTAGGTCTGGTGCAGTAATTATTTGTAAAATTGTTGTTGTACGGGTTGCTTCCAATCCATTTTATTAACAAGGGGTGTCTTATTTTGGAATTGTTCTAAAGTATCACTATTATCGGAATCATATGCTAAAGTTGTTATTTTATTGGTTGATTATGGGGTATCTGGAACAATGGTCTTTGTATTAGAACTATTGGTGTCCCAATTCTACTCAATTGATCTTGCCTGAATGAACTCAGACTTATTTTGGTGGATATTTTTAACACTATCTTTGGACACCTGAATGGGTTTAATGATTCGGCTTTTCAATTTCATTTCTTTAGACATTTCTGCGAAATCTATAGTGACTAAAGGGGGGGGGGGGTTTTCTGTGTCTTTCCACTCTATCTAATTTTTTTCTTATGGTATTTAAATTGATATTTGTAAAGTTATTTTGTGCGAGGATAGATTTTGTATTTGTTTTCTCATCTTCTGTCGGGTTTTTAAAAGGAATTGCGTCTACAGGGCGGCCATGAATGTTAAGCTTAATACATTGTAGAGGAGGGTGGTTGTCCTGGACTTTCCTAGAATCAACTAGGGTTTCCCTCTCCGATGTTTTATCTCTAGTTGTAACAGGATTTACCGATTTAGAAAAGGGATACTATATGGAATTTTGAGAGAAATATATTTCAAACCAATCAAAAATAGAATGTTTACCCTATTTTCATTTACAAAATCATAGAATTTTTCTTGTATTTGTTTTCTAGTATTTAAAAAGTTTTTAAAGAACTAAATTCTTTTTTCTAAGTTATATTTTTCATAAAAATCTTTTTGTAGGAATTTCTTATCCCCTTGTAATTCTTTTTCTAAAACTCCAATTTCGTATACTATATTCTCTGTTATCGAGGAAAATGTCGAACTAGTAGGCCCTTGGTCATCTATGTTCGCTCTAACAGTGGAAGTTTCATATACGGGCCTAGGTATTTCATTGGTGTTGTCTACGTTTCTTAGGTTGGGTAAATCTGACGTAGAATGTCTAGGTTTTGTTTTATAAGGGGTATTTATTACTGAAGGAATTTGTGAGACTCTTCCTAAGTCTAGGGTTTCTACAAAACTTGTGTCATCGTATCTACTACTCGTGGATATTCTAAGGAATGATAGGCTGACTCTACCATCTTGGTATTGAGTTATTTCTTTAAGATGAGTATTTGGTTGGGAAGTTTCTACCGGTTCAGGTTTAACTATTCCTTCCAAGATCCATTCTTCTGGTAATGTAATATCCTTCCACCTAATAGGTCTGCGTATTACGGTGTTAGATCTGGAAAGTTCTATCTGTAACAGTAGGGTTTTACCTTTTTTACTATGGTACCTAACTTTTGTGGCAAAAGCAGAAGTCATAGCTTTGTAATCGATTCTAATGATTATTGCTACCGGAATTGAAACTGAAAGCATTTGGTAATTATGGGTTTTTATTTGTAAGACAAGGGATTTTTTGATATTTTTATCATTGAGGGATACTGAAAAGTTTGGATAACAATCAAAAGAGATTGGTCCTGTACAGAGACTAGACTCAACAGAATTTAATAAGAAATCTTCAAAGTTAGTGAATCTGACATCTCTTAAGATCGCAATGATTGAGGTATTCAATCCTTCATTAGTTAAGGGTTTTATCCCTACTTGGACTAAGCTAATATGAATCTAGTTGTAATTTCTTTCCCTATGTTTTCAAGGAATTTTGAGAAAGTAATTGAATTATTGTTTCAAAGGGTTTTGTCAATTGAATGTCTCTCTCTTCCGTTTTAATAGTGAAATCAATTTTGAAAAATTGGTATTTAAAATTTTTGTAAATTTTATCTCTATTTACTTTCGATATTTCTCAATTATCAATCGATTTTTTAAAATCTTGTATAACGATTTCTTTCGAATTTATTATCTTCTTTGAATCCATGAAAGATGTTGAACCAAAATCAAAAGAAGTAGATTTATTGAAAAATGGATCCATGTATATAAAATCTTGTTTTCGAAACTCAAGTTCTTCCTACAATCTCAATCATTTCACAGGTCTAACTGCCTACACACATGAGTACTTACTACCCGGACCATCCTAGGCAAGAAAACTCAGAAGAGCCTAAACCTCTAAACAAGAATTTCATTTGATTTGGATATCATATTTCTCTATATCTCTGGTATCAGAGCCATAGAGAGTAGAGATACCCTACTGTTACAAACAGAACTTTTCAGATCTAACACCGTAATACGCAGACCTATTAGGTGGAAGGATATTACCTTACCAGAAGAATGGATCCTGGAAGGAATAGTTAAACCTGAACCGGTAGAAACTTCCCAACCAAATACTCATCTTAAAGAAATAACTCAATACCAAGATGGTAGAGTCAGCCTATCATTCCTTAGAATATCCACGAGTAGTAGATACGATGACACAAGTTTTGTAGAAACCCTAGACTTAGGAAGAGTCTCACAAATTCCTTTAGTAATAAATACCCCTTACAAAACAAAACCTAGACATTCTACGTCAGATTTACCCAACCTAAAAAACGTAGACTACACCAATGAAATACATAGGCCCGTATATGAAAATTTCACTGTTAGACTGAAAATAGATGACCAAGAACGTACTAGTCCGACATTTTACTCGATAACAGAGAATATAGTAAACGAAATTGGAGTTTTAGAAAAAGAATTCCAAGTGGATAAGAAATTTCTACAAAAAGATTTTTATGAAAAATATAACTTAGAAAAAAGAATTTGGTTCTTTAAAATCTTTTTAAATACTAGGAAACAGATAGAGGAAAAATTATATGATTTTGTAAATGAAAATAGGGTAAACATTCTATTTTTCGACTGGTTTGAAATATATTCATCTCCAAATTCCATAGAGTATCCCTTTTCTAAATCGGCAAATCCTATTACAACTAGGAATAAAACACCGAAATGAGAAACCCTAGCTAGTTCTACGAAGGTCCAGTCCAACCACCCTCATCTACAAGGTATTAAGCTTAACATTCATGGGCGCCCTGTAGACGTAACTCCTTTTATAAAAACACAGCAGAAGATGAAAAAACAAATACAAAATCCATCCTCGCACAAAATAATTTCACAAATATAAATTTAAATAACATAGGAAAACAATTAGATAGAGTGGAAAACACACATAAAAATCACCCTTTAGTCACTATAAATTCCCAGAAACGTCTAAAGAATTGAAATTGAAAAGCTCAATCTTTAAACCCTTTCAGGTGTCCGAAGATAGTGTTAAAAATATCCAACAAAATAAGTCTGAGTTCATTCAGGATATACAATATCAATTGAGTAGAATTGGGACATCCAATAGTTCTAATACAAAAATTCATTGTTCTGGATACCTCACAATCAACCAATAAAATAACAACTTTAGCATATGATTCCGATAATAGTGATACTTTAGAACAATTCCAAAATAAGACACCCCTTGTTAATAAAATGGATTGGAAACAACTCATACAACAACAATTACAAATAATTCCAGCTCCAAACATAGGAATAGTAAAACCCCTAGCTCAATCTCATTTTAATGCCTCTTCCATTTATGATTGGAACATATATGGGATGACTGAGTACAATATCCTTATCTTCCTCCAACAAATGACCATGGCTGCAAATGCCTATAAAACACAAAATGGTACACAAGATAAGACCATTGCAAAACTGCTCATCGCATGATTCTCCGGTCAATTAAAAGGATGGTGGGATAATTATCTCACTGATCAACAAAAGTAAGACATCATAAACTCCATAAAAACTGATGAAGAAGGAATACCAATCCTAGATGAACAAGGTGAACCCCTACAAGATGCAGTATCAACCTTGATACTAACAATCTCTTTAAACTTCATAGGAGATTCTTCACATTTAAAAGATAAAAATGCCGAGTTACTCTAAAATATAAAATGTAAAAAACTAAGTGATTTCCAATGGTACAAAAATATGTTCTTAATCAGGGTAATGCTTAGAGAAGATTCCAACCAACCTTTTTGGAAAGAAAAATTCTTAGCAAGATTGTCTACCCTTTTAGGAGAAAAGGTTAGGAATAAAATTAAAGAAAATTATGGAAAACAAATAATACCTTATAATGAGTTTACATGCGGACAACTAGTCAGTATAACTCAACAAGAAGGATTTAAAATCTGCCAAGATCTAAAATTACAAAAACACCATAAATGAGAATTAAAAAGAACTAGGTGTGAACTAGGGCTGGCCAGTGGGCCGGGACAGCCCGACCCCGACCCGAGCCCGCCCCCGCCAAAAAAAAAATAATAAAATTACGGGGGCGGGACTCGAACTCGGGACGGGACGATGTCTCGTCCCGCGAGACCCGAGCCCGCCCCAGGCCCGCGAGACCCGACCCCGACCCCGCCCCTTTGCAAAAATGGCCGTTGCACCAACAGCCTATTTTAGATTATGGCCGTTGGCCAACGGCCATTTTAGCCCCCCCCCCCCCCCCCAACCCCCTACCCCTTAATATTTATTTTTAACCCATAAGTTATTATATTTACACTTTAACCCAATTTTTCAACTATAAATAACTCATTTTCTCTTCATCTTTCTCACAAATCTTCCTACAATCTCTCTAATTTCTCAATATATCTCTCTACAAGTCTACATTGTTTGCTAAATATTCAATTTTATTTATTCATTTGGGAATTGGTAGTGAAGTTGGCAACTAGCTTGAGGATCTTCCATCGAGCAAAGTTTCAATTTTCAACCTCTCGATTACACGTCGACGTTACGTCGGCGTTTGGTACATTCGTTCCTTCATTAAATTATTATTGTCTGTTTATTTAGTTTAGATCACTTAATTTTATTGTCTTTAATTATTTATTTATTTATTTATTATCATAATTAAAATGGAAGGATTAAAAGGTATGTTTAAGGGTAAGGGTAAGGGTGCTTCTTCTAGTAGGGGCAACCAGGGCAAGGGTACTTCTTCTAGTCATCTTATATTCCTACACAGGATGATTTTGTTGATACTCAACATTTTCCTACAATACCATTAGATTTAGACCAGGAGCTATTTTCTGGAACTCAAGAAGACTTTAATTTAGACGATGATCTAGATGATATACCCACTAATGTTGATGACAACACACCCACTAGTGCACCTTCAACTGAAATACCTCCTATTCCCCCTAGTATGAGACGAGGTCCAGCAAAACGACCATTAAAATCAGATGCATGGACATTTTTTGATAGGGACGTAGAGAATCAAGTAGCCATATGTAAAATTTGTAAAAATGTTTTAAAATTTAAGACTGGAAAAGGTCACGGTGGGACGGGGGGTTTAATTAGACACGTAGTAAGTGCTCATCCAGCTAGGTATGCCCAATACCAGGCTTCAAAACCGGGTGCGCAAACGCCCGCTCCATCGGGACAAGGTTCACATACGATACGTCTTGTCCCGGACCAAGTACGGGGTCAAATTAACCCTATGACGGGGGGATTGTAGGCTCTAAATACAATAAACATAGAGATAGGGAAGCAATATCAAAATTAGTTGTTGTGGAGGGTTTGCCTTTTTCATTTCCTTCATCTCCCGGTTTTATTCATTACATTAGAGATATATATAATCCTGCTTTTAACGGTTTTCCTATATCAACTCGTTAAGAGAGATGTATTTAAATTCGCGCATGAATATCAACAATATTTACGTTTTTCATTATATCATTTTAATGGCAAAGTATCCATCACGTCCGATATAGGTCGTAGTACTAACGGCCATGATTATTTAACTCGTAACTTGTCATTGGATAGATTATAAATGGTCTATGCAAAAACGTATTTTAGCGTATAGATATATAGATGATAGGCACACCGGTACTTTTATTGCGAGAAAATATTTATCAAGTGTGCGATTATTACGGAATTACCGATAAAATTATGACTATTACATTAGATAACGCTTCTAGTAACAATTACGCAATTACAATTTTAAAAAATAGTTTAACTCCGTCTTTTCCGGACCATTTTCATATAAAATGCGCGTGCCATATATATAACTTAATTGTAAAGGATGGTCTATCACTTTTTGAAGACATTCTTAGTAAAATACAATTTGCTATAAACTTTATTTTTAAAAGTAATAAAGTACAACGTAGAAAAGAATATAAAAAAATTTGTCATGATTGTGGACTACCTTTTAGAAAAATTCCACAAGAAGTATCCACTAGGTGGAATTCTTTATACGAGCAACTACTTGTTGCTTATGACTATAAATTACCTATAACTTTATTTTTTAACTCTCATAATAAAAAGCCAAATTTGATATGATTTTAGATAGTGATTGGAAAAAAATTTCCGAACTTATTGTATTTTTAGAGAAATTTTTTCAAGCAATAAAAGAATTTTCCGGTATATATTATCCTACTATTTCAACTATGTTATTTTATATAACTCTAATATTTTTATTACTTAGTGAATATATGGAAAAACCAGCTTATAAGGCAGCTATTAAAAAAATGTTTCTCAAAATAAAAAAATATTTTATTCTTATTCCCTCTATTTATATTATTGGTTCTGTATTAAATCCTACTATTAAAATAGACGGTACTAAATCACTAATTGAAACTATTTACGATTGTATAGAAGTACGACATGAAGACTTGCTGAAATACTGGAGGGGGAATGAGAAGACCTTTCCGACACTTTCATTGATGGCTCGAGATGTTTTGAACATTCAAGCGTCGTCAATCGCGTCCGAAAGCGCTTTTTCTGCAGCGGATATCAAATAGGAGACCACGAGACACTCATTAGCGGAGACAAACTTGGAAATTGCGGTATTATTCGAGAGATTGGATACGAGCGGAGCGGAGAAGGTGCGGTCAACCGGAGATCAACGAAGAAGATGATGAAAACTACAACGAAATCTTAACCGAAGGTAGTGGAAGCGACGTGGATCAATTTGACCAACAAATACCAATTCCAACCGAAGAACCATATGAAATCATCAAGCAATTAGAACAGGTTTTTTTGAGAATGTAATTTTTTTAATTGTAATTTTATTATGTAATTTGTAACTTTTGGACAACACCACAAAGTTGCAATTTAGATTTTAGACAATTGTATTTGTATTACAAAAAAATCATGTCTATTAAATAATATAAGAGGCACAAAAACAGCCTTGGGATGTTTTTATTACACTATCTTATTTTTTATTGAGTTTTTTTTATACATATGTTATTTTAAAAAAAAAAAACAAAAAAATGAAAACCCGCCGTATCCCGCCCAGAGCCCGACCCCGCCCCGACCCCGCCCGACCCGAGCCCGACGGGATCGGGATCGGACGGGACTTGCTCCGATCCCGCCAGACCCGACCCCGCCGAGCCCGCCGGACCCGACCCCGCCCCTTCTCCCGTCCCGCCCCGACCCCGACCCCGCCAGACCCGGCCCGCCAGACCCGAGCCTGGCCCACTGGCCACTCCTAGTGTGAACTAGGAACCTTTTGTAAACAATTTGATACAAATTCCACAAAGCCATCTCCAAGTTGTACAAGAAACGGTAGTAAGACTTATAAATCTCATAAGAAATCAACAAAAGATTATAAGAAAAAGAATTTTAGGACTAACGAAAAATATTATAAAAATCCTCGTTACAAAAATTCCAGGAATAATACAATTCCCAAAAAGTCTGAATCTAAATACAAAGATAAAACATGTTATAAATGTAATAAAAAATGACATACATCGAGATATTGTAAAATGAATAAAAAATTATAAAATCTAAAATTAGATGAAGAAGTAACCCAAAAAATCTCTAATCTTCTAATAGATTCCTCTGACTCAAACACCGAAACAGAACCTGACTATTTTTCTCTATCTTCAGAAGATAACAAAGCCCTTCAAATAGATGAGTTGGTCACAACTAGTTAATCCAAAAATTCTGATAAGAACAAAGGAAAATGGATTTTTGTTTTAACTAAAGACCAAGAATTCATGTTAGATATGGTTAAACACGTAGATATCCAACATCAAAAATAATATTTGAATAAACTCCTAAAATCCTTTACAAAAGAGAAAAAAGAAAATAATAATGCAATTTTACCAAATACTTCTAGAAATACTTATGAATTAACAAATATCGTAGGAAAAGGTAAAAAGATAAAAGAAAGCAAATAAATATCAGTTCTAGAACTACAAAAAGAGATAAAACAAATAAAACTAGATATAAAAGATTTGAAACAAAAACAAAAACAAGATTCTGAATTAATAAAAATGATCCTTTCAAAACAAATAAAAATGATCCTTTCAGAAGAATTCTTAACGGTCTTAAGACAAAACACGTTAAAAATACCTAATAAAAATAACCCTTAAATTCTCGGACAATTTTTAAATCAAAACAATTGTTCTTTTTGACACAGGAGCAAATTTAAATTGCATAAAAACAGGACTAATACCATAAAAGTTCCAAGAAAAAAGTCATGAAATATTAGCAGCAGCTAATAATACTAAAATAGAAATTAAATCCAAAATCAGTGCATCAATAATTAATAATGAAGTTTCTATAGCAACATCATTTATTCTAGTAAAGGATATACATAATTCTGTCACCTTAAGAACACAGTTTATAAATCTTATCACCCCATATAAGGTAGATAACGATTTCATATCTTTTGAACTCAATAAAAAGAAATTATAATATCATTTTTTAACAAAACAAAAGACTTCAATCTAATAAAAACATATTCAATACACGAAGAAAAATCATATCATCTAGAAGAACTAAGGAATGATTTTTTACATCACAAACCTGAGTCTCCTAGAACCTATCCTTTTAGGAATACCCTAAAACAAAAACCAGGGAAGGAAGAATGTATAGTCCAGCATACTTTTTCCCATTCTATCAAATTAATAGATACTTTTTTAGAACTATTTCATACATAGCAATATTCCAAAATGATTTACACTATTTTCAAAACATTACATTAAAAAATGTTTTCTGCAAATTGATTCTTAACGTTTTTTACTTTAAAGAAAATCTCTTAACCCGTTCTAAGCTGAAGAGAGGAAAATCCCTCTAAAAATTTTACAAAAATCGAGAAAGGAGAATTTTCAAAAACTCATTCTCAAAAACAATTTTCAAAAACCCAACTTGTGGTACCACAAGTCCCCAAAAAACTTGTTTCTGAATTTTTTATAAAATATTATGACTTTTGAAAAATATTTTTTTGATCAAGACCCTTTTTTAGCAATACAAAATTATTTTGGACAAGGATGGTTTTATAAATCATGGGATGTCTTTAAAATCTCATATTTTTGTCACGCTATCCTAGAGATATCAAGATCAGCCACAATTAAAAATAATTATTATAAAAATAACCAAGATCCCTCTTACTCTATTTGCAAAATATTTAGAGTAATTGCTCCAAGTGATTGGGGGAATGATCTGTCTCAACTCCTAAATTTTCCTGATACCCATCAAAATACCTCATTTTTTATATTCCATTTAATTACTGGAAATACCAACAAGCTTGGTTCAATTCTTTTTTTGTTCAAAATACCAACCGAAGCCATACTTGGCTTTTTCATTTTCATACCTCATGTATTCCATCCCAATTCCCAACATGGTGGAATTCATGGTGGGAACAATTTGGATCCATCCTCGAGATACAAAAACCCCAAGTCACTAAATTTTTTAACATTTTTAAATCCCGTTATAAACCTACTGAGGATGAAAAAAAATTGTGCCACTGCACCTATTTCACACCAGATTCCATTTACCATGGGTATTCACATGGTTCGTGGATTATTCTGAGAATAAAATTCCAACGATTCGAAGAAGGTTCAGGATCAAATGGTGCGAAGCTATAAAATATCAGCAAGTCTCGCACCGCCAAAAGTTTAGGAATGGCTAAACACCCGAAAGTCCATTCAGGTACAGGTACCACTACAAACACCAGAGCACACCCAGTTTCTTTCGCAGAAATCCCAGATGGCCTCAATGATTGCAGTGGCAAAAAATCCAGAAGAAATGCAAGCAATAATTCTAAAGTTTGCACCATCTTCATCAAAACAAGACTCTTCATCAGAAGAAGAAGAACCAGAAATTGATATTGAAGACAGTCCAATTTTTGGCAACAGTGGATTCTGAAAAAGATTGCCAAAAGAAGATAAAATACCCGGAATAAAGCTCAGAGTAAATTCCGACAAAAGAAAACGCCCACAAAAAAGAAACAGTAAAAGACAAATATTCCAGCAATAATTTATGAAAATGCCAAAGTCAATGATGTCATGGATGACGTCATTCTCCACTCGGATGAACAGTTAGATTCTTTTTTATTTACTAAAATGCCATGTAAACTCCTATAAAAGGAGACCATCTCCCCTCCATTTAGACCAAGCTTTTTCTTTCATAGATTTCAGATTCTAGAGAGAAGTGTAAGCTCAATATAAATTCCAATTCCCCTCATATGATTCCCCTCGTATGACTCCTCTCATCCAAAATTCCCCAAATACCTTGGAAATTCCCAAGATAGATCTCCTTGAAAATATTCAAGTATAAATCTTTGTAAGTTTTAATATTTTGAATAAATATGATTATGGAATGTGCTACCTCCTAATCTTTCAAATTCATGCTTTTAATTTCTTGCATTATGATGTTGGCCGGTTCTACCGCATACTTCATTTAAATTCTTGAAGATCCTTAAGATTATGGTTTCCTTAACTGGAACCTTAATTTGTAAGTTTATCTTACTTTACTTTCTGCATATCTCCTTTATCTTTTAATTTTTCAATCCCTTATATTTCAATTACTTCCTTGTCTATTATCCCCTTTAGATCCTCAGGATACACAAGTATACAAGCCTATAAGAGTGACATACTACATCAATAGGTCAAGATAGGCCCCCGCCATACCAAAAATGCTAGTAACATATACAACAGTACTTGAACAGGCAACATACTGAGAAGGAGCACCACTCTGTCTATATATACCTACGGGTATGAACACAGTGCCCCACAAAGGGAGCATCAGTATGAAATATGTACTGAATATGTAAGGCACACAACAATTGTAAACAGAAGGTACAACATATGATATAAGGGTACAGAAGTCAACCTGGAACTCATAAGAAGCCTTTGAGGGCAAACCCTGTCACAAGTATGGATATATATATATGCATGTCTGTAAAATCAAGTCACTCAAAGGGGATATATAGTACTGTACCAAGCTGCTCTGTTAGGCAAATCATGTCATAATATATCATACCCGGACTCGATGAGGACTCGGTCATACCCGACCTACATGTGGGACTCCATAATATCAACACCAACTACAGTGGTGTGAACATAAGTGACTTACCCGACCAACTATAGCACGGCTCGGTAACAAAATAGATACGTGTAGATCAGTGAAATGCAATATATACTTTAAAGGACACCACAAGCAGAGCTAGAGTGACCTATCATCGTTATCACCCGACTATTGTTATTGGCGCTACGTTTAGGAATCTCAATATCATTATTTTGGAATATATAGACTCTCAGAGATGTTTATGAATAGGAATACATAAGTATTGTAATTGACTTTATCAAAGCAGGCATATAGCTAGTTGATTACACGAGATGGAACTCTATTTCAGGAGAGCATTTTGTCAAGTCATGGCAAGAAGAAAAGTTTTCCTTACATACCTTATCGAAGATGCAAGTTACATCCCGTGAACCCTTGTACGCATTATGGATGATTATATAAACCATATAAAGGACATGTATCAATATCAAACTTAATCTCATAAATTTCTCATTTAGACAATTCGACTAACAAGTTGTGTGCAATACTTGATAGGGTCAATTCTAGGTCAAATTCGACATATCTCGGTTCAACAACCTTCATATTTACTTATACCCCTTCCTACCATGATATCCACTCTTATAACTCCATTTAGTAACTTAAAGCATATGAGACTAGCCCATATAACATAGCTTAACCTTAAACTTCATAGTCGCTAAATTCTTCAAGAATGTTCCCCGAAATTTAACTTAATATGTATACCAATTTAAGATTAGACTAGATTATATGAAACTCTCCTTAAATATTCTAGAAAACCTTTGGTTCATAGCTTACTTCAATGCTAAGTTATGTTCGAAATCATCACAACAAGAGAGAAGAGAAGTTAACACAAGCCACAAGGTTTTCTTCAATGATTTGGCGTGGTTTTGCTTTGGATTAAATCCCAAATAGATGGAGAGCCTTAAAGAGGGGCTAGGGTGTTTTAGGGTTTGGTGAATGAAGAAAATGATGACACAAGTCGAAGAAATGATTTATATACTAAAATAAATTTTGCACCGACCATATTGACGGTCTAAATATACGATCCATACATTTTTGTACGGTCTGTATAATTAGACCGTAAAAGTTAGATATAAAACTTAAAATTTTGCAGGAAAATTGACAGCCCGTAAAAAATTGTACGGACCAATTTTGGCCGTTAAATTTGGATATTTTCCGATATCGTTGAAACGTATTTTTTTATTTGTTTAACTTTGATAGACTCAAGTACTTCCACAAACAAGCTATAAACCTTCATTATTCCTTCTTAAGGTCATACATCTTCCTGGGATATAAGTATAAATCGATGACATGACGGAATCTAAAACTACGAGGCATAACATCCTTCCCACCTTAGGAACATTCGTCTGCGAATGTTGGAAATATTATTTTCTCTCAAGTGTTGTAAACATTTCTGCAGAGTTTCCTTCATAAACAGGACTATCCAAAACCTGTCAACCAATCCCAACAAATAACCAATGACACACTGGGCTACAAAATAACATAAAATTATCCGATTGGCCTCATACGATCGTCTATATACACTGGAATCACAGAGGGTTAGTCATAACTCACCTTAACTATCATTCATTGTATTCTGAGTTGCGCCTGCCATATTGCCTCAACATTAGCACCTGATGTCTGGAATAGATGGGGGAATTTGGATTTCATATCCTCTTCCACCTCTCAAGTCATTTCTTCCATGTTATTGTTTCTCCAAAGTACATTAACCAAAGCGACTTCCTTGGTTCGCAACTTATGTATTTGAAAATCTAGGATAGCAATGGGAACTTCTTCATATGAAATACAAGATGAACAACTTCTAACTCCGGGGGAAACTCAAATTTATAGGCTACTTGGCATATTCATTGAATAATCTGATATGGTCATATATATATGGGGCTAAGTTTGCCCATTTTACCAAATCTCATCACACCCTTCATAAGCGTCACCTTTAAGAATACCCAATATCCGATAGCAAACTCTAAATCGCGACTTCGGTGATCTGAATAAGACTCTTGTCGACTCTAAGCTTTCAACAGTCATTCCTGAATTAACTTCATGTGTTCTACAACTTGTTATATCAAATCAAGTCCTAGTAGTTTTGTCATGCCAACATCGAACCAACCAATAGGAGACCTTATATTTCCTCATAAGGTGCCATCCGGATACCCGAATGGTAGCTATTGTTATAGGCGAACTCAATAAGTGGAAAATAATCTTACCAACTTCCCTTAAAGTCTAAAACACAAGATCATAACATATCTTCAAGCGTCTAAATAGTGCATTCAGCCTGCCCATTAGTCTACAGATGAAAAATGATACTAAGGTTAATTTGAGTACCCAAACCTTTCTTAAAGGACCTCCAGAACATAGTGGCTTTGGCTGAATAAGTAGTCATGACAGATAGGAAATGAGCTGACTTAGTTAGTTTACCCACAATAACCCGTATAGAATCAAACTTCCAACAAGAATTAGGTAACCTCGTAATGAAATCCATGTTGATCGCCTCCCATTTCCACGTCGGAACTTCTATATTCTACAGCAATCCTCCAAGCTTCTGATGCTCAGTCTTTACTTATTGGCAATTCAGACATTGGGCAATGAATTTTGCGACATTTTTCTTTATATCATTCCACTAGTATAGATTTCGAAGGTCATGATACATATTAGTGGAACCATAGTGAATATAATACATGTATTGTTGGATCTCCATCATAATATTTCCTCGATGTCTCGCAATGTCAGGTACACATAACTGGCTGTTATACTTAAGAACTCTGTCTTCTAATAGTTCAAACAACCGCTTCTTTTGAAATGGAATTCCTTATTTAATTCTTACCTAGGCTGGATCATCAAATTGTCATGCCTTCACTTCTGCCACTAAGGAGGATTCAGCGACATTATGAAAAATGGCACCCCCGTCGCCTGCATCAATCAATCACACATTTAGACTGGCCAACCGACATAGATGCATGTTCATACCTTTTGACCTTTCACATGTCTCAGGCTTCCCATTTAATTACGGCTTGACGCGTCGGCTACAACGTTGACCTTACCCGGATAGTACAAAATATTGACATCGAAGTCTTTCAGCAGCTCAAGCCATCTCCGCTGCCTCAAATTCAACTCCTTATGCTTGAATATATACTGCAAGCTCTTATGATCGATAAATATATAAACATGAACCCCGTATAGATAGTGACACCATATATTCAGAGCAAATATAACAGTCGCCAACTCCAGATTGTGAGTTGGGTAGTTCTGCTCATGTTTCTTCATTTCCTCGAATCATATGCAATAACTTTTCCATGCTGCCTCAGAACACAGCCAAATCCTACTCTAGAGGCATCGCAGTACACCACATAGACCTTTGGTCCCTCAGGTAATACTAATACAGGTGCTGATGTTATCTATTATTCAACTCCTGGAAACTCTTCTCGCAGGTATTTGACCATTGAAACATAGCTTCCTTATGTGTCAACCTTGTCAGCGACGCGACAATTGAAGAGAAATTCTTTATGAAACTCCAATAATAACCTGTCAAGCCTAAGAAGTTACTCACCGCAGTAGGAGTCGTGGGCCTCAGCCAATTCATTACCACCTCGATCTTCTGACCATCCACTTGGATGCCTTCATCCGATACTACATGACCCAGAACAACCACTAAGTTCAACCCGAACTCATATTTAGAGAACTTATCATATAACTTGCGATCCTGGAGTGTTTGTAACACCAATTGAAAATGATCTACATTCTCTACTTCAGATCGAGAGTATACCAGAATGTCATCAATAAACACTATTACAAAGATATTCAAGAACGGTTTGAATACTATGTTCATCAAATCTAGAAAGGCTTCTGGCGCATTAGTCAAACATAAAGACATCACAAGAAACTCGTAGTGGCCATATCTAGTCTAGAAAATGATTTTTGGAATATCTTTCTTCTTAACCCATAGCTGGTGATATCCAGACCTGAGATCAATCTTCGAGAAATACTTAGCGTCTTGCAATTGATCAAATAAATCGTCGATTCTAGGGAGTGGATACTTATTTTTAATAGTCACCTTATTCAACTAACGGTAATCAATAAACATTCTTAGTGAACCGTCCTTCTTACAAATGAGTAGCATAGGTGCGCTCCACGGGGAAGTACTGGGCCTAATAAAGCCCTTCTCCAAAAGATCTGTCAACTGAGCTTTCAATTCTTTTAACTCGGTAGGAGCCATGCCGTATGGAGGAATAGATATATGTTGGGTATCTAGGAGCACATCAATAGAGAAATCTATTTTTCTTTCGAGAGGAATGACAAGATGTTCATCAGGTAATACGTCTGGAAATTCACTAACGACATGAACTGATTGAAGGGATGGAGGCTTCACTTCTGCGTACTGAACTCGCACGAGGTGGTAGATATATCATTCTGAGATCACCTTTTGAGCATTAAATAACTTATGTAACAATTCAGGCTCTTTTCTACACATACTCGCAATAAAAGGTGTAATATATGACAAGGTAGAACCTTGATCTATCAAATCATATATTTCAAGAGATGAGATGGATATATACCTATAACCACATTCGGGGATGACTCAAGGTCCGGTAGACCTGACAAAGCATATATACGGTTATAGGGATCACTCGGACTAGATGTTGCTCCTCTACCTCTGCCCCTACCAACCGATGTCTATGCACATTTCCCAGAGAGGCGTACTGATGAATAAAAAACTTCAATAGACCCTGTCAGTTGCACCATATCACCCACACCTCTTATCGAATAAAACCGCATAATATAACCAGGATGGCCACATGAATAGCATACATCCAATCCCTAGCAGCATTGCCCGAAATGAGTACTACCACATCGACCACAATACGACATCGGTGGCTATACCTGACTGGACTCTCCTCTATACTAGGAGCCTGACACCCGTGAACTCTGACCTTGACTATAATAAGTGGTCTGATCACGACACTTACCCAAAAATAGCGATGATACACTAGTCGTCACATAAGATGGGACCTAGGAAACTAAGGCCTAAATCCACCTCTAAACTCCCCCATATCACCTGCGGACCGGCCGCACTTATGTTGGCCCCTATCCCACTCTTGATCAACCCGCTACTGCCTTTTACGATCTTCTAAGTTTAGTGTGTAGGACAGGATGCGGGAAATATCAATATTTAGATATAACGAAGCTATCATGCACTCATTCACCAAATATATCCCCAAACCATTAACAAACTGATAGACCCGATCACTCATTTCAGTAACAACCACAGGAGCGTACCTAGCCAAAGGGTTGAACCGTAAACTATAAACTGCAAACTATACTCTCGGATGCTTATATTACCCTTCTCTAGGTGCAAGAACCTATCCCACCAAGCTCATTGTAGCTCAATTGGCATATACTGCTGCAAAAATGCCTCATAGAATTCCCTCTTACCTATAGGTGGGGATTGGGGTCCTCGAGTATGCTCCCAAGTCTCAAACCAGGTCTCGACAACATCACGCAACCTATAGGAAGCCAACTCTACTGACTCAGCATCTGTAGCATGCATAACTCATAAAGTCCATTGCATTCTATCCATAAAATTCTATGGATTTCCATTGGGATATGTCCCTATAAATATTGGTGGGTCCAGCTTAATGAAATCCTAAACTCTCACACTCATAGCCCTATCAGCAACACCGAGGGTCTGACGTTAGGCTTGATAGGCCACTAATCGAGTCAATAGTTATACTGCACTCCGCACATCTAGATCCTAGTCAGGGGTAACCAGAGGAGAAACTGGAGGTACATCAGCTCCCTTCGGCCCCTCTGGAAGTGATGGTGGGGTGGAGTTCTAGAGGCCCGAGATGCAGCATCATCCTAGTGCTCATGTCTCCCCATGTCAGCAGGTGGTACATGACTGGTATCCATTCCCACCTCTTCGTTTAACCTCTGTAAAGCCTCATATCGTCTAGTAGTAGCAGGAATAGCTGATAATATAAACAAGAAAAATTTTAAGAGTGGAAACTTACTATTCAGCGCTATCGCACGATCTAGATCAGAAAGAAAAGTAACCATCCTACATATCATGTAGCTCCCTACTTATAAGTGTGGTGAACAACACACCCATAAACAAGACTCTATTAGATACGATGTAGACTTCATAGGATAGAACCTGCTCCTATACCAAGATTATCACACCCCAACTTAGGGGGGTGTGGCCGGCACCCAGCACCCAAAGGCCTGAGTGCACTACTGTAGTATCTGAACATGTAATATGAAACATGGCCGACAAGGCCTCCATATAACCATACAAGACCAGAAGGTATGATAACCTACACATCGAAGAGTCCCAACATGATATACATATATATATATACACATATAACTAAGCCTGACAAGGCCAAAAAATGAGTACACTATTAACAAAAAAGGCCAACAAGGCCATAATATACACCGACTATACAAAAGTCTGCAAGCCTCTGTGAGTGACATACTACATCAACAGGTTAATACAGGGCCTTGCCATACCCAAAACGCTAGCAACATATACAACAGTACCTAAAGACTATTGTATAGAAACTCTGAGAGCAAGGAGTGTGATAATCACAGATGAATAGGAAACATACTGAGGAGGAACGCTGCTCTGTCTATCTGTACCTACGGGCATGAACACAGTGCCCCAGAAAGGGGGCATCAATATGAAAGATGTACTAAATATGTAAGGCAGATAACAAATGTAAATAGAAGGTATAATATAAGCGATAACGGTACAGAAGTCAACCTGGAACTCATAAGAAGCCTATGAGGGCATACCCTACCACAAGTATAGATATATATGCATGTCTGTAAAATTAAGCCACTCAACTCGATAATATCAAAACCAACTATAGTGGTGTGCACATATAAGTGTCGTACCCAGTCGACTATAGCATGGCTCGGAAAGTGAACCAATGACTCAACTAAGTCATAAATAGCCCTCCAGAACTACCGGATGCGATGGAACCTGGAAATGAACCCATCTAGTAAAAAGTCAACTTTGAGTCAAACTATCCAACTCTATATTTCTAGTTTTGGGTTTTCCATCCGAAACTCATAACAATGGACCTCGGAATCCGTGTCACCCGTCCCTGCACATTAGAAAACCCACATAGTATCTACAGAAAGAGTTAAACAAGCAAATAAGGGTCTTTAGCTAAAAATGACTAAACGAATCGTTACAACATTACAACTGATCTCTTACCATTTTAAGATCATTAAGGACTTAGCATTTCAATCAATCTAAACAGGAGTGCATGAAAACATAGTTATACATAGAATTTGAGACCAACAATATGAAGCATGACCTCAAAACAGTCGACACACAGACAAAGCAGAGTCATATTGAGGCACAAAGAGGGATATTTTGTTCATGATATGAGCAGGGATTCTAAACAGACACCTACCAGCCTAACAAGTCAAACATACTACCATTTTTAGATTCATATTGACAAAACACATAGCTGAGCCTGAGCAGGACACAAAAATGAAAATACACAGAGTTCAAAAGCTTAAACTAAAGAGTTCTAAAATCATTTCTTCTTGACTTAAGCTGAGTTCAGGTTATGGCAAGTAATGAACAAAAGCTAGCACATGATGAACACAGATGAGCAATTGAACCATATTATCAGATGCCAATCCCAAACCTCCCAATATGCCTTATGAATTAGCAAAACACAAGTTAAAATAGGTTTATGAAACATCTAAAGATATTCTGAGTTTACAAACATTCCAATCTCTAACATTTACAAATACTAGGCTAGACTAAACAAAGTTATTCTCATTTTTAGCTAAAACTGGTCTCAAGCCAAACATTTATACTTCACAAATTCAGACTAGCTTATCATCTCAAGAATCATGTCAACACTATCATTTCAAGTTAGATTTTAACTTAAGCTAGTCTGAACAGATCCTAAATGAGCTTTTTGGAGTTGAACAATCCAACATTTGTGACTCGATATGTTATTCTTAGCTACCCTAAAGCATGTGTATTGCTCCTAAGTTCATACTAAGGTCAGATTTACACTATACTAGCCCTAAATGGTAACTTAGATACAAACTAAATAGACATGGTTCTTTTTTTAGATCATTAGCACACATCACAATAAAAGAAGCCAGTTTCACACATCTGTGTTAACCTAAATCCTCCTAAAGCAGTAGTAACACTTATTTGTCACGACCCATTTTAGGCATCGTGGTGTAACTTACACGTTTCTCACGCCAAACACAGGAAACAACTAAAAGACATAAGTAGATATAAGAGCATCCAGGGCTTACTGAATTGAAGCATGCTCACGCCAAACACAGGAAATCCTCTAACTCGAACTCAGCCATAAAGTCATGAACTGGTATATGGCGTTGTATCTGCATCTAAAAAGAATGTATCAAGTGTAGCATGAGTACACAACAAATACCATTAGGCATCATAGGCCGACAATGATGGAAGATAAGTAAACACAATATCAAGTTGACTCTCAAGTAGTCCTATACTAAAAGGTTCAATAAATTATATAAGTCACCTTGTTCACATATGAGTTCAATGAATCATATAAGTCACCTTATTCACATAATAATTTAATAACTGACAATTCATGTATTATGGAATCAATCGACCATATCCTTTATCATGAAGTCACCGAAGATTCATTAACCAATATAAACCATATTACAAATCAACAAGTAATCAATGTATAAATGAATGTATGATATGAATGCAAATACATATATCATTTCACAATCGGTATACATACGTTCAACTTATATAAAATGTAAACGATGAAGGATATGCGTTGTCCATATACCGCTCCTAGCCAGCTGGAACTCAACACACGTATTTGATTAGAGCCAAGACCCATTTGGAGTCATATCAATCATTTCCATCATCTCAATGTTTCCAACCATCTTATAAAATATCTTTACCTTTCCGATCTCATTGGACCCACAACATTTCCATACCACTCCACCTTTAATATCATCAGAATCATGAGTGTATGAATGCAATGACAATAACAAGGCAAGTAATCAGGATGTATGAGATACAACCAAGTATAAGAGATGAATATCACATACTTTCAGAAACTCAATAACACGTAATCCAAGTAAATCAGTCTATCATATCAAAAGTAATGTGATGAATAAATACAGCAATATCAACAATGGCGACAAGCACACATAAACAAGACAAAACAACAACAATCGGAATTAGCTTAATGTTGATTCCCTAAGTCACCCATCATCACAATTTAACAACGGTACCCACCCAATCGTTCATCACAACCGCTAAGGTAGGACCACCAAACACACTCGATAACCCTCAATATTTATAACTAATATGTACTTCTATCATAGTCTACAAAAGAGAAATTGTAGCCTACCATAGAGCCGAGTAGGATGCATGAACCTCAACCCTAAATGCAAATCTTGCTTTTTCAAAACACCTCGTAGTACTCATAGTCTAACATATAGGTTCTGTCATACCCCAAACTAGAGGGTATGGCAGGCACCTGGTGTCACACTGGCCCGAGCGTACCACTCTGAAACATAACATGTGAACTGGTATAAACTTCAGCCAATAAGGCCATAACCACTGTGAAAGGTATGGAGGTATAACCAACATACCAAAAGAGCCAACGAGGCCACGAACAATGAATATATGACATCATCTGAACATCTCAATAAAAAGGGTAAATAACCCAAAATATCTATGTACATGCATATACAAGACCGGCTAGGTCATCGTACGGATCGACTGACAAATATTTAGGCCAATAAGGCCATAAACAATCAACGGACCATGATATATAAATCTACAAGCCTCTAAGAAGTACCACTGGAATATGGTCGGGACAAGGCCTTGGCCTACCCATCAAATGTATATACATAAGAATTGACTCATAACTTCTAACTCAGTAGCTCCGAAAGAAGCAAAGCTTACCAACCTATAGTTGAACTCGCAAGCTCCTACTGGGGAGGCCTATCTGTGCCTCTACCTGAACCTGCACTATGATATGCAGCACCCCTGGCAAAAGGGACGTCCGTACGAATGAATTTATCGGTATGTAAAGCATGAAAAGCAATATAAAAGCATAAGCTTTAAAAGAAGGGAATAAGAAGCAACTTGATACTCTAATAACATGTGTGCTACTCAGGCCGAACAATGAAACTCCAAAATTGTATTAAAACATATATACATGTGTTTTATTATATAATCTGCCCTCGGTTTATACCCCGAGGTGTTTAAATAAGGTACTGACATCAGGTAATAGTCTGAGGTGTGTGTATGGATACATATATAAATGCCTACCCTCCGGTTATAGTTACATAATGTACTGCCCTCAGGTAATAGTCTAAGGTGTGTGTATGGATGCATATATAAATGGTTGCCCTCCGATTATAGCCCGGGATGTTTATACATGTACAACTGCCCATCTGATATTAACTCGGTGGTGTAATAGTATACTGTAATAGTAGTATTTGAGAATTAATATGGAAAATGATTTTCATTTTGAGTTCATGCTTTAAGAAGAAAGGGATAGCCTTACATACCTTTGTCGCTTAGCTAATGATATCTCACGAATTCCTGTCCACTCTATGAATGATAATCTACATAATACGAATGATTTGGATTAATATCGAATCAATAATCTATAGGTCGTCTTCTTTTAGACTCTTTGTAGAACACCTAGAGTGTGTAGAACTATCATGCTCTTTTACAATGGAAACTTATATATATAACAACACAACAAGCTTCTTCAATCCCTCTCCTTAACATCACCATATAAACAAGCAATCCAGCAGTTGCACACCATACTCTCAACCCCCACACAAGTATCTTAACAACACAACCAACAAGATTCAATATTTTTCGATAATTGCTTAGCAAGCTTTTAACAACCAACTCTCTACAACTAGTATGAGCTTTAACATAGAAAGGAGAAGATGAAACTTACCTCTAGCCATAGAAATACTTCAAATCTGAAGTTTCTTCACTTGGACGAATCATACAAACTCACAACAAGAAGGGAAATACTATCTACAATAATCATGGGGGTTCTAGCATTGGATTCTCGTGTTTATCGTCGATCTTTAGTCTAGGGTCTTGGGAGAGCTCCTTGAGAGAGTCCATAAGTTCTTAGGGTATGAAAAATGGTATGAAGTAATATAAGGGTAAAGTTGGGAACTTAAAAGGAATACTACCACCTCATCTTGGGCACCCTAGCTCGGTGAGCTAAGCCCCAAGCGAGCAACAACCTCGCTATGGAGCTCACTTGATGAGTTCCCTTGGTTGTCTGTGTAGTTTCACAAAAATGTGAATATCTCTCTACTCCGACGTCATAACGATAAACGGGTTAATGCGTTGGAAACTATACTTGTAGACCTTAAATTTCATGGGTGGATCATCCCATGACTCTTAGTATATTGAGAGAAAACCTCATAGACATTTGACCCAAATTTCAGCGAACTAACAAGCGTAAATTGCGGTGACTTTTCCTAACTTTTGATTTACAACTTTCTTGACCTCAAGGCTTAATATAAAACTATTGTATGATCTAAATTCCTCATATTAAGACCTTATTATCATATTATACACTCCTAGCCTTATCCAAAAATTATGAGCTATTACGATCTACTTCCTTCGGCAAACATTGTCGAAACTTACTTAACACTCCAATGAACCTTTCTTAAACTTGTAGAGGGGTCTCACCATCTTTGAGCTTATGTAGGTTAACATTACGATGACGACGACGTACGAAATGTGAAGTATAACATGTTCTACATTAATAAGTAAGCTAATACAAACAAAAGGACTTAGTCCTTTAAACATTACAAAGATTCATCCCAAAATCAACCCCGCTCACAGTATCAAAATTCAAACATTATTACCCAAAAATAATATAACATACTAAATAATTATATCCTTAAGTTAATTTGAAAACTAAACATGTTTGGACCCTCAATTGCACGATTAAGTAAAAAGCCCGAATTCTAAACCCTAGGTTTTCCCACAATTTAAAATGGCTTCCAATGACAAATTAACTATCACAACATCATCATCTTTCATTAATCAACACCTGATTACAATTTTATATCCATCTAATCAATTAACAATCCTCAATTGATAATTCAAGTTCTCTTATTCTAGCATGGATACTTATGACGTCTTCTTCCCCAAATAGATACACTAGGATTAGAAGACTAAAATGATGAATAATAATGGAAAGGGATGAAAACCATACCTCCAATGAAGAACAATGATAGAAGACCCTATAATATCCCTCCACCGATCTCTAATACCAAGAGAATATTTTTGGGAAAGTGAAATTATTTTAGGGCATTTAATAATCTGATTCTGAACAGCAAGCGAAATTGGCTTCTCTAAGACGGGATCTCTTTAGCAGAAAAAGGGGTCGCCTAGGCGAGACATTTTATAATTTTGGATGTGCGTTGGGGAGGGAATGACTTCGTAGAGGCGGATCGCCTCTGTGAGAAGAAAGTCTCCAGAATCAAAAATCTCATAATCACACAAGGCTCACATCAGCGAGCCAACCTCCGCAGAAGCGGACCTGTAAAAGCGGCCAGAAGGTCGCTGGTGCGCACACCAGAAACCAGTAGCTATAGAACATAGCCAATTCTCTACTAGAACGCTCCCAGGATTCCTCGAATACAAAAAAATATGCTACTCTAAGATAAACAGTGCTACAAACTCGCTCACGCACTCGGATTTCTCATACGACCGTGCTAAGACATACTTTTCTATAAAATCACCCAAAACATCCAAATATCAGAATTTTACAAATAAAGACACAAAGTATATCAGAATGCCTCCAAAAGCTAACCATTGACTCGACTAAGTAACAAATGACCCTATGGAACTACCGAAGTGATGGAACTCGGAAATGAACTCATATACCGAAAAGTCAACTTTGGGTCAAGCTTATCATTTCTAAACTCTTTCATTTGGGTTTATCTTCCAAAAATCACATAAAGGTACCTCGAGATCCATGCTACTCATCCCCGTGCGTCACAAACCCCACATAAATTTTACCAGAAGAGTAATTTAGTTAGATAAGGGTGTTTAGCTAAAAAGTCCAAACATGTCTAAGATCCACCTCGATAGTCTGATGGCCACTATGGCCTGACTGGGAACCCCTCTACTCCAACTTAGAGAACTCATCTCTCTTTCTTACATGCAATCTAAGGGGAACATACTGCTCTAGAAACATCCGATAAAATCTGGTGCAAGATAGTAGTGGCAACCCCGCTGGTAGACAATGAACATAAGCCCACCACTATTGCTTCACATCACCCATAAGCTGAAGATCAACAAAACAAGATCCATGTGACTCAATAATACCCAAAGTATGGAGATTCCCATGGCTGCTCACTAGAAACTCATAAGAAAACTCCTCAGGCTGGCCATAGAATATGGGAGGCTTTATGTTGGAGATATGCTCCCATTTCTTTTTCATATAGTGGGTCATAACAGCTCATATAACCGGCTGGGGACCTAAATCTGGTGCCAGAATCTCATATATATGGGGTGTCGAAATAGCAGCAGGCTGAACCCCTGGAATACAGAACTAGAGAGTCTGACCCTCTCCCACTCGGGTTTGTGACCCACCTAGAGTAGTCAGATGAATGCTAGTATGGGAAAAACCATTAAGCAAACTCAATATCCTGACCATCTCTTCACCAAAATGCACATCCTGAGGCTCAATATCTGGCTCGGGAGACACTGATCTAGGAAGAGCCTAACTGGCTCCCTATGCTCCACCCCACAACGATATAGCTATTCAAGCTATACATCAGCCCCGACCATGACCTCTAGTACGACCGCGCACCACAGGAGCTGGTGTCAGTGCTTTCTCTTTTGCTGCATGAGCTCGAGTCCTCACCATCTATGAGAAAATAGGAAACAAGGATCATATACCAACTTGATCAATCTTAGCACGAAAAGAATGAAGAAAGTGAAGTTTTCTAAATGTCTCATAGCCTCTCGAAGATAAGTACGGATGTCTTCGCACCGATCTGCGAGACTATACTAGATATTGCTTTTGTATTTAAGATCATTTAACATAAAGCTCTGATACCAACTTTATCACCACCCCTTTTTGGCATTGTGGTGGCACCTACACTTTTCTCACTGGCAGGAAAACCACTTCCCAATTACTCAACACAATATAATAAGAAAAATAGAAAATAATAGAATAATTAATAAGACTGTATAATCATAGCATAAATATTGAAACAAGTCTGATACTAAGTTATTACAATCCCAAAATCTGGTCTGTAATACAAGAGCACTAAATCTGATAACAAGAGTCTAATAAGTCAGATAATGTCTCCCGAAATAACTTAAATACATAAGTAGAGATAAGAGCATCCAGGGCATGCTGAATGGAAGCATGCTCACCCCGAACACAGAAAATCCTCTAACTCAGACTCAGCTACGAAGTCCTGAACTGGTAGATGGCGTTGTATCTTCATCCAAAAAGAATACATAAAGTATAGAATGTGTACACAACGTATCCTCGTAGTAATCATAGATCAAAAACGACGAAAGATACGTAACAGAAATAAACTTCAAGTTGAGTCTCAAGTTATAAGTCACCTTATTCACATATGATTTCAATGAATCATATAAGTCACCTTGTTCACATAAGAATTCAATAACCAAAAATTTAGTTATTATGGAATCAATCAAACATATCCTTCATCATGAAGTCACTCAAGTTCCAATAATGAGTAAAAACCATGTTACAAATCAACAAGTAATCAATGTATAAATGAATCTATGATATGAATGCAACTAATGTAAATCAAACCCCGCACATAATTCCTCAATTCAAGGGACGAAGCAAAGATCCAAGAATGCCAATGGTGAACCTTAAACGCACAACTAGAAGCTTGAAAGTGTATTGAGTATGGAATGGCTTAGAAGACAATACGTGATTGTCTTGAAGAGTTGTATTTTATTCGGCCTTTTTGTGTTGGTCTTGACCGAAGACCTTGTCTTTAAATTCTTGTCTTTAAGTTCTTAGATTAACTAGTAGTTACTTAGGACATATTAAAGTTATGTAAGAACCCTTAGTTACACCTTAGTACACATTCAATGAGGGATGGTGACTAGGCCGAGAGAAGGTTCATCCATGTGACATGTACACGACAACAGGAAGTAAATTATCCATCTAGAAGTGTGGTCTTCAAAGTGAATGAACCGTGTATGGATTTCCTCAATGGGAAGACCTCAATACACGGTTTGGAGAAGCCGAATGGTTAGCCGAATTTTTCTCCTCACAATCAACCAAGGGGAAAGCATCTCAACACTATCCAAGGAACTCATTCAAGTACTAATTAATTCATGGAAGATATCAAAGAGGTTCTAGAAGCACATTGGATTTGTCCATGAAGCCCCTCGGTCGATGACCTTTCCCATCCCCCTTTCCCACTTAGTCGACTAAGAGTGTAGTTTATGTCTTTATGTTTCCTTTCTAGAAGGTTCCTTGATCAACTATAAAAGGATCCCTTAGGATATTCTATTAAGCGGTGTTCGTTGAATATAAAACTTGAGTGTTTACTCATCTTTGCTAAGTCTTTCAATCGAGGATTGTAAGTTCTTAGTTTATCCTCCGAGAGGGTAACTTGGTTCTCCATGAGAACCACCTACCTTTTCTAAGGTTTCGATCACCCTTGCTAGGTTAGTGTTGAGTATTGCGGGCAGCAAACCATAACCTAGTCCTTGTGAAATTGCTCACAACATCCTTGGAGCCCACACGAGCAATTAACTCCTCGTGTTACCATCCAAGAACACTATATCAACCTAATTGTGACTTGGCTTGTGTCTCAGATTGATTCAAACAATCTATTTTCCAATTACTTGTTTCTCCACATCTCTATCCCCCGCAACACTTCATAAACATCTCCACAAAAGGCCATTGTCCACACATATCCTTAGCCCCAAGCAAACACCACCAAACATATTAACGCCTCATCCAATCTCCCTTCTCGCATACCCTCACTGTCTCGATCAACTTCCGAGCCTTAACCGTCACTAAAACACTACATCCCCACCACCACAATATCCCTCACATCACCCGCAACCACCACCCAAATCGCCTTGTCCCGACTCCTCCCATACTCACCCGAAATTACCACCAAACATCCCATTGTCGGCCTTCCAAGTGACCGAGAAACCTCAATTTTTCCCTGCCATTTTGGGTTCTCACCAAGACCTGAACCACTTACCAACTCAAATCCCTTCGTACTTACATCAGCAACTGTCAGGTATCTTTTCACAATTGGTATACATACGTTCAAATTCTATGAAATGTAACCCATGGGGGACTCGCGCCGATCATATACCGCTCCTAGCCAGCCATTATTCTGCACACATATCTGACTAGAGCCAAGACCCCTTTGAAGTCATATCAATCATTTCCATCATCTCAATGTTACCGACCATCTCATAAAACATCTTTACCTTTCCGGTCTCATTAGACTCACAACATTTCCATACCACTCCACTTTTAATATCATCATAATCATGAGTGTATGAATGCAATGACTAGGAAAGTAATAAGGATCTTGGGAGGGTAGAGTGTACACAGACCTTACCTCTACCTTGGTAGTTAGAGCGGCTGTTTCCGAGAGACCCTCGGCTTAAGACAAAGAACAAATCCAAGCAAGTAAGACACACAAAGTGCGTAAGTCATGAAAGCGCATTCTGAAAAAGAAAGAAATAAAAAGAAGCAATAGCTAATGCAAGTAAATAAGGCAAACAAAATACACATAGTAGTATAAATCAAACGATAAGGGACTATAAGGCAATATGATAGGTTAAGCGAGCCTACAATAATAATACTACAACTACCAATTTGTAAGCGTAGGTAGGACTACGTTGGACTACCTACTATCCTTCTACCCTAATACATGTCTTCTATAACCCTCTATTTAAGGTCATGTCCTCAGTGAGTTGCACCTGCGTCATATCCCGTTTAATGACCTCTCCCTAATACTTCCTCGGTCTACCTCGCCCCTCATGTACCCGTCCATAGCCAATCTTTTACACCTCCGCACTGGTGCATTTATGTCTCTCCTATGCATGTGTTCGAACCATCTCAACCTAGCTTCTCGCATCTTATCCTCCACCGAGGTCACTCCCACTCTGTGTCTGATATCATCATTTCTAATTCTATCCCTCTTTGTATGCCCACACATCCATCTTAGCATCCTCATCTCCGCAACTTTCATCTTTTGGGTGTGCGAAGTCTTGACCGGTCAACACTCCGCCCCATACAACATAGTCGGTCTAACTACCACCCTATAGAACTTGTCTTTAAGTTTTGGTAGCACCTTTTTATCGTACAATACTCCAGATGCGAGCCTCTATTTCATCCACCCTGACCCAATACGATGTGTGACATCATCATCAATCTCTATTCCCTTGGATAATAGACTTGAGGTACTTGAAGCTCCCTTTCTTTGGAATGACCTGGGTACCAAGCCTCACCTTCACGCCTGTCTCAAGACCTGCCTCACCTCACCTCTCTCTCTCTCTCTATATATATATATATATATATATATATATATAATAGGAGAGGTGCAAGCAACATGGTTAAACCAAGTCGCAAACTAATAACAAGCTACTTGGCAATTTTAAGACAATATCATCTAAGTTATGTAATAACTAATAATTATTTATCAATTTAATATTCACTATATTATATTTTAAAGAATAGAAAAGGATAAACATCAAAATATATTCAAAATTCAAAATTTAGTGTAGAGATATAACTAAACCCAAGAATACATATCTACCGTACTTTGATGTGAAATTTGAAATTTAATATTCTTTGAACTTAAGCAGTTCAAATGTGTTTCAATAAGTAATTAAAGAGTATTTGCTGAATAAGGAAAAAATAATGACAAAATAAATATGTATTTCACCTACAATACTGTATCAATATTATATTATCTATATAATATTACAATTAAGGTAGTCTAATATGAGGTTAAGACAAGTGACAATTTATTACATATATACTTAGGTATATTAGTGAGTTACACTAACGAGTTTGTTATGAATTAAATAAAGTGATATTAATTAACTAGAGCAAATTGAAAACAAATATAGCACAGGGACATTCTTATACATGTACCTTTTTTATTTTTGAATTGTTAATTAACGGAAAGAAAAGAAAAATAATGAATGGAAGTTAATCCTAAAAATAAAGATGGAGATATTATAGGCAGATACTACTCCTACAGTTCTACTACTGTACTAACTAATTATAGAGATAAATATGAAGATATCCGCAAAAATTTTAATGAAAACTAAAGCAAAACAACACTTATCCAAACTTTGAATTAGAAAAGAAAATTTCAAATATTAACCGTGTGTTTATTTTATTGAATTAAAAAAAAAGAACTCTAAGTGAGTGCTATATAAAGAGGGGTGAACGAATGGCAACTATGCTACTGATGGAGAAACGTTATTTATCTGAAAATGGGATGAAACATCCTTGAAGGAAGGTTTCCGTGTCTCTTCTCATTGATTTAGAATGCTTAATATACATAGATACAAGCATATGTTATGGCTACATGTTAGGACAGGATTTGGGGATATGTTGGGCTGATTTACAGGGATAGAGATTGGGGATATCTTGACTGATTTACAGGGATATTAATCTAATCAAGTGTAACTTATTTGATTACAAGAGTATTTACATATATTCTATTACACCCCGCAGTCGAAGCGGGAGGTTCTCGTATGCTGAGACTGGCTAGAAAATCATCAAAGAGTATGCGTGGAAGCCCTTTAGTGAATATGTCGGTAATCTGATAGCGGGACGGGACGTGTAGGACCCGAACTTCACCTCGTGCAACTTTCTCCCGGACGAAGTGAATGTCCATCTCAATGTGTTTAGTGCGCTGGGTTACCTGAAAGATATCACACTCATATTGTCACAGTATACCAATGTAGCTTTCTGAATCGGACGATGTAGCTCTAGAAGAAGATTCCGTATCCAGCAAGATTCGGAGACAACATTAGCCACTCTTCTATATTCAGCTTCGGCACTGGAACGAGATAAAGTGGGTTGTCGTTTGGATGACCATGAAATCAAGTTATCTCCGAAAAATACACAATAACCGGAGGTGGAACGCCTAGTATCTGGGCAACCACCCCAGTCTGCATCTGTATAAGAGGTGAGTTTTGTAACCGAAGATTTATATAAGTGTAGACCAAATTCAATTGTGCCCTGTATATACCGTAGAATGCGTTTGAGAGCATTCATGTGCTCCTCCTTTGGATTGTGCATGTGAAGACAGACATGTTGCACTGCATAAGAGATATCTGGCCTAATAAATGTAAGATACTGCAGTGCACCTGCAAGGCGACGATACTTGGTGGGATCAGCATAAGGAGCATCAGCTGATGCGCTTAACTTCGATTTGGTATCAACTAGTGTAGAGCACGTTTTACAGTTAGCCATGCCGGCTCTCTCAAGAATTTCTTCAGCATACTTCTTCTGTGAGGGAAACAATCCATCCGAATGTGTTTTCTTAGTGGTAAACCGTACAATTCATATCGATAAATAATTGTTTTTTCTTAATGGTAAACAATCATAAAGAAACTATTCCTAGAGTTTAGTGTTATGAATGAAAAATTGAATATTATTCTCTCTTAAATTATCCCAAAACTGAAAGGTGTATAGAAAGTAAAGATATTAAATCAAGTAACAAGCTAATAATAAAAGGCGAGGCAACAATTCTTTTCAATATTAATAGGCAATATAGTAAAATTAAGTGAGGTTAGTTTTTCAATTGTAATTAAAATGTTTTAAAACTAGTTAGTATGATTTGCTTGGAAATTGGAATTGAAAGATTATATTAAGTTTGAATTATTAAAAGATAAAATTATGTTCCTATGTCATACCATATTTAACATATAAATATAGAAGTCAACTAATTAGGAGTTACTTTTTTATTATCATAACCTTTTAAAAATATGTCAATGAGATATGATAAAAATATTATTTTCCATATAAACACGTCCAAAATAATTGCAATCGTAACATGATATTTAAATTTTCAATAAAAACTTTTTATTTAAGTAGACATCATTGATGAAGTTTAATTCAGTATATTAATAGCTATAGTTATTATTTCATAAATTTTATTATATATATAAAACAAATAAGTTAATACTGTTTTACAATTGATTTTCTTTAAGATCCGTATCGCGCGGGTACTAACTAGTTGAAAGTAAAGAAGAATCTATACAAAACTTAAATGGATATCAAACTTGAATTAAATAAAAACGTATAGAAATTTGTTAGTAAGAATATGTAAACATGTTTGAAATCACGTTAATCATAAAATTAAATGCCATCGGGTATTTCTGATTTGGCTCAATATTAACTGGGTATTGTGTTTCCGTTTTGTTTTCATCTATCGTTGAAAAAGTAGTGCCAAGCTTCACGTTAGTTGAAATCATTCACTGTTAAATATCTGCTACAAGGAAATGATTTTGGTAATTGGGTTCTTAATGGGCTGGAGTTGGTGCAATAATTTGACTAGGAAATTGGAAAAGTATATGCATTTCTTTTACAAACTAAAGAATACGATAAACCTTAACATCAGAACATATATTAGTACTACGGAAAAGTGTCAAAAATATCTCTGAACTTTTAAATATTATTTATTTGTACTCTTTATTATATTTTTCGTTCAATTGTGTCTCTACCATTATACTTCGATGCTGATTTATCCTTAATTTAAACGGATTGACACGTATCTGCCTCACAATAAAATAATTGATCCCCAATTTAATTAACCGATTTAAATAAACACGTCCCGAATTTTAACCCACTACCCGACCCAATTGCAAAACTGCGTCATCTTCGTCATCTCTTCAAAATTCTGCACCACAATTTCTGTATTGTTATGAAATAATAATAAAGCTAGAACAAGAATATTGTTGAGAAAGAGAGAAGAGAGGAGAGTTCTTATTTCTCTTGAGGGATGAAATACAATGAGGGGAACATCTCTATTTATAGGAGAAAATTGACTTGGTCCCAAAGTTATTAGTCCTAATATTTCTCCAAAAGATAGACATCCACAATATATGATAATATCTATAACACTTCCCTTTGGATGTCTATTTTGATAGATAATATGCCTAATTAAAATCTTACTAGAAAAAATTCAATGGAAAATTTTTTAGTGAAGGAATAGTACACATTTTGATTGCCTCACTAAAAACCTTACAAGAAAAACTCATTGGGACAAAACCTTATACGAAAAGAAAAAAAGAGTACAACATGTATTAACTCCCCCTGGTGAGAACTTCAGTCCAAATGCTTGAGTCTTCACATTCCAATCTTGTGCCCCATCTCCTCAAAAATTGCAGTTGGTAGAGACTTAGTGAACAAATTAGCCATATTATCATTTGAATGAATCTGTTGCACGTTGATATCATCATTTTTTTGGAGCTCGTGTGTGAAGAACAACTTGGTGGAATGAGTTTTGCTCTATCTCCTTTTATGAATTCTCCCTAGCAATGCATGTTGCATTATCTTCATATAAGGTTGTAGGTATTTTATCACATTTCAAACAACATTTATTTCCAAGCGATTCAAATTAGTCCTAACATCAATTGGATTTATTGATATTTCTTCATTTTCTTGAGTTTGCGGCTCATTGATTTCTTCAAGAATATCAAGATTGATCAAATCTTGTATTTCTTTATGAGATTCTTTCTTAGTGTCATCTTGACCATTCATTTTTCTTTTTCTAGGATTCCGATCCTTAGAACCCAATGGTTTATCATGCTTCAAGCGTGCTTTGGACTCATTTGTTATGACACTAGTAGATAGTCCTACATGGACATCAATCTGAATTGGGACATTCTCTACAGGAATATGTGATTTGATAATCCTTTTCAAATATGTAAATGCGTCTGACATTTGATTTGTTATTTTCTGCAAGTAAATAATCTTTTGGACCTCTTGCTCACAAAGAGAAGCACGCGGTCAAGATGAGACAATGATGGATTATTCCACAAAAGTTCCCTTTTTATTTCATTATTCTCTCCCTCTAATTTTGGAAAAATTATCTCATCAAATCGACAATATGCAATTGATATTATTTCAGTATCTCCATATAAGGAAGAAATTATATCATGCTCATAGTTATAGAAAGATAAATAAATGCATCAATTGAACAAATATATGGTACTTCAGGACCAATCTAATTTTCTCTTTTCAACTTCTTTTAGCAGGTAGTCTACTGCTTTTCGAAAACTCTTCAAAAGTTCCAATAATATTCAAGTCATCAACTTGCACAACATTATGAAAGATTTTGAATATCATAAAGGAATAAGGATAAACAGAGTCATCTTTGTACCCCTCATCAATAAATATTTATTAAGGTGATTTCATTACATCAACCTTAGTTCATTTAATCCGTTTAAGGATTACAAACAAGTTTTTCAATAAATTGTATATGCTTCAGGCATTTTGAATCCTTCAAAAAAAAATATAAATCTTGTCACGTAAGTCATATAGACTGAGACAATTTTAATTTAGTGTTTAATTTACATGACATCTTCTGATATCAGGACTGCAGGAGAAATAAGAACTCTCCTCTCTTCTCTCTTTCTCAACAATATTTTTGTTCTAGCTTTATTATTATTTCATAAAACATTATCAGCACGAGATTCTAATCAACTGAGGAATTAAACAATATCATAAACGAAATATTTGCAGACTGCTACCAATCGTTCCACAGGTATCTCGTAGCTCTTTGCCCAGTTATTTAATATACGTAGATATATAGATTGCTAATTTAAAAGCTAGCTATCAAGCTTACTGGATTACACCATGCAGTGATAAAGGATGCGAAAGCTAATTTCTGGCCAATGATTAAAAAAAGAGGAAGGAAAATCTACTTAAATAGCATAAGCTTTTCTCTGGTAATTAAATTTGCTCTCTGAGAGCAATATCGTCAAACGGACCCAAGTATTATTTTAATAGTAATTTCATAATTTACTTTAACTATTAGGGCACAATCACCAGAAGTGGCGTACTTTGTATATCTATCTATTGTGACCAAATTAATTAGCTATCGGGAGTAATAGTAATATTTATTTATATTTATGGCATCAGAAAGTTGCAATATTTTTGTACGCTTGTTATGATTAATTTTATGTCCATAACCACCAAAAGTGGTAATATATTTCATGCCTTCATTAATCACTAGGAGTGATAATATTTTTTTAGGCTTGTGATTGCAATTGAAGATATGTTAGAGAAAAATACTCTACATTATATGGATACATTGATTTGCTCCTGAAGTAGCTATTGGAAATTTACTAATGTGAAATTAAGTATATCCCATTATTTATGACTCAAACACTTGGGGCCCCGCTCGTCGGAAACGCCGTTTCCACACACGTGCACACGTAGTGCCAAGTATCGCAAATTTCATTAGTGAAAGAGATATTGGTACGTATGTAATACGTTTGAGACATAGAATGATGGACGGTTATTGGCCAAATGACAAAGTATTCCACGTTGGTAAACGAAGGAAGAAGTGTACGAAGTGGAAGATGAAACGAGTCGGAAATCACCGCCGCGCAGCCCTGTCGGGGCCGATGCGCCGGAACGTCGCGATGCCTCCCAGGGAGCGTCGCAGCGCTAATTGGGTCTTCAGTTACTGGAGCCGCGGTGCCACGGCGCGAATTCATAGAGCCGTGGCGCTTCGGAGGAATAATGCTGCGACGGAAAGTTGGAAAGTTCTGACCTTTGGACTGGTTTTGGAGCATTGAATCTCCATTACTTGGCACATGAATTCAGCCATTATTTGGCTTAGTGTAACCCCTCAATAAGTGTCATTACATTGGCTATTGAAGGCCATTAGTTGGCTAGTTGAGGGGTCTTCTCCTTACACTATAAATTGAGGCATTTGGCTTAATTGTTGACAACACTAAGAAAAATACTACAGAACTTCTGAATTCATCTTCTTCCTCTCTAGCAAGTTTACTATACTCAAAGTTCTTCAAGAGTAACACTTGAGTTTCCTTTGCTCAATTGTTAAGTTGTTGTTGTATCTTGGGAGACTATTTCCCTACTACGTAAAAGGAGATATACGGGGGAATCTTATCTTAAAGACAGAGTGCCATCACTCGACTCAGCAAATCACACAAGGAGTTTGTTTCATTCTTCATTTCCAGTTTTGTTGTAATATTTAGTTTATCCTTTCTAGCAATTGTAATACTTACTTACTTCCCGTTCCATGCAATTGTTGTATCCCACAATTTTAAGACAAGATTTGTTGTAAGTGCTTAGAAAGATGATTGGAAGAGAACAACTCGCTTCTGATTCTGCTGCTGCTGCTACTCAAGGCAACCCCTCTACCTTCCCCACTTCTCAAGGCACACCCAATGCCTTTCCGGCTGCTCAAGGCTCATCCAACGCCTTTTCTGCTGCTCAAGGGAATGTTGTCGTTCCTCCACCCGGTGGATTCCACCATGAACGCCCTGAAATGTTCATGGGCTCCAATTTCAAGAGATGGCAACAAAAGATGTTATTTTATCTGACTGTTATGGGAATGGCTCATTTCCTAACAGAAGATCCTCCACAAGATGCATATGAAATGGACCCTTCGATTACTGAAACAGCTGAAGGGGGCCAAGGTATCCAAGTCATTAATGGCATGAAGATGATTCTTGATGCATGGAGTCATAGTGATTTTATGTGTAAGAACTATATTTTGAGCTGCTTGTCAGACCCTCTCTACACGGTGTATTGCACCGTAGGCACTGCCAAAGAGTTATGGGAGAAGCTGCAAAAAAAGTACAACGCACAAGATGCAGGTACTAAGAAATTCATCGTTGGGAAATTCCTGAAATTTCAAATGGTGGATAGCAAGACAGTGATGTCCCAAGTCCAGGAATTCCAAATTATTTTACATCACCTGGATTTGGAAGGTATGAAACCAAATGAGCAGTTTTTGGTTGCATCGCTGATTGAAAAGTTACCTCCCTCGTGGAATGAGTTTATGAGTTACTTAAAACTCAAAACAAAGGAAATGACATTTGAAGAACTTATTATCAAACTCCAGATTCAGGAAGATAATAAGAAGGCCTTGCCTAGGGGTAAACAACCCGCTGAGGCAAAGGCAAATATGGTTGAGGCCAAAGAGAACCCAAGAAAGAAGCGCAAGTTCCAGAAAGACGGCAAGACCCAAGCAGCGAAGAAGTTCAAAGGAAACTGTCACCACTGTGGGAAACCTGGTCACATTATCAAGGACTGTCGTAAGCTCAAAACCGAGCAACAAGAGAATGCCAAGGCCAAAGGCAAGGCTCAGGCTAACGTCGTCAAAGACAGACTTCTGGATGACATGATTGAGGAGTTCTCAGCGGTGGTGCTTGAATAAAACCTTGTTGAGAATTCCATACAGTGGTGGATGGACACAGGTGCTACAAGACACATCTGTTCCAATAGAGATGTCTTCTCCACTTATACACCAGTTACTAACAACAAGCTGTTCATGGGTAACAACGCTTCCTCGACGTGCTTGGGGGTAGGAAAGGTAGTCCTGAAGATGACTTCTAGAAAGGAGCTCACTCTGAAGGAGGTGATGCATGTTCCTGAGATTAGGAGAAATTTAATTTCATGTCATTTATTGGTTAATGTTGGTTTTAGGCTAGTATTTGAGTCCAATAAGTTTGTAATCACTAAGAATGGAACCTTTGTGGGAAGAGGCTTCATCTGTAAAGGCCTCTTCAAGGTTAACGCCATATCTGTAATACGTGCAAGCAATAATATTGAAGTTTTTTCTTACTTGCTTGAGTCATCTAATTTGTGGCATCATAGATTAGGACACGTTAACTACAAGTCCATCCAAAGGTTGGTTAAGTTGGAGTTGTTGCCGTCTATCGATGTAAACCCTCAACATAGGTGTGAGGTGTGCGTAGAGGCAAAACTCACAAAGCTTTATTTTCAATTCGTCAAAAGGAATACCGCTTCTCTAGAACTTATTCACACAGATATATGTGATTTGAAGTTTGCACAAACTAGGGGAGGAAACAAGTACTTTGTGACATTCATTGATGATAGCACAAGGTATTGTTACATTTACTTGTTGAAAAGTAAAGATGAAGCCTTTGAAGCATTCCGACGTTACAAAGTAGAAGTTGAGAACCAACTAAGCATGCGGATTAAATCCATTCGTAGCGATAGAGGGAGAGAATACGTAGCGCCATTTGAGAAATATTGTGCCCAATCAGGCATTGTTCATCAAACGACGGCTCCATACTCACCTCAGTCGAACGGTGTGGCGGAACGTAAGAAACGCACATTGAAGAAAATGATGAATGCCTTGCTCATCAATTCCGGTCTTCCCCAAAACATGTGTGGAGAAGCCGTCCTTACCGCTAATACGATTTTTAACAGAGTTCCATATAAGGGTAAGGTCAAAACTCCATATGAATCATGGAAAGGAAAGAAACCCACCTATAAATTTTAAAGGTGTGGGGTTGTTTGGCAAAGGTCGAAGTACCCAAGCCAAAGCAGGTCAAGATTGGGCTTAAGACTGTAGATTGCATTTTCATCGGATATGCAAATAACAGTAGTGCTTATCGCTTCTTAGTGCATAAGTCAGATATTCCAGATATCCACGCGTGCAATCATGGAATCAAGGAATGCTCAATTCTTTGAAGATACTTTTCCTAGAAAGGAAAAAGACATAACCTCTCGCAAACGAAGTTATGAACAAAGATCTCAGGTATCGGGAGTCGTTGACTTCCCGAATCTAGGTGGTTCAGATCTAGTGGACTTCGAAGTGGCTAGATATCCGGAATCTAGTGTTTCAGATTCTCATAACTTGGAGACTCCAGAGATGGAACCAAGGTGAAGTAAAAGGGCCAGGAAGGATAAATCCTTCGGTCCTGACTTTGTAGCTTATATGGTTGATGACGAACCAAGGACAATTGCTGAAGCTTTGTCAACTCCAGAGGCACCGCTCTGGAAAGAATCTATTGAGAGTGAAATAGACTTCATCCTGTGTAACTATACTTGGGAGTTGGTTGATATTCCTCCGGGAAATAAACCATTGGGTTGTAAGTGGATACTCAAACGGAAGTATAAAGCAGATGGGTCTATAGATAAGTACAAGGCTAGGTTGGTAGTCAAGGGCTATCGACAGAAAGAAGGCCTTGACTATTTTGACACGTACTCCCCGGTGTCTAGGATGACGTCCATACGAGTATTCATTGCGATCGCAGCGTTACGTGACCTTGAGATACATCAAATGGATGTCAAGACAGCCTTTCTAAATGGTGATTTGGAAGAAGAAATTTATATGGAATAACCCGAGGGGTATGCGGTTCCAGGGAAGAGAAGAAAGTCTGTGGGCTTGTCAAATCTTTGTACGGGCTGAAACAAGCCCCGAAGTAATGGCACAAAAAATTTGATAGTACTCTACTATCAAAGGGTTTCGCCATTAATGAATGTGACAAATGTGTCTACATGAAAGGTAACTCTGACTCGTTCATCATGATATGCATGTACGTAGATGACATGTTGATCACAAGGAGCAGTCCTAGCTTGATTCTAGAGACTAAAAACATATTGAAATAATGCTTCGACATAAAGGATATGGGTATCACAAATGTCATCTTAGGGATAAATATCTCTAAGACGTCTGACGGGCTAGTCTTATCTCAGTCTCACTACATGGAGGATATGTTGAGAAAGTTCAAGATGTTTGACAATTCACCAATGAAGTCACCAATGGATAGAAATCAAAAACTTGATAAAAATTGTGGTGCACCCGTATGCCAGGAGCAATATGCACAGGTGATTGGTAGTTTGATGTATATAACAAACTGCACCTGACCTGATATTGCTTATGCAGTCAACAAGTTGGCTAGGTTTACCCATAATCCGAGTAATGATCATTGGAAGGCATTGAATCGGGTACTACGATACCTGAAATACACGCTAACTTATGGGTTGCATTATTCGAGATATCCAGCTGTACTAGAGGGGTACAGTAATGCAAACTGGATATCTGATATAGAGAACACCAAGTCCACCAGTGGGTATGTTTATAATTGGTGGTGGGGCTGTGTCTTGGAAATCCTCTAAGCAAACTTGCATCGCCCAATCCACATTGGAATCGGAGTTTATCGCTTTAGACAAAGTAGGAGAAGAAGTTGAGTGGCTTCATGACTTCTTAGAAGATGTTTCTTGTTGGGACAAACCCGTACCTTCTTTAATGATCCACTGCGATAGTCAGTCGGTTCTAGGAAGGTCACGGAGTTGTATGTACAACGACAAGTCTCGTTATATTCGACGGAGATATAAGACTGTTAGGCAGCAGATCACCACGGTTATAATATCCATTTATTACATAAAATCAAAGGATAATATAGCAGACCCACTGACAAAGGGCTTACCCAAAGATCAGATGTTCTGCATGTCTAGGGGAATGGGCTTAAAACCCAAGGTATAAGGACCAATACGGTGGTAACCCAACCTTACTGACTGGAGATCCCAGGAATCAGGTTCAATGGGAAAACTAAACTGTAAAGGTTTAGTTGAGCTCTTCGGTGGATGCATGAGCACTTCGGATAGTGATTTCTGTAAAGAAACACCAAATACAAATTCGTTCCCGCGATAGACTATAAGTGCTATCTGTAGTATGGGTAAAGGTTAAGTTTCCAAGACCTTTAATGATCCTCACCGGTTGAGGTTAGGTTTGGGGAAACTTTTAATGGTTTCTAACAGTTGTAAAGTGGGGTATAGCAGGATACCTTGTAGGAGACCACCTATTTAAGTGCGAGGACATGCCGCCTCAAATGAACGCACTTAAGAATCCAAGAAGTGTCCACGGCCACAACGGATAAAACATTATGAAGAACAGAGTAAGAAAAGTTGTTGTGTTGGTACCATTGACTGGCTTACACTAAACACTGACGGTTCAAGACATCATATTCACCGCGAAGTAAGTAAGTCCGATGGTATTCAACTATGGAAGGTTCAAAGAGGAAGCTACCTATCCAGATGCAACATCGGTCTGCTGAAAGATTGCTGGAAAAGACACCATGTGTGTGCGCCAAAATCTCTTTCAAAAGGGGATTGTTGAAAATTTACTAATATGAAATTAAGTATATCCCATTATTTATGACTCAAACACTTGGGGGCCCGCTCATCAGAAATGTCGTTTCCACACACGTGCACACGTAGTGCCAAGTATCGCAAATTTCATTAGTCAAAGAGATATTGGTACGTATGTAATACGTTTGAGACATAGAATGGTGGACGGTTATTGGCCAAATGACAAATTATTCCACGTTGGTAAAAGAAGGAAGAAGTGTAAGATGAAACGAGTCGGAAATCGCCACAGAGCCGTGAAGTGCCGCGGCGCAGCCACATCGGAGTCGAGGTGTTAGAGCGTCGCGACGCTAATTGGGTCTTCAGTTACTGGAGTCATGGTGCTAATTCACATAGCCGTGACGCTTCGGAGGCATAATGCTGCGACGGAAAGTTGGAAAGTTCTGACCTTTGGGTTGGTTTTGGAGCATTGAATCTCCATTACTTGGCACATGAATTCAGCCATTATTTGGCTGAATGTAATACCTCAATAAGTGTCATTACATTGGCTATTGAAGGTCATTAGTTGGCTAGTTGAGGGGTCTTCTCCTTACACTATAAATTGAGGCCTTTGGCTCAATTGTTGACAACACTAAGAAAAATACTACAGAATTTCTGAATTCGTCTTCTTCCTCTCTAGCAAGTTTACTATACTCAAAGTTCTTCAAGAGTAACACTTGAGTTTCCTTTGCTCAATTGTTAAGTTGCTATTGTATCTTGAAAGACTATTTCCCGACTACGTAAAAGGAGATATACGGGGGAATCTTGTCTTAAAGACAGAATGCCATCACTCGACTCAGCAAATCACACAAGGAGTTTGTTTCATTCTTGATTTCCAGTTTTGTTGTAATCTTTAGTTTATCCTTTCTAGCAATTGTAATATTTACTTACTTCCCGTTACCTGCAATTGTTGTATCCCACAGTAGCAACATCTTAATAAAGGTAGAGATGATTTTATATGTATTTTGATGGTCTAGAATATTAGTATGATTTTTGACAAACAGAAAAATGTTTGAGAAATATATTGAAGCGGTGTTTTCTTGTGGTTGAGTGAAATAATGATCTATTAAAATTTATGTATAAAGCGCATCTAAATGACCAGGTTTCATTCCCCTAAGTAAATGAATAAATACCACAACACACCTCCTGCAGAGATTGAATAACAAATGATATAAATGTTATTTTGTGGTATGAAGGTCATTGTTCCATGTACATGTCGCACGTCAAATCATCTTGAAAACTTTTATTATGTATCATTCTAAGGAAAAAAAGATACAAATTGTGTAGAATACTATCTACTATAACCACATTGATATATTATGGTTACTGTCACAGCTTTGATGATAAATATTCGAATGTTAATGGTATTCTTCCTGAAGGAGATGTCTAAAATAGTAAAGTTTAGAACTTACTTTTCATCATCTATAAATAGTATTGTCTTTAAATGTCCATTTAATTACTATTTATTTCATGTTACCAGCAGTGTCTAACTATAATTTCTTTTATGATACATGTAGTATCTAAGAAATATTTGGTTGTACAAAATTAATGATCAAGTGCTCCAGAAGAGCTAACTATCTATCTAGAAGATCATGACACTAATAGTGTCCAAACAATATGTGTGATTATGGAGTATAAATTAGAAGCTCCTGAAGAGCTTATATACTACTATGTAATTCGTTCTAAATTGTAATATACGGAGGTGTTATGATCGAAACACAAGTTGTAATAAATTCGAAGTTTACTCAAGTAAATAGGATATCATATTGAAGTTATAATTAATCGGATGATTAAATATCTTCAAAATCATAGTGCGTAAGAAATATGTATGTGAATGATTACCCTCTTTATTCTCCAAATTGTACTACACAAATATAAGCATGATGAAATCATATGTCACGGTAAACGAAGTTTATTGGTACACAAAAATAATTCATGTCATAGTAAACCAGAAGTTTACTAAAACAAATAGCACATAGCGTGGTAAACTCGAAGTTTACTAGTATAAATAATTTTATTAGTCGGTATGAGTGATGTGTCCATCCCGATTAAAATATGATGTGCAGATTGAGAACTTGACATATATTGAAGAACTAGAAGATTCGTCAAAAAAATATTTTTTTTGCTTGTACTCATGATAAGTTGATTATACTAGCTAATGTTGGGATTGAATTCCCTAAATTCTGGAAAATATAAAAAGTGAATAAGGACCCGTTCACCTGCAATGTGATGTCTTAAATAGAAGCATTTATGAGACGGTCACATGTGCATTTATTGTCAACCTACAGTTTGACATTTACGAAGTTGCTTGCTCAAAATAATTGAGTTGAGAGCACAATTTTCAGATTATTTAATCAAGACAATTCATCTTGATAATGTTGGTTGATATTCAACATGGTTTAGCGTTGAATGTATTTCAGCAGATAGCTAAACCATTGCTTATGAGCATAAAGCTTCATGTGTTGGTCTGAGATATGATATATTGCATACAACGACGTTTGTATGCTTCATACCACTAAATTATGATAAATTCTCCCCTCATAATTGGTTCAAGGTCAAGAACCAAACTAATATTTTTTGTTGTGCAGTATATGATTAATGAATCTACCACGATGCACATAGATGGATTCCCCAAAGAAGGTAGAAATGTATGTTAGTTTTTCTAACATAAGAGGGGAGAGAATAAACATCTAAGAAATATGTTGTGAATTATCATCAGTATGATCCTCGTTCAAACGATAATTCAAGTCAAATGCTAGAAGCATTTACTGACCCAACTATTTCATATTTCAGCTGCAAGATGTTCCTAAATGTCCCTGAAGGACAGGGTTTACAACATGCGTAAAGCATGGTATACAAATCGATTTCAAATGCAATAATTCTTGAAAAATGAGATGAGAAAATGATGGTAGTGGATTTCGAATTCAATAAGTTTTGGGGGCATTTGAATCGGGTAGTGGGTTAAAATTCGGGACGAGTTTAATTAAATCGGGTTAAATTAAATTAGGGATAGGTTATTTTATTGTGAAGCTGACATGTGTCAGTCCATCTAAATTAAGGGCAAATCAGCACCGAAGTATGACGGTAGGGTACAATTGGACGAAAAGTATAACGAAGAGTATGAATAAACAATATTTAAAAGTTCAGGGATAACTTTAACCTTTTCCGTTAGTATTATTAGTCTTGGTAAAGAAAACGTATTCCACTAAATTTCTACCCCCACGACCTTATATTTTTTCACGAATTTGTAGCTTACTGCGTAGGCCGTCAAAAATGGGTCTTTTACTTGTAGATCCCATCAACATGTAAATATGCTCATAAAATAAGGTGCTCGCTGCAGTCAATCTACGGATTACAAATTATAGAGTTTCAAAATCTATGAATCAGCGAGATCTAATATGATTATATGAAAGCCTTCATCTTCAACTAATGCTTCCCCGTGAATCTCATGGAGTGATTTCAAAAAATAGATGAGCAGTATATCCAACAACAAAACCAATTGTAAGAAGCGTTTCAGGCTTTAATATTTAAGTTAAGCTCGGAAATCACCATGAAAATTGATCACCATATGATATGAATACTGAAACAATGTTGTTGACGATATTATAGCCGAAGAATTAGAGTAAATACTTTGAGCAAAACAGGTAACACTAGTGAGGCTAATAAGATACCTGCTATAAGCAATCACTGCAGATCTCATGTAATCAAATTCATAAAATGTTAGCCAATGAAATGGCAGTGATAGAGAACATATCACATACCCTGATCGATTATATAAGAGTTTCCAATGGGGTTCATAACGATTTTGAACTACTCCTCCAACCATGTCTTAAGGCTTTGGATTGAAAGCTCAGATATTTGACACATACATATCAGATAGTTAGGCAAATTCCAGTCATTCTTGACCAAGCTCATAGACATCCCTTCTTATAGTACAATATTTGAACATTTATGCAGGCTTAACAAGTTAGCACCAATGATTTTAAATAATAAACGCAAGACATGAAGTGCATGCACCAAAAGATGTTTCACAAGGAACATTATGAGAGAATTCCAAATTTCGAATACTTGTATCATAAATCAAGGATTAGGTTAAACCATTGACATCACCAACTACAGTAACATTTGCTTCCACAATGCAGCAGTCCTCAACAAGGTAGCCTTTTTTTGGATTCTTGAATTCATGTAGCAACATGAATGCTATCAAACCCCAATCGACTTCAGTAGCTGAAAACCAATGTGAATAATCTGCAAAAGAACGCAATCCAAAAAAGATTCTATTCAATTCATATATCCAGTTACTTAATAAACGACAAAAACTTAATTAGTTCCATTAAACAATTGTTAGCTATTTGCTACATGGAACTGATCAATCCTTACAAAAATTTGAGTGAAGTGAGTAAAAACATTTAATCAAACCAACCCTGAAAACAAGTACTTTACTTTTTTGAACAAAAATAGGGACCTCGTGGAAGTTCCTCCAAGAGAAACTTAAACAATGTCTATATAGATAACGCAAACGGGCAAGATCAAATACCTAAAAAGACTATAACATAAAACATAGTTTTAAACTTTCCAAAAAAAAAAAACGTAACGGAAATTGTACATGTAAAGCATCGTTCATAATACCAAAGTATGTCATTATAAAATACTACACTTGTTGTGGTTATCTTTTCACTATGTTCACATGCTTTGCAAATGTTTTGTAAGTATCCCTTTGGATTTCTTTCCGTTGAACTAAAAAAACACTCCCATGTAGCAAACTTAAAGGATTATACGTGCTCAGAATAATATAACATGGACGAAAACAGATCCACCCTAATGTTTAAAAGACCATTTTGTAAAGGCTCACATAAAAAATACCATCAATTTGACCCATGTGTATGACTCCATCCACTTTAAAACAAGTATAAAGAAGACACACAAAAGATATAATGTACTTTATGAAAGTCCAATTTGCGCTAAAGATTGAAAATGGTTTAATTTATCATAGAAAGTTTACTTCTGTTAGCTAACTACATTTCCCCTTGATGACTTTGAATTACCTATGTTGTACATTATATGATAATCTATCTTTCTTTTAGATCTTTTTAATTACATGAGGATCAAAGGAAGTGAAGAGGGACATTGGAAAATGAACCCACACTTATTGTGCGCTTCCACATAGACATAACTGCAACAAATTAAGGAACAAAAGAGCGTACCACAACTACAAAGATGTGCACCACTAATCTGGTCTTTAACAGAAATGCTGAATGTTGCGTTGACCCTTTTTTGAAGATCAAAACTTTCAGCATCAACTGATACAAGGAAAATGGAGACGCTACGGCCCTTTTCATCAGGATGACTTGCAGGATAAAGCAAAAGCTTCCTACATCATCCAACATAACTAACTAATTTTATTTACTATATAAAGAGAAACATCGAATGGAAAATGTGAAAGAAGAATATATATGTTATGTATAAGAAGGAAAGAACAACATACCATTTGTAACCCCCAACACGAAATTCTTCTGAATACAATTTATCCTTTAATTTTGAGAATCCAAAGATCTGCCATTTGTGCTTATAAGACTTGGTCTCACTCAACGACACACATTCACCTACTCCGTGGTTCTTGATGACAGATACATCCACTCCAAAGATACAATTGTCATTAACAAGGTAACCCTTAGAGGGATCTCTGAATGTTTCATGAGATATACATTTTGAGACACCCCATTCAGTCTTGATATTGTGAAAACGTTGAGCAATTCCTGCAATAAAGTATTGTCTCAGAAAGTCCTTTCAGTATACATTAAGAATTTCCTATTTAAAATTGAAATGATCTATTTACATTTTTTTTTGACAAGTTAAAATCATGTATTTATTTTACTTTCATGTTTTGAAAACCTCAAAAGACTTCAAAGAGGAAAATTTCTGGAGCAAGGAAAACTATACCTCTCATTACAAGATACGTTCCATGAATTTGATCAAATATCAGAAAGCTAAATGTGGCATTCACCTCCCAACCAGCCAGTAAAGAGCTTGTCTTAGCAATGGCCAAGTATACAGAAATATGATCACACCCATCCGCACTTCCATCTCCATCAGGATAGATGATCATTTTCCTGTCCAAAATGCATGAACAGAAAAATTCATAACTACTTGGGAATATGCCGGATTCTTGGGAAAAAATCAGTCTGTTTCAAATTATTCATACATCTACTTCATTTAGATAAACATATTACTGATATACCTACTCTATGCCAATTTGTTAGGCACTATTTCCTCCTTTTTTGTCAGTCCTACAAAGCTTGGCAAGTTTCTATTATTTTTTGAATCAGTAAGCACCTTTTTATATTTAGTAACCAGTTAACTTTGATATTCCAATTTTACCATTGACATGATCGTTGTAAGCCTAGATGAATACAAACAAAAAATTATTTGGCACAGCAGTACTTTTGAAATGTTATTATGATATCTATCCTATGCGTCCTATCAAACTATGTCAAACAAGTTGGAACAGAGGTAGTAACTATACTAGTTTATAAGCTCACTGGAAAGAGCAATGCCTCCAGCTTTCTCTCCCCAGAAACTCAAAATCAGAATAAGAAGGTAGGAGGAGAAAAAAGAGTTTGCAGAACAAGCTGTAGCCTGTGAAGCCTTCATAAAAGTCCTCAAAATATAAAAAAAGGAATTGGTTAATGGAAATACTTGAAAATACATTGGACGTTCTCCTGGAAAAATAACATATATATTCTTGTCTTGTAACCTAAATTCTTAGGAAACATGGACTCAAGGACAAATATACACGCATATATACATGCATCAGGTAATTTATACTTAATTACGTTATCATCGAATTATGAATTAGACAAACTATTTTAATATACTTTGGAGGAACTTATGAAATTGCAGAGACACTCTTTAGTAAGAGAGTGGTCATGCTACACAACTTTGCAAAAGATTTGACTGTTATGTTTAGACGATATTTGTTTATAGAAAAAAGAACATGTACACACTACACCGACTTGAAAATAACACAAGTAAATGATAATTTGTAACTGGAAGTATAAGCCATAAAAACGCAATTCTAGACTCAACCACTTAAAAGCAGGATTGCAATAATAAGCCGACATGTCACTAGAGGCAGGTGTAGCGGCCTTTGTACAATGCCTTCAACTGGCCCAAATAGTTTCGTCACAGATCATAGATGTATATGTGAACAATCATTAGATTTTCAACATATATTAAAATTTGAACCTATAATTCCAAAATACAACGAGTTAGAGCCATAAGAGATTATTAAACCCACCAAGTTTGAATCTTAAATTCATCTCTACCAGAGGCGAAGCCAGGATTTGAGGTATGGGGGTTTTGAATTTTAAGACGGACGACTTCACGCTAATGTATAACAACCGTCAAACTAATGAACCAGTATCGATATTTAATATATTTTAAAAAAAACGACAAACTACTTAAACACTAAAATATCAGACAAACGGGAAAAAGTTACCCAAAGAAAAGACCGGCAAGAGCTTAATTTATATTTATCTGATTTTAAAAAGAAAATCTTCCTTATTATAGAAAAAAAAAACTGGCTCGGATGGATTTCAAACCCACATCTCGTGTGGCAGAGACCCTCGATAGCCTCTGCTTTACCACTGAACCATCAGCTTATTTGTGTATGTGGGTTCGACGGTAAATTATATCTACGTTTACTGAAGTTTACTAGTACAAATACAAGGTCTACGCAAAAGCTATTGAGTTCGCCAGAACCCCCCTTAACACTGTAGCTCCGCCCCTGATCTCTACTGTATGTCCTCTCAATAAGTGTAACAAGTTCAGTCTAAGAGTGTATTTGGTATGGAGAAAAACATTTTTCAATTTTTCCATGTTTGGTTGGGGAAAAACATTTTCTTTCGAAAAACAAATTCCTCAAAAATAAGAAAAATGACTTCCTTAATGAAGTAGGAAAGACTAGCTACATAAATAACATTTCAAGTTTATTTTCTCCTCCCCACCCACTCAACGCCCTCAAGCCCCACCCTTTGACCAACCCACCCCCGCCACTCCCAAACCCCCACTCCCCACTCCCCACTCCATCCCACCCCATAGTATTTTTCTAGATTACATGCAAATGTCTTTGGAATGATATTTTTTCTTTCTTGCCAAACACAAGAAAATAAGAAACTCACATGTTTTCCAAGAAAACATTTTCTTTCATACCAAACACACCCTAAGAGTCTTAAAGATTGGACCCACCAAGCCATTATACTTAAGAAACACCATACCCATATCAGTACATTACTATTGACATCATATGTCAAGGAAGATTGTTCATACAAGAAACTCAAAAATTGATCAAAAGTAAAGACAAAACTATATGACTTGGGAAAATTTGAGAAGCTAATGATGAGTGGTACCATTTATAGCCGCTGGACTTGAACACACTTGATTCATACTTATTTATACCATTCGTCGAGAGCAGCGAAAAAGATTCAAACTTCAACAAGTAACGACCTGGTGATGCATCTTTATCTCCATCACCTTCCGAAGGAATCTGCGTCATTGTTGAAGAGGGAAAAAGAGCGTGAAGAAACTTACCGACGGCAACAGATTTTATGCGACTTTAGTCTCCTCGTTTTCTATGCTACTGTGGATGACTTGAACTAGGTGTCAACTTTACTTCATAAATACATAGAGTTATAATAATCCCAAAGGTCAGTCAACGTACTCCCTCCGTTCCTAAATAAATACTATCTCAAAAATTTATTGTTGACACTCAATTTTATCCCATCTTTTTTTATTTATTTATAAGTTTAAATATTTTTGACATTTTAAAAATAATTTTAATATAGGCATATTATATATATATATATATATATATAAATATTATTTTTATACAGGAGATAGACTTTGAATTATAAGACTTATATAGACGGAGTATAGCAGGAAGGGAGTACCGAGTAGGACTACACAACCTCATACACACCCCTCTATTGAAATACAATTGAAATATAACCCCCCTCTATATTGGTATCAGAACGAGAAGATTTTAGGACAATACTTGCATGACAGATTCATACTATAAAGTAAAAAGAGAACTACGTACTCTGTATCCAGACTACATAAGGTTAAGTAGAACTGAGAAAAATAGTGAAAGACTATACGCTATCATAGACAGAATATCGTTCTTAGAATATCAGCTAATAAGGTGTTTAAAGATTAAACGAAGAATAAAAGAAGCTAATAGTTTGTCAAATAGACCTATATGAGAAGTTCGTTTTTCGTAAGACATATCAGATATTGCGTTAGGCACATAAGTACAGAAGTTAGAAGAAAAAATAAACACGTAAGAGCTCACAGAGAGTTAAAACATTTCTATACTATACTAGAAGATAAAAGCCTAAGTCAAATAGATTTAATAAACTATTTTATACAAAACGTTAAACCTCACCTAGAACTTTATAATACAATAGATTTTCCGCAAGTATACAGGAAAGAATATTATTAGGTGAACTAAACGAAAAACTCTATAAAGACATACTTTGGCATATACAAGGAATCCAGAGTGATATAACACACGCAGAAGGTTGGATAGAATATCAGAATTGGAAACTTAAAGGTAAGACAGCATCACTAGGATAAACACAATAGCTCACTTAAAGAATTTAGATTACTTAGATCTAAAGATAGAACCAGAAAAGAAGTATAGAATCTTAACAGATCATAGTATTATAAAGTGTAACTTTAGTTCAGGAGAACATACCCTCCATAGTGAAGAAAAGCAACTTAATACTATAGTAGATATAATAATAAATCTAAGTGAAAAGGTAAAAGAAAGCAATAAGAATTATATAGATAACTTGCAAAGGCTAGAAGACATACTTCAGAGACAAGAAATTTTTTTTAAGAAATCCGAACAAAATTTAGAATATATAAACAATTTAGTTAACACCTGCGATTTCAAAAAATTATCTACGAAACAAGACCTAGATAAAGTTTTAAAAGATAATTTAATAGGTATTGAAGTAAGAATTAGCCAAGAAAACTTACAAATTAAAAAGGAACTTATAGAAAGGCTGTTAAAATTAGAAGAGTCAGTTAAAGAACTGAAACAGACAATCCTTTCATGAGCAGAATAGCCAGTGCTCAAGAGCAAGTTGCAAAGTTAATAGAAAAATCAATTCCTTTACCCGCAGACTATAAAGAATACATCCCAAGATAAAAGGCAGACCAAGTAATTATACAACAAAATATAGTACTAGCAACTCTAATACTAGATATACATAAAAAAAATAGATAATATAGCAGCTCGAGTAGATAAATTAAGCGAACACATTCTCCAATTAGCAAAAGAAAGAGATATCATAGCTAGAGAAAAAGACAAAGAGAAACAAGCAAATCAACAAATAGATAACTTAATAGATCAACTAAATAAAATAGAATTAACCCCACAAAAGGAAAAAGCTAAAGTAATAAGGAAACCACAAAAATGGACCTTTTTACAGCTAGACAAGGAAGAGAAGAAGAAGGACCTAGGATAAGTTGTTCGTAAAATAGAATAGGAAATAATATTATTTCCAGATTATTAAACAGAAGACACCGAAGAAGAAAAAACAGACAACTTAGTGAAGTTATAAACGTAGACAGAGATATAAGTATTTTTCAAAGAAAATCAACTAAATTTGCTAAACCCAAAGACTCGTATAATGCTAAACGTTTCTCATCTACAAGACACGGTTGTATAGACATTATAGAGAAGAACAGTTATCAGTATTAGGAGACACAGCAAGAAATATCAATTTAATAAATGAAGAATCTTTCAAATACATAAAAAAGACGACCAGAACTCTCATGCATATGGGATTAATGGTTATAGGGATCAAAGGATTAACTAGAAAAAACTTAGGATGTAAAGTTTTAATAATGATATATGATGATAGATGGACAGACATAAAGAAAGCCATTATAGGTATGACAGAAATAGACATGACCAATAATAGAGGAATTTTTTATTTAAGTCCAGACTTTTTAATGAACTTGTCAGAATTCGGTAGACACATTAAAATAGGAATACATACAAAAGGCTATGAAGAAATGAGTAGCGGTAATAATTTATTACTATGTTTAGGATTTTTAGGCAAAATGACAAACGATAGTAACACAAAGTTTAAAATAAAAATAGATGATGTAGTAGAACTAATGAATAATAAAGGTATAAATTTAATAAAACCTATTAAAATTCAACCGGAAGAATATGCCGGATTAGAATGGAAATTAGATCATGTAAATAGTAAAAATAAAGTATTACAACCTACCTCACATTTAGAATATACAAACCCTAAAGGAGAAACCTCTATAAGATTCACAGACTATAATTACACTCCACAGAAGAACTGTGAAGAAGAAAGTACTATAGACGAAACAGAAATAAATACGTTTATGAACCTAGAAATAATCCAAGAAGGATATGAAGTAGACATCGCCATAGACACGGCAAAAGACCTGAAAAAGAAAAAACCTTGGATGTTATTTAGATATAAGGGTTGTAAAAAAGACAATATGGAATTAGAAGAAACAATAGAACATTTTAAATTATGTGATAAGAGAACAGATAATGCAGGATATAAAGATGAACAGCTTTCCAAAGAAAAGACAGAAATGTTTGAACAAATTTGGAAAGACTTCGCATTAAATAATGACGAAGATTTAGAGACTAACTCAGAAATTAGTCAGAAAGAACTAATGGAAGCTAGCACATCTAGCTCTAGTCCTTTCCAGAGAACTACTGGAGATCGCATTACGGTAGACACAAGTACAGGAAATGTACCCAGAAGACGCGTTTACAGAACTGCAGGAGAACCTGTAGAAAATGTTAAACCTTCGGGAAGAAGGATGCCATTGGAAGAACCTATAACCCTCCAAGAAGGGGAAAATAGAAGAAATTTTTTTAATATAGCCGCCCACGATCCACAAAGGTGGAACTCCGTAATAGATTTATGGAAGGGAATAGTGGTAGCAGACTATATCCAGAATTATGCAGAAACAGACCCTGAGACTATGTATAAGTACTTAGAAACTTTCTTAGGAGAATCTACGAAGGCATTATGGGAAGCCTATAAGTCAGATTTCCCAGAAGAATTCCACCAGTTGGTAACTATGGGATCAAACCCATACAACTTCACAAATAAAGTACATACTTTAATTCCAGGTGAGGATCCAAATAGTGGACTAGTAGTTTTACAAAGAAATGCCCTAATAAAACTAGAACAATTAAGTATAAGTAATTGGGTGTATATTAAAAAAAAATTAAATGACTTTTTCTACTATTGTACGATCAGCGGTAACTCGTTCGATCAAGACTTAGGACAAAAGCTCTTCAATAAATTACCAGGAGCTTTAGGTAGAGAAATAGAAGAACGTTGGAACAAGCGTGATGGGATATTACAAAATCCTACCGCTAGATGGTCCATAGGACATAGAATCCAACATGTAATGGAAATATTACAAGAAAAATGCACGCATTTGCAGATTCAGAAACAACCAAAACAAAATGAGTTGAATTTCTGCAAAAGTGTAATATATACTACACAGAGTTATGATAAAGACCATACAAGAAAGAAAAGCTATAAAAGAAAAAATAAAAGATATGGTTATCAGAACTATGATAGATATAAGAAGAAAAAATACTATCTTAGAAAATCATCAGCCAGAAAGCCATACTTAGACAAAAACAAACATATAAGAAAATATAGAAATGATAGAACATACAAAAATAAATTAGAATGTTTTACCTGCGGTAGTATAGAACATCTAACAAATACATGTCCAAAAAGAATAAATAATAACACTAGGAATTCTTAGTTAATAGAAGACTTCCAAGAAACTCTAATAAACGTAGATGAATACATGTCAGACACCGAAAGTATATACTCTATAGTAAGTATAGACACAGGAGATAATAATAAATTAGACTCTTCAGATTCGGAAGCAGACGATTTCATAAACGAAATAGGAATAGAGCAACTAAACTTGGATGAAGACTTGAATAATCTAGTAAACACTACAACAGATTGCGACCATTTATTCGAAAGAAATAAAGGTCTAGATAGTACTGCTTGTTGCATTTGCAAATGGTTCCCTAGCAGAAGTAAGCGAGCCAAGTGCAAAAAATGCTACATGGAAGGCTGTATAAACTGCCTCCAGAAAGAATTAGGTATAACAATAGGTACCAAAGAAGTATTAAAGACCATTCAGGAAGACTCAACCTTAGCAGTAAGAATGATAACTCTAGAAACAAGAGTAAATGCTTTAATTATCTCAACTAGAAAAAGGAAAACAGAAAGAGGTTGAAGAAGATCACATTTTCGAAGAAGATCAGGTAGATAGAGAATTAATTACAGAAGTAGCTTCAGAATTAATGAATTCAGAAGAAAAAACGTTAATATGTAACGAAGATAAAAAATTTAGCTCTTTAAGACTACTAACAAAAATAAAAATTAAAGACTATGAGATTACAACACTAGCACTAGTGGACACAGGTTGTACCAGAAGTATTCTAAATAAGAAAATAGTTCCTAATCATCTAGTAAAAATTCTAGATAAGCCATCTTCAGCAATGCAGATGGACGGGACCCATAACTTCTACAAACATTACCTGCAAGATGCCACAATTAGTTTTATAAACACATGTGACAAATTTTATAACCCTAGTTATAAACTTGGTAAGGTGTTAGTAAGAGAACTAAATATAAATACGGATTTTATAATAGGATTAGATTTTTTGTTAGACAATAATGGAAGTTGTACCATCACTAGAGATGGGATAATATTCCAGAAGAATAGTACTTACACTCCTGTACAGACACAAAAGACTGAGACAAAAACAATACAAATTTCTCCTATTAATCTAAACAACAACGATACCAACTGCTGCACTGACTGTAGCAAAGGAGAAAAGTATTGTTGTCAGAATACACAAAAGAATTTACTACTAGAAGATATCTTCGAAGATCAAGAAGATATGTTAGAAAAAAATTATACTTTAATAGATTCGGAGATAGTAAGAGGAAAAGCCCGAATGGTAATAAATTATAAAAGACTAAACGACAACACCAGAAGTAATGGATATAAGCTGCCAGACAAATCAGAATTAATTAATAGAATACAAGGAAAGACTATTTTTAGCAAGTTTGATTGTAAATCCGGATATTGGCAGGTGAAAATGCATCCCGCCAGTATTGAATGGACAACATTCACCTGTCCAGAAGGACATTTTGAATGGCTGGTTATGCCATTTGGCCTGAAGACAGCTCCACCTATTTTCCAAAAGAAAATGGATGAAATCTTCGGAGACTACAAGAGATTCGTAATAGTATATGTAGACGACATCTTAGTTTTTAGCAGTAGCATGGCAGAACACTTAGGACACTTACAGACTGTGTTCAGACTCTTTGGAATAATAATCAGTAAAAAGAAAATGGAGTTATGTAAGAAATACATAAACTTCTTAGGAGTAACCATAGGAGAAGGTAAGATTAAATTACAACCACATATAGCTAAGAAAGCTCTAGAAATGCCAGACAAGCTAGACAACACTAAAGATTTACAAAAAAATTTAGGAATTTTAAACTACGCTAGAACATTTATTAAGGACTTAGGAAAGATAGCAGGACCGTTATATTCTAAAATCGATTCTACAGGACAGAAGCATTTCAATGCGGAAGACATTAAAATAGTAAAACTCCTCAAACAACATATTTAGAACATCCCTGATTTGAATATGCCTTTAGAGACAGACTACTTAATCATTGAAACTGATGGTAGTTTTGAAGGCTGGGGAGCAGTGCTTAAAGCCAAGACAAATAAATATTGTAGCAAGACTTCAGAAAAGATTTGCGCTTATCAAAGCGGCAAGTATAAAGAAAAGGGTAATATGAGTAGTATAGACGTAGAAATTTTAGCGGTTATCAACGGACTAAATGCTTTTAGACTTTATTTTCTGAATAAACCTGAAACATTAATTAGAACAGTCTGCGAGGCAATAGTTAAGTTCCATCAGAAAATAAATGACAAAAACAGCAGTAGACGTAGATGGTTAAATTTCATAGATACTATATCAATCTATAACCTAGTATTTGAACATATAAAAGGTAAAGATAATAACTTAGCAGATCAGCTTAGTAGATTGAAAATTACTGCTAACTAACAACTTTGTTTATTTGTTTAGCAGTATGAGTTCATCGAAGCAGACTCAAAAAGACAAGGGGAAAGGCCCAGCCAAACCCCAAGACAACTATAGACAAACAATATTGGGTAACCTGAAATTCAGGCCCATGACTGCTATTGAGACTCCCACATTAGAAAGATTTTATTTTGGTAAGAATAACTTAGTTTGTTTTCCTCAATCTAACTTAACTTTTAAGGTTTTTCCAAATTATGTCATAGACAGACAGCAGAGATACCTGATAGACAACTTGTGGATAGCCCACAACAGAAAAGACAATAGTCACTTCGTGGCGACATTAAATAGTACTTGTTCTTATTTTCATGAAAAGAACCTGGGCAAAAGATTTAAATATTATGTTGTTGTCCATGGAAAAACAAACGGAATTTTTCAGACATGGCTTGAAGTAGTAGACTCTATAAAAGATTTCAAGACTCCTTTGTTTAAAGGCTTCAATGTATTCTCAGAAGCCCTAGACTACGCTCGAGGAACACTTGGGCCTAACTACTACCTATCACCAGCCCTGAGACATACCCAAAACCAGACTCCTCAATACAATATACAAAAAGACACAGACAAAATAATCTTTTGCGATCATTGTAGCACAATGACCGAAGCTTTTAAAAGACTTAACCAGACAAAAGAAGAGCTCCAGAAACAAAATATACATCTTTTAGAACAAGTCACTAAATTAGAACTCCAAATCAGACAGACTTATCTCAGACCAACTCAGAGTTCTCCATCTCAGTCAAAAATGGATGAGACAGGTGTACATTCCCTTCTGAATGTTAAGAAACCTATTGTACCAGGTATAGGTACAACGAGTTCTCCATCTCAGTCAAATATGGATGAGACATGTGTACATTCCCTTCTGAATGTTAAAGAACCTATTGTACCAGGTATAGGTACAACTAGTCCGGTGCAAACGGTTGCCGGTAAAGACTTCTCAAACCCGTTAATGGCTGTCACTTTGCCAAAAAGTGAAGCAGAGGAAGAAAGTTCCTCAAAAACTAGACGTAAGCTCCCCCAGACATTTTCAGGATCTACATCCAGAGCAAGGAGCAGACAAATAAAAAAAGGACCAAACAAAAGTATAGAACAAATAATTAAAGAGACGCTAGAAAATATTTTTAAAGAACAGACAGAAAGTCCAAGCAAAGACAAACATGTTAATCCACTACCAACACCTCCGGAAGTATCTCCAACTCTGGAATCAAGACCAGAACATAATCAGAATACAGACGAGGTAGACTATGTATCGGAAACTAGTTCAGACGAAGAGTTCGTAGAATCCAATTATGCTCAGGATCCAAATGCAGATGACGATTCAGGCATGAGCTTTGATTCTGTGGCTCTACATAATTTAGACACATGAAGAAACAGACAAAGAAAAGAACGGTGCTAAAGGCAAGATAAAAAGAAGAAAGCGACAGGCCAAAAGCAGCCGAAAGTAGCAGACAAGATAGAAAGCAAAGGACAGCATCAAAGACTTTAAGAAAAAGAAGATGCCAGCAACAGAAGACGACAAATGAAAAGAAAGAATTTTTTCAAAGTTAAAGCGACGATGGGGCCCACAGCGCACCCGGCCGAAACTTTAAAGATTCCTTTACATTTTGAAGTCTGAAGTTGAAGTCCGGAAGACTCTATAAATATCAGACTCCAAGAAGAGAGAAACAGACGAAAAACAGACGGAGAAACACACGAAAAACAGACGGAGAAACACACACAACACTCTCAAAGAAAATCCTCCACCTTCTCTCTAAATGTTTGTAGTACAGTGCACCATATTTCCCTCTGTATAAACTCCCCATGTAAAATATCTTTTTGCTATTTAATTTCCAGTAGCAGTAGCAGTTTCCGGGACTCCCGAAAGGGAAACCTCCATGCTCCTCTTGACATGTAAGTCTACTTTTCAGTAGTTTATCTCCTACAATGTATATTATGTTGTTTTGAATATTTATAAAATCTTGCCGACTGGCAAGAAATGTTTGTTAATATGATTATTTTCATCATGAATCTTTCTATATTGTTGTAATCATGAAGTTCTAATTACTATTACGTTCTTGAGTTTACTATGCCTATTCTCTTCTTCTTTTGAACTGTTCATCTCTTCTTTTAAACCTTACCCTAAAAATGACAGTCGTCTTTAGCCACACCCAATTTTCAGGCCACAACAGTCCTTCAGCGGACATCAAAAGGCCAATCATCAACCACCGTTGACATAGGAATTTACAGGCTAATCCATGGAGGTCATTATAGAGTTTAAAAGATAACCATATACTAAGTTCATCAGATAACCATGTCTAAGCATAATAAAATTAAGATTACAACAGTGATTAGAACTTCATGATTATAACAATATAGAAAGATTCATGATGAAAATAATCATATTAACAAACATTTCTTGCCATTCGGCAAGATTTTATAAATATTCAAAACAACATAATATACATGGTAGGAGATAAACTACTGAAAAGTAGACTTACATGTCTAGAGGAGCAAGGAGGTTTCCCTTTCGGGAGTCCCGGAAACTGCTACTGCTACTGGAAATTAAATAGCAAAAAGATATTTTACATGGGGAGTTTATACAGAGGGAAATATGGTGCACTGTACTACAAACATTTAGAGAGAAGGTGGAGGATTTTCTTTGAGAGTGTTGTGTGTGTTTCTCCGTCTGTTTTTTGTGTCTTTCTCTCTTCTTGGAGTCTGATATTTATAGAGTCTTTCGGACTTCAAAATGTAAAGGAATCTTTAAAGTTTCGGCCGGGTGCGCTGTGGGTCCCATCGTCGCTTTAACTTTGAAAAAATTCTTTCTTTTCTTTTGTCGTCTTCTGTTGCTGGCATCTTCTTTTTCTTAAAGTCTTTGATGTTGTCCTTTGCTTTCTTATCTTGTCTGCTACTTTCGGCTGCTTTTGGCTTGTCGCTTTCTTCTTTTTATCTTGCCTATAGCACCGTTCTTTTCTTTGTCAATTTCTTGATGTATCTAAATTGTGTAGAGCCACAGAATCAAAGCTCATGCCTGAATCGTCATCTGCATTTGGATCCTGAGCATAATTGGATTCTACGAACTCTTCGTCTGAACTAGTTTCCGATACATGGTCTACCTCGTCTGTATTCTGATTACGTTATGGTCTTGATTCCGGAGTTGGAGATACTTCCGGAGGTGTTGGTAGTGGATTAACATGTTTGTCTTTGCTTGGACTTTCTGTCTGTTCTTTAAAAATATTTTCTAGCGTCTCTTTAATTATTTGTTCTATACTTTTGTTTGGTCCTTTTTTTATGTATCTGCTCCTTGCTCTGGATGTAGATCCTGCAAATGTCTGGGGGAGCTTACGTCTAGTTTTTGAGGAACTTTCTTCCTCTGCTTCACTTTTTGGAAAAGTGACAGCCATTAATGGGTTTGAGAAGTCTTTACCGGCAACCGTTTGCACCGGACTAGTTGTACCTATACCTGGTACAATAGGTTCTTTAACATTCAGAAGGGAATGTACACCTGTCTCATCCATTTTTGACTGAGATAGAGAACTCGTTGTACCTATACCTGGTACAATAGGTTTCTTAACATTCAGAAGGGAATGTACACCTGTCTCATCCATTTTTGACTGAGATGGAGAACTCTGAGTTGGTCTGAGATGAGTCTGTCTGATTTGGAGTTCTAATTTAGTGACTTGTTCTAAAAGATGTATATTTTGTTTTTGGAGTTCTTCTTTTGTCTGGTTAAGTCTTTTAAAAGCTTCGGTCATTGTGCTACAATGATCGCAAAATATTATTTTGTCTGTGTCTTTTTGTATATTGTATTGAGGAGTCTGGTTTTGGGTATGTCTCAGGGCTGGTGATAGGTAGTAGTTAGGCCCAAGTGTTCCTCGAGCGTAGTCTAGGGCTTCTGAGAATACATTGAAGCCTTTAAACAAAGGAGTCTTGAAATCTTTTATAGAGTCTACTACTTCAAGCCATGTCTGAAAAATTTCGTTTGTTTTTCCATGGACAACAACATAATATTTAAATCTTTTGCCCAGGTTCTTTTCATGAAAATAAGAACAAGTACTATTTAATGTCGCCACGAAGTGACTATTGTCTTTTCTGTTGTGGGCTATCCACAAGTTGTCTATCAGGCATCTCTGCTGTCTGTCTATGACATAATTTGGAAAAACCTTAAAAGTTAAGTTAGATTGAGGAAAACAAACTAAGTTATTCTTACCAAAATAAAATCTTTCTAATGTGGGAGTCTCAATAGCGTCATGGGCCAAATTTCAAAGTTACCCAATATTGTTTGTCTATAGTTGTCTTGGGGTTTGGCTGGGCCTTTCCCCTTGTCTTTTTGAGTCTGCTTCGATGAACTCATACTGCTAAACAAATAAACAAAGTTGTTAGTTAGCAGTAATTTTCAATCTACTAAGCTGATCTGCTAAGTTATTATCTTTACCTTTTATATGTTCAAATACTAGGTTATAGATTGATATAGTATCTAAGAAATTTAACCATCTACGTCTACTGCTGTTTTTGTCATTTATTTTCTGATGGAACTTAACTATTGCCTCGCAGTCTGTTCTAATTAATGTTTCAGGTTTATTCAGAATATAAAGTCTAAAAGCATTTAGTCCGTTGATAACCGCTAAAATTTCTACGTCTATACTACTCATATTACCCTTTTCTTTATACTTGCCGCTTTGATAAGCGCAAATCTTTTCTGAAGTCTTGCTACAATATTTATTTGTCTTGTCTTTAAGCACTGCTCCCCATCCTTCAAAACTACCATCAGTTTCAATGATTAAGTAGTCTGTCTCTAAAGGCATATTCAAATTAGGGATGTTCTGAATCAGTTGTTTGAGGAGTTTTACTATTTTAATGTCTTCAGCATTGAAATGCTTCTGTCCTGTAGAACCGGTTTTAGAATATAACGGTCCTGCTATCTTTCCTAAGTCCTTAATAAATGTTCTAGCGTAGTTTAAAATTCCTAAATTTTTTTGTATATCTTTAGTGTTGTCTAGCTTGTATGGCATTTCTAGAGCTTTCTTAGCTATATGCGGTTGTAATTTAATCTTACCTTCTCCTATGGTTACTCCTAAGAAGTTTATGTATTTCTTACATAACTCCATTTTCTTTTTACTGATTATTATTCCGAAGAGTCTGAACACAGTCTGTAAGTGTCCTAAGTATTCTGCCATGCTACTGTTAAAAACTAAGATGTCGTCTACATATACTATTACGAATCTCTTGTAGTCTCCGAAGATTTCATCCATTTTCTTTTGGAAAATAGGTGGAGCTGTCTTCAGGCCAAATGGCATAACCAGCCATTCAAAATGTCCTTCTGGACATGTGAATGTTGTCCATTCAATACTGGCGGGATGCATTTTCACCTGCCAATATCCTGATTTACAATCAAACTTGCTAAAAATAGTCTTTCCTTGTATTCTATTAATTAATTCTGATTTGTCTGGCAGCTTATATCCATTACTTATGGTGTTGTCGTTTAGTCTTTTATAATTTATTACCATTCGGGCTTTTCGTCTTACTATCTCCGAATGATTTCTAACTATAAAGGCTGCAGACCTATGTTTAGATGTTGAACGTCTTATGATTTCTAAACCCATTAATTCTTTAATCTGTAACTTAAAGTCTTCTATGTCTTGGTTTGTTGCTTCTATAGAGGCTGTTCTTATAATATACTCTGGGTTTATAATTTCTAATTCACATAGAATCTTATTATTATTCCAGTGTTTAAGTGGTTTCTCTCCTATGATTTCTAACTCATCTAGGATTTTTACCACGTTATCTAAATCAGTCTTATCTTTTATTACTCCTATTTTCTCTATCCCATTTTTAAAATTATAAAACTCTGTTTCTAAATCTATTAAAGTATAAATTTTTTTAACATATCTTCTTGATCTTCGAAGATATCTTCTAGTAGTAAATTCTTTTGTGTATTTTGACAATAATACTTTTCTCCTTTGCTACAGTCAGTGCAGCAGCTGGTATCTTTGTTGTTTAGATTAATAGGAGAAATTTGTATTATTTTTGTCTCAGTCTTTTGTGTCTGTACAGGAGTGTAAGTACTATTCTTCTGGAATATTATCCCATCTCTAGTGATGGTACAACTTCCATTATTGTCTAACAAAAAATCTAATCCTATTATAAAATCCGTATTTATATTTAGTTCTCTTACTAACACCGTATCAAGTTTATAAGTAGGGTTATAAAATTTGGCACATGTGTTTATAAAACTAATTGTGGCATCTTGCAGGTAATGTTTGTAGAAGTTATGGGTCCCGTCCATCTGCATTGCTGAAGATGGCTTATCTAGAATTTTTACTAGATGATTAGGAACTATTTTCTTATTTAGAATACTTCTGGTACAACCTGTGTCCACTAGGGCTAGAGTTGTAATCTCATAGTCTTTAATTTTTATTTTTGTTAGTAGTCTTAGAGAGCTAAATTTTTTATCTTCGTTACATATTAAAGTTTTTTCTTCTGAATTCATTAATTCTGAAGCTACTTCTGTAATTAATTCTCTATCTACCTGATCTTCTTCGGAAATGTGATCTTCTTCAACCTCTTTCTGTTTTCCTTTTTCTAGTTGAGATAATCTTATTTCTAAAGCATTTACTCTTGTTTCTAGAGTTATCATTCTTACTGCTAAGGTTGAGTCTTCCTGAATGGTCTTTAATACTTCTTTGGTACCTATTGTTATACCTAATTCTTTCTGGCGGCAGTTTATACAGCCTTCCATGTAGCATTTTTTGCACTTGGCTCGCTTACTTCTGCTAGGGAACCATTTGCAAATGCAACAAGCAGTACTATCTAGACCTTTATTTCTTTCGAATAAATGGTCGCAATCTGTTGTAGTGTTTACTAGATTATTCAAGTCTTCATCCAAGTCTAGTTGCTCTATTCCTATTTCGTTTATGAAATCGTCTGCTTCCGAATCTGAAGAGTCTAATTTATTAGTATCTCCTGTGTCTATACTTACTATAGAGTATATACTTTCGGTGTCTGACATGTATTCATCTACGTTTATTAGAGTTTCTTGGAAGTCTTCTATTAACTGAGAATTCCTAGTGTTATTATTCATTCTTTTTGGACATGTATTTGCTAGATGTTCTATACTACCGCAGGTAAAACATTCTAATTTATTTTTGTATGTTCTATCATTTCTATATTTTCTTATATGTTTGTTTTTGTCTAAGTATGGCTTTCTGGCTGATGATTTTCTAAGATAGTATTTTTTCTTCTTATATCTATCATAGTTCTGATAACCATATCTTTTATTTTTTCTTTTATAGCTTTTCTTTCTTGTATGGTCTTTATCATAACTCTGTGTAGTATATATTACACTTTTGCAGAAATTCAACTCATTTTGTTTTAGTTGTTTCTGAATCTGCAAATGCGTGCATTTTTCTTGTAATATTTCCATTACATGTTGGATTCTATGTCCTATGGACCATCTAGCGGTAGGATTTTGTAATATCCCATCACGCTTGTTCCAACGTTCTTCTATTTCTCTACCTAAAGCTCCTGGTAATTTATTGAAGAGCTTTTTTCCTAAGTCTTGATCGAACGAGTTACCGCTGATCGTACAATAGTAGAAAAAGTCATTTAAAAATTTCTTAATATACACCCAATTACTTATACTTAATTGTTCTAGTTTTATTAGGGCATTTCTTTGTAAAACTACTAGTCCACTATTTGGATCCTCACCTGTAATTAAAGTATGTACTTTATTTGTGAAGTTGTATGGGTTTGATCCCATAGATACCAACTGGTGGAATTCTTCTGGGAAATCTGACTTATAGGCTTCCCATAATGCCTTCGTAGATTCTCCTAAGAAAGTTTCTAAGTACTTATACATAGTCTCAGGGTCTGTTTCTGCATAATTCTGGATATAGTCTGCTACCACTATTCCCTTCCATAAATCTATTACGGAGTTCCACCTTTGTGGATCGTGGGCGGCTATATTCAAAAAATTTCCTCTATTTTCCCCTTCTTGGAGGGTTATAGGTTCTTCCAATGGCATCCTTCTTCCCGAAGGTTTAACATTTTCTACAGGTTCTCCTGCAGTTCTGTAAACGCGTCTTCTGGGTACATTTCCTGTACTTGTGTCTACTGTAATGCGATCTCCAGTAGTTCTCTGGAAAGGACTAGAGCTAGATGCGCTAGCTTCCATTAGTTCTTTCTGACTAATTTCTGAGCTAGTTTCTAAATATTCGTCATTATTTAATGCGAAGTCTTTCCAAATTTGTTCAAACATTTCTGTCTTTTCTTTGGAAAGTTGTTCATCTTTATATCCTGCATTATCTGTTCTCTTATCACATAATTTAAAATGTTCTATTGTTTCTTCTAATTCCATATTGTCTTTTTTACAACCCTTACATCTAAATAACATCCAAGGTTTTTTCTTTTTCAGGTCTTTTGCCGTGTCTATGGCGATGTCTACTTCATATCCTTCTTGGATTATTTCTAGGTTCATAAACGTATTTATTTCTGTTTCGTCTATAGTACTTTCTTCTTCACAGTTCTTCTGTGGAGTGTAATTATAGTCTGTGAATCTTATAGAGGTTTCTCCTTTAGGGTTTGTATATTCTAAATGTGAGGTAGGTTGTAATACTTTATTTTTTCTATTTACATGATCTAATTTCCATTCTAATCCGGCATATTCTTCCGGTTGGATTTTAATAGGTTTTATTAAATTTATACCTTTATTATTCATTAGTTCTACTACATCATCTATTTTTATTTTAAACTTTGTGTTACTATCGTTTGTCATTTTGCCTAAAAATCCTAAACATAGTAATAAATTATTACCACTACTCATTTCTTCATAGCCTTTTGTCTGTATTCCTATTTTAATGTGTCTACCGAATTCTGACAAGTTCATTAAAAAGTCTGGACTTAAATAAAAAATTCCTCCATTATTGGTCATGTCTATTTCTGTCATACCTATAATGGCTTTCTTTATGTCTGTCCATCTATCATCATATATCATTATTAAAACTTTACATCCTAAGTTTTTTCTAGTTAATCCTTTGATCCCTATAACCATTAATCCCATATGCATGAGAGTTCTGGTCGTCTTTTTTATGTATTTGAAAGATTCTTCATTTATTAAATTGATATTTCTTGCTGTGTCTCCTAATACTGATAACTGTTCTTCTCTATAATGTCTATACAACTGTGCTGTAGATGAGAAACGTTTAGCATTATACAGCGTCTTTGGGTTTAGCAAATTTAGTTGATTTTGCTGAAAAATACTTATATCTCTGTCTACGTTTATAACTTCACTAAGTTGTCTGTTTTCTTCTTCAGGTGTCTTCCTGTTTAATAATCTGGAAATAATATTATTTCCTATTCTATTTTCTGAACAACTTATCCTAGGTCCTTCTTCTTCTCTTCCTTGTCTAGCTGTAAAAAGGTCCATTTTTGTGGTTTCCTTATTACTTTAGCTTTTTCCTTTTGTGGGGTTAATTCTATTTTATTTAGTTGATCTATTAAGTTATCTATTTGTTGATTTGCTTGTTTCTCTTTGTCTTTTTCTCTAGCTATAATATCTCTTTCTTTTGCTAATTGGAGAATGTGTTCGCTTAATATTATATTTTTTTTTATTATCACATTGTTATTTTAGTTTAAGTAATTTACATTTCTTCAAAGCTTTTTTTTTATAATAAACTTCCTTCATATTTTAAACCACAACCCATTTTTCCTTAACCCAAAACATTATATCAATCCTTATTTCATTCCCAAAGAAACCAGCCCAAACTCCAACCCCTATCTCGGCCCAACCCCTCACTCCAAATCGTCCACCCACCGAGGCCCAATTCCCCCACTTAGCCCATTCATCTCCAACACCCATTTTAACCCCCAAAACAAAATCCTACAACTTAATCACCCAAAATCCTAAACTCTCTCACCCTCTCCCAAATCAGCCGCACGCCACCCCGGCCCCATGCCCTGCCTCGCCGGTCACCTCACCCACTGCCACCACCACACCCCTCCCATCACTTCACCAAACCCTATCCCTTAAAATCCGCTTCCAAAATCGGATTTTTACCCCTTTAATTCGAATTTTAAACTCGAACTTTATGGTGGGGAATCCATCTATAAAAACCCACTTGTTCTTCATTGAGAGGGAGTTCTTTTTTCGGGTCCAAAAATACAAAAAAAAAGGTGGTAAAAAAATCCGAAAAGAAGAAGCAAACAAAAGGTCGAAAAACAAGAAGAAGAAAAAAATCAGAAAAAAAATGGTTTGGTTTGTTCTTAGATTTTGATTAGAAAATACTACTTTTGTTTTTCATAATTTTAAATCCGAAATACTCATCTTTGTTTCATAAATTTCAATCCGAAAATCCCTTTGTTCTTCACATTTCGGGTTGGGTCAAAAATCCAAAAAATACTCCTTTTCTTTTCCCTAAATTTCACCCTCAAAATATCTAATTTTTTGTTTCAGTTCGATTCGGGTCGGGTCGAAATTTGGGTCCGAAAATTGAAAATCAGAGCTCCAAAAATCTGAAAATCAGCCTTTCTAAAATCAAAAATCAGAATTCCGAAAATTGCAAAAATCAGAATTCTAAAATAACTTTCGAGCGGATTCGACGATTCAAAACAACGCCTCGGTTAGCTACCCGGGAAAGGTTAGATTCATTTCAATTCTTCTACATTTCTTTAAGCCTATTTGATTGTGTGTTTTATGCTTGATTTTAGTATTATATTTTGCTAAGTAGTTAGTCTTGATTAATTAATATGATAATGAGATGTTTTACTTGCATAATTGTATATATGTCGTTGGGATATTTCCGAGTTGTAGTTGGTATGCGATAGATGATATTGCTTCGATGTTTGGTTAACTAATTATTGTCATTAGTTTTAGTAAGGTATTTTGGGTTCATTATTAAGTGCAATATGGATAATGTAAGATTAATACGTGTTTGGAAGAAATTATGGCTTGATTAAATACTCTTAGGACACTTAGTGGATTATTGATATTCAAATTATTGTACGTTGGGGATGTTGTTAGCTTGGTTGCTGCCTATTAAATCAAACAATGATAGCATACTTTAATTGACTTAAATGACTATATTTACATATCATATTCTAGATTAATATGTGCACATTTGGAAAGAGTGTGTTATCCATGTTTATATAATAGTATGTGCATTTGGTTCAAGTTTGTGAATGTCATGTTTCTTTGAGATTAGGATGGGTTCAACTGAATTTATCATGTCTGTTTATATAACTTATACATTGGTCTTCCTTGCCTATTTTATTCCTGTTTGAATTTGGAACCGGATGTGTTAGCACATGCTCTTTCTTCCGCTACTTTAACGTGCCAAAATTTGAAAAATGATATTTCTTAAGGATATATAAAATATACGGACATGAGTATGCATTCCTATGTACATTTAAGTTGTATATTTTGTATATATATATATATATTGGGAATATCCATGTGTTTATATTTTCTTTTTGTCTACTAATCCTTATCTTTTATTTACATGAAATGCATCGGGAGTAACGAAGAGTCTCGTTATGAGACTCATCATGACTTTGTCCAAAACGAAGAACCACATTCGCGTTCATTGCATTCTCCGGCCTCGGAACTTCAAAACAAATAGGCTTTGATGATATTGTCATCCGCCCTAGTCGATGCCTTTATTTATTGTCTAAATTTGTCTTTCATTATTATTCGGGTTGTGATAATTATTTAATTCTGTACTATCATTAGAATGCTTAGAATAATTAGGCCGCGAATAGATGAATGAATAGGATAGTTTAACTGTCGTTAGTTTACTTCTTAGGCTCGTTTGAATTGGAAACCTATCGCCAGCTTTATTTGTTTAGGGTCGTCTTGTGTATTCCAAACTTAGCCGATAGTTACTTTATTCTATTTTTTTTAGGCTCGTTATGCATTTTTTAATCTCTTTCAAAAAATAATTTGGCTACCTCATATTCACTTTTTTTAATCCTAAAAAATAAGGTTTGCATTTTATTCGATTTGTAACATTGAAAGATTTTCGTAAAATCATCATTTCACATTATAAATAAAAATTTGCTTCTATTATTATCAAATCGCCAAATACATATTTTTGTAAGTGAAATAAACTTTACATTTATTTTTTATGAATAATGTTGTGCATACTTTCTCAACTCTACATGTATTTTATGAATAAAGTTTTACAAATGTATGCTTTCATGTATTCTAAAAATAAATGCATCTCCTTTTCAAAATCAACTTCACATATATACAAAATGCACACTTTATTTGTATAATGTCTACTTTTCATCAAAACCAATTTTACATACAAACGCATGCTTTTTATCAAAATCATTTCACATGCATCTTATAAACGTTGTTATACAAGTGTATGCATTTTTATTCTACATACATTTTATAAGACATGGCCATGTCTGACAAATGCACTTTTTTTTTATTCTATATACACTTTATAAGTTATGCCATGCAACACATTCTTTTACTAACTAATCTATTTTATATGTATTTTTATAAATAAAGCCATGCAATTTGTCAAAAAATGCATCTTTCAAATCAATTATTTACAATATCTTTTCCTCAAACTTCATACCTTTTAAACATATATTTTTTGCATAATAAATAACCTTAGTTTGACCGGATAACCGCAACTTAGCGGATCTTAAAGGATGCTTAAACTCTTCCTTTTAAAATAATAAAGAACTCTTACCTAGAATCTCATAAATTAGCAGACTATAAAATTCGGAGTTATTTTGTAGAAATTAGTTAATATTTAGGTGTCCTAATTCACCGTAAAATAATTAGGTGGCGACTCTTTAATCCAATCTAGGAATCACCAATATGTTGTACTCCGCTTTGACCTGGTTAAAATAGGTGCGACAACATGGCGACTCTGTTGGGGAAACTTCAGGTTCTTAACCATAGCAAATCCAGGTTAATTATTATTGCGCTTTATTTTTGCTCCTTATTTGTTTGTGTTTTAATTTGTTTCCTTTGTGAAATTTTGCATGCATAACTGTTTTAATTGCTATATTCTCTTCCTGCTTTCCTTAAATTGGTATTCCGCTCATATTTCTTCCACTTCAGAAAATTGACACTATCACACATACACGTGAGGTGTGTTTTGCGCACCCGCAAAATTTTCTTTCAAATTACCAAATTTTAGGAGAGTTTGCGTATGCGCGGAGTGTTCGGACCATCCGGTGGCCGTGTAGCCTTCTCACGCGAGCAGTCTGCTCGGGAACCTTGAGTCTAGTAAGCCAAATCTTAGAAAATTTAGGATAGAGCTATACCACCCTTTATTTAAGTCATTCATCCATACACCATATGTGGGTTGATCCTTGGCATCGACTCCCCAATTAAGAAATCCACCAAAATTATCGACGGGTCTCACAACCCAACGATCAATCAGCATGTTATGTATAGTGTGGTAATGATAGACGGATCCAAGCCTAAACATAACATGCTGAAATTGGAAAATGTATATTCATTTTTGTATATTTGTACTATAGATGGAATCTATGCCGCAAGTCATGATGGTGAGTGGGATTCCGAGTAAACTGAAAATATGGTGGGCAAGTTTTGACCTTGGCAGCCAGATGGCAATTAGGAGGAGATTGGGTTGCCTCATTTCATTGTTCGATATCTCCCTCGATCAACATTTGGTCAGAGCACTAATTCATTTTTGGGACCCAGATCGGGTTATTTTTAAATTCAGAGATTTTGAGATAACTCCTACTTTGGAAGAGATCAACTATTTCACCAATTTAATTTACCAAGGTAGAGGACAAATTATCCCGCACGGTTAATCCGGAAAGAAATTTCTCCGCTACTTGGGGCTGAAGAACACTAAGGAACTCCGGTGCTTTGAAAATAATTGGGTCTATTTGGATTATCTTTATGAGAGATACGACTGTCGAGATGGTTACAATCTGTTCAAAAATGAATTCTCTTGTACTCCCGATTATTGGCAGACCAAACGTCCTATTGCATTCACTATCGCTTTACTAGGGACTTTGATATTCCCACTTGAGCATGGAAAGATCAGTACTTGCATATGTTCCGTGGCACGGGCACTTTTTGAAGGAGTAGATGGTGCACAACTCACTTTGACCCCTATGATTTTAGCGGAGATATTTCGGGCTCTAGGGAAATGTAAAAGAGGTGAATTACGTTTCTTCGAGGGCTGCAACCTTATTCTGCAAATATGGGCGATGGAACACTTTTATCAGCGCCCGAATATGGTAGACATATGCTTCAGCGAGTCAAACAAAATTGTCAGCTTTTACGACAGGACAAAACGGTTTGTGTCGCCAGTCGGCATCAATGATTGGTATGCGTTTTTGGCATCCTGCACTGGTGATCAGATCTAATGGAAATACATGCTGCTCCCGAGCACCAAGAAAGCCTATATAAGATGCAGAAGGCTTTATTATATTGAGCTTGTCGGGTTGAAAGGCCTCCAACCATATGCTTCACTGCGCGTACTCCGACAGTTTGGCCAAGAGCAAATAATTTCCCTCCGAGCAAATATGAGGGTTTCTGAAATCCAATTCGGGCCGAATTTCCTAATCCCTAGTGCTAGGAAAATTCTCGATGAATGGAACGACATTGACAAAATAGACATTGGAGGTAGTCATGCAGGAGGTACTCCAGAATATCACGTGTGGCTACGAGAATATCACGGTAATACAGACCTTAGTCCCGAAGCCGAACAAGGCTTTGAAGATATTGGCACAATAATTTGGGTAAGAAATTTTCGGCTCAGAGACACAGTCGTTACCCCTGAAATGTAGCATCAAATGCAAAACATAATGCAGTACCTAGAAGACGCAAAAGTCGGACCTAGCAGTGTTAGGGTTTCATCTTCATCTCTGTGATCAAGAGTAAGATGTAAACTTGGTCGTAAGAATATTTTATGTTATCAGCTTTATTTTTGTATGCATTATTGTTACAATAGAATTCAACCTTTATTTCCAACAGAAAGCATCACAATTTAATGGCTTGGATCAATTTATCATCATCTCGCCTATTTGGCGTTTAGCCCCATGCATGTTAGGACGCGCATACAATCTGCCGGCTACTTGTTTACTGCTTCCCACTCTGTACATGTTATTTAAAGCAATAATTACTCGCATTGTGCTAACTTAGTTTGCTTTATTTTTTAAGAAGGTTTATTTTTGCCTGATTTATTTCCCCAAAAGTTGATTCGTGTTGACTGAAACTGGCGGAACACCCCTACTTCACGAGATCAAAGACACGATCATCCAGCAAAATGACTGATTCAGGAGCATCCGAACAAACTGGCCTAAAACTTGTCGCTCTTTCGGGAGGTGAACCAGAGACGTCGGAAATGAGAAATATTACCATCCAAAATGAATATCTCGCCCAACTGTTGCAACAAATGGCAACCATGCAGACTGAGATCGAGCGGCTCCGAAATCTTACCAATCTGTCCGTCAGCCTTAATACTCCACTCCCTGAACTAGGGACGAGCGCAACTGCACCACAAACCTTTCCATTTTCTGAACCGCCATTTCCCCAAAACCTTTCCCAAAATCCCTTACTAAGAAAAACCCATCCTCAACACGTCAGCCCGTAACGCACTAATCCATATCCTATCAACCCACAAGCCAGTCCATAACAAAGCCCGCTACAAAATGACCCAGTATCCTTCACGACTCCATATGCGCCTCAAGCTCCACTTACCCAAACTAACCCACTCGTCCAAAATATCCCTCCCACACAAAATTTTCAGGCAACCCAACAAATACCAATGGCACACATCGCTAACCATAACAAGCAGTATGTGCCACCGATATATGCGACGGAAACCCAACATTTAACTTCTACCATACCAAACATACACCCTCAGGAGATAGACCAATATGAAGAGATGGAAAGTCAAGCAAGGATCAGAACCGATAAAAGTATGGCGAGAGAAATTCATAGCCTAAAAGAAGCATTCAAAAATATCCAAACCAGCAAGGGGCATGAAGGACTCGGGTACGAAGATCTCTGCATGCATCTCGACGTTCAGTTGCTTGTCGGATATAAGGTGCCAAAATTTGATTTATTTGATGGAAAGGGAAATCATCGCGCTCATTTAAGATCGTATTGTGACAAGCTAGTTGGAGTAGGTAAAGACCAGGCCATCATAATGAAATTGTTCATAAGGAGTTTGACATGAGAAACGCTCGACTGGTACACAAGCTAAGACCCGTGAAAATGGCATAACTAGGGTGTAATGGCACATGATTTTGTGGATAGGTTCAGGTTTAACATCGACACAATCTTGGATAGATTTTATTTAATGAAGTTGGAGAAAAAATCTACATAGTCCTTCAGAGAATACGACATGAGGTGGAGGGCGGAAGCATCAAAGGTTCAACCCCGGACGGTGGAAAGTGAGATGACCACTCTCTTTGTGCAATCTTTGAAAGATGCAATATACTATGAAAGAATGATAAGCGTCATAGGACGCAGTTTCTCTGAAGTTGTAAGGATGGGAGATTTCATAGAAGAGGGTATCAAAACAGGAAGAATCACAAACTTAGCAGCATTGCAGGCAACGAGTAAGGCAATTCAATAGGACTCATTTGGGGGAGTAATCAAGAAGAGGGACGGAGCGTCCCCTGTCATGATGGTCCAGGAACATAGGTCAAATCAAATGCCAACCTACCAAAGCCCATCATCCCAGCCTCCCTACTACAACCAAAACACCCAAAATCCTCAACCCTCCTACTATAGTCAAAACCCACAAAGCCCTCAGCCTTATTATCAACACTCACCTACTCCCTACCCTGTCTACCATACCCAGATAATATATAGCCCACCACGAGCACCTACCTATCCGAATTCCCCACAGTATCAACCCACATATCCACCTCAATTGCGAGCCCATCCACCAAATGCTCCCAAACCTCGTGTGAATTATGAAAGAAGGCCAGTCAAAACATATACACCTTTAGCCAAACCTCTAACCCAGTTGTACGAAAGATTGAGGACCGCAGGAATACTCCAACCCATCCCAGGATGTATTCCCAATCCTATTCCTGTATCGTACGATAGACTAAACATTGTGCATACCACTCTGGAATCACTGGACATGACATTGGAGTTTGCTTTGCCCTCAAAGACAAGATCGAGGCGTTGATCAAAGAAGGAATCATCCAACTGAAAGGACCCTCCCATAATGTAAACAATAATCATTTGCCAAATCATGACAATGCCAATGTGAGCATGATTACTGTTGATGAAGAAAACAGTTTGGAAGGGACTATTGTGTCGGTCCAGAGAGAGGAAAAATTTGAATCATCGGCCTTTATCACCCCTATAATTACAGTTCAAGTGAGGGCACCGTTTGAAGTGGAAGTTCTTCCTCCGAAACCGCGGATCATAACACCGCCTTTGGATACCAAAACTGTTCCTTGGAGTTATTCGACTTGGGAAAGGAGCAGGGGAAAAGAGAAACAAATTGTAGAAGTTGTCGTCGCTGGTATGACAAGATTTGGGCGATGTTATGCCCCTGCAGAAGTAGCGCGAGGAGCGCCGAGAAGGGAAGACAATCCAAAAAAGGTTGTAACAGAGATCGAAGTGGAAGAGTTCTGGAGGAAAATGCCAACCAAGGAATATTCTGTTGTAGAACAGTTGAAGAAAACACCGGCCCAAATTTCTTTGCTATCATTTTTTATGAATTCCGCGACCCATGGACGTGCTTTATTGGAGGTACTCAAAGAAGCTTATGTTCCGAGAGAGACCACTGGCGAGAAGCTCTCGGCCTTGGTCGGACAGATTTTAGAGGCCTATAAAGTCTCTTTTCATGACAAAGAATTGCCACCTGAAGGCTTGGGGCACAACAAGGTGTTGAACATAACCGTAAAGTGCATGAACAAGTTCATTTCTAGGGTATTGATAGATGGAGGCTCAGCTGTCAACTCTCCGAGCCCTGGAAATTAGCATTGGAATGATTCGCGAAAGCCATGTGAGGGTTAAAGGCTTTGATAGAGCCCAAATGAGCGTTATGAGAGAAATGGAGTTGACATTGCAAGTAGGACCCGTAGAGTTCGTCGTGAAAGTCCAAGTGTTAGACATATCTACCGGCTATAACCTGCTAATGGAAAGACCTTAGATCCATATGGCTGGTGCAGTTCCTTCTACCCTACACCAGAGCTTGAAGTTTGTCTGCAATTATCATGAAGTCGTGATACACGGAGAAGGGAGCAATTCAATATGTCCTGAAGGCCAAATCACTTCTGTTGAAAGCGTAGATATATTGGATGGGTCTGTTTTCCATATCAGAGAAATTGCATGTACCACCAAAGCTGAAAAACTGAAATTACCCCGGGTGCTCACAATAATGGCCCAGGAAATGTTGAAGAATGGATTTAAGCCCGGTCAAGGCCTCGAATTAAACTTAGAAGGTATAGTGCAGCCGGTTCACTTGCTCAGTAAAAAGGATACTTTTGGTCTCGGATACGAACCCACTCCTGAAGAAGTCTTGTCTCGAAGGAAAAGAGACACTCCCCTGCCAAAGCCTATTTTGCCTCTGAATTAGTCATTTGTCAAAGCATACGCTGCTCAGGATTCAAAGAAAGATGATGCAAACAACCTCGTGGAAGGACTCAAAAGTCTTTTCATTGCGGAAGAAGAAGCGGAATGCAATGTAATTCTGGATGATTTTGCTGAAGACCCAACCATTTGGGATGTACAACAGGGAGATGTTTTGAAAAATTGGACATGTGCCCCGGCCCTGTTTATCCGGGAAGCTTGGTAGAAATTGCATTAGTACTTTATGAAACAATGTGATTCAGATTGAGGCATGAATCACATCTATGCATCTTAATGTGTTTTGCCTCCACCTTTTGAAAGCTTAAATGACAAATCCACATTGCTTTTGCTATTTCAAAAATTATTTTTGTTTAATAATTTTCTTTTCTCTTTCACCATGCAAACTCATAAATCTATCGATAATGTGAATGTGACATGTAATGAAATAAGCAAACAAAATCCAAACAACGAACAAGACTTCGAAGAATATTAGGAAGACTCACAACCAGAAGAGTTGATAGAGGAATTGGAGCATTTTGAGAATAAGCCAAAGCCAAATTTAGATGAAACAGAGGCAGTAAATTTAGGAGACGCAAAGTATGTGAAGGAAACAAGAATCAGCGTCCATCTGAGCACCACAGAGAATGAAGAAATGACGGACCTCTTGAGGCAATATATCAATGTGTTTGCTTGGTCTTATGATGATATGCCAGGTCTGAGCACATATATGGTTTCACATAGATTACCTATTGATCCATCCTGCCCTTCGGTGAAGCAAAAACCAAGGAAAATCAAGCTTGATTTGAGTTTAAAGGTCAAGGAATAAGTTTCCAAGCAATTCGATGCAAAGGTCATTCGAGTCACAAGATACCCCACTTGGCTGGCTAACATTGTACCTGTGCCAAAGAAAGATGGAAAGATACGGGTATGTGTGGATTATCGGGATCTCAACAAGGCTAGCCCGAAGGATGATTTCCCTCTCCCAAATATTCACATACTCATTGATAACTGTGCGAAGCATGAATTACACTCATTTGTTGATTGCTTTGCTGGTTACCACCAAATCTTGATGGATGAGAAAAACGCAGAAAAGACAGCATTCACTACACCTTGGGGAGTATACTATTATCGGGTAATGCCATTCGGACTCAAGAACACATGTGCTACCTATATGAGGGCCATGACTACCATTTTCCATTATATAATCCACAAGGAAATCAAGGTCTACGTAGATGACGTTATTATCAAATCGCGAAGGGCTTCAGATCACTTGACAGATTTGAAGAAGTTCTTTGACCGGCTGAGGCAGTATAATCTGAAGTTAAATCCTACAAAGTGTCCATTTGGTGTCCCTGCTGGGAAGCTGTTAGGTTTCATCGTGAGTATAAGGGGTATTGAATTGGACCCTTTGAAGGTAAAAAATATTCAAGACTTGCCTCCTCCGAAGAGTCGAAAGGACGTGATGAGTTTCCTTGGTCGTCTCAATTACATCAGCAGGTTCATAGCGCAATCAACATTAATATGTGAACCAATATTTAAGCTACTAAAGAAAGACGCTGCTACTAAATGGACAGCAGATTGCCAACAAGCTTTTGATAGAATTAAAGAATATCTGTCTAATCCACCTGTTTTGGTGCCTCTAGAGCCCGGAAGGTCTTTGCTGTTATATCTGTCTGTGTTAGAAAATACGTTTGGATGCGTACTAGGACAACACGATAAAACAGGAAAGAAGGAGCAAGCTATATATTACTTGAGCAAGAAGTTCACACATTATGAAGCTCGGTATACTTTGCTGGAACACACTTGTTGTACCTTGAAATGGATTGCACAAAAGCTTAGGCATTATTTGTCTGCATATACCACTCATCTCATCTTAAGAATGGACCCGCTCAAATACATCTTTCAGAAGCCCATGTCCACTGGACTTATTTTCTGAACGAAGCGGTATTGTTTGTTGGAGAAGATATCTCAGAAGAGTACCCGGGTTGGAGAATGTTCTTCGACGGAGCTGCAAACTTCAAAGGAGTTGGTATCGGAGCAGTTTTGATTTCAGAATGAGGTCAACACTACCCAATTTCAGCGAAGCTCCGATTTCCATGCACTAACAATATGGCGGAATATGAAGCTTGTATATTCGGACTTAGAATGGCCGTTGACATGAACATTCAAGACTTATTGATTCATCAGGTACAAGGCGAATGGGCGACCAAGAATGTGAAGATACTTCCTTACCTGCATTGCGTGAAAGAATTGTGCAAAAGGTTCAGCGAGATAGAATTCAAGCATATCCCACGAACTCAAAATGAATTTGCTGATGCTCTGGCAACTCTGTCCTCCATGATTCAACATCCGGATAAGAATTACATTGATCCCATCAAGGTGAACTTGTTGGATCAACCGGCCTATTGTTTCCACATAGATCAAAAGCTGGATGGAAAGCACTGGTACCACTACATTAAGAGGTATCTCAAGTCAGACGAATATCTAGAAGGCATAACCAGCACACAAAAGAAGACGCTTCGGAGGTTAGCAAACCATTTCTTCCTAAACAGAGAAATCATTTATCGGATGACTCTGGATCTAGGATTGTTAAGATGTGTTGGTGCCCAAGAGGCAAGCATGTTAGTTGAAGAGATACACGGAGGCACGTGCGGGCCTCATATGAATGGTTTCACTTTAGCAAAGAAGATTCTGAAAGCATGGTATTTTTGGATGACCATGGAAACAGATTGCATTCACTTTGTGCAAAAGTGCCATCAGTATCAGATTCATGGCGATTTAGTCAGGGTACCTCCTAACGATCTCAATGTGATGAGTTCTCATTGGCCGTTCGCAGTTTGGGGCATGGATGTCATTGGTCCTATTGAGCCTGCCGCATCAAATGGACACAGGTTCATCCTAGTGGCAATTGACTATTTCACAAAGTGGGTAGAGGCATCTTCACACAAGTCAGTGACAAAGAAAGTGGTAGTTGATTTTGTCCGCAATAACATCATTTGCCGATTTGGAATCCCCGAGTCGATTATAACAGATAATGGAGCCAATCTCAATAGTAATTTGATGCATGAGATATGCGAAAAGTTTAAGATCACTCACCGCAATTCCACTACATACCGACCTCAGATGAACGGAGCAGTTGAAGCCGCCACGAAGAACATCAAAAGAATACTGCGAAAAATGATTGATAATTACAAGCACTGGCATGAGAATTTGCCCTTTGCACTTTTGGGCTATCGCACTACGATCAGGACTTCTACCGGGGCAACGCCGTATCTTTTGGTCTATGGAACAGAAGCTGTGTTACCAGCAGAAGTGGAAATACCATCTTTGAGAATTATCCAAGAAGTCGAGTTGAGCGAAGCAAAGTGGATACAGAATCGGTACGAGAAATTGATGCTGATTAATGAAAAACGGTTGAACGCAGTCAGTCACATGCAACTTTATCAAAACAGAATGGCCAAAGCTTTCAACAAAAAAGTAAAACCAAGGACTTTCAAACCGGGGCAATTGGTGCTAAAACGTATATTCCCGCACCAAAATGAAGCTAAAGGAAAATTCGCACCTAACTGGCAAGGGCCTTATATGGTTCACTGGGCGTTAACTGGATGAGCATTAATCCTAGCTGAAATGGACGGCGAAGTATGGCCAAAATCTATCAACGCAAATGTGGTGAAAAGATACTTCATTTAGGATTTTTCTATGTAATGCATTTTTCTATGTGGTAAAAGTTGCGCTCCCTTGGCGGGTTCCGTTTCTTTAGAGCACAAATTCCCCTTTGCTTGTAACATGAACTACGTTATGACCTGATTCCCTCGGCGGGATACGTAGGCGGCCCACATCGGCTTCAGTCCCATCTTTAGAAAACCCTTACAATCCCCTTTTGTTTGTAACGAACTATGTTATGACCTGATTCCCTTGTTGGGATACAGCAAGCCACCCACACAAGACTCGGCTTGGTCCAGTTGACAGTTCAGCATCCTCACATATCAGAAGCTGGGGCAAAATTTTAAGGGTTCACTGCAAGAAGACGCCGATAAATATGGAAAGTGTTGACCGACTAAGTCTCCAGTCAGAAGAAGGACTCTGGACAAGGCGTTTGCACTGTTTCACTGCATGTCACTATTCAAGAGTTCGATAGTAATTCTTATTAATATGCATGCCTTCTTATAGGCAATTTGTTTTCAACAAACATTTTCATTAGAGTTCGACAGAAATTCTTATTTGATATGCATACTTTCTTATAAACAAATTATTTTCAAATATTTTCGTTAACGGCTAGCCAAGACTGGAAACTAGATCGGGTTACAGGTCCAAACCAGTGGGACGCGCGAGTATCAAAGGCCAAAGCTACAAAGTCAACACGAATCAACCGCCGCTCCCCAAACTCACAAATTTCTTTGAGTATAGGTTCTTCAGGTTGAAAGAAGTAGGTAAGCCGCAATATTTATGTTCAAATTCGCAAAGGACCTCCGCATCGCAGCTCACCACAAGGATCACTCTCCTACTTTGCGACTGTACAAAGACGTCATGTCGACCTACAGGGTCCCAACCGCGTTATGTCCATGCAAAGAACGGTATTTCGACTTACATGGTCACATTCTCATCAACTCAACTTTTGCATCGCTTATGTCCACGCATGAACTTTTCATCTAGATTGATGACATAGGAGTTCGACTTAAGGGTCACACTTTGCATTACGTTAATACAACGGCGTAAATCAGGCGCCCACCTTCTAATGCGGGTATTTTAATTCAAATCAGGCGTCCACCTCTTAATACGGGTATTTTATTTTTCAATCAGGTGCCCACCTTCTAATGCAGACATTTTATTTTAAATCATGCGCCCAACCTTCTAATGCGGGTATTTTATTTTAAATCAGGCACCCACCTTCTAATGCGGGTATTTTATTTTTCAATCAGGCGCCCACCTTCTAATGCGGGTATTTTATTTTCAATCAGACGCCCACCTTCTAATGCGGGTATTTTATTTTAAATCAGGCGCCTACCTTCTAATGCGGGCATTTTATTTTAAATCAGGCGCCCATCTTCTAATGCGAGTATTTTAATTTATGTCAGGCGCCCACCTTCTAATGCGGGTATTTTATCTTAAATCAGGCGTCCACCTTCTAATGCGGGCATTTTATTTTAAATCAGACGCCCACCTCCTAATGCGGGTATTTTAATTTATGTCAGGCGCCCACCTTCTAATGCGGATATTTTATTTTAAATCAGGCTCCCACCTTCTAATACGGGTATTTTATTTTTCAATTAGGCGCCCACCTTCTAATGCGGGTATTTTATTTTCCAATCAGGCGCCCACCTTCTAATGCGGGTATTTTATAAATCAGGCGCCCCCCTTATAATACGGGTATTTTAATTTAAGTCAGGCGCCCACCTCCTAATGCGGGTATTTTAATTTAAGTCAGGCGCCCACCTTCTAATGCGGGTATTTTATTTTAAATCAGGCTCCCACCTTCTAATACGAGTATTTTAATTTATGTCAGGCGCCCACCTTCTAGTGCGGGATTTTATCTTAAATCAAGCGTCCACCTTCTAATGCGGGCATTTTATTTTAAATCAGGTGCCCACCTTCTAATGCGGACATTTTAATTTACGTTAGGCGCCCACCTTCTAATGCGGGTATTTTATTTTAAATCAGGCGCCCACCTTCTAATGCGGGTATTTTATTTTTCAATCAGACGCCCACCTTCTAATGCGAGTATTTTAATTTATGTCAGGCGCCCACCTTCTAATGCGGGTATTTTATCTTAAATCAGACGCCCACCTTCTAATGCAGGAATTTTATTTTAAATCAGGCGTCCACCTCCTAGTGCGGGTATTTTAATTTATGTCAGGCGCCCACCTTCTGATGCGGGTATTTTATTTTAAATCAGGCTCCCACCTTCTAATACAAGTATTTTATTTTCCAATCAGGCGCCCACCTTCTAATGCAGATATTTTATTTTCCAATAAGGCGCCCACCTTCTAATGCGGGTATTTTATTTTAAATCAGGCGCCCCCCTCATAATGCGGGTATTTTAATTTAAGTCAGGCGCCCACCTCCTAATACGGGTATTTTAATTTAAGTCAGGCGCCCACCTTCCAATGCGGGTATTTTATTTTAAATCAGGCGTCCACCTTCTAATTCGAGTGTTTTATTTTAAATCAGGCGCCTACCTTCTAATGCGGGTATTTTATTTTAAATCAGGCACCCACATCCTAATGTGGGTATTTTAATAAAAGTCAGGCGCCCACCTCCTAATGCGGGTATTCTATTTTTCAATCAAGTGCCCACCTTCTAATGCATGTATTTTTATTTTTCAATCAGGCGCCCACCTTCTAATGCGATTATTTTATTTTAAACAGGCGCCCACAACGGCGTCATCTGCACAACATTTAATCAACAACGTCATTTCAACTACAAAGTCGTATTCTCACATACCCATTGTATGGAACAGATAAACACTAACTTTTATCTTAGCTCTAGTCCGCAAGAGTTTGAGTCGGCGGGAGCTTTCAGTACAACGTGGAACTATTTCTTACGGTGAACCGAGACAATTTGGTTAGCGGCCTACTTTGAACTAAGGCTGACCAGTGGGTCGGGACGGCCCGACCCCGACCCGACACCGCCCCGACCCCGATTAGTATTAAAAAAAAGAATTCGATAGCGGGACTCGAACCGGGACAGGATAATGTCTCGTCCCGACCCGTCTCGAACCCGCCCCAGGCCCGATCCCGCCCGTAGTCCCCCCTTTGCAAATATAACTGTTGCACCAACGACCATTTTAGATTTTGGCCGTTGGGCAACGGCCATTTTTGGCCTCCCCCCTACCCCTTAATATTTATTTTTAACCCATAAGTTATTATATTTACACTTTAACCCAATTTTTCAACTATAAATAACTCAATTTCTCTTCATCTTTCTCACAAATCTTCCTACAATCTCTCTAATCTCTCTACAAGTCTACATTGTTTACTAAATATTCAATTTTATTTATTCATTTGGGAATTGAGAGTGAAGTTGGCAACTAGCTTGTGGATCTTCCATCGAGCAAAGTTTCAATTTTCAACCTCTCGATTACACGTCGACGTTACGTCGGCGTTTGATACATTTGTTCCTTCATTAAATTATTATTGTCTGTTTATTTTATTTAGCGCACTTAATTTTATTATCTTTAATTATTTATTATCATAATTAAAATGGAAGGATTAAGATGTATGTTTAAGGGTAAGGGTAAGGGTGCTTCTTCTAGTAGGGGCAACCAGGGCAAGGGTACTTCTTCTAGTCATCTTATTCCTACACATGATGATTTTGTTGATACTCAACATTTTCCTACAATACTATTAGATTTAGACGAGGTGCTATTTTCTGGAACTCAAGAAGACTTTAATTTAGACGATGATCTAGATGATACACCCACTAATGTTGATGACAACACACCCACAAGTGTACCTTCAACTGAAATGCCTCCTATTCCCCCTAGTATGAGACGAGGTCCAGCAAACCGACCATTAAATCAGATGCATGGATATTTTTTGATTGGGACGTAGAGAATCAAGTAGCTAGATGTAAAATTTGTAAAAATGTTTTAAAATTTAAAATTGGAAAAGGTCACGGTGGGACGGGGGGTTTAATTAGACACGTAGTAAGTGCTCATCCAGCTAGGTATGCCCAATACCAGGCTTCAAAACCGAGTGCGCAAACGCACGCTCCATCGGGACAAGGTTCACATACTGATACTGTTCCGGACCAAGTACAGGGTCAAATTAACCCCACGACGGAGGGAATTGTAGGCCCTAAATACAATAAACATATACATAGGGAAGCAATATCAAAATTAGTTGTTGTGGAGGGTTTGCCTTTTTCATTTCCTTCATCTCCCGGTTTTATTCATTACATTAGAGATATATATAATCCTGCTTTTAACGGTTTTCCTAGATCAACTGTTAAGAGAGATGTATTTAAATTCGCACATGAATATCAACAATATTTACGTTATTCATTATATCATTTTATTGGCAATGTATCTCTCACGTCTGATATAGGTCGTAGTACTAACGGCCATGATTATTTAACGGTAACTTGTCATTGGATAGATTATAAATGGTCTATGCAAAAACGTATCTTAGCGTATAGATATATAGATGATAGGCACACTGGTACTTTTATTGCATATAATATTTATCAAGTGTGCCATTATTATGGAATAACCGATAAAATTATGACTATTACATTAGATAACGCTTCTTCTAACAATTACGCTATTACAATTTTAAAAAATAGTTTAACTCCAACTTTTCCAGATCATTTTCATATAAAATGCGCGTGCCATATATATAACTTAATTGTAAAGGATGGTCCATCACTTTTTCAAGACATTCTTAGTAAAATACAATTTGCTATAAACTTTATTTTTAAAAGTAATAGAGTACAACGAAGAAAAGAATATAAAAAAACTTGTCACGATTGTGGACTACCTTATAGAAAAATTTCAGAAGAATTATCCACTAGGTGGAATTCTTTATACGAGCAACTACTTGTTGCTTATGACTATAGAAAACCTATAACTTTATTTTTTAACTCTCATAATCAAAATTCAGCTGATATGATTGTAGATAGTGATTGGGTAAAAATTTCTGAACTTATTGTATTTTTAGAGAAATTTTTTCAAGCAAAAAAGAATTTTCCGGTATATATTATCCTACTATTTCAACTATGTTGTTTTATATAACTCTAATATTTTTATTACTTAGTGAATATATGAAAAAATCAGCTTATATGGCATCTATTAAAAAAATATTTATCAAAATAAAAAAATATTTTATTTCTATTCTCACTATTTATATTATTGGTGTTGTATTAAATTCGACTATTAAAATAGACCGTACTAAATCACTAATTGAATCTATTTACGATTGTATAGAAGTACTACCACCTCCAAGTCCCAAAAATTTAAATCACCCACCACCTATTGAACAAACTAAAGAAGAAGTGTTGTCTAGCGTAGAAGACCAATGCAAAAAAATATATAGGTTTTACCAACAAGAAAATGCTAGTAACTTACCAGCTTCCATACCATCTTCTTCATCTTCAACACAACCTCACAAAAGACATGTTGTTTCTGCGGCTAGTATTGAAAGCCTCAGAAATAGAATACTGCTACTAATCAAATTAGTGAGTTGGATATTTTTGTTTTGCAGGGTTCTGTACCGTACCAAGAAGTCATCAATGAAGATGGACATGAAGACTTGCTGAAATACTGGAGGGGGGATGAGAAGACCTTTCCGACACTTTCAATTATGGCCCGAGATGTTTTGAACATTCAAGCGTAATCAACTGCGTCTGAAAGCACCTTTTCTGCCGGCAGATATCAAATAGGAGACCACAGACACTCATTAGCCGGAGACAGCTTGGAAATTGCAGTATTTTCAAAGATTGGATACGAGCGGAGCGGAGAAGGTGCAGTCAACCGGAGATCAACGAAGAAGAAGACGAAATCTTATCCGAAGATAGTGGAAGCGACATAGATCAATTTGACCAACAAATACCAATTCCAACTGAAGAACCACATGAAATTATCAAACAATTAGAACAGGTTTTTTTGAGAATGTAATTTTTTTAATTGCAATTTTATTATGTAATTTGTAACTTTTGGACAACACCACAAAGTTGCAATTTAGATAATTGTATTTGTATTACAAAAAAATCATATGTCTATTAAATAATATAAGAGGCACAAAAACAGCCTTGGGATGTTTTATTACACTATCTTGTCTTGTTTATTGAGTTTTTTTTATACATATGTTATTAAAAAAAAAATAGGAAAACCTGCCGGAACCCGCCCCGACCCCGCCCCGACCCAATTCCGACGGGATCGGGATCGGGACGGGACTGGAGCAAGTCCCGCCAGACCCGACCCCGCTCCCTTCACCAATCCCGCCCCCTTCGCCAGTCCCTCTCCGACCCCGACCCCCCCAAACCCGGCCCGCCAGACCCGAGCCCGGCCCACTGGCCAGCTATACTTTGAACGTCGTTCCTCTCTTTCTCAATATGTTGCCACACCTACAACCAGTGTCATCATAACCCGAAACTGGGGCAATATTTCTCGAATATGCATCATCTTTTGTAACTTCTCTCCCCCTCGGAATTCTATTTCTACCCATGCATCCCTAATCTTCCTTCGAGTCCCGATGATCAGGACAAAATTGGATACTCAGTCAACTTTTTTGTCTGAAAACTCTTTCATCGTCTCCGGCCAAAGAGGGGCATCTGTTGACACCCAATTTTGTCCCGTCTTTTCCAATTTATTTGCAATTTTAAATATTTTTTGACAACTCAAAAATAATTTTAATATAGGCATATATATATATATATATATATATATATATATATATATATTATTTTAAATATCATTATTTATGATTATTATTATTATTCACATGTTTTACTATCATTTGCCTTTTTAAAATCATAATTATAATTTTACTATAATATTCAATGTTATTTTATTTTTTTTGCAAAAAGGCAGTTCATTTTTTTTTATTTATAGCCCTAAGCGTTTCACAAATATTATATTTTTTTATTATCACATCGTTATTTTATTTTAAATAATTTACATTTCTTCAAACCTTTTTTTTTATAATAAACCTCTTTCATATTTTAAACCACAGCCCATTTTTCCTTAACCCAAAACATTATATCAACCCTTATTTCATTCCCAAAGAAACCAGCCCAAACCCCAACCCCTATCTCGGCCCAACCCCTCACCCCAAATCGTCCACCCACCGAGGCCCAATTCCCCCACTTAGCCCATTCATCTTCAACACCCATTTTAACCCCCAAAACAAAACCCTAAAACTTAATCACCCAAAACCCTAAACTCTCTCACCCTCTCACAAATCAGCCGCACGCCACCCATGCCCCCATGCCCTGCCTCGCCGGTCACCTCACCCACTGCCACCACCACACCCCTCCCATCACTTCACCATACCCTATCCCCAAAAATCCGCCCTAAAATCCGCTTCCAAAATCAGATTTTTACCCCTTTAATTCGAATTTCAAACTCGAACTTTATGGTGGGGAATCCATCTATAAAAACCCTCCTTGTTCTTCATTGAGAGGGAGTTATTTTTTCGGGTCAGAAAATACAAAAAAAAAGGGGGTAAAAAATCCGAAAAGAAGAAGCAGACAAAAGGTAGAAAATCAAGAAGAAAAAAAATGGGTTGGTTTGTTCTTAGATTTTGATTAGAAAATACTCCTTTTGTTTTTCATTATTTTTAATCCGAAATACTCATCTTTGTTTCATAAATTTCAATCCGAAAATCCCTTTGTTCTTCACATTTCGGGTTGGGTCAAAAATCCGAAAAATACTCCTCTTTTCCCTAAATTTCACCCTCAAAATATCTGATTTTTTGTTTCAGTTCTATTCGGGTCGTGTAGTCAGTCCGGGTCGGGTCGAAATTTGGGCCCGAAAATTGAAAATCAGCCTTTCTAAAATCAAAAATCAGAATTCCGAAAATTGCAAAAATCAGAATTCTAAAATAACTTTTGAGCGGATTCGACGATTCAAAACAATGCCTCGGTTTGCAACCTGGAAAAGGTTATATTCATTTCAATTCTTCTACATTTCTTTAAGCCCATTTGATTGTGCGTTTTATGCTTGATTTTAGTATGATATTTTGCTAAGTAGTTAGTCTTGATTAATTAATATGATAATGAGATGTTTTGCTTGCATAATTGTATATATGTTGTTGGGATATTTCTGATTTGGAGTTGGTATGCGATAGATGATATTTCTTCGATGTTTGGTTAACTAATTATTGTCATTAGTTTTAGTAAGGTATCTTGGGTTCCTTATTAAGTGTAATATGGATAATGTAAGATTAATACGTGTTTGGAAGAAACTATGATTTGATTAAATATTCTTAGGACACTTAGTGGATTATTGATATTCAAATTATTGTACGTTGGGGATGTTGTTAGCTCTGCCTATTAAATCAAACAATGATAGCATACTTTAATTGACATAAATGGCGATATTTACATATCATATTCTAGATTAATATGTGCAAATTTGGAAAGAGTTTGTTATCCATGTTTATATAATAATATGTGTGTTTGGTTTAAGTTTATGAATGTCATGTTTTTTTGATATTAGGATGGGTTCAACTGAATTTATCATGTTTGTTTACATAACTTGTACATTGGTCTTCCTTGCCTATTTTATTCCTGTTTAAATTTGGAACCGGATGTGTTAGCACATGATCTTTCTTACATTACTTTAACGTGGCAAAATTCGAAAAATGATATGTCTTAAGGATATATAAAATATACTGACATGAGTATTGATTCCTATGTACATTTAAGTTGTATATATATATATATATGTATGTATATATATATATATTATGTATGTATGTATATATATGTATGTATGTATATATATGTGTGTGTGTGTGTATGTGTGTATATATATATATATTGGGAATATCCATGTGTTTATATTTTCTTTCTGTCTACTAATCCTTATTTTCTTTTATTTTATTTACATGAAATGCATCGGGAGTAACGAAGAGTCTCGTTATGAGACTCATCATGAATTTGTCCAAAACGAAGAACCACAATCGCATTCATTGCATTCTCCGGCATCGGAACTGCAAAACAAATATGTGCGATGATATCGTCATCCGCCCTAGTCGATGCCTTTATTTATTGTCTAAATTTGTCTTTCATTACTATTCGGGTTGTAATAATTATTTAATTCTGTACTATCATTAGAATGCTTAGAATAATTAGGCCGCGAATAGATGAATGAATAGGATAGTTTAACTGCCATTAGTTTATTTCTTAGGCTCGTTTGAATTGGAAACCTATCGCCAGCTTTATTTGTTTAGGGCCGTCTTGTATATTCCAAACTTAGTCGATAGTTATTTTATTTTTTTTAGGCTCGTTATGCATTTTTTAATCTCTTTCAAAAAATAATTTGGCTACCTCTCATTCACTTTCTTTAGTCCTAAAAAATAAGATTTGCATTTTATTCAATTTGTAACATTGAAAGATTTTCATAAAATCATCTTTTCACATGATAATTAAAAATTTGCTTTTATTATTATTAAATCACCAAATACGTATTTCTGTAAGTGAAATAAACTTTACATCTATTTTTTATGAATAATGTCATGCATATTTTCTCAACTTTACATGTATTTTATAAATAATGCTTTACAAATGTATGCTTTCATGTTTTCTAAAAATAAATGCATGCCCTTTCTAAAATCAAGTTCACATATATACAAAATGCGTACTTTATGTGTATAATGTCTAATTTTCATCAAAATCAATTTTACATACAAATTCATGTTTTTCATTAAAATCAATTCACATGCATCTTATAAACGATGTTATACAAATGTATGCACTTTTATTCTACATACATCTTATAAGTCTTGTCTCACAAATGCACTCTTTTTTTTATCCTACTTGCACTTTATAAGTTATGCCATGCAATATATACTTTTACTAACAAATCTATTTTATATGTATTTTTATACACAAAGCCATGCAATTTGGCAAAAATGCATCTTTCAAATCAATTGTTTACAATATCCTTTCCTCAAACTTCATACCTTTTAAACATATATTTTTAGCATAATAAATAACTTAAGTTTGACCGGATAATTGCAAGTTAGCGGATCTTAAAGTATGCTTAAACTCTTTCCTTTGGTGTCCTAATTCACCCTAAAATAATTAGGCGGTGACTCCTTAGCTTTACTTTATTTTTTTAAAGTCATTTAACTTTGCAGAATTAGCTTTTATGACCATTTAGCCAAAAATAAAATTTTCAAAACAACTGTAAATTTGTAGAAAAAAATGTTAAAAGAATTAAAATCAGGGAATAATTACGTTATATGTTAATTAGGTAATAATGCTATCAGAATTGACTGGCCTTTAAAATCTTACAAAAAATGATTCACTCTCTCCTCCTCCTCTCTCTTTCGCTCTCCCACGTATCTCCCCTCTCGCAGATTTGGCGGTGGTGAGCGAGGTGGTGTGGCTGGTGATTTTTGCCGAAGCTTCGGCGTGATCTCGTCGAGGTCGAAATGATGAACGGATCGAGCGAGAAACAGTGGTGGTTGGGGTTTTCGATGGATGTGTAGTGGTGGTGCGTCACCGTGGAGGAGAGGGGACGACTACAATTGTGGTGTTGGAGTTCGCCGGAGTAGTGGGTCTGCGATTTGCCGTCGTCGGTCATTGCTAGTGTTGGAGTTCGCCTGAGTTGTGGGGTTGCGACTCGCCGTCGTTGGTGGTGTTAGAGTTTTCCGGAGTTGTGGGGCTGTGATTCGCCATCGTCGGTCACTGGTGGTGTTAGAGTTCACCGGAGAATAGAACTTCGGCGATGACTGTTGCTGCTTCGTCTGGTGTTGGAGTTACTTTTTGTTTACTATATAGAATAGTGTATATATACACCCATATATATTTTTATACACTCATATACATAATGTATCTGTTGTATAAAAGTACAGTTCTTATTCAAAATTAGTCATGATCTATGTATTATATCCATTTATAAAATATTTGTATAATTGTGTATAAATGCATATTTTCGTGTATAATATTGTATAATTATTTTTTTAGAGTATATACCTATGAATTATACTTTTTTCATACACATAAATACATAATGTACCTCTCTTTTATATATAAGTATATAACACTGTATAAAATTATTTTTAAGCTATATTTTTACAATGTAAGTTTTAGGCTGTATTTTTTTAATATATGTCAGCCAAATGTAGATTTATGAAATTTCCCATAAAATCAATACTTAAATTACTCTAAACCCGTCTCCCTTTTCTCCTGAAACATCTTTGGAGACGAGGACTTTTTTTTTTTTTTGAGATTCATTCATTTTTCTAATTGATACACTTTCAGATTCCTTCTTCAAAACAGTGATTTGAATGTGGAGTTGACTTGGACAACGGCTTACCCTAACTCACTTATAGAATTAGAAGACTGAAGAAGTCATCGTAGACAAAAGGGATTTCTCAGACGGTAAGCACCTTTCACTTTTAATTCGAAGATTAAGAAGGAAACAAAGGAGGGAGCTCATGGGGAGAGGGATTGAAAAAAAAAGTCATCGTGTTCTTTTTCTAAAAGATTATGAAGGGCATCCCTTATATCATGAACCCATTAAATGGGCCGGGTCCGGAATTGGGTCGAATTTAATATCGATTGAGTCCTAAACAAATTCAAGTACTGACTTTAATTTTTTAATATTTTCTTAAAAATATAGCTGCTAAATCATCAAATAGGTTTTGAAAGTTATATTTTTGGCTAAAATGACCATGGAGACTGAACTAGAAAAAGTTAGATGACTTATAGAAGAAGAACCAAAGATAAGTGATTTTAATAGTTAATTATTATGAGTTTGAGTGACCATTCGAGCCATAACCCTAAAAATATGGCGCGTCTAATTTGTATTTGACATATATCCATTAGTGGATCAATTTAGAATTACCCTAAGCTGGTCCATTTAAAATGTGAATTAATTTGGACTGTTTATTTAGATTAAATTGACCTATAAAAAATTGTCAAAATATAAAAGAGATAATTTGAGATATGTCAACTCAGCTTTGGCTCCATAACGCTAATATTTTTTGTATGGTTTACGATATTACGCTTAGCTTTCTTATATTAAAATGTCTTTGAACTATCTCAAAAGGTTTAAATATACCCTTCATCCATCTATTTTGTTAAAAATCTCCCTTCACTCATCTTTTCAGCTCATTTTTACCCTAAAAACTAACAGACCTAATATATATATATATATATATATATATATATATTTTCATGTTTTGTATTTTTTAACATGTCTTTTTCTTGAGTTTTGAGCTAAAAACATCCTTTAAGTATACCTAATTTCAAAGAACTGGAACAGTTATGATATGTTGAGTCGAGTGATGGCACTCCGTCTTTAAGACAAGATTGCCGCGTATATATCCTTTCTACGCTCTGGACAATAATCTCCCAAGATAAAACAACAACTCAACAAATGAGCAAATGACACTCAAGTGTTACTTTGAATAATTTTGAGTAATGAAATGATGCCAGAAAGTAATAGGAAGAATCTGATTTCGTTTGTATGTTCTGTGTTGTCTCAACAATTGGCAAAGGCTTCATTATATAGTTGTAAGGAGAGGACTTACCAACTGCCCACATAATTGATGTTACTGGCCAAGTTATGACAATTATGAAGGTAGTAATTCAGTCAAAATAAATGGTGAAATGATGTGCAACGGAGTAGATTTTAGGTAGAGTTATTCAGCCAAAATAAATGACTGAATTGAGTGCATATTAATGTTGGTTAACGTTCCAAAAACCAACAGCAAAAGCACAAGTTCTCTTCGCAATTTAACTTACCAGAAACTTCAGGGACCAAACTGTAAATATGAAGCAATTTGGGTCCAAAAAGATAATACCAGAAGGATTTAAAATTTTTATTTGTTCCTAAAGTTTTGCATCTTAAGAATTAGTGATCCCTTTGTGTAGTTTATTAATTCAGGTGATATATACCCGAGCTTTTTTATTTGGTTGGCAGTATTTTATATTTATATACCAATATTTTCTTCATGTAACTAGAGACTTTTCCACTTTCTTTTCTTTTCTCAGTCTCCATTCATATTGATGATTGAGAATGTAACATTCTGACCATTATCGTCGCAGTCCCATTACATTTGAATTAATTTTAGCAATATTGCCTTATAACTACTAAAATGGGATTGTCTTGAAGACTAATTTACAAGCAATTCACATTTGTGTTTTTTTTTTATATAATGTAAGAAAAGCGACACCAGCAAAATGTTAATAGCTCTCATAAGTTTTTCAAAAGTCCTAATCGAATGGACACCTTGTTTGTTAACAAAATTAATTCAATAGAAAAGTAAGGTATCAATATTCGTAGAAGGTTTCGTGGTGTAGTTGGTTATCACGTCAGTCTAACACACTGAAGGTCTCCGGTTCAAGTCCGGGCGAAGCCATTTTAGTTTTCCTGTTTTGTTAACACTTTATTAACACTTATATAAATAATGTATTTATTTTATTAATAGAAAACTGTATAACATGTTATAAGAATGTCGTTTTCCTGTTTTGTCTTTTACACTTTATAACACTTATATAAATAATGTATTTATTTTATTAATAGCAAAGTGTATAACATGTGATAAGAATGTATAATACAATATAAAAGATATAACACATCGCTAACTACATTAACGGGTTTTTGCAATAATTTTAATTGCAATTCTTGTCCAGATCTCCACCGAATGATTTCAATTTTGTAGATAACTTTCTTAGACTATTTTCAACCACTCCATATTTCTCAATAAAAATAATATTTAAAATTCAAACTTACTTCTTCAAACTTATTAAAAAATGGTGGATTACCTTTCTAATCCGTTTTCACCACCCAAATATTATAAATCAGTCTCTAACTATGATTTGAGCTCTAAACACAATAAATAATCAAATTGATCAACTAATAATCAATAGTATTCACAATCAAAATATATATATATATATATAATAGATTATACTGAGTAAAAAAGATTAAAATAAATCATTTTCTTGAATCTTTCCAAAATTTTATTTGAAATAATATATAAACCCAGTTCATTATCTATTTTGCACCAGAAAAAATAAACATGGGTGAATCGATCTTCTCAATAAAATCCATACCTTCACTTCTCAATCTTTGAAAGATAACAGTGACTCTATAATTTAGCGTTTCTCGAGACAATAACAACGAGCTAAAAAAATTGAATTAAATTTAGAACTAAATACATAATACCAAGCTTCAACAAACAATAGAGAATGCTAAAAAATTGTGTCAAACATTCAATTTTTTCCTCCTTTTTATCTTATTTTAATAAAATTTCTTATTAAGAACATCTTACGGGATTCAAACAACACTTTTTATATCACTTTCAATTGATAGATAAAGATTTACCATTTTAATAATAAACACAAATTCTTAAAAAGAATTATGTTGCCTTGTTTCAATAATTTTTTATATTGATATATAACTTTGTTGGTTACGATGGTGCAGGAAACGGAAATAAGTAACTGCTAAGTATTACAACACAATGAAATTATAACAAATTGAAATTTCAAAGAACTGGAACAGTTATGATATATTGAGTCGAGTGATGGCACTCTGTATTTAAGACAAGATTGCCCCGTATATATCCTTTCTACGCTCTGGACAATAGTCTCCCAAGATAAAACAACAACTCAACAAATGAGCAAAGGAAACTCAAGTGTTACTTTGAAGAATTTTGAGAATTGAAATGATGCCAGAAAGTAGTAGAAAGAATCTGATTTCGTTTGTATGTTCTGTGTTGTCTCAACAATTGGCAAAGGCTTCATTATATAGTTGTAAGGAGAGGACTTACCAACTGCCCACATAATTGCTATTACTGACCAAGTTATGACAATTATGAAGGTAATAATTCAGTCAAAATAAATGGTGAAATGATGTGCAACGGATTAGCTTTTAGGTAGAGTTATTCAGCCAAAATAAATGACTGAATTGAGTGCATATTAATGTTAGTTAACGTTCAAAAAACCAACAGCAAAAGCACAAGTTCTCTTCCCAATTTAACTTACCAGAAACTTCAGGGACCAAACAGTAAATATGAAGCAATTTGGGTCCAAAAAGATAATACCAGAAGGATTTAAAAATTTTATTTGTTCAAAAGTTTTGCATCTTAAGAATTAGTGATCGCTTTGTGTAGTTTATTAATTCTGGTGATATATACCCGAGCTTTTTTATTTGGTTGGCAGTATTTTATATTTATATACCAATATTTTCTTCATGTAACTAGAGACTTTTCCACTTTCTTTTCTTTTCTCAGTCTCCATTCGTATTGATGATTGACAATGTAACATTCTGACCATTATCGTCGCAGTCCCATTACATTTGAATTAATTTTAGTAATATTGCCTTATATCTAGTAAAATGGGATTGTCTTGAAGACTAATTTACAAGCAATCACATTTTTTTTTTTTTTTATATAATGTAAGAAAAGCGACACCAGCAAAATGTTAATAGCTCTCATAAGTTTTTCAAAAGTCCTAATCGAATGGACACCTTGTTTGTTAACAAGATTAATTCAATAGAAAAGTAAGGTATCAGTATTCGTAGAAGGTTTCGTGGTGTAGTTGGTTATCACGTCGGTCTAACACACTGAAGGTCTCCAGTTCAAGTCCGGGCGAAACCATTTTAGTTTTCCTGTTTTGTTAACACTTTATTAACAATTATATAAATAATGTATTTATTTTATTAATAGAAAACTGTATAACATGTGATAAGAATGTCGTTTTCCTATTTTGTCTTTTACACTTTATAACACTTATATAAATAATGTATTTATTTTATTAATAGCAAAGTGTATAACATGTGATAAGAATGTATAATACAATATAAAAGATATAACACATCGTTAACTACATTAACGGGTTTTTGCAATAATTTTAGTTGCAATTCTTGTCCAGATCTCCACCGAATGATTTCAATTTTGTAGATAACTTTCTTAGACTATTTTCAACCACTCCAGATTTCTCAATAAAAATAATATTTAAAATTCAAACTTACTTCTTCAAACTTATTAAAAAATGGTGGATTACCTTTCTAATCCGTTTTCACCACCCAAATATTATAAATCAGTCTCTAACTACGATTTGAGCTCTAAACACAATAAATAATCAAATAGATCAACTACTAATCAATAGTATTCACAATCAAAATATATATATAATAGATTATACTGAGTAAAAAAGATTAAAATAAATCATTTTCTTTTATCTTTCCAAAATTTTATTTGAAATAATATATAAACCCAGTTCATTATCTATTTTGCACCAGAAAAAATAAACATGGGTGAATCGATCTTCTCAATAAAATCCATACCTTCACTTCTCAATCTTTGAAAGATAGCAGTGACTCTATAATTTAGCGTTTCTCGAGACAATAACAACGAGCTAAAAAAATTGAATTAAATTTAGAACTAAATACATAATACCAAGCTTCAACAAACAATAGAGAATGCTAAAAAATTGTGTCAAACATTCAATTTTTTCCTCCTTTTTATCTTATTTTAATAAAATTTCTTATTAAGAACATCTTATGGGATTCAAACAACTCTTTTTATATCACTTTCAATTGACAGAAAAGGATTTACCATTTTAATAATAAACACAAATTCTTAAAAAGAATTATGTTGCCTTGTTTCAATAATTTTTTATATTGATATATAACTTTGTTGGTTACGATGGTGGAGGAAACGGAAATAAGTAACTGCTAAGTATTACAACACAATGAAATTATAACAAACTGAAATTTCAAAGAACTGGAACAGTTATGATATGTTGAGTCGAGTGATGGCACTCTGTATTTAAGACAAGATTGCCCCGTATATATCCTTTCTACGCTCTGGACAATAGTCTCCCAAGATAAAACAACAACTCAACAAATGAGCAAAGGAAACTGAAGTGTTACTTTGAAGAATTTTGAGTAATGAAATGATGCCAGAAAGAAGTAGGAAGAATCTGATTTCGTTTGTATGTTCTGTGTTGTCTCAACAATTGGCCATGGCTTCATTATATAGTTGTAAGGAGAGGACTTACCAACTGCCCACATAATTGATGTTACTGGCCAAGTTATGACAATTATGAATGTAGTAATTCAGTCAAAATAAATGGTGAAATGATGTGCAACGAATTAGCTTTTAGGTAGAGTTATTCAGCCAAAATAAATGACTGAATTGAGTGCATATTAATGTTGGTTAACGTTCCAAAAACCAACAACAAAAGCACAAGTTCTCTTCCCAATTTAACTTACCAGAAACTTCAGGGACCAAACTGTAAATATGAAGCAATTTGGGTCCAAAAAGATAATACCAGAAGGATTTAAAATTTTTATTTGTTCCTAAAGTTTTGCATCTTAAGAATTAGTGATCCCTTTGTGTAGTTTATTAATTCTGGTGATATATACCCGAGCTTTTTTATTTGGTTGGCAGTATTTTATATTTATATACCAATACTTTCTTCATGTAACTAGAGACTTTTCAACTTTCTTTTCTTTTCTCAGTCTCCATTCATATTGATGATTGAGAATGTAACATTCTGACCATTATCGTCGCAGTCCCATTACATTTGAATTAATTTTAGCAATATTGCCTTATAACTACTAAAATGGGATTGTCTTGAAGACTAATTTATAAGCAATCACATTTGTTTTTTTTTATATAATGTAAGAAAAGCGACACCAGCAAAATGTTAATAGCTCTCATAAGTTTTTCAAAAGTCCTAATCGAATGGACACCTTGTTTGTTAACAAGATTAATTCAATAGAAAAGTAAGGTATCAGTATTCGTAGAAGGTTTCGTGGTGTAGTTGGTTATCACGTCAGTCTAACACACTGAAGGTCTCCGGTTCAAGTCCGGGCGAAGCCATTTTAGTTTTCCTGTTTTGTTAACACTTTATTAACACTTATATAAATAATGTATTTATTTTATTAATAGAAAACCGTATAACATGTGATAAGAATGTCATTTTCCTGTTTTGTCTTTTGCACTTTATAACACGTATATAAATAATGTATTTATTTTATTAATAGCAAAGTGTATAACATGTGATAAGAATGTATAATATAATATAAAAGATATAACACATCGCTAACTACATTAACGGGTTTTTGCAATAATTTTAGTTGCAATTCTTGTCCTGATCTCCACTGAATGATTTCAATTTTGTAGATAACTTTCTTAGACTATTTTCAACCACTCCAGATTTCTCAATAAAAATAATATTTAAAATTCAAACTTATTAAAAAATGGTGGATTACCTTTCTAATCAGTTTTCACCACCCAAATATTATAAATCAGTCTCTGACTACGATTTGAGCTCTAAACACAATAAATAATCAAATTGATCAACTAATAATCAATAGTATTCATAATCAAAATATATATATAATAGATTATACTGAGTAAAAAAGATTATAATAAATCATTTTCTTGAATCTTTCCAAAATTTTATTTGAAATAATATATAAACCCAGTTCATTATCTATTTTGCACCAGAAAAAATAAACATGGGTGAATCGATCTTCTCAATAAAATCCATACCTTCACTTCTCAATCTTTGAAAGATAACAGTGACTCTATAATTTAGCGTTTCTCGAGACAATAACAACGAGCTAAAAAAATTGAATTAAATTTAGAACTAAATACATAATACCAAGCTTCAACAAACAATAGAGAACGCTAAAAAATTGCGTCAAACATTCAATTTTTTCCTCCTTTTTATCTTATTTTAATAAAATTTCTTATTAAGAACATCTTATGGGATTCAAACAACTCTTTTTATATCACTTTCAATTGATAGATAAAGATTTACCATTTTAATAATAAACAAAAATTCTTAAAAAGAATTATGTTGCCTTGTTCCAATAATTTTTTTATATTGATATACAACTTTGTTGGTTACGATGGCTCAGGAAACGGAAATAAGTAACTGCTAAGTATTACAACACAATGAAATTACAACAAACTTAAATTTCAAAGAACTGGAACAATTTTGATATGTTGAGTCGAGTGATGGCACTCTGTATTTAAGACAAGATTGCCCCGTATATATCCTTTCTACGCTCTGGACAATAGTCTCCCAAGATAAAACAGCAACTCAACAAATGAGCAAAGGAAACTCAAGTGTTACTTTGAAAAATTTTGAGTAATGAATTGATGCCAGAAAGTAGTAGGAAGAATCTGATTTCGTTTGTATGTTCTGTGTTTCCTCAACAATTGGCAAAGGCTTCATTATATAGTTGTAAGGAGAGGACTTACCAACTGCCCACATAATTGATGTTACTGGCCAAGTTATGACAATTATGAAGCTAGTAATTCAGTCAAAATAAATGGTGAAATGATTTGCAACGGATTAGCTTTTAGGTAGAGTTATTCAGCCAAAATAAATGACTGAATTGAGTTCATATTAATGTTGGTTAACGTTCCAAAAACCAACAGCAAAAGCACAAGTTCTCTTCCCAATTTAACTTACCAGAAACTTCAGGGACCAAACTTTAAATATGAAGCAATTTGGATCCGAAAAGAAAATACCAGAAGGATTTAAAATTTTTATTTGTTCCTAAAGTTTTGCATCTTAAGAATTAGTGATCGCTTTATGTAGTTTATTAATTCTGGTGATATATACCCGAGCTTTTTTATTTGGTTGGCAGTATTTTATATTTATATACCAATATTTTCTTCATGTAACTAGAGACTTTTCCTCTTTCTTTTCTTTTCTCAGTCTCCATTCATATTGATGATTGAGAATGTAACATTCTGACCATTATCGTCGCAGTCCCATTACATTTGAATTAATTTTAGCAATATTGCCTTATAACTACTAAAATGGGATTGTCTTGAAGACTAATTTACAAGCAATCACATTTGTTTTTTTTTTATATAATGTAAGAAAAGCGACACCAGCAAAATGTTAATAGGTCTCATAAGTTTTTCAAAAGTCCTAATCGAATGGACACCTTGTTTGTTAACAAGATTAATTCAATAGAAAAGTAAGGTATCGTATTCGTAGAAGGTTTCGTGGTGTAGTTGGTTATCACGTCGGTCTAACACACTTTGAAGGTCTCCTGTTCAAGTCCGGTGAAGCCATTTTAGTTTTCTGTTTTGTTAACACTTTATTAACACTTATATAAATAATGTATTTATTTTATTAATAGAAAACTGTATAACATGTGATAAGAATGTCATTTTCCTTTTTGTCTTTTGCACTTTATAACACGTATATAAATAATGTATTTATTTTATTAATAGCAAAGTGTATAACATGTGATAAGAATGTATAATATAATATAAAAGATATAACACATCGCTAACTACATTAACGGGTTTTTGCAATAATTTTAGTTGCAATTCTTGTCCGATCTCCACCGAATGATTTCAATTTTGTAGATAACTTTCTTAGACTATTTTCAACCACTCCAGATTTCTCAATAAAAATAATATTTAAAATTCAAACTTATTAAAAAATGGTGGATTACCTTTTTAATCCGTTTTCACCACCCAAATATTATAAATCAGTCTCTGACTACGATTTGAGCTCTAAACACAATAAATAATCAAATTGATCAACTAATAATCAATAGTATTCATAATCAAAATATATATATATATAATAGATTATACTGAGTAAAAAAGATTATAATAAATCATTTTCTTGAATCTTTCCAAAATTTTATTTGAAATAATATATAAACCCAGTTCATTATCTATTTTGCACCAGAAAAAATAAACATGGGTGAATCGATCTTCTCAATAAAATCCATACCTTCACTTCTCAATCTTTGAAAGATAACAGTGACTCTATAATTTAGCATTTCTCGAGACAATAACAACGAGCTAAAAAAATTGAATTAAATTTAGAACTAAATACATAATACCAACTTCAACAAACCATAGAGAACGCTAAAAAATTGTGTCAAACATTCAATTTTTTCCTCCTTTTTATCTTATTTTAATAAAATTTCTTATTAAGAACATCTTACGGGATTCAAACAACACTTTTTATATCACTTTCAATTGACAGAAAAGGATTTACCATTTTAATAATAAACACAAATTCTTAAAAAGAATTATGTTGCCTTGTTTCAATAATTTATTATATTGATATATAACTTTGTTGGTTACGATGGTGCAGGAAACGGAAATAAGTAACTGCTAAGTATTACAACACAATGAAATTACAACAAACTTAAATTTCAAAGAACTGGAACAATTTTGATATGTTGAGTCGAGTGATGGCACTCTGTATTTAAGACAAGATTGCCCCGTATATATCCTTTCTACGCTCTGGACAATAGTCTCCCAAGATAAAACAACAACTCAACAAATGAGCAAAGGAAACTCAAGTGTTACTTTGAAAAATTTTGAGTAATGAATTGATGCCAGAAAGTAGTAGGAAGAATCTGATTTCGTTTGTATGTTCTGTGTTGTCTCAACAATTGGCAAAGGCTTCATTATATAGTTGTAAGGAGAGGACTTACCAACTGCCCACATAATTGATGTTACTGGCCAAGTTATGACAATTATGAAGCTAGTAATTCAGTCAAAATAAATGGTGAAATGATTTGCAACGGATTAGCTTTTAGGTTAGTTATTCAGCCAAAATAAATGACTGAATTGAGTGCATATTAATGTTGGTTAACGTTCCAAAAACCAACAGCAAAAGCACAAGTTCTCTTCCCAATTTAACTTACCAGAAACTTCAGGGACCAAACTTTAAATATGAAGCAATTTGGATCCAAAAAGAAAATACCAGAAGGATTTAAAATTTTTATTTGGTCCTAAAGTTTTGCATCTTAAGAATTAGTGATCTCTTTATGTAGTTTATTAATTCTGGTGATATATACCCGAGCTTTTTTATTTGGTTGGCGTATATTTTATATTTATATACCAATATTTTCTTCATGTAACTAGAGACTTTTCCACTTTCTTTTCTTTTCTCAGTCTCCATTCATATTGATGATTGAGAATGTAACATTCTGACCATTATCGTCGCAGTCCCATTACATTTGAATTAATTTTAGCAATATTGCCTTATAACTACTAAAATGGGATTGTCTTGAAGACTAATTTACAAGCAATCACATTTGTTTTTTTTTTTATATAATGTAAGAAAAGCGACACCAGCAAAATGTTAATAGCTCTCATAAGTTTTTCAAAAGTCCTAATCGAATGGACACCTTGTTTGTTAACAAGATTAATTCAATAGAAAAGTAAGGTATCAGTATTCGTAGAAGGTTTCGTGGTGTAGTTGGTTATCACGTCAGTCTAACACACTGAAGGTCTCCGGTTCAAGTCCGGGCGAAGACATTTTAATTTTCCTGTTTTGTTAACACTTTATTAACACTTATATAAATAATGTATTTATTATATTAATAGAAAACTGTATAACATGTGATAAGAATGTCATTTTCCTGTTTTGTCTTTTGCACTTTATAACACTTATATAAATAATGTATTTATTTTTTTAATAGCAAAGTGTATAACATGTGATAAGAATGTATAATATAATATAAAAGATATAACACATCGCTAACTACATTAACGGGTTTTTGCAATAATTTTAGTTGCAATTCTTGTCCAGATCTCCACTGAATGATTTCAATTTTGTAGATAACTTTCTTAGACTATTTTCAACCACTCCAGATTTCTCAATAAAAATAATATTTAAAATTCAAACTTATTAAAAAATGGTGGATTACCTTTCTAATCCGTTTTCACCACCCAAATATTATAAATCAGTCTCTGACTACGATTTGAGCTCTAAACACAATAAATAATCAAATTGATCAACTAATAATCAATAGTATTCATAATCAAAATATATATATATAATAGATTATACTGATTAAAAAATATTATAATAAATCATTTTCTTGAATCTTTCCAAAATTTTATTTGAAATAATATATAAACCCAGTTCATTAACTATTTTGCACCAGAAAAAATAAACATGGGTGAATCGATCTTCTCAATAAAATCCATACCTTCACTTCTCAATCTTTGAAAGATAACAGTGACTCTATAATTTAGCGTTTCTCGAGACAATACCAACGAGCTAAAAAAATAGAATTAAATTTAGAACTAAATACATAATACCAACTTCAACAAACAATAGAGAACGCTAAAAAATTGTGTCAAACATTCAATTTTTTCCTCCTTTTTATCTTATTTTAATAAAATTTCTTATTAAGAACATCTTATGGGATTCAAACAACTCTTTTTATATCACTTTCAATTGATAGATAAAGATTTACCATTTTAATAATAAACACAAATTCTTAAAAAGAATTATGTTGCCTTGTTTCAATAATTTTTTATATTGATATATAACTTTGTTGGTTACGATGGTGCAGGAAACGGAAATAAGTAACTGCTAAGTATTACAACACAATGAAATTACAACAAACTTAAATTTCAAAGAACTGGAACAATTTTGATATGTTGAGTCGAGTGATGGCACTCTGTATTTAAGACAAGATTGCCCCGTATATATCCTTTCTACGCTCCGGACAATAGTCTCCCAAGATAAAACAAAGAACTCAACAAATGAGCAAAGGAAACTCAAGTGTTACTTTGAAAAATTTTGAGTAATGAATTGATGCCGAAAAGTAGTAGGAAGAATCGATTTCGTTTGTATGTTCGTGTTGTCTCAACAATTGGCAAAGGCTTCATTATATAGTTGTAAGGAGAGGACTTACCAACCGCCCACATAATTGATGTTACGGCCAAGTTATGACAATTATGAAGCTAGTAATTCAGTCAAAATAAATGGTGAAATGATTTGCAACGGATTAGCTTTTAGGTAGAGTTATTCAGCCAAAATAAATGACTGAATTGAGTGCATATTAATGTTGGTTAACGTTCTAAAAACCAACAGCAAAAGCACAAGTTCTCTTCCCAATTTAACTTACCAGAAACTTCAGGGACCAAACTTTAAATATGAAGCAATTTGGATCCAAAAAGAAAATACCAGAAGGATTTAAAATTTTTATTTGTTCCTAAAGTTTTGCATCTTAAGAATTAGTGATCTCTTTATGTAGTTTATTAATTCTGGTGATATATACCCGAGCTTTTTTATTTGGTTGGCAGTATTTTATATTTATATACCAATATTTTCTTCATGTAACTAGAGACTTTTCCACTTTCTTTTCTTTTCTCAGTCTCCATTCATATTGATGATTGAGAATGTAACATTCTGACCATTATCGTCGCAGTCCCATTACATTTGAATTAATTTTAGCAATATTGCCTTATAACTACTAAAATGGGATTGTCTTGAAGACAAATTTACAAGCAATCACATTTGTTTTTTTTTTTATATAATGTAAGAAAAGCGACACCAACAAAATGTTAATAGCTCTCATAAGTTTTTCAAAAGTCCTAATCGAATGGACACCTTGTTTGTTAACAATATTAATTCAATAGAAAAGTAAGGTATCAGTATTCGTAGAAGGTTTCGTGGTGTAGTTGGTTATCACGTCAGTCTAACACACTGAAGGTCTCCGGTTCAAGTCCGGGCGAAGCCATTTTAGTTTTCCTGTTTTGTTAACACTTTATTAACACTTATATAAATAATGTATTTATTATATTAATAGAAAACTGTATAACATGTGATAAGAATGTCATTTTCCTGTTTTGTCTTTTGCACTTTATAACACTTATATAAATAATGTATTTATTTTTTTAATAGCAAAGTGTATAACATGTGATAAGAATGTATAATATAATATAAAAGATATAACAAATCGCTAACTACATTAACGGGTTTTTGCAATAATTTTAGTTGCAATTCTTGTCCAGATCTCCACTGAATGATTTCAATTTTGTAGATAACTTTCTTAGACTATTTTCAACCACTCCAGATTTCTCAATAAAAATAATATTTAAAATTCAAACTTATTAAAAAATGGTGGATTACCTTTCTAATCCGTTTTCACCACCCAAATATTATAAATCAGTCTCTGACTACGATTTGAGCTCTAAACACAATAAATAATCAAATTGATCAACTAATAATCAATAGTATTCATAATCAAAATATATATATATATATAATAGATTATACTGAGTAAAAAAGATTATAATAAATCATTTTCTTGAATCTTTCCAAAATTTTATTTGAAATAATATATAAACCCAGTTCATTATCTATTTTGCACCAGAAAAAATAAACATGGGTGAATCGATCTTCTCAATAAAATCCATACCTTCACTTCTCAATCTTTGAAAGATAACAGTGACTCTATAATTTAGCGTTTCTCGAGACAATAACAACGAGCTAAAAAAATTGAATTAAATTTAGAACTAAATACATAATACCAACTTCAACAAACAATAGAGAACGCTAAAAAATTGTGTCAAACATTCAATTTTTTCCTCCTTTTTATCTTATTTTAATAAAATTTCTTATTAAGAACATCTTATGGGATTCAAACAACTCTTTTTATATCACTTTCAATTGATAGATAAAGATTTACCATTTTAATAATAAAACAAATTCTTAAAAAGAATTATGTTGCCTTGTTTCAATAAATTTTTATATTGATATATAACTTTGTCGGTTACGATGGTGGAGGAAACGGAAATAAGTAACTGCTAAGTATTACAACACAATGAAATTACAACAAACTTAAATTTCAAAGAACTGAACAGTTTTGATATGTTGAGTCGAGTGATGACACTCTGTCTTTAAGACAAGATTGCCCCATATATATCCTTTCTACGCTCTGGACAATAGTCTCCCAAGATAAAACAGCAACTCAACAAATGAGCAAAGGAAACTCAAGTGTTACTTTGAAAAATTTTGAGTAATGAATTGATGCCAGAAAGTAGTAGGAAGAATCTGATTTCGTTTGTATGTTCTGTGTTGTCTCAACAATTGGCAAAGGCTTCATTATATAGTTGTAAGGAGAGGACTTACCAACTGCCCACATAATTGATGTTACTGGCCAAGTTATGACAATTATGAAGCTAGTAATTCAGTCAAAATAAATGGTGAAATGATTTGCAACGGATTAGCTTTTAGGTAGAGTTATTCAGCCAAAATAAATGACTGAATTGAGTGCATATTAATGTTGGTTAACGTTCTAAAAACCAACAGCAAAAGCACAAGTTCTCTTCCCAATTTAACTTACCAGAAACTTCAGGGACCAAACTTTAAATATGAAGCAATTTGGATCCAAAAAGAAAATACCAGAAGGATTTAAAATTTTTATTTGTTCCTAAAGTTTTGCATCTTAAGAATTAGTGATCTCTTTATGTAGTTTATTAATTCTGGTGATATATACCCGAGCTTTTTTATTTGGTTGGCAGTATTTTATATTTATATACCAATATTTTCTTCATGTAACTAGAGACTTTTCCACTTTCTTTTCTTTTCTCAGTCTCCATTCATATTGATGATTGAGAATGTAACATTCTGACCATTATCGTCGCAGTCCCATTACATTTGAATTAATTTTAGCAATATTGCCTTATAACTACTAAAATGGGATTGTCTTGAAGACTAATTTACAAGCAATCACATTTGTTTTTTTTTATATAATGTAAGAAAAGCGACACCAGCAAAATGTTAATAGCTCTCATAAGTTTTTCAAAAGTCCTAATCGAATGGACACCTTGTTTGTTAACAAGATTAATTCAATAGAAAAGTAAGGTATCGGTATTCGTAGAAGGTTTCGTGGTGTAGTTGGTTATCACGTCAGTCTAACACACTGAAGGTCTCCGGTTCAAGTCCGGGCGAAGCCATTTTAGTTTTCCTGTTTATTTAACACTTTATTAACACTTATATAAATAATGTATTTATTTTATTAATAGAAAACTGTATAACATGTGATAAGAATGTCATTTTCCTGTTTTGTCTTTTGCACTTTATAACACGTATATAAATAATGTATTTATTTTATTAATAGCAAAGTGTATAACATGTGATAAGAATGTATAATATAATATAAAAGATATAACACATCGCTAACTACATTAACGGGTTTTTGCAATAATTTTAGTTGCAATTCTTGTCCAGATCTCCACTGAATGATTTCAATTTTGTAGATAACTTTCTTAGACTATTTTCAACCACTCCAGATTTCTCAATAAAAATAATATTTAAAATTCAAACTTATTAAAAAATGGTGGATTACCTTTCTAATCCGTTTTCACCACCCAAATATTATAAATCAGTCTCTGACTACGATTTGAGCTCTAAACACAATAAATAATCAAATTGATCAACTAATAATCAATAGTATTCATAATCAAAATATATATATATAATAGATTATACTGAGTAAAAAAGATTATAATAAATCATTTTCTTGAATCTTTCCAAAATTTTATTTGAAATAATATATAAACGCAGTTCATTATCTATTTTGCACCAGAAAAAATAAACATGGGTGAATCGATCTTCTCAATAAAATCCATACCTTCACTTCTCAATCTTTGAAAGATAGCAGTGACTCTATAATTTACCGATTCTCGAGACAATAACAACGAGCTAAAAAAATTGAATTAAATTTAGAATTAAATACATAATACCAAGCTTCAACAAACAATAGAGAACGCTAAAAAATTGTGTCAAACATTCAATTTTTTCCTCCTTTTTATCTTATTTTAATAAAATTTCTTATTCAGAACATCTTATGGGATTCAAACAACTCTTTTTATATCACTTTCAATTGATAGATAAAGATTTACCATTTTAATAATAAACACAAATTCTTAAAAAGAATTATGTTGCCTTGTTTCAATAATTTTTTATATTGATATATAACTTTGTTGGTTACGATGGTGCAGGAAACGGAAATAAGTAACTGCTAAGTATTACAACACAATGAAATTACAACAAACTTAAATTTCAAAGAACTGGAACAATTTTGATATGTTGAGTCGAGTGATGGCACTCTGTATTTAAGACAAAATTGCCCCGTATATATCCTTTCTACGCTCTGGACAATAGTCTCCCAAGATAAAACAGCAACTCAACAAATGAGCAAAGGAAACTCAAGTGTTACTTTGAAAATTTTTGAGTAATGAATTGATGCCATAAAGTAGTAGGAAGAATCTGATTTCGTTTGTATGTTCTGTGTTGTCTCAACAATTGGCAAAGGCTTCATTATATAGTTGTAAGGAGAGGACTTACCAACTGCCCACATAATTGATGTTACTGGCCAAGTTATGACAATTATGAAGCTAGTAATTCAGTCAAAATAAATGGTGAAATGATCTGCAACGGATTAGCTTTTAGGTAGAGTTATTCAGCCAAAATAAATGACTGAATTGAGTGCATATTAATGTTGGTTAACATTCCAAAAACCAACAGCAAAAGCACAAGTTCTCTTCCCAATTTAACTTACCAGAAACTTCAGGGACCAAACTTTAAATATGAAGCAATTTGGATCCAAAAAGAAAATACCAGAAGGATTTAAAATTTTTATTTGTTCCTAAAGTTTTGCATCTTAAGAATTAGTGATCTCTTTATGTAGTTTATTAATTCTGGTGATATATACCCGAGCTTTTTTATTTGGTTGGCAGTATTTTATATTTATATACCAATATTTTCTTCATGTAACTAGAGACTTTTCCACTTTCTTTTCTTTTCTCAGTCTCCATTCATATTGATGATTGAGAATGTAACATTCGACCATTATCGTCGCAGTCCCATTACATTTGAATTAATTTTAGCAATATTGCCTTATAACTACTAAAATGGGATTGTCTTGAAGACTAATTTACAAGCAATCACATTTGTTTTTTTTTTTTATATAATGTAAGAAAAGCGACACCAGCAAAATGTTAATAGCTCTCATAAGTTTTTCAAAAGTCCTAATCGAATGGACACCTTGTTTGTTAACAAGATTAATTCAATAGAAAAGTAAGGTATCAGTATTCGTAGAAGGTTTTGTGGTGTAGTTGGTTATCACGTCAGTCTAACACACTGAAGGTCTCCGGTTCAAGTCCGGGCGAAGCCATTTTAGTTTTCCTGTTTTGTTAACACTTTATTAACACTTATATAAATAATGTATTTATTTTATTAATAGAAAACTGTATAACATGTGATAAGAATGTCATTTTCCTGTTTTGTCTTTTGCACTTTATAACACGTATATAAATAATGTATTTATTTTATTAATAGCAAAGTGTATAACATGTGATAAGAATGTATAATATAATATAAAAGATATAACACATCGCTAACTACATTAACGGGTTTTTGCAATAATTTTAGTTGCAATTCTTGTCCAGATCTCCACTGAATGATTTCAATTTTGTAGATAACTTTCTTAGACTATTTTCAACCACTCCAGATTTCTCAATAAAAATAATATTTAAAATTCAAACTTATTAAAAAATGGTGGATTACCTTTCTAATCCGTTTTCACCACCCAAATATTATAAATCAGTCTCTGACTACGATTTGAGCTCTAAACACAATAAATAATCAAATTGATCAACTAATAATCAATAGTATTCATAATCAAAATATATATATATATAATAGATTATACTGAGTAAAAAAGATTATAATAAATCATTTTCTTGAATCTTTCCAAAATTTTATTTGAAATAATATATAAACCCAGTTCATTATCTATTTTGCACCAGAAAAAATAAACATGGGTGAATCGATCTTCTCAATAAAATCCATACCTTCACTTCTCAATCTTTGAAAGATAGCAGTGACTCTATAATTTACCGATTCTCGAGACAATAACAACGAGCTAAAAAAATTGAATTAAATTTAGAACTAAATACATAATACCAAGCTTCAACAAACAATAGAGAACGCTAAAAAATTGTGTCAAACATTCAATTTTTTCCTCCTTTTTATCTTATTTTAATAAAATTTCTTATTCAGAACATCTTATGGGATTCAAACAACTCTTTTTATATCACTTTCAATTGATAGATAAAGATTTACCATTTTAATAATAAACACAAATTCTTAAAAAGAATTATGTTGCCTTGTTTCAATAATTTTTTATATTGATATATAACTTTGTTGGTTACGATGGTGCAGGAAACGGAAATAAGTAACTGCTAAGTATTACAACACAATGAAATTACAACAAACTTAAATTTCAAAGAACTGGAACAATTTTGATATGTTGATTCGAGTGATGGCACTCTGTATTTAAGACAAAATTGCCCCGTATATATCCTTTCTACGCTCGGACAATAGTCTCCCAAGATAAAACAGCAACTCAACAAATGAGCAAAGGAAACTCAAGTGTTACTTTGAAAATTTTTGAGTAATGAATTGATGCCATAAAGTAGTAGGAAGAATCTGATTTCGTTTGTATGTTCTGTGTTGTCTCAACAATTGGCAAAGGCTTCATTATATAGTTGTAAGGAGAGGACTTACCAACTGCCCACATAATTGATGTTACTGGCCAAGTTATGACAATTATGAAGCTAGTAATTCAGTCAAAATAAATGGTGAAATGATCTGCAACGGATTAGCTTTTAGGTAGAGTTATTCAGCCAAAATAAATGACTGAATTGAGTGCATATTAATGTTGGTTAACATTCCAAAAACCAACAGCAAAAGCACAAGTTCTCTTCCCAATTTAACTTACCAGAAACTTCAGGGACCAAACTTTAAATATGAAGCAATTTGGATCCAAAAAGAAAATACCAGAAGGATTTAAAAATTTTATTTGTTCCTAAAGTTTTGCATCTTAAGAATTAGTGATCGCTTTATGTAGTTTATTAATTCTGGTGATATATACCCGAGCTTTTTTATTTGGTTGGCAGTATTTTATATTTATATACCAATATTTTCTTCATGTAACTAGAGACTTTTGCACTTTCTTTTCTTTTCTCGCTCCATTCATATTGATGATTGAGAATGTAACATTCTGACCATTATCGTCGCAGTCCCATTACATTTGAATTAATTTTAGCAATATTGCCTTATAACTACTAAAATGGGATTGTCTTGAAGACTAATTTACAAGCAATCACATTTGTTTTTTTTTTATATAATGTAAGAAAAGCGACACCAGCAAAATGTTAATAGCTCTCATAAGTTTTTCAAAAGTCCTAATCGAATGGACACCTTGTTTGTTAACAAGATTAATTCAATAGAAAAGTAAGGAATCAGTATTCGTAGAAGGTTTCGTGGTGTAGTTGGTTATCACGTCAGTCTAACACACTGAAGGTCTCCGGTTCAAGTCCGTGCGAAGCCATTTTAGTTTTCCTGTTTTGTTAACACTTTATTAACACTTATATAAATAATGTATTTATTTTATTAATAGAAAACTGTATAACATGTGATAAGAATGTCATTTTCCTGTTTTGTCTTTTGCACTTTATAACACGTATATAAATAATGTATTTATTTTATTAATAGCAAAGTGTATAACATGTGATAAGAATGTATAATATAATATAAAAGATATAACACATCGCTAACTACATTAACGGGTTTTTGCAATAATTTTAGTTGCAATTTTTGTCCAGATCTCCACTGAATGATTTCAATTTTGTAGATAACTTTCTTAGACTATTTTCAACCACTCCAGATTTCTCAATAAAAATAATATTTAAAATTCAAACTTATTAAAAAATGGTGGATTACCTTTCTAATCCGTTTTCACCACCCAAATATTATAAATCAGTCTCTGACTACGATTTGAGCTCTAAACACAATAAATAATCAAATTGATCAACTTATAATCAATAGTATTCACAATCAAAATATATATATAATAGATTATACTGAGTAAAAAAGATTATAATAAATCATTTTCTTGAATCTTTCCAAAATTTTATTTGAAATAATATATAAACCCAGTTCATTATCTATTTTGCACCAGAAAAAATAAACATGGGTGAATCGATCTTCTCAATAAAATCCATACCTTCACTTCTCAATCTTTGAAAGATAGCAGTGACTCTATAATTTAGCATTTCTCGAGACAATAACAACGAGCTAAAAAAATTGAATTAAATTTAGAACTAAATACATAATACCAAGCTTCAACAAACAATAGAGAACGCTAAAAAATTGTGTCAAACATTCAATTTTTTCCTCCTTTTTATCTTATTTTAATAAAATTTCTTATTCAGAACATCTTATGGGATTCAAACAACTCTTTTTATATCACTTTCAATTGATAGATAAAGATTTACCATTTTAATAATAAACACAAATTCTTAAAAAGAATTATGTTGCCTTGTTTCAATAATTTTTTATATTGATATATAACTTTGTTGGTTACGATGGTGCAGGAAACGGAAATAAGTAACTGCTAAATATTACAACACAATGAAATTACAACAAACTTAAATTTCAAACAACTGGAACAATTTTGATATGTTGAGTCGAGTGATGGCACTCTGTATTTAAGACAAGATTGCCCCGTATATATCCTTTCTACGCTCTGGACAATAGTCTCCCAAGATAAAACAGCAACTCAACAAATGAGCAAAGGAAACTCAAGTGTTACTTTGAAGAATTTTGAGTAATGAATTGATGCCAGAAAGTAGTAGGAAGAATCTGATTTCGTTTGTATGTTCTGTGTTGTCTCAACAATTGGCAAAGGCTTCATTATATAGTTGTAAGGAGAGGACTTACCAACTGCCCACATAATTGATGTTACTGGCCAAGTTATGACAATTATGAAGCTAGTAATTCAGTCAAAATAAATGGTGAAATGATTTGCAACGGATTAGCTTTTAGGTAGAGTTATTCAGCCAAAATAAATGACTGAATTGAGTGCATATTAATGTTGGTTAACGTTCCAAAAACCAACAGCAAAAGCACAAGTTCTCTTCCCAATTTAACTTACCAGAAAAACTTTAGGGACCAAACTGTAAATATGAAGCAATTTGGGTCCAAAAAGATAATACCAGAAGGATTTAAAATTTTTATTTGTTCCTAAAGTTTTGCATCTTATGAATTAGTGATCCCTTTGTGTAGTTTATTAATTCTGGTGATATATACCCGAGCTTTTTTATTTGGTTGGCAGTATTTTATATTTATATACCAATATTTTCTTCATGTAACTAGAGACTTTTCTACTTTCTTTTCTTTTCTCTGTCTCCATTCATATTGATGATTGAGAATGTAACATTATGACCATTATCGTCGCATTCCCATTACATTTGAATTAATTTTAGCAATATTGCCTTATAACTACTAAAATGGGATTGTCTTGAAGACTAATTTACAAGCAATCACATTTGTTTTTTTTTTTATATAATGTAAGAAAAGTGGCACCAGTAAAATGTTAATTGCTCTCATAAGTTTTTCCAAAGTCCTAATCGAATGGACACCTTGTTTGTTAACAAGATTAATTCAATAGAAAAGTAAGGTATCAGTATTCGTAGAAGGTTTCGTGGTGTAGTTGTGTTGGGTTACAAGGATTTGCAGAAAACGAAAATTACAAGTAACTGCTTATGTAAGAATTGAAATTACAATTCAACTAGAAAATCTGAAAATTAGAATATTACAACAAAACTGAAATTACAATATTTGTTGAACAAGAAGACCGGAAACTGCTTTGATTTTTGCTGAGTCGAGTGTGGCACTCTGTCCTTAAGACAATATTGCCCCGTATGTATCCTTTATACGTTCCGGACAATTCGTCTCCCAAGATAAAACAGCAATGGAACAATTGAGCAAAGGAAAATCAAGAGCTACCGTGAAGAATATTGAATAATGAAATGATGCTTGGAAGTTATAGGAAGAACTAATTTTCTGGTTGTATATTTTCATGTATATCAAGTGTGCCTCAACAATGGTGTAAGGGGTGTTTATATAGGTCAGGAAGGGGCTGTTTGACTGCCTCCATAACATCCATTATTAGCCAAATAATGACCATTATGGAGGTAGTAAAGCCACCACATAAATGGAGAGAAAATACCAACGGATGGCCATTATAGGAGGTGTAATTCAGCCAAAATAAATGGCTGAATTGAGTGTTTGACGTTTCTGTTCTCTTCTGCCGAAATTCTGACTTTCTGGAAACTTCAGGGACCAAACTGTACATCTTGAAACATCAGGGATCAAAATGTACATCTGAAAGAATTCTGGTCCAAACTGCACATCTAAAACTTCTGGGATCAAACTGTACTTCTAGCAAAGTTTTCTGGCCCAAAAGATAATATCAGAAGGCCCACAGCCCACAGCCCACGACCCGTGAACCCGTGAACCCGAGAACCCGAGAACCCGGAACTCGGAATCGGAACTGGAACCGGACCGGACGGGCGGGCGGCGGCGGCGCGCGTGTGGTCTTTCCTCGAACCGAAGCACATCTAGGTCCTCCCTCCTTTAAAGACATGAGATACTCCTTGGGGTCCCAAACCCCAAACAACTTTCGAGTCTTATATACACAACAATTCTTTCTTCCTCTACCGATGAGGGAGAATTGAACACAATACCACACTTTCCATGCTTCAAACACCTCACTTCGTGAACCAATATCTCTTTCATTTCTCAATGAAATTTGACGATTCTTGGCCCTACGGTTATCTACGTACTTAGTAGATCATGCATGTGTGAAGAACCGGATTCTCCAACATACGTAACACTAGTGTTTAAGCCGTTAAAGTTGGTCGGTCGCAACTCTCGCCAAAGGATAATTTCCAACAATCCCCTCTTGAAAGAGATTTTGGCGCACTCACATGGTGCCTTTTTCATTTCCAGCAATATTTCAGCGGATCGATGTTGCATAAGGAGAGGTAGCCTCATCTTTGAACCTTCCATAGTTGAATACCATCGGACTTACTTACTGCGCGGTGAACGTGATGTCTTGAACCGTCAGTGTTTAGTGTAAGCCAAGACAATGGTACCAACACAACAAATTCCCGTACTCTCTCTTCTTCGTAATGTTTTGTCCGTTTTGGCCATGGACAACGTCTTGGATTCTTAAGTGCGTTCATTTTGAGGCGGTCCGTCCTCTCACTTAAATAGGTGGTCTCCTACAAGGTATCCTGCTATACCCCACTTCACAAGTGTTAGGAACCATTAAAAGTTTCCCAAGAACCTAACCTCAACTGTTGAGGATTATTACAGGTTTTGAAAACTTAACCTTTACCCATACTGCAGATAGCACTTAACGTCTATAGCGGGAACGACTTTGGATTTGGTGTTTCTTTTCAGAAATCACTATCCGAAGTGCTCATACTTCCACTGAAGAGATCAACTGAACCTTTACAACTTCGTTTTCCCATTAAACCAAATTACTGGGATCTCCAGTTCGTAAGGTTGGGTTACCACTGTATTGGTCCTTATATTTTGGGTTTTAAGCCCATTCCCCTAGACAGGCAAGCCATCTGATCTTTGGGTAAGCCCTTTGTCAATGAGTCTGCTATATTATCTTTGACTTAATGTAATCAATGGATATTATACCCGTGGTGATCAGTTACCTAACGGTCTTATGCCTCCGTCGAATATGACGAGACTTGCCGTTGTACATAGCATTCCGTGCCCTTTCTAGAGCCGACTGACTGTCGCAGTGGATCATTACTGAAGGTACGGGTTTGTTCCAACACGGAACATCCTCTAAGAAGTCATGAAGCCACTCAGCTTCTTCTCCTGCTTTGTCTAAAGCGATAAACTCCGATTCCATCGTGGATCGGGCGATGCAAGTTTGCCTAGAGGATTTCCAAGACACAGCCCCACCACCAATTGTAAATATATACCCACTGGTGGACTTGGTGTTCTCTATATCGGATATCCGGTTGCATCACTTTGTACCCCTCTAGTACAAATGGATATCTCGAATAGTGCAACCCAAAATTTAACGTGTATTTCGGTATTGTAATACCCGATTCAACGCCTTCCGAGTGATTATCACTTGGATTATGGGTGAACCTAGCCAACTTATTGATTTGCATAAGCAATATCGGGTCGGGTGCGGTTGTGATATACATCAAACTATCGATCACCCGTGCATATCGCTCCCGGTATACGGGTGCACCAAGATTTTTATCAAGCTTTTGATTTGTATCCATTGGTGACGCTATCGGAGAACTGTGTAACATCTTGAACTTTCTCAAAACATCCTCGATGTAGTGAGACTGAGATAAGACCAGTCCGTCAGACGTCTTAGAGATTTTAATCCCTAGAATGACATCTGCGATACCCATATCTTTCATGTCGAAGCATTGTTTCAACATGTTCTTAGTCTCTAGGATTACCCTAGGACTGCTTCCTGTGATCAACATGTCGTCTACATACAGGCATATCATAACAAATGAGTCAGAGTTACCTTTCGTGTAAACACATTTATCACACTCATTAATGGCGAACCCCTTCGATAGTAGAGTACTATCAAATTTTTCGTGCCATTGCTTCGGGGCTTGTTTCAGCCCGTACAGAGATTTGATAAGTCGACAAACTTTCTTCTCTTGCCCTTGAACCACGTACCCCTCGGGTTGGTCCATATAAATTTCTTCTTCCAAATCACCGTTTAGGAAGGTTGTCTTAACATCCATCTGGTGTATCTCAAGGTCACGCAAAGCTGCGATCGCAATAAATACCCGTATGGATGTCATCCGGGATACCGGAGAGTATGTGTCAAAGTAGTCAAAGCCTTCTGTATGTCGATAGCCCTTGACTACCAACCTGGCCTTGTACTTGTCTATAGACCTATCTGCCTTGTATTTCCGTTTGAGTATCCATTTACAACCCAACGATTTATTTCCCGGAGGAAGATCAACCAACTCCCAAGTATGGTTATGCAGAATGGAGCTTATTTCACTCTCAATAGCTTCTTTCCAGAGCGGTGATTCTGGAGTTGACAACGCCTGAGCAATTGTCCTTGGTTCATCACTAACCATATAAGCTACAAAGTCAAGACCGAAGGATGTATCCTTCCTGGCCCTTTTACTTCGCCTTAGATCTATCTCTGGAGTCTCCAAGTTCTGAGAATCAGGAATACTAGATTCCGAATGTTCAGCCACCTCGAGATTCGCTAGATCTGAACCATTTAGATCCGGGCATTCAAGGACTCCCGGTTCTTGAGAGCTTTGTGCATAACTTCGTTTGTGAGAGGTTATGTCTTTCTCCTTTCTAGGAAAGGTATTTTCAAAGAATAGAGCATTCCTTGATTCCATTATTGTACCCTGGTGGATATCTGGAATATCTGACTTATGCACTAAGAAGCGATAAGCACTACTGTTATTTGCATATCCGATGAATATGCAATCTACAGTCTTAGGCCCAATCTTGACCTGCTTTGTCTTAGGTACTTCAACCTTTGCCAGACAACCCCACACCTTAAAATACTTGTAGGTGGGTTTCTTTCCTTTCCATGATTCATATGGAGTTTTGTCCTTACCCTTATGTGGGACTCTGTTAAGAATCGTATTAGCGGTAAGGACGGCTTCTCCCCACATGTTTTGGGGAAGTCCGGAATTGATAAGCAAGGCATTCATCATTTCCTTTAATGTACGGTTCTTACGTTCCGCCACACCATTTGATTGAGGTGAGTATGGAGCCGTCGTTTGATGAATAATGCCTTCTTGGGCACAGTATTCCTCAAAAGGCGCTACATATTCTCCCCCTCTATCGCTACGAATGGATTTAATCCGTAGGCTAAGTTGATTCTCAACTTCTGCTTTGTAACGTCGGAACGCTTCAAAGGCTTCATCCTTACTTTTCATTAAGTAAAGGTAACAATACCTTGTGCTATCATCTATAAATGTCACAAAGTACTTGTTCACCCCTCTAGTTTGTGCAAACTTCAAATCACATATATCTGTGTGAATAAGTTCTAGAGGAGCGGTATTCCTTTCGACGGATTGAAAAGGAAGCTTGGTGAGTTTTGCCTCTATGCACACCTCACACTTATGTTGAGGGTTTATGTCGATAGAAGGCAACAACTCCATCTTTACCAGCCTTTGAATAGACTTGCAGTTTACGTGTCATAATCTATGATGCCATAAATTAGAAGACTCAAGCAAATAAGAAGAAGACTCAACTTTATTTCCTTGACGCAATACAGACATGGCATTTACTTTGAAGAGGCCTTCACAGACGAAGCCCCTCCCCACAAATGTGCCATTTTTAGTGAGTACAAACTTATTTGATTCAAACACTAGCCTAAAACCAGCATTAACCAATAAAGGTCCAGAAACTAGATTTCTTCTAACCTCTGGGACGTGCATCACTTCCTTCAGAGTGAGTTCCTTGCCGGAAGTCATCTTCAGGACCACCTTTCCAACCCCTAGCACGTCCGAGGAAGAGTTGTTGCCCATGAACAGCTTCTTGTCGGAGACCGGAGTGTACGTGGAGAAGGCATCTTTGTTGGAACAGATGTGTCTTGTTGCACCTGTGTCCACCTACCACTGCATCGGATTCTCAACCAAGTTGGCTTCTAGCACCACGACCGAGAGATCCTCAATCATGTCATCCAGGAGCGTGTCCTTGACGACGTTAGCTTGAGCCTCGCCTTTCGACTTGGCTTTCTGTTGTTGCTCAGTCTTGAGCTTGCGGCATTCCTTGATCCTATGACCAGGTTTCCCACGGTGATGACGCTTACCTCGAACGTCTCCGCCGCGGGGGCTTTGCCGTCTTTGTGGAACTTCCGCTTGTTGCTTGTTTTCCCTTTGGCCTCAGCCAGATTTGCCTTTGCCTCAGCATGTTGTCTACCCTTTGGTAATGTCTTCTTATTATCTTCCTGGATTTGCAGTTTGATAACAAGCTCTTCAAAGGTCATCTCCTTTGTCTTGAGTTTCAAGTAACTCATAAACTCATTCCATGAATGAGGTAACTTTTCAATCAGCGATGCAACCAAAAACTGCTCGTTTGGTTTCAATCCTTCCAAATCCAGGTGATGTAAAATCATTTGGAATTCCTGGACTTGGGACATCACTGTCTTACTGTCCACCATTTGGAATTTTAGAAATTTCCCAACGATGAACTTCTTAGTACCCGCATCTTGTGCGTTGTACTTCTTTTGCAGTTTTTCCCACAGCTCTTTGGCAGTGCCAACGGTGCAATAGACCGTGTAGAGAGGGTCTGCCAAGCAGTTCAGTATATAGTTCTTGCACATGAAGTCGTTATGATTCCATGCGTCACGAACCATCTTCATGCCATTAATGACATGGATACCACGGCCCCCTTCACCCGTTTCATTAGGCGAAGAGTCCATTTCATCTCCAGCTTGTGGAGGATCTTCCGTAAGGAAACGGGCCATGCCCATAACCGTTAAGTAAAATAGCATCTTTTGCTGCCATCTTTTGAATTCTGATCCCATGAACTTTTCAGGGCGATCATGGTGGTGTGAAGAAGAGGGTGGAGCTCCAACAGTCGGGAAGGCAGCAGTGTTACGCTTGAACAGAGCGATCATCAGCGGCGAGTGAAGGCGGCGGAGTTACCGCCTTGGCCGCAGCGGCGGTGGCGGGGAAGGCGACAACGTTGCCTCGATAGGCGGCAGCGATGCAGACAACATCGGTCATATTTCCAGCCATGTTATTGCAGTTACCGTAAGCAAAATATTGTCTTAAGTTGTTGGGTTACAAGGATTTGCAAGAAACGGAAATTACAAGTAACTGCTTATGTAAGAATTGAAATTACAATTCAACTAGAAAAACTGAAAATTAGAATATAACAACAAAACTGAAATTACAATATTTGTTGAACAAGAAGACCGGAAACTCGCTTTGATTTTTGCTTTGAGTCGAGTGTGGCACTGTCCTTAAGACAATATTGCCCCGTATGTATCCTTTATACGTTCCGGACAATTCGTCTCCCAAGATAAAACAGCAATGGAACAATTGAGCAAAGAAAACTCAAGAGCTACTGTGAAGAATATTGAATAATGAAATGATGCTTGGAAGTTATAGGAAGAACTGATTTTCTGGTTGTATATTTTCATGTATATCAAGTGTGCCTCAACAATGGTGTAAGGGGTGTTTATATAGGTGAGGAAGGGGCTGTTTGACTGCCTCCATAACAGCCATTATTGGCCAAATAATGACCATTATGGAGGTAGTAAAGCCACCAAATAAATGGAGAGAAAATACCAACGGATGGCCATTATAGGAGGTGTAATTCAGCCAAAATAAATGGTTGAATTGAGTGTTTGACGTTTCTGTTCTCTTCTGCCGAAATTCTGACTTTCTGGAAACTTCAGGGTCCAAACTACACATATGAAACTTCTGGGATCAAACTGTACTTCTGGCAAAGTTTTCTGGCCCAAAAAGATAATATCAGAAGGCCCACAGCCCACAGCCCACGACCCACGACCCGTGAACCCGAGAACCCGGAATTCGGAACTCGGAACTGGAACCGGACCGAAGCACATCTAGGTCCTCCCTCCTTTAAACACATGGGATACCCCTTGGGGTCCCAAACCCCAAACCACTTTCGAGTCTTATATACACAACAATTCTTTCTTCCTCTACCGATGAGGGAGAATTGAACACAATACCACACTTTCCATGCTTCAAACACCTCACTTCGTGAACCAATATCTCTTTCATTTCTCAATGAAATTTGACGATTCTTGGCCCTACGGTTATCTACGTACTTAGTAGATCATGCATGTGTGAAGAACCGGATTCTCCAACATACGTAACACTAGTGTTTAAGCCGTTAAAGTTGGTCGGTCGCAACTCCCGCCAAAGGCTAATTTCCAACAAGTTGGTTATCACGTCAGTCTAACACACTGAAGGTCTCCGGTTCAAGTCCGGGCGAAGCCATTTTAGTTTTCTTGTTTTGTTAACACTTTATTAACACTTATATAAATAATGTATTTATTTTATTAATAGAAAACTGTATAACATGTGATAAGAATGTCATTTTCCTGTTTTGTCTTTTACACTTTATAACACTTATATAAATAATGTATTTATTTTATTAATAGCAAAGTGTATAACATGTGATAAGAATGTATAATATAATATAAAAGATATAACACATCGCTAACTACATTAACGGGTTTTTGCAATAATTTTAGTTGCAATTCTTGTCCAGATCTCCACCGAATGATTTCAATTTTGTAGATAACTTTCTTAGACTATTTTCAACCACTCCAGATTTCTCAATAAAAATAATATTTAAAATTCAAACTTACTTCTTCAAACTTATTAAAAAATGGTGGATTACCTTTCTAATCCGTTTTCACCACCCAAATATTATAAATCAGTCTCTAACTACGATTTGAGCTCTAAACACAATAAATAATCAATAGTATTCACAATCAAAATATATATATTATAGATTATACAGAGTAAAAAAGAGAGAAAGGAGATAGCTAAATAGTGATTTATTGACACCCAAATTTTCATAGGGGCGTAAAATCTCTTTTTAAATTGAGAAACAACAAACAGACACAAATTTATTGAAAATGATGCTAATTCAAACTTCAAATGATTTTAGCGGGTAGCGACTGTACCAGTTAAAATTTTCTTTGCATAGGCATGATAGCCATTATTTTTTCGTAAAGTTGTTAATGTAGGGCTTTTATACGCCTTCTATCTAATTAAGACTTCATTTATTTGCACTTAATCGATATTTGAATTTTAATTATTTAGATTCAGCAGATTAGATGCATTTGTTTTACACGTCTGAATCTTAATCATTTAGATTTAGCTCATTAAGTTCATTTGTTTTGTTTCTTTATGAAGCCTCTTAATGAGTTTGAATGGATCTGAAATCTGTAACAAAGTCTTAAAACAATCCAGACTCATTTAAAATAATACGTCTTATTTCACAAAATCTTTCATAAGTTTCAGTCTCTGCAAAATTTTCACATCTCTGGCTATCCTTTCTCAACCAAATATTATCAAGAACTCTTGTTGCCGTAAATATTAATTGATTAACAACAACAACAAAATCATTTTCTTGAATCTTTCAAAAAAGTTATTTGAAATCCAATATATAAACCCAGTTCATTATCTATTTTGCACCAGAAAAAATAAACATGGGTGAATCGATCTTCTCAATAAAATCCATACCTTCACTTCTCAATCTTTGAAAGATAACAGTGACTCTATAATTTAGCGTTTCTCGAGACAATAACAACGAGCTAAAAAAATTGAATTAAATTTAGAACTAAATACATAATACCAACTTCAACAAACAATAGAGAACGCTAAAAAATTGTGTCAAACATTCAATTTTTTCCTCCTTTTTATCTTATTTTAATAAAATTTCTTATTAAGAACATCTTATGGGATTCAAACAACTCTTTTTATATCACTTTCAATTGATAGATAAAGATTTACCATTTTAATAATAAAACAAATTCTTAAAAAGAATTATGTTGCCTTGTTTCAATAAATTTTTATATTGATATATAACTTTGTCGGTTACGATGGTGGAGGAAACGGAAATAAGTAACTGCTAAGTATTACAACACAATGAAATTACAACAAACTTAAATTTCAAAGAACTGGAACAGTTTTGATATGTTGAGTCGAGTGATGACACTCTGTCTTTAAGACAAGATTGCCCCATATATATCCTTTCTACGCTCTGGACAATAGTCTCCCAAGATAAAACAACAACTCAACAAATGAGCAAAGGAAACTCAAGTGTTACTTTGAAGAATTTTGAGTAATGAATTGATGCCAGAAAGTAGTAGGAAGAATCTGATTTCGTTTGTATGTTCTGTGTCGTCTCAACAATTGGCAAAGGCTTCATTATATAGTTGTAAGGAGAGGACTTACCAACTGCCCACATAATTGATGTTACTGGCCAAGTTATGACAATTATGAAGCTAGTAATTCAGTCAAAATAAATGGTGTAATGATGTGCAACGGATTAGCTTTTAGGTAGAGTTATTCAGCCAAAATAAATGACTGAATTGAGTGCATATTAATGTTGGTTAACGTTCCAAAAACCAACAGCAAAAGCACAAGTTCTCTTCCCAATTTAACTTACCAGAAAAACTTCAGGGACCAAACTGTAAATATGAAGCAATTTGGATCCAAAAAGATAATACCAGAAGGATTTAAAATTTTTATTTGTTCCTAAAGTTTTGCATCTTATGAATTAGTAATCCCTTTGTGTAGTTTATTAATTCTTGTGATATATACCCGAGCTTTTTTATTTGGTTGGCAGTATTTTATATTTTTATACCAATATTTTCTTCATGTAACTAGAGACTTTTCCACTTTCTTTTCTTTTCTCAGTCTCCATTCATATTGATGATTGAGAATGTAACATTCTGACCATTATCGTCGCAGTCCCATTACATTTGAATTAATTTTAGCAATATTGCCTTATAACTACTAAAATGGGATTGTCTTGAAGACTAATTTACAAGCAATCACATTTGTTTTTTTTTTATATAATGTAAGAAAAGCGACACCAGCAAAATGTTAATAGCTCTCATAAGTTTTTCAAAAGTCCTAATCGAATGGACACCTTGTTTGTTAACAAGATTAATTCAATAGAAAAGTAAGGTATTAGTATTCGTAGAAGGTTTCGTGGTGTAGTTGGTTATCACGTCAGTATAACACACTGAAGGTCTCCGGTTCAAGTCCGGGTGAAGCCATTTTAGTTTTCTTGTTTTGTTAACACTTTATTAACACTTATATAAATAATGTATTTATTTTATTAATAGAAAACTGTATAACATGTGATAAGAATGTCGTTTTCCTGTTTTGTCTTTTACACTTTATAACACTTATATAAATAATGTATTTATTTTATTAATAGCAAAGTGTATAACATGTGATAAGAATGTATAATATAATATAAAAGATATAACACATCGCTAACTACATTAACGGGTTTTTGCAATAATTTTAGTTGCAATTCTTGTCCAGATCTCCACCAAATGATTTCAATTTTGTAGATAACTTTCTTAGACTATTTTCAACCACTCCAGATTTCTCAATAAAAATAATATTTAAAATTCAAACTTACTTCTTCAAACTTATTAAAAATGGTGGATTACCTTTCTAATCCGTTTTCACCACCCAAATATTATAAATCAGTCTCTAACTACGATTTGAGCTCTAAACACAATAAATAATCAATAGTATTCACAATCAAAATATATATATATATATATATTATATATTATACTGAGTAAAAAAGAGAGAAAGGAGATAGCTAAATAGTGATTTATTGACACCCAAATTTTCATAGGGGCGTAAAATCTCTTTTTAAATTGAGAAATAACAAACAGACACAAATTTATTAAAAATGATGCTAATTCAAACTTCAAATGATTTTAGCGGGTAGCGACTGTACCAGTTAAAATTTTCTTTGCATAGGCATGATAGCCATTATTTTTTCGTAAAGTTGTTAATGTAGGGCTTTTATACGCCTTCTATCTAATTAAGACTTCATTTGTTTGTACTTAATCGATATTTGAATTTTAATTATTTAGATTCAACAGATTAGGTGCATTTGTTTTACACGTCTGAATCTTAATCATTCAGATTGAGCTCATTAAGTTCATTTGTTTTGTTTCTTTATGAAGCCTCTTAATGTGTTTGAATGGATATGAATGATTCAGATCTGTAACAAAGTCCTAAAACAATCCAGACTCATTTAAAATAATATGTCTTATTTCAAAAAATCTTTCATAAGTTTCAGTCTCTGCAAAATTTTCACATCTCTGGCTATCCTTTCTCAACCAAATATTATCAAGAACTCTTGTTGCCGCAAATATTAATTGATTAACTACAACAACAAAATCATTTTCTTGAATCTTTCAAAAAAGTTATTTGAAATCCAATATATAAACCCAGTTCATTATCTATTTTGCACCAGAAAAAATAAACATGGGTGAATCGATCTTCTCAATAAAATTCATACCTTCACTTCTCAATCTTTGAAAGATAGCAGTGACTCTATAATTTAGCGTTTCTCGAGACAATAACAACGAGCTAAAAAATTGAATCAAATTTAGAACTAAATACATAATACCAAGCTTCAACAAATAATAGAGAACGCTAAAAAAATGTGTCAAACATTCAATTTTTTCCTCCTTTTTATCTTATTTTAATAAAATTTCTTATTAAAAACATCTTATGGGATTGAAAAAACTCTTTTTAAATCACTTTCAATTGATTGATAAAGATTTACCATTTTAATAATAAACACAAATTCTTAAAAAGAATTATGTTACCTTGTTTCAATAAATTTTTATATTAATATATAACTTTATTTGTATTTCAGATGTTATATTTTTTACATTTGTAAAAAAAAAAAGAGAGGAGATAATTCAAATTTTATAATCAAATATAAATATTCAAATTATTATTTCTATTAAATTTATTTTGCTGAAATGCGATTTTTTTTGTAACATTTTCTTGATATAGTGGGTAACTCCATATGCACATTCATATATTGAAAACAAACAATCTTAATCATTCAGTATTCAGATATAGAGATAACATCTTAATATTCAGATTCAGACATCTAGATCTTAACGAAGATCTTAATATTAAATATGTGTTCAGATTCAGACGTAAATAAAATCATCTCTTTCATTCTTTTTCCTCTGCAACCTTGTAGTAGTTTTAATTAATTGAGTTGAAACTTCTAATTTTAAAAACTACAAATGAGTAATTAAAGAGTTTAATTTGAATATTGCAGTAGGAGTTTCATAAGTCACATTTCCTTCTTCTTGGTCTTTTGATCTTTGCAATTAAAGCGAGAAAAATGTGAATGTAGCAACAACACGGAAAAATAAAAAATTCATTGGAAAGGGCCCACAACGGGTATCCTCTTAGATCTGCGGTAAAATGCTCTACCACTATTGTCTATTGTTGGTTTATTTTGAATTGTCTCTTATTATTACTCCAAAGTAATTGAGTTGATCACTGATTAATAGCCAGTTTGTAAAAGTTTTTGGGACGCTAAAAGTACTTATTTTAAAAGATTGAAGTGTTTGACCAAATTTATGAAAGAGAATAAGTGCTAATTGATTTCAGAAGCTAAAAAAATAGTTTTCTCCTAAAATCACTATTTTGAAAAGCAGTTTTGAGAAAATACACTTAAAACACTTTTTAAAAGTTTGGACAAACACTAATTACTGCTAAAAAATATTTTTATATTAATTGATTAAACACAAACTGTTTCTCATTAAAAATATTTTTTTAGAAAAACACTTTAAAGCAAGCTGATTTTAGAAGCTTGGCCAAACAAGCTATAATTTGCGAGTAACACTCCGAAACATTTAGATTAAGGGTGTGTTCGGTATGGAGGAAAAGTTTTTCCATGAAAAATGTGTTCTTGGAAAATAAGTGAATTTCTACTTATTTTCTCATGTTCCTTTGAGTAGTGAAAAATAGATGAATTTCTTACTTTTTTTCTCATATTCGCTTGGTTGGTACAAAATATTTTTCGGAAAATACACACCCAAGCCCCACCAACTCCACCTCAACCCCCACACCACCCTACCCCAACCATCCACCCTCCACCACCCCACCCTAACCAAATCCCACCCACCCTCAAAAGCACTTTATCTTCACCTACCCCTACCTCCACACTGCACCACCAGTGAGTGTTCCACATAAATTATTATTGAGAGAGAAATATTATTATCCATCCAATTTGGGTGAGATCTTGTAATCCTACTGTCATCTTATAGTGGAAGGATTAAACTACCAGTCCCGCGGTTTTCCCTCATTTTCGGGTTTTTCGCGTAACTAAAAATTCTCGTGTTTCTTTGTCTATTATTCTCATAATTTTTGTTCGCAATTTTAATTTCCATCCTAATTACACAATGGGGGAAAAAAATTTCCCAACAAATGGAGATGTACAGAAATAATAATCTACTAAAGCATCATCACGAAATATAGAAATAGTGGAATGAACTTACAAAAGCCAGCCTCTGATCCTTGCTAGTTCCTACTTTTATTAGGAAAGTGGATTACCTTGAAAAGTGAAAACAATGGTGGCCCTCAAGTACCAAATATATAACAACTACACTTCAATACCAAATTGGCCCTCAAGGTAAACTATATGAATCCTTAAAATATATTCGAAGGAATTTATCAGACAATTTTAAACCGCAAATGCAATAATAGTGGTTCCATGTTACCATAACTGCATAATCAATTATTGTGTAGGTAACAAACACTATATAATGTAACACACAATGAACCTAAGGGTAAATTGCAGGACAAATGTTCCCACAATATGTTAAAAGTAGATTTCATTGATTACCAACAGCATTATACTTTACATTATCCCATCAAAACAGAATATAACAAATCAAATAAAATTATCAATTCTAAATCCCTAATGACCAATTCTCAAAATAACCCAAATATATTTAGGAACTCGTAAAGTTGGTAACAACTTTAGTTCCTTCAGAAACAACATGTTTAGCCAATTCACCAGGCAACACCAATCTAACAGCAGCCTGAATCTCCCTCGACGTAATCGTAGGTTTCTTATTATACCTCGCAAGTTTAGATGATTCTTGAGCTAATTTCTCATATATATCATTAATAGAGTTATTCATTATCCCCGTCGCTTTGCTCGAAATTCCAATATCAGGATGTACTTGTTTCAACACTTTGAATATATAAATCTCTAAAGTTTCTAAATTACAATAGAGCTAATTTCTAAAGTTTTTTCCACTTTAGAAAAAATAAAAATGACACTAATTATTTTGGCTTTTTAATTATATTGCTTTGAATTTCTTGTTTTTGTCCTTATATCACCTTTCTTTTATGCTTTCTCTTGAACCGGAGGTCTCTCAGAAACAACCTCTCTACCTCCCAAGGTAGAGGTAAGGTCTGCATACACTCTACCCTCCCCAGACTCCACATTGTGGAATTCACTGGTTATGTTGTTGTTGTTGTCCTTCGTTCTAAGTAAGTATTCATCTATCCCTTTTGCTTTGGTTCAAAATAGTAAGTGTCTGCTAATATAATTCAGAAGGAATTAACTTTATTTTTTTAGATTTGTCTTTATTTACTCAATGCAATAAATAAAAAGTCTTACTAATTAGGCATAGTTTAGTCCAAATACCTATTTTTTTCTTCTAGAAGAGTATTTTCTTAAAGGGTGTATTAATTAGGAGGGGCTCTTAACTATTTTACCCTTATATATATTTTAAGTTTTATTATCTCTTTATTTAATAAATACTCTATTTATGTGTCATCTCTCCATAATTGAGGTGTTTGTAGTTTTCAAGAACAATTATTACTAAGGCTAAAATGAGAAAAAAAATTAATTTTGTCTTGAACTTCTACAACGTTAAATAATTTGACGTTATGAAATATATTAATTTATGTGGATGTCCACTACACAAATGTTATGCTCTTATGATCTCAACTCCTTAATGTCAATGTCTCCCACCTCTTCCATTATATGATATGTTAGAATGCTATGTTTATGACTACCTTTTATGTTAAGAGTCCTACATCGGAAATGGAATGGAAACATGGACTCTTTATATGGACTTGGACAATCCTCACCCTATAAGCTAAAAGTTAATGTACACCCTTCAACTAGCGTAGTAAACAAAAATTAGAGGTGGCAAAGATAAGTCTCGCTTAAATCTAAAAGAGTTGGGTTATTATTTATTGAGTTGGTGGGACAAATTGGATTAACCCAAAATGGCCCATGAAAATATTGGGCCAAATTGGTTAAAATATCCAACCCAGCGGGTTGTTTTCTCTACTGGACCAACTAATTGACCTCGTTTATGTTTTATTTAAACTAATTTAGAACTAGAATCTATCTACTATATTTAAGTACTATTTCGTTCGTCCCAATTTATATGATGTAGTTTGACTGGACACGAAGTTTAAGAAATAAATGAAGACTTTTGAATCTTATGGTCTAAAACAAGTCAAAGATATTTGTGTGGTTATAGATCATCTCGTTAAGCGTAAAAAGTAATGTTTAAAGTTAAATTATTGCTAAATAAAGAAACATGTCATTTTTTTTGGGATTGACTAAAAAAGAGAACGTGACATATAAATTGGGACAGATGGAGTATCATACATTGTCCAAATAATCAACTTGCTAAAAAAGTAATCAAACTTTTATTAGATTGGTATTGCCCTAATTTATAACTATAAAAGCTTATTATCCAGTGAGGATAATAAGCTACTTAATTAAGTAGACTTGCAATGGAAGAGTTTCAACATGTTCTTAATTAATATGCTTTGTCAACCATGAAAATGCTAGATGAAGTTCTTTGCAACTTGCATTTATCATTACAGAAAGATCGGGATTTAGCACGGATAACTTATGTCATTAAATAGTAAAAATTCATTGTTAATTCTATTTAATAATGGATTAGTACGAATTATAAAAAAGTTATTGGAGTGTAAAACATGTAGGGGAATAGTAAGTAACTATTACAAGTGCTTCGAAAGAATAAACAATAAAGATTATATCAACAAGTTGTCAATCTTTTAATCTTGAACTAGAACTTCAACTCTGGATCTTGTATTCAGAAATACAAGAACTTGAATTGCTACACTTATGGCTTGTAGAACCGCTGAAAATCCGAAGGGTTAGAGTCCTTTGAGATTCAAGTTCACACCTGAAACACTTAGCAACCAATTAGAAAATCACAACACCACCGGCTGAGTCGACAGATGACTCTCTATCTTTAAGACAAGATGACCCCCGTGTATAGGCTTTACGGAAGTGTGGACAATAGTCTCCCAAGATAAAACAACAAACTATCAAATGTGCAAAGCCTACACAAATGACCTCAACGAAGAACACGAATAATGAAGATTGCTAAGAAAAGGATTGCTATCAGGAAAATTTGATCTCTTTGTGGTGTTGTTAACTTGTTGTGTTATGTTCTTTGTGTGTAAGTCTCTATAGAATTGAGCCAAAAGGCCTCAATTTATAGGTGTGCAAGATGGTCTTTCAAATGTCCCATAATGGCATTCAATTGTCATGTAATGGATGACCTTTAATCCCCAAGTAATGCAACAATATAATGGTCCAAGTAATGACCATTATTGGGTGAATTCAATGCCATTGAAACCACCTCAACAACCAAACATTTGGGATTCTGACGAACAATCACTGCTTGGAAAGCGCCGCGGCGTTACAGTATTAGCGCCGCGGCAATCATTAGCCAGAAAGTTACTGTCGACCAGGAGCTGCGGCCCTGCTTGGGGGCCGCCTCAGCCCTCTTCAGCGTCGCGGCCCTTTCCTACCCGTTCCATCATACACTCCTCACAATCCTTCTTTCGTTTACCAACGTGGAACACTTGTTATTTAGCCAATAACCGTCCATCATTCTATGTCTCAAACATTTCACTTACGTACCAATTATCTCTTTCATTAACGAAATTTACGACACTTGGCACTAAGATTGCACGTGTGTGGAAACGACGTTTACGACGTGCGGGACCCCAATTGTTCGAGTCATAAATAATAGGATAAAATTAATTTCACATTAGTAAATTTCCAACAATCCCCTCTTGAAAGATATTTTGGTGCACACACAAGGTGTTACTTTAGGCAATCTTTCAGCGAAAAGATATTGCATCGGGAGAGGTAGCTTCCGCTTTGAACCTTCCCTAGTTGAATACCATCGGAATTACTTATTGTGCGGTGAATGTGATGTCTTGAACCTTCAGTGTTTAATGTAAGCCAAGACAATGGTACCAACATAATACCTCCCCTTTATTCGTTTCTTCTTATTTTTCTGTCCGTTGTGGCCGTGGACACACTTGAATTCTTAAGTGTGTTCATTTGAGGCGGCCTGTCCTCACACTTAAATAGGTGATATCCTACAAGGTATCCTGCTATACCCCACTTCACAAGTGTTAGAAATCATTAAAAGTTTCCCCAACCTTTACCTCAACCGTTTGAGGATCGTTAAAGGTTTGGAAGCTTAACCTTTACCCACCATGCAGGTAGCACTTTAATGTCTATCGCGGGAACGACTTTGAATTCATGTTTCTTTACAGAAATCATAATCCGAAGTGCTCTTGCTTCCACCAAAGCACTCAACTGAACCTTTCGCAGCTTAGTTTTCCCATTGAACTAAATTCTTTGGATCTCCAGTCAATATGGTTGGGTTACCACTGCAAAGGTTTGTATTGTTTAGGTTTTAAGACCATTCCCCTAGACAGGCAGAACTCCTGATCTTCGGGTAGTCCCTTAGTTAAAGGGTCCGCTATATCCTTTAATTAGTAATCAAGGAAGTGACACCCGTGGTAATCAACTGCTATACGATCTTATGTCTCCGACAGATCCGACAGATATGTCCAGACGCCATCATCCATTCCCTTTTTCTGAAGTCGACCGACTAGCCACAATGAATAACTGCCGAAGATATGGGTTTCTCCCAATAAGAGACATCCTCTAAGGAGTCGTGAAGTTACTCAACTTCTTCTCATGCTTTGTTTAAAGCGATTAACTCCGATTCCATCACGAATCAGCCGATGCAAGTTTGCTTAGAGGATTTTCCAAGACACACCATACACAATTACTTGTGGCTTGGGTGTTCTTCTAGTCTAATGTCCAGTTTGCATCACCGTGTTCTCCTAGAACCGCTGGACATCAAGAATACCATAATCCGTAGATAAGCGAACATTTTAGATATCGTCATATCCGATTTAACGCCTTCTATCGATCACTTTTAGAATCACGAGTGAACCTTATTTCAACTGATCTACTTTGTAGGCCGATATCAGGTCGGTTGTAGTGTGTAAAATACATTGAACTACATGTGACATGCGCATATCGCTTATGGTGTACCCGTGCACCATGATTCCAATCACTTCTATGATTCTTATCTATTGGTGGCTTCAATGAGACTGTCAACTATCTCACAACTGAGTTTGGAGTTAAACTAGTCCGTTAGATGTCTTAGAAATTCCAATTCCTAAGATGTCATATGTGATACCCATATCTTTCATATCGAGACTTTTGTTTCAATATGACTTCCACTTTCAGACAGTTGGTTTTTCAATTGTAGGCTTTCTAACTTCAGAGTCAATGTTTCTGTTGTTAGATTCATTATTTCTGTTTTATCTGAAACTTCTAGGACCAAAATGTAAATATTTCAGGGACCAAAATGAAAGTTCAGGAAGAAGCCCAATAGTCCAACAAACTAACTCTGATCCTCCCATTCCAGCTCTCCGTTTAGGAAGGTTGTCTCAACATCCATGTCACGCAAGACTGGAATGGCCCTGGATGTTAAGCTATTCACAGGGGAGCACATGTCCAAGTAACCGAGTCCTTATACTCATTAGTAGATACATCTACTTTGTACTCAATGTGAGTATCCACTTTCACAACCCAAATGTTCTTTTCCCGGAGGAAGGTCAACCATTACACAAGTATGGTTATATCTGATGGAATCTATTTCTCTCTCTATAGCTTCTTTCCAAAGCATCGCTTCCGGAGATGACAATTCTTTGTTAATTATCCATTGTTCATTCTTAACCATACAAGCTATAAGTCCTGGAACAAGTCTTTGTCCCCTCTTTGCTCCGTCTCGGTTCAACATCTAAAATCCCTGAGTTCTGTAGATCTGGAACATTAAGTTCTGGATAGTCAGCATTTTTCGAGTCCTGTAGATCTGGAACATCTAGTTCTGGACAATCAGGAACTCGCAGGTTCTTGTTAACCTCAAGCAATTACTTCTTTTTTTTCCTTCTCAAGGAAAGTTATGTTCAAAGAATTCAGCATTCTTTGACACCAAGAGGCGATAAGCACTACTGTTATTTGCAGATCCAGTAGATATGCAATCTACATTCTTAGGTCCAACTTGACCTATTTCGGTATTCCAACCTTTACCAAGCCACCCCACATCACAACTTTTGTAGGTGGGATCATTTCCATGTTTCACATGAAGGGTTATCCTTAACCTTATGCGGAGTTCTATTGAGAATCACATTAGCGGTAAAGATTGCCTTTCCCCACATATTTTGAGCGTACGACTTTACGCTTGGCTAACACCGTTAGACTGAGGTGAGTAAGGAGCAGTTGTTTGATGAACGATGCTTCACATTCTCCCCCTATATCACTATGAATTCCTCAATCTGTAGGCTTAGTTGATTTTCAACCTCTACTTTGTAGCGCTTATCCGCTTCAACAACTTTATCTTTGCTTTTCAACAAACAAAGAATGCAATACGTTGTACCATCGTCAATGAAGGTCACAAGGTACTTGTCCCTCCTCTATTTTGTACAAACTTCAAATCACCCATGTAGGCGTGACTAAGTTCTAGAGGAGCGGTGCTTCTTTCGCTATCCCTTTGACGGAATGGAAAGGTAATTTTTCCTCTTCGCCCACCTCACATTTATTTTTAGGGTTTATGTCGACAGAATGCAACAATCTCAACTGAGTTAGCTTTTGAATGACTTTCTAATTAACGTGCCTTAATCTATGATGGAATAAATGCACGGATTACAAATATATCATTCATTTGGCTATAGACATACTATAACATTCTTAGTTATTACAGACCTGTTGGATTAGTCTCAAACCAGCTTGACCAACAGCGTCCCTGAAACCAAGTTTAGGACATGTATTACCTCCTTTTAGAGTGATCTCATTCCCTAAAGTCATATTGAGGACAACCTCGCCAACCCCTTTTACTTTAGAGGTGGCGTTGCTTCACATGAACAACCTTTTGCCTGTGGTTAGGGCATAACCGGATTATATGTGATCTGGATACTCTGGCCCACTCAAGTTGCTTTGGGAGACTGAGTGTCCAATTTCTTTTCTGCCTTTCTTTTGGCCTTCAGATCATTTAAGACTTGGAAACTCTGGCCCACTCCAGTCGCTCGTAGGCTTTTTACGACTGAGTGCCCAATATCATCCTATCAAATAAATGATCTTCTGTCAGATAGTGTGACAGGTTCAACGTCTTAAGATAAGCCATTATCTTTTAGTCTTCTTCTTTTGAGATTGGTGCCCAGACAATTCCTGGCTCTTGCTTAAGAGTGGTAACAGTTCTCGCACAGTCAATGGATCTCTATCCTTCATATGTGCGAACATACTTTACACATTTTTAATAATTACACTCAAAAGAATGGATCTTTTAAGTTTTGTTTACAATAGTCCAATCTCTAACCGGGAAGGAAGGAGATTCAATATCTGATTTTAGAGTGTAGGGAATATAAGTTTTAATTAAAATACTTTCATATTCCTAGCCTTGCTTTACACACTCTTATTCAGATATTATTTCAACACATTATAGATAAGGAAGGATAAATTAACTTAGACCTTTTGGATTATGGCCCACTTCAGTCAGACTGAGTGTCCACATCATCCTTACCATAATTCGGATCCTTTGTCTGGGACATATATAGGCCTTCTCCTACATGATAGAACATCATCTTCACCCTTCTCCTCTTGTCCTAATTGACATCCTCAGCCTCTCGTAGGCGCTTGTTTCCACCACTCTAGGGAGCGGTGACACCATCAACACCTTGACCATCAACAACATGATCAGCATAAGCCCTCTGAACCTCGGCATCAGAACTATTATCTAGTTTGTTGGCAGAACAGTGTTACTGTCAACAGAACTGTTAATGGAACTGCCTTCAACCAGAAAACCACAACCATAGCCAGATTTGGTCACCCAACTGTTGACCGACATCTTTCGAACACTAATACAATTTTGTCTTAAAATTGTTGGAGTGTAAAGCAGGTAGAGGAATAGTAAATACCTATTACAAGTTCTTCAAAATGATAAACAATAAAGATTACAACAAGAAGTTGTCAATCTTTTAATCTTGAACTAGAACTTCAACTCTGGATGTTGTATTCAGAAATACAAGAACTTGAATTGCTACACTTGTGGCTTGTAGAACCGCTGAAAATCCGAACTGTTAGAGTCCTTTGAGATTCAAGTTCACACCTAAAACACTTAGCAACCAATTAGAAAATCACAACACCACCGGCTGAGTCGAGAGATGACTCTCTATCTTTAAGAAAAGATGACCCCCGTGTATAGGCTTTACAAAAGTGTGGACAATAGTCTCCCAAGATAAAATAGCAAACTATCAAATGTGCAAAGCCTACACAAATGACCTCAGCGAAGAACACAAATCATGAAGATTGCTAAGAGAAGGATTGCTATCAGGAAAATTTGATCTCTTTGTGGTGTTGTTAACTTGTATGTGTTATGTTATTTGTGTGTAAGTCTCTATAGAAATGAGCCAAAGGCCTCAATTTATAGGTGTACAAGATGACCTTTCAAATGCCCATAATGGCATTCAATTGCCATGTAATAGATGACCTTTAATCCCCAAGTAATGCAGCAACATAATAGTCCAAGTAATGACCATTATTGGGTGGATTCAATGCCATTGAAACCATCTCAACAACCAAACTTTTGGGATTCGACGAACAGTCACTGCCTGGGAAGCGCCGCGGTGCTGCAGCATTAGCATCGCGGCTCTTATTAGCCAGAAAGTTACTGCCGACCAGGCGCCGCGGCCCTCTTCGGCGCCGCACCCTTTCCTACCCGTTCCATCTTACACTTCGGATAATTCTTCCTTCGTTTACCAACGTGGAACACTTGTTATTTAACCAATAACCATCTATCATTCTATGTTTCAAACATTTCACTTACGTACCAATTATCTCTTTCATTAACGAAATTTACGACACTTGGCACTAAGATTGCACGTGTGTGAAAACGACGTTTCCGACGTGTGGGGCCCCAATTTTCGAGTTATAAATAATGGGATAAACTTAATTTCACATTAGTAAATTTTCAACAAAAACATGTTAGCTACAAGCTTATTTAGCGACGAATTTCGTAGCTAATGGTTATATTTTTAGTTTTTCGCTTTCATTATTTTTTTATCTGAATTAAAATTCCTGTAGTATTTTATTAGAACGGGGATAAGTTCATTGAAATATTTTTTTACCTTATCTGTATGGATTTGGTCCATTATGTCTAGAGATGGCAGTGGATCCTGGACCCAGTGGATCTAGATCCGTTTTATAGGATATGGATCTTCAAAATTTGACCCGATGGATCCGGATCGGACCCGGATCCATTTCTGACGGATCAGATCTGGATTTAGATCTTGTATTTGAGATCCGTATCCGATCCAGATCCGACCCGTGGATCCATTTTTTATTAAATATATCCAAATAGTTAAGATTAAGATTCAAGTAAAAACTGAGAATTTTCTGTAATATGCATTGTTTTCAAATAATCATGCATTAAGGTAGTTTATGCTACGAAAGGAATATATATAAAATTGGTAATTGCGTTAAGAAGCTATAGAAGCTATTTTGCTCATTGAATTTTGAGTAGATTGTCTACTGTATTGGGTAATATCAATATTCAGACGTTGCAAAATAAATTGTGTTAAATGATGTGAAATATTTTATTATACCATCCTGTTTTATCCAAAATTCTAGGCTAAAGTAATGCATCTTTCGTTTAAACTTATTTCTGTGGAAAATGAAAGTCAAAACATATCAGTTCCCTTAATTGAACAATGCATTTTAAGATGTTACCACATACAAACCCGCATTCGAATATTTTAAGTTGCCAAAGCACAAAAGACATGGCTTCTTAACTAATCTTATTTGGGGAATAAAGTATAGTTTGGTAAAAAAAGTTTTAACAGGTGGGAATATTATTCAAGGCAAAAATTTTTACATGTGGATCCAGATCCGATCCATGGACCCGGTGGATCTGGATCTAATAGGATCTGGTCTAGATCCGATCCGTTGTCATCCCTAATTATGTCATTCATTATTGATGCACTAAGACACTATATTTGATCGTTGAATCCCAAATATAATGACACATGAGATAGTTATTTTATCCCAAAGTAAGGAATTTCGCTACCTTAGGACAGTTAGAGTTACTGTCGCCATTTACCGGGGCCTTCTGTCAACCAAGAGAGGTCCAGCCCTTCATGATCATTCAGAATTCATTGTGTTCTTCTTTCGAGCTGATCAGTCAGCTTCCAGCCACCCAACCAATCTTGTTGATCTTGACCTACAGAAAGGCGTGAATGAGGTAAGAGAAGCCCTCGTCCGTGTGGATGCCTTTCCTTGTAGGAATAGCTTTCTAAACCATTCAAAATAATATGAGACCACCAAGTCCTCCCTGTACTTTTGGTGAAGATATATACTTGGACACAGACAATGGACTAAAAAAAGTGGTGTGGGGATAATTTGAGATATCATAGCTTTATTGATTAATAATAATAGCCAAGAGGGGAAGAAAGGACCTTTTCCATGGTGGTGTTGTATTAGATGGCATTGGTTTGCTTTTATTAGCTTGTTTCGGCTATTAAATTAGTGTTTGTCCATGAGTACATTTGAGGGAATGTTTTGGTTAAGTTGGACGGGTTAGGTTATAACCTACTCACTCCGTTTCAAATTATTATCTGGTTTTGATATGAAGAATATATCAAAATACCCCTTAATCTTGTGGTATGAAACATGTCATGTGAAAAGTTTAAATTAAAGAGTTACCAAAAATGAAAGAGACAATCATTTTGAAACTTCCAAAAAAAAATAAGACAAACATTTTAAATGCAGGAAGTACTTTTTAACCAAACTTAGCCCAATTCATTTTGACTCATATATATCTGGGATGGGTTGAGTTTTGACCAATTCATTGATTCTAACCGTTTTCACTCAACCCGTCCATTTGCCACCTCTAACAAGAATCATCCTTAATGTATTCAAAGCTTAGCAAATTTCATCGGAAACGCTTGTTAAAAAACTACTAACAGACACCATCTCATGCGCATGTCACATGACTCTAAGCGGCCCCAAAATTAGTTCCTTAGACTAGCCATGGATCATATTCCCTGTTCTTCTAAACAATTAAAGCTTTTCTGGGTCTTCGGATGTGCCCATTTTGCTGGGTGTATGAACGATAAAAGAAAGGGAAAAAAATAATGAAAGAGGATGGTTCTGTGGTGGTTGGGCTCTTAGTATATTTGATCTACTTGTATTGATTTTAGGAAGAAAGAGAGGCATGAAGCTGATTAAGAAATGGGAGGACAGTGTCTGCCGGCATTGGTACTGTTTGAAAGTATTATCGGGTCGGGTCCATACATAAGGGGTGCAAGATGACCCACGAGCTCATTAAATATGTCACCATATTAAACCCTAGAGCCAACCTATATAAACACTATTATGAGTATTTAAGAAAAGTTAATCTATCATATAGAGACGATTAGGGTTTACACATAATATCTATCTCCGCATTAGAAGGGATATTTAAGCTGTGAAAATTTGGGGATTCATCCGCTTTGTGAGAATTCCCGACGATTGGTAACACAAGTCGTGATTTCTCAAGATCCGTTTCTGCAATGGAGAAATGAGTTTCCTAACTAGTATTTACGCTTCAAATACTACATTGGCATCAGAGACATAGGCTCGTGTTCCGATAAGAGATGATCGTATGCAATACATGAAAATTAGGGTTTTATGAATAATCCCGAATCTTAATTGCATTATTTCATGTCTATAAATGCCTAGTTTTTTCATGAAACCTTAGGGCTTTTAGAGATCTCATCGAGATCTTTCCGTCGTTATGTGGATCATACTTTTGGCGTTATAGTTTGTGAGATACAGAATTTTAAAGTTTTAGGGTTTTATTATTACGAATTTAACCCCAAAAAATTTAATAATCCTTGTTTCATGCAATTTTCGTGCAAATTGACTTGGTAATATGTTAACCATATGTTTTTTAATCAAAATCATATAATCCGTTGTGATTTTCATCGAAAATTTGGGTAGACTTTTAAGGAAAATCTGCTAGGGTTGGTTTAGAACAAAACCCATTAATTTTTTATCATATGGATCGATCTTTGAACGTTTTTCTTGGATTTGATGGTTCAAATCATTCCTAAAATATGTTTAGAACATAAACCAGTGATGTAATTGGAGAATTGGCCAGCAAATATGGTTTTTGCCGGAAAATCAATCCGACCCGTTGGGAAAAAAGAAAACCCCATGATTTTTCGATATTTGGTACTATGTTTGATGACTTTTTGAGCAATTGATGTTTGGAATCAATCCTAAAACACGTTTAGGACAAAACTTAGTGCTTTGATTGAACTAAAATAGTAAAAAAATGGAGAAATTCAAAGAGGGTCGCGAAAAAGACCCATTTTCCTGCACCTGGGTCGTGTCTGACCCAACCAATGGAGAAGAAGGCCGGTTGCCCAGTCTGGACGAAGCCCACTCTCGACTGAAATGCGTTTCTGGAGAGTGTAGTTCACCCCGAACTTCGATTTTGATGATTCCTTTTTTTATTTGCTCGAAATTTAATTTTTCAATATGTTTGAAATAATTTTTGAACAGTGAAACATATTTTTACCGTAATTAATACCTTTATGAAATTGTTAATTTTGTATTAATTAATTTATGTGGTATTTGTCAAAAATGAAAATATGGAAAATTATTATATGGTGCATAGAACATGTCTATGTTACTCACTCTCCTTAAAGGTTTATGAAAAATAAAATTCTTATTTTCTAAGTGAAATGTGGTATAAATATTGATTTTCTCCTTGATTTGTTCTTGAAAAAGTATGAAAATCTATTTTTCAGAACTAATTAAATTATTCTATTGTTATATAGGTATATCTAGAATAAGATATGATTTTTTTCTATTTGGTGTGTATATTTTTATGCATATACCACTTGTTTAATCAAGAAATAAAAATATTTATTAAAATATTTGGTGATTTAGCTTGAGTTGATATGGTTATTTTATATTTAACATCTATCCTTAGACGATGATTGAGAGTGTTGAACTTTCGACTCTATGATTTATGTTTATGTTTATGTTTATGTTTATGTTTATGTTTAACAGCCCTGTCAATTTGCTAAGGTTACATTTATGTGTGTGCAAAAACATTAAACATGCGTGCTTTTATGCTAATTGTGAAACTTTGTGTTTTACAAACATGTAGAACTTTTGTGTTTCATAAATACCATGTCTACTGCTTTTAAGAATATTACTGTAGAGCTTATCAAAAGTGAAAAGCTCAACGTAACAATTATAGAATATTAAACTGTAACGTGTGTAAGAAGATTTTTTTGGTAAATAATGTCATGGATGAAGCCTATGATGCTTGAAAAAAAATTCCTAGCTCGCATTATGTTGCTAAGCTGTGAAGATGTCACAAGGAATTTTACTCATAAGATTACAAAAACTCTGTAGGATGAACTTGAATATAAGTGTGGTAGCACTACGATTATCAAACTTAAGGTCATAAGTTGACTAATGAGCACCGAGTTCAAGAGATTATCCATTTTTACCTCAAATTCAGGAGCATATGAAGATGCACCTGACTCATAATAAATGTAATAGTACATTTTATTATGTGAGCAACACCTAGAGTTAGAAGAGGAGCGGCACGAGGCTGCCAAATAAGGTGCAAAAGTGCACAAAATAATTTCTACCTCAATAAATAATTTTAAACGTAAAATCATAGAAAACTTAAAAATTAAGGCTCAACCAAATAAGAATCTTAAAATGATAACCAAATAGGCGATAGAAAGTGAAAAAAACAGTGACTAAAGTGAAATGCTTTAATTGTGATCAAAAGGATTACCATGCTAGCGCTTGAACTAAGCCTAATAAAACACTTCCTAATGAGTCTAAAAAGGTACTTCGTGTTCCTTACGCTAGTAATATATGTGTTGCTAGTTGTATTTTTTTAAGACTAATTTCATTGTAATTGACTTAGGAGTTGTGTACCCCATTGTGAGGGAAATGAAGTCTTTGTGGATTTCTAATGGGTCTCTCATATGTAATGTGGATATATGTAGGAAGCGACATTAAGGTTGTTAAAAGGATTGTATCATGTGAATTAGTTTTACATGAAAATCGAGACTTTATCCTAATACTTTAATTACTCCTTAAACTTTCAAGGATATTACTTTGTGTTGGTTTATTATATTTAGGTCTCAATTGTAATTTTCATGTCTTTAAGGCATAGAAATAACTTATTTTGGTTCTGATTTTATCAAAAATAATTTTATTTTTAATAGATTTTGGATATTAGTTCCTTATTCAATTGTTAGCTTCCCGAATTGCCTTATCACAAGGATGATGTGAAATTTGACATGCTAGACTTGATCACATGGGCCTATGACATGTGGATAAGTCCACTTATAAATATTATCTAGTTCGAAAAGCTAATAAAAAATTATTTAATAACACCACCAAGACTTATTTTTCATTGCATAGATTCATTCTGAAGTATGCATGGGATTAGCCACTTCAATGGGATCTTTTATTCTGGTCGGAGCAGAAATTATCAAACGTCTAACATTCTCTCACGCTTGGCGCCAATGTATTTTCATGAATGTGAAAATGTGGCAAAGAGCTTCTAATTTCATCATATTAATTGATAAAATTACTCATATTGGTGATGTCCATTTGAAATCACATACTCTTAAGGCAACAAGTTGTTTTAAGAAGTATGTGAAAAAGATGGAAAATCAATAAAATTATTGAGAACTAGTTGATCGAGGCCATGAATACGTATTGGACCCATTAAGCGAGTTTTTGATGATAAAAATGAAATTGTTAATAAGTTCACTATTTCAATATTTCACAATAAAAGGTGTTGTATAGAATGCTGCTTAAAACGATTAGATCAATAATGGCGCAAGTAAGTTACATATTTTTTATTGGAGATGTTTTGCACTAATTTGTTGCCTATGTTTTTAATCGTGTGCCAGCGAAATCAGTTACATCTACACCATATGAGTTATGGAGTAACAGATTTTCTGAAACCTTTGTGATGCACAACTTATGTATATAATTTTTTTCTCATGGAATATTGAGCCCAAGAGGAAGCAAAAGTGACTATATGAGATACTGTAAATTACATATTTATGAAGCTACATCACAATGAGAGCGTAACTGAATTCAACTACAAAAATTTCACATTTTTAGAGAATGAATAACTCATAAGGGTGAGATAAGTTAAAGAATTATCTCCTTATGAACCTAAGGACCAAGATCAAATAGGATCCCTTCATTTGAGCGGGAGATTTTTAAGTGATGAAGGATTAATTTCTCATTTAGATCAACATTCATCATCATATGCGAATGAAAGTGATTCTTCTTCGAGTGGGAGCGACAATAATCTTCTTATTTTAAATGGGAGTGAGATGAATCTTGTTTCAAGTGGGAGCGAGATGAATAGTTCTAGTCAAAGTAGGAACAAAATATATCCAAATAGGATCAATATGAGATTATATGAATCTCAGTCAAGAAATAGTGTTCCTACGAGATGGAAATGGGCCGAGAATTAGCTCCTTTATGCCATTCAAAGAATAAAATGAATAAATGCAATGGAAGAATAAATGGAGTCAAGTAGAATCAACCAAGTTTAAGAACTAGAAAAGAACGCAAAACTATAGAAAACAAATGGGTTTTCAAAGTTAAGCATAAGGCTTGTAACACAGTTGAGATATATGACTTGACTTGTTGCTAAGGTGTATACATAACAGGAGTGATTGACTATGACGAGACTTTCTCACCTGTTATGCGGAATCACCTCTACTTGTCTAATTTTTTCTATAGTTGCTAGCTTGGATTTATAATTGCATTAAACAAATGTAAAGATTATCTTTCTCGATGGAGATCTAAGTGAAGAACTGATGTGAAATTACTTGAAAATTTCATCCAAAGGGCCATAAACATCTGGTTTTTCAACTTTTTGTAGTCTTGTTATGGCCACGGACAATCTTCAAGGTAGTGATATATAAGTTTTTTAGTATAGTCAATTCTATTGACTTCATAATGATTCACAAGGGATCATTGTGTTTATACTAAAAGATCTAAGAGCAACTTTAACTTATGTCATTATATGTTGATGGCATATTAATACCTAAAAGATAAGTCGGAGTAGATAAATAAGGTAAAGGCTTTGTTACATCTCACTTGGAAATGAAAGATATGAGTAAAAATGCATATATTTTTGAAATAAAGATTTTGAGAAAATATTTAAAGAAATTGTTCTTTAAATGATTAAACTTGCTAAATTGTGATCCTATCAAAACTCCAATAAACAAAAACAGTGTCTTGTATGCTAGACTGTGATCTAAGAGTCCAAAATAAGATGAACAAATAAGTAAAGTTTCTTATGCTATTTACAGTTGGTAGTCTTATGCAAGATACGTTTGCTAGACTTGATATCTATTTCGCAATATACTTGTAAATAAATATAAAAAACTAACTTAAATTCAGCACATTGAAAATATAGTTAAAACGAATCATGAGGTACCATATGAAAACTTCTGATTACGCGCTATGCCATAAGGGCATGACATGAAACTTAGGGATACACTGATGCTGATTGTAGAAGAGATATGAACAATAGTAGGTCCACCTCCGAATGTGTTCTATGCTCTATAATAATGACATATCATATCCAATAAAAATAATCGCGTGTAGCTTTATTCATGATAAGAGTTGAGCTTGTGGCTCTTTCCTCAGTAGCGCAATAGGTTATTTGGTTAAAAAAATCTTGGATCATGTGTTGATGTTGTAATTAGTACTGAACTAATGAGTCTATATGACTGTCAAGCTACTATTTTGAGCACTAAAAATCCTAAATATCATCGTAAAGTCAAATACGTTGACATTAAATTTAATTATGTGATGACATGATTGCAGACAAAGAATTGAACATGAAGTATGTCTGCACAAACGGTTGCAGATCCATTGACTCAGCTGGATCCTAGAGATGCATGTTTTTGTTCATGCAAGATCTCAAGGACTGTGTGAGCTTTAAAATAGAGTCATTGATTATTTGATTTATTTTTCCCCACGTTCATGTTTATTGTTTTCTTAAAAATTAAAATAAGTTTAATTTGCATACACTTATTATTGAATATTTGTGTATATTTTTACTGTAAATGTTTATTGTACATTCATATTATGAAATGTTTCTAGTGCATTTTTTATTCTATTGAAAAGTATATCGGGTAGACAGAGGTCATCCTTCTCACACAGGTGACCACCTCCATCATTTTAGTGTTGATGGGAGATGAGACGAGATCTTAAGAAAATCATCATAAGAATAATTTGAGAGCACGTGATTAAAGATCTTTAGCGTCACACAAGTAATGACAAAGGTTATTACCGTGTTTTGATGGTGAAGATAAGTTTCACCAGTCTACTTTGAGAGGCCAGATGTGAGTTCACGTTTATTGAGTAGATCAAGGAACTCAGTTCATATGCATATGGTGTCTGAATATCATATGTACAACATTATTTTATGAGATAGAGACATACACTCCATGGAAAAGGAGAAAATATTGTAGCACATGTTTCATACCATGTGTGCAAATATCAATAAAAAAGGGTTAACATAATTTTTATCTCGACTTATTATTGTGTGAGACCTTATTGAGTACCCTCACGATTCCGATCAGTGACTCGAAGCTTGGTTCAATGTCCGCTATCTTAACTTGTTACCAAATGACAATGAGAGATTCGATTTGGCGGAGCATGACTAGAAAAATGAGTTGGATACAAGTTGAGAGACTCGTGAGAAGAGGAAGATCATTAAAGAAATCTCATTTAGTTTGTGTTTGTTGGTACCGGTTATGACATATGTGTCATAATTGTGAACACAAGAACTATGATACATGAGATCAAAGTATGATGTATCAATGTGATTCAAATGATCTAGGGCACTAAGCATACTTCTTATGATCTACTTGATGATTTTTATGACAAGGAAGACAACAACAACAACAATATATCCAGTGAAATCCCATAATGTGGGATCTGGGAGGGTAGAGTGTACACATACCTTACCTCTACCTTGGTAGGTAGAGCGGCTGTTTCCGAGAGACTCTCGGCTCAAGACAAAGCACAAGCCCAAACAAAATAAGACAAAAAAGTGTGTAAGTCATGATAGCGAAATTGAGTGCTCTAGCATCATTAATGGATTCATGGAGAGTAATCGTAGACTCTTTTGTCAAGTCCAGCAAACTTACAAGCTGGAAAGGATACATTCCATTAAATTGAACTCGTAAGAGCTACTCTTGGCATTCTTAACTCTAGGAGTAAAAAAGGGCAGTCCGGTGCACTAAACTCCCGTTATGCGCGGGGTCCGGGAAAGGGCCGGACCACAAGGGTCTATTGTACGCAGCCTTAGCTTGCATTTCTGCAAGAGGATATTTCCACGGCTTGAACCCTTGACCTCCAGTTCACATGGCAACAACTTTATCGATTACTCCAAGGCTCCCCGTCATTTTTAATTCTAGGGGTAGATATATTGAAACCCAACAGCCTATTTCTGCTAGCCTATCAAAGTGAATAAAGTTCCCTCTGAAGGAGTCACCATGACCTCATGGTTGGGAAGTGGCATCATACACATTTTGAGATGGAAATTAGAAAATACAGACTCCAAAAGCCAACCCCATATAGATGATAAATATCTTATGTTTTCTGAGGCAGTGTAGTCCATAACTAAACAGAACTTAACAAAGCCCAAATTTCTCAGAGAACAGTTTGTAAAGTAAAAATAGAAAGAACCATATACAACAAGAAACTGTAAATAAGATCTACTTCTGGCAAAGCAACTGCACCTATTCCACCAATCGGTTTTAGCAAAATATACCTTACCTTGAAGCCGCGCGAACATTATATTCCTTTCCTGGATGGTAAAATTCAGCAAGACCCCGGTCTATCAAGCGAAGCTTCTGTAGGATATTGTAAAGCAGTACGGGAAGTAAATAAATATTACAAGTGTTCTAAAGGATAAACAAATAGGCCAATGTTCAGAACTGCCGCAAGCTTGTTGAGTCTAGAATCTTGATAACCTGAAATCAAGAAACAATTACATCTGGATTGTTAAAACTGTGTGCTGAGTCGAGTGATGGCACTCTGTCCTTAAGACAAGATTGCCCCGTATATATGCTTTTACGTTAGCGGGCAATAGTCTCCCAAGATAAAACAACACTTAATATCAACACTACAAAGCAAATAGGTTGATCCTGACGAAGAAAAGAAACGACTTGCTGAAGAATAGAAAAGGAAGGAAGAGTTTCTGATTTAGTCCCAACGTTTTGGACTGAATTTCAGTGTCTCTTCTGTTTGTCTCTGTGTATATAAATGTTGTCTCTTCTTATGTGTCTTTCTATACTGTTTTTGTATATTTTTCGTCACTAACAATTTAGCCAAAAGGCATCAATATATAGCATGAGGGAGGGACTCCTCAACTGCCAAAACATGGTTGTTAATGGCCATTAGGGAGGCTGATTATGGAGGAGTTAATCAGCCAAGTAATGGTTGATTAACGCCTCAAAAATCAACTCCAACAGTAGGCAGAAACTTTCTGCCTTACGTCGTTCCCAAATTCAACTTTCCAGAAACTCTAGGGACCAAACTGTAAATATTAAACAATTTGGGATCCAAAGAGATAATATCAGAAAGACCCACGACCCGAGCCCGGACCGGACGGGCGGGCGGGCGGCGACGCGCGTGTGGGCGGCGACGCGTGTGTGGGCTTAGCCTTGAATCCAAGCACATCTAGGTCCTCCCTCCTTTAAACATATGGGTTACCCCTTAGGGTCCCAAACCCTTAGCCAATTAAGAGACTTATAAAGAGAACAATTCTTCCTTTTCCCACTGATATGGTAGATTTGTCCCACACCATATTTCCATGCCTCAAACACCTTACTTCGTGGACCAATATCTCTTTCATTTCTCAACGAAATTTGATGATTCTTGGCCCTACGGTCATCTACTCACTTAGTAGATTATGCATGGGTGAAGAGACAAAGCCTCCAACATGCGGAACACTAGTGATTAATTCATTAAATATGGGTGGACGCACCTCCCCACCAACAACAAATTTCCAACAGCTTCCGCAACTCATGGTCTATCATAACATTAAGTGGCTTGACATCTCTATGCATTATTCTCTGCGAATGACAATAACGACGAAGAGAGGATATATATTCGATGTATAGCAAGTGCTCTCATAGTATGCCGGTCGCACGACCTATTTATTCAGTGAATGATGCGAGAGAGATTAAAAGGAATAATATATTTTTCTTTAGCTCGATGGAGCTTGAGCACTCCCTTATGTGTGAGTGGGAGATGTTGGAAAGTATTACCGGGTCGGGTCCACCCATAAGGGGTGCTAGATGACCCACGGGCCAATTAAATATGCCACCACATTAAACCCTAGAGCCAACATATATAAACACTATTATGAGTGTTTAAGAAAAATTAATCTATCATATAGAGACGGGTAGAATTTACACATAATATCTATCTCTGCATTAGAAGGGATATCTAGGCTGTGAAAACATGGGATTTATCCTCTTTGTGAGAATTTTCGACGATCGGTGATACGAGTAATGGTTGTTCAAGATCCGCTTCCGCTATGGAGAAACTTATAAGTCTCCTAACTAGTATTTACGCTTCAAATATTACAGGTACCATAATTGAAATATTAAAGGTGTCATTGTCTGGAAGGGTAAGAAAGGTTATGCAATAGTTGATGGTCGCTGATAATTGAAAACCGCAAGATCAACTTCATATTACATGCAAGAGAAGAAAATAGCCTCAAAAGAGTGTTTTGGTGCTAGACTCTTAACTGTTACAAAATAAAACAGCATAGAAAATGCAAGAACAAAAGTGGATGATGGGGATCTTTACTCTTTAGAATGCATTAATTGCACAAATAATGAAAAACAGAGCACGATAACAGCAAATGAATAACTTAATCCTGAGCTTCAAATTGTTCAAAGCAACTTGTATCACAATTTTTGCTAAGCTAGAATTAGCTTGTGTAACGAACAAATAGAAATTTTGGCAAGGATAAACGGGACAGATTATGGCGAAGTTTTAGCCTAGAGAAGCTCTAGCTTTGAAAAGAAAAGGTAAATCGATCAACTCTACTTATTTTGGGTTTCTTCTGTTAGTTTTCCTAACAGACAGAAGGATGTAACTTGCTAAGCTTTGAATACATTAAGGATGATTATTGTTCATTATGATAGTTGAAGGATGTACATTAAATTTTAGGTATAGTTAAAAGGATGTTTTTAGCCCAAAACTCTCTTTTCTTTTTTAAAGTAACAATTGTGGCTTAGACTGTCTTATGCTCATGTATAATTTTTTTAATTATTATTTATTACATGTCATATTACTAATTAACGGATTGAAATCCAACATACCCAAATTTATCATAAAATATACAACTTATTTTATTTGTTCATAACAAAAATAATAAAATAAATTATTATTTTATTTATTCACAAACTTTATCAAATATACTCTCTCCGTTTCAAAATGTTTGTCTAACTTTTCTTTTTAGTCAGTTTAAAAAAAATGTCTTTTTTTTTGCAACTCTTTAATTTTAACTTTCCACATGATATGTTTAAGACTACAAGATTAAATGATATTTTGGTACATTCTACACATTTAATTTAAGACTACAAGATTCAAAAGTCTTCTTTACTTTCTTAAACTTCGTGCCAAGTCAAAACCAGACAAATAATTTAAAATGGAGGGAGTACAATTTTTTTTGTTTGTTCACCACAAATCAGAAAGAAAAACTTAGTTTGTTACGAATAAAACAACAAAAAAAAATAAATAAAGTTGCTGATTAGTTCATAAAATTATTTTTTTATGGTAAAAAATAATAAAAAATAAAGTTGTTGATTGATTCATAAAATTAATTTGTTATGAACAAAAGAATACAAAAAATTTCTTATTATTTTTGTGGTAAACAAATAAAATTGATTTCATGAGGACTTTTTATTTTATTTCTGGTTGCGTCGATGAAGAAGTGAACTTCTTTCGGGACATTTTGTTGTGTTTTGTTATTATGTTGTAATTGTGTAGTTAGTTTTAAGGTAAATTAAGAACTTTAACTAGTACTTGTAATCTAACATGTTGTACTAAATGTCATGGACAATTTTGTACTAAATGATGATGTTGGTGTATAAACAAAGTAATGAACGAACATGTGCTAGTTTTATGAATATAAATGGAGTAATTGGGGAAAACTGGAAAAACTAATGAATGAGCTTGAAAAAATTTCTCTAAAAATACAATAAGTTCATAAATTTTCCCCAATCGCTATCTACAACCATATCTGCTGGATTTTGATTATGAGAGTTAAAAAATAAAGTTATAGGTTTTCTATAGTCATAAGCAACAAGCAGTTGCTCGTATAAAGAATTTCATCTAGTGGTACTTCTTCTGCAATTTTTCTATAAGGTAGTTGGCAATCGTGACAAGTTTTTTTATATTCTTTTCTTCATTGTATTCTATTATTTTTAAAAATAAAGTTTATAGCAAATTGTATTTTACTAAGAATGTCTTCAAAAAGTGATAGACAATCCTGTCGCGCCCGTTTTTAACCCGACCCCGACGAGAGGTCGGAAGCGGAGCACAAACGTGTTCGGTGATTCCTGGGTAAATTGGATTGAGGAGTCGCCACCTAATTATTTTACGGTGAATTAGGACACCAAAATATTAAATAAATGCTACCATGTAACTCCAATTTTAAGGTCTGCGAAACTAGTGAGATTCTAGGTAAGGGTTCTTTATTATCCTAAAGGGAAGGGGTTAGGCATCCTTTAAGATCCGCTAACTTGCGGTTATCCGATCAAACTCAGGTTAATTATTGTATTAAGAAAATGCAAGTTTTAAAATATAAACTTAAAAATGATGTTGCAATTATTTAGTAAAAGAATGCATCTTGTACAAGTATGCATTTGTATAGTTTTTAAAGAAAAATACATGTAAAGTTGAGAGAATATGCATTTGTAACAATTAATAGTAAGGAGAAAAATGAATAGTTTATAATGGCAAAGAAGTAAACTTTTTTGGAAATCATTGATTTTGGAAAAAAGGATAAAACTTATTTGTAAGATTAATGAAGCGAATAAAAGACGACCAAAAATTGTTTTGAAAATTTTGAATATGCATGACGAGCCTAAAAAATAACTAGCAGAGGGTTTCTAAGTTTTAAACTACTCTATGACTTAATTCTAAGTTTGCCTATTCTAAGCATTTCAATAATTACATAAGTGTGGTAAATAATATTACAATACAAAGCGGGGTAAAATCTGAATTAAAGAAAAATAAATAAAATAAATAATCTCCGAGGAATATCTGCCTTTATTTACTTTATTCCCTGCAAGCTGTCAAGAACAACCGGTTAGAGACAGTAAAAAAAAAACAAATAACTTCGGATCCGTATCCAAAACAGTGAGCGTTTTGGTCACGGAGGGCTCAGACTTAGATTTTGAAAAGACCATTCCAATCACGTCGTGGCTGCAAACATATGAATAATGTGGTTATTTTGATTGCCGCGCCTACTAAACATGTTGGTCTCTCGGATGAAAAGAAAAGATCACTATAATCACGTCGTGGTTGCAAACATACGACTTGTTGGTTATTTTAATCGTCTCGCCTACTAAACATGTTGATCTCGGATGAAATAAAAAGGTTTAAGTCTCATCCTTGCCCAGAAGTTATATTCTCCGTCTTTACAACTGTGGAGGCCTCAAAATCGACGGATATTTTTCATCGGCCAGTGTAGTATCGTGTTCAAATCAGTAAAAAATATACCAAAACAGTAAAACCGAAATATTGCAGTTGTCCAAAGCAGTTTTAAACCTAGAAAAACAGCAGCAATTGGGTTTCAAAAAAAACGCAGCAATGGGCTTGAAACACATAAGCAGTGGACTTGAAAAGCAGCAGTGGGCTGTCCAAAACAGCCTTAAAGCAACTATTTTTCAGCCAAGAAAACAGCAGCAATTTGGGCTAAAATACAGCAGTGATAAGACATCAAATATGCTCAAAATGTAGCAGTAAAATATTTTCGAAAAGAAGTGTAAATGGTTGAGATTGCAGCAGCTATGCGCGGCAAACGCAACATCAGAATAATGGCTCAAAAGTGCAGTAATCAGCCCAAGTATTGCAAAGAATCGGCGGTCTCGAATTAGCGACCAAAAGGAACAAACCCATAACGAGAACTATTTAAAGATGGCATGTATCCAGAATCTCAAGGTGCAATAGGATACCACAACCACCGGTAGCACAGCAAAGACATAAAGGGAAAGGTAAACTTAAAGACCAATCACACTAAACCACAAATTTGAAAGGATAAGAAGACAAAGGGGGCTACCACCATTCATTTCCGATGTTGCAACAAGATTCAAAGGGTTTCTAGAACCTTAGGCATGACAGGCTATCGAAGAAGGCTAAACCAAACCCGAAGCTTGTCTTGGCTTTCAACCAGCATATTAAGATAAGTATAAAAACTCACATATATACATTCTGAAAGTCTCAAATAAAGGCAGGAAAAAGGCGTAATATGGAAGGAAGGAGTGGAAACATTATGCATAGACGTTCAAAGGGCTTTGTATACTTTGAGGTATATCATGATAGATCCAACAACTTCCCCTTAAAGAGAAGTAATAATCAATCTCAATCCACAAACAAGAGCAGAGGCTTATTTAGGGGAGTTCTTAAAGCAAAACAATGAGCAATTTAGGCAAATAATGGTGAAAAAAGAACTGAATACCAATTAGAGGAGAGTGCACAACAACTCGATTTAAGCTAAACAAATGAAACGTGTTCAGTCTTCAGAGCTTTGGCTAGACCATTTATAGGCATGGAGGGTATTCATACATAATGTCAACTTGGTCCAAACATATAGGGTCTGGTATCTAACATGATGCAGATGGCTTCATACAAGACATAAGAGGCAGGTAAGTGCTTCCGGTAACCTATGGCTATGACAAGGAAGTTTAGAGATGCTATGATATGTGAGGAAATGCAAATAACACTTGAGCATATTGGCACAAACACATGACCAGTTACAACAGAACATGAGAACCCATACCATACAAAGATCATTCTGAAACTCATACCCAGATTAAGATAAGACCACCTAAGGTGTCACTGAATATACAGAAAGCTCATGCATGCTGCCATCAAGGATTTTAATACTTGAAATAAAATAACATGAGCATGCAATCAGCAAAGGACACAAATATGAACATAAACAGGTAACACAAGCACCATGAATCATTCTGGACATGCTTGGGTATCGAAACCTCTCAACAAAGGTATATGTTGGTTCTATTGACCCTTAACAGATTATAGTAAATGCAGAAGTATCAGGCAATGTAGATGGCAGTGAGGGATAGTTATGCATTCCTTATAAGAATGGACCACTAAATATCCAAGATTATTCTCTCATAATATACTATACATACTGACATTTAGACGAATGAGTCCTAAATATTAATACCCTGGCAGTCATGCTAAGCTATTAAGGGTCAAATAACCAAGTCATTTAATCTTTCAAGCAAACAAACTCAAAGTCCCAAATTATAAGCATATTGATAAGTCAAAAATTCCCAATTGACTAAAAATACAAGATCACATCAGAACATAATTAATAGTCAGACAGGACAACTGTGCATGCCCATCTTTAACTAGACATGAAGTAGGTATAGGCATGTAATTGCTCAGACAGACACCAATGGCCATGGGACCCAAATATAAGTTCAAAACCTCATTTGATTAGGTGATCTATCCTCTCATCCATAACCTAGACAGTAGGCATTAAAACAACAAACTCACATTAGTTGTACTTAAGTTACCGATTTTACTTAGAGACAAGCTCACACAAGAAATCAAAGGTAGTCATGATGTTTATACAAATTCAAGATTACTAATTCCACATGAACTGAGAACACAAAGAAATGCACAGGAGCAGGCTCCAGTTTTGTCAAAGTATATGCCAACTAATACAAAATTCAGAGTCTTTCTGTTTCTTCACCTGAGCATGCATTAAAACTAGGTGGATGAACTTGTGAATAGGCAGTAGCAACATGACACACATGAAAACATGCAAGTATTCCTCCCTAAGCATTCATGAGAGACTTGGCTAATTGAAAAAAACAAGAAGGGACTTTACCTAATGCTAGACTTGTGCCAGTAAGTGTATTTATGCATAGTATGGATGACATGACTTTAAAGAAAACTGAACTTACAAACTAGACAAGGTTACATTATGACAGGTGGGGAGCTATTATGCTATATGACATGAACATGATTCTACAATAAACACACACCAGTCATACACTTCAAACAACATGCTACAATATCACATTTTTAGCTAAATCTACTACTGGATGACATAACAAGCATGATATGACTTAATTAGACTAATTCATACTTCTAATTCTGCATTCAGATCCTGAATCAGTTCATAGTAATATCAATACTGTGAAAATAGAATGTAATGCATTACAATATCACATATTAACATAAACTTACTGAATTTAAGCAAAGTAAACGACAAAGGATTTGAATTACAGAAATCTACCATTTGATCAAATAAACAACAGTAATCAACAGTAATCATCCATCAAATATTTCTAAAGCATAAATTAACTAACAAACTCAACATGCTTAAACACTAAGCGTAACAACACAAATAGACTACATTATCACTAAATCAGTAATAAACAAGCAAACACAGAAAATAAGAAAAATGGGAAGAGTTGGAGTTTATGGACCTTCTCTGGGCAGCGAACCGAGGCGTCGTGTCGAATCGTCGGCTCCACTCGGAGAAGTTATTTTAGAATGCTGATTTTTTGATTTTTGGAATTCGGTTTTCTGATTTTTGGACCCGGATTCTGACCCGACCCGGAACAGAAACAAAAAGGGATTTTCGGATTGGAAAATTAGGAACTAAAAAAGAGTATTTTCGGATTAAAGAATTTATGAAACAAAAGGGGTATTTTCGGATTTGGGAATTGAGAAAACAAAGGGGTGATTCGTAACCAAAATTAGGAACAAACAAACTGGAATTTATAATCTTTAAAACTAAACTTAAAATCTGAATTTTTGGACCCGATTTCCGACTATCCAAAACCTCTAAAAAGAGCCTCCTCTTAACAGTGAACAAAGGGGTATTTATAGATGGTTTTCCCCCAACGTTCCCCGTCGAAGTTGAGTTTGAAATTTGAATTAAAGGCAAAGATTTCTAAATTTTGGAAGCGGATTTTGTGGGATAAGGGTATGGGTCGAAGTGACGGGAGGGGTGTGGTGGTATTAGGGTTTGGTGGTGGTGTCGGGTGAGGTGACCGACGAGGCAGGGCATGGGGCAGGGGTGGCGTGCGGCGCCTGGAAAGAGAGAGAGAGTGAGAGAGGTTTTTATTTTTTATTTTAGGGTTTGTTTGGTTTGGGTTAGGGGGGTAAAAGGGTGGTCGACTGGGCCGGTTCGGGTTGAGCGGTTGGGCCTGGTCGAGTTTGGTTTTGGGGCGGCCTGTTGGGCCTTAAATGGGGGTTTTAGGTTTTGGGATTTTGTTTTGTGGGTTTTGGTTTAAAGGGGGATAAAAGGTTGTGGGGGTTGGGCTTGGACGAAATGGGTTTTGGGGCGGCCGATTGGGCCTTGGACGAAATGGGTTTTAGTTTGGGTGGAAATTGTTTTGGGTTGGGAAATGAATGGGTTATGAGTTTTAAAAAATATAAAAGGGGTTTAAATAAATAAAAAGCTTTGAAGAAAAAATGCAAATTATTATTTTTAAAAATAGGATATAACGATGTGATAATAATAGAACATAATATTTGCGAAGTGCTTAATGCTTGATAAAAATAGAAATGCGATGCCCCTTGTTTGCGGAAAATAGAATAACATAGAATTTTCGGATAAAACTTATGATTATGATAAGAATGCAAATGACAAGTAAAAAATGCGAATAATAATAATAATATTGAGAATTATATATATATATATATATATATATATATATATATATATATATATATATATATATATATATATATATATATATATATGTATGTATATAAATTAAAATTGTTTTGAGGCGTTAAAAATATTTAAAATTGCAAATAAGTTGGAAAAGATGGGACAAAATTGGGTGTCAACAAATCCTTTACAACTAAGTTATATATATGACACACATTTTATATGAAAATGATCTGAAAAAGATGGAGTTAAACTATTTTTTAAAATTGTAATAGAGTAATTGTTAGAAGAATCGTTATCTAATGTGATAGTCATAATTTTATCAGTTATTCCGTAATAATCGCACACTTGATAAATATCTTCTGCAATAAAAGTACTAGTGTGCCTATCATCTATATATCTATACGCTAAGATACCTTTTTGCATAGACCATTTATAATATATCCAATGACAGGTTACCGTTAAATAATCATGGTCGTTAGTACTACGGCCTATATCAGAAGTGATAGCCACTTTTCCATTAAAATGATATAATGAATAACGTAAATACTGTTGATATTCATGTGCAAATTTAAATACATCTCTTTTAACAGTTGATCTAGGAAAACTGTTAAAAGCGGGATTATACATATCTCTAATGTAATGAATAAAATCGGGAGATGAAGGAAATGAAAAAGGCAAACCCTCAGCAACAACTAATTTTGTTATTGCTTCCCTATCTCTATGTTTATCGTATTTAGGGCCTACAATTTCCCCCATCATAGGGTTAATTTGACCTTGTACTTGGTCCGGGACACACCCTCTGTGGTCTCTGGTTCAGGTTCAGATGTTGCTTCAGGTGTGGCAACATCTTATTCTTCAGCAGTCTGCACATTTTCCACTGAAACTATAATGTTATTTTCAGTTGTATTTCCTGTAGGAGTAGAAAAATCATCAAAAATAACATTTACAGACTCTTGTACAATTCTTGTCCTTAGATTGTATACTAGATAAGCATGACTATTTTGTGAATAGCCAACAAATAATCCTTTGTCACTCTTAGAGTCAAGCTTTGCCAAATGATCTCTATCATTTAAAATATAACAAATACACCCAAAAATATTAAAGTAACACAAGTTAGATTTATTTCCATTTATAATCTCATAGGGTGTCATCTTTATTCTAGGCCTTAAATAGACTCTATTAGCGATGTGACAAGCAGTATTTAAGGCTTCAGCCCATTTTGACAATTTTTTAGAACTAAGCATAACTCTATCCATTTTTTGCAATGTTTTATTCTTCCTTTCTGCTACCCCATTCTGTTGAGGAGTTTTGGGAGCGGAAAACTCATGAAAAATTCCTTTTTCTCACAAAAATTTGCGAAGGAGCTGTTTTCAAATTCTTTTCCACGGTCGGATCTAATCCGAAAAATAGGAGAATAAAACAAGTTTCTAATTTTAGAGTGCAAAATTTTAAACCTGTCAAAAGTTTGTGATTTTTCTTTCAAAAGGTATATCCATGAATATCTAAAAAAATCATCTACTATCACATAGGAATACCTCATGCCTTCTGAATTGTCTACCTTAATTGGACCTATAAGATCCATGTGCAATAATTGAAAACAGTGAGACGTACCTGAATGTTGTCCGTCATAATGAACAACATTATGGGAAACACGGGTTTACTTACCTTTCAGACAATCTTCACAGACAGTTTTACCTTTATGGCTAAGATTGGGTAACCCTCTAACCGCTTCATATGAGACCATTTTTTTTCTAAATTGCGGTAGTTGACATGCCCCAACTTTTGATGCTATAGTGTTGTGTCATCGATCTTGACATTATTGCATGTTTCTTGTCTTGCAACAAGATAGCAATTATCACCTGTGCTAGTACCTGTCATGACACATTCTTTAGCTTCATTCGTAACTTCACATGCATTCTTATTAAACTTTACCTCAAGATTGTCATCACACGGTTGACTAATACTAATCAAATTAGTCATTAAACACTTAACGTGTAAGACATTTCTTAAAGATGGAAATCCAGGAACATTCAAGATCCATTTTCTAATTATTTTGCTTTTACTGCCACCTCCATAAGTTACGTTACCTCCATTGAATGACTCATAGTTCTTTAGAAACTCCTTTGTACCTGTCATATGGAGAGAACATCCACTATCAAAGTACCAAGAACCTGTAATGTTAGTTCTTAATGCAGTTATAGCAACTTTACATGTTACATCCTTTTTGGGAACCCAAACTCTCTTAAAACATTTTTTACCTTTCGACTCGGAAATGTTGCTTCGAATGTTATCCGAAATGTTGGACAACCTTTTAGGTTTGCTCACATAATCTTGAAGTTTGAAACAGTATGGTTTTAAGTGTCCATGGGAGTTACAGTGATGACATACAAACTTCAAATTTTTTGACATATATGAGAACATATTATTTATTCCTTTTTCTTTTACAAAGCACATTTTCTCATTTTTGTCAAACAGACTAGAGCATATAGTTTTGAGAGAGTTTTCGTATCCAATACCTGCATGTGAAGGTTTACTAAAGCTGAGTATCTCATTCAATTTCGAAGTTTCTGAGTTGAGCTTGCGGAAGGTTGGTTCGCCTAGATCCAGTTTTGCACAAATCTTACCAAATTCTGTATTATTTTTGGTAAGTGCAACCTCTAATCGGATTATTGTGCCTTTTAGATCTACATTCTCACAAGTTAATATTTTACCTTTTTGTCAAGTTGTTTGGATTCTATGATTAAGCCTTTATAAATACTTTGTAATTCATTAATCATGTCATATTTGCATTCAACTTGATCCATACACTCAGCCTCACGACTAGAAATAAAACCACTAAAGCAATTAACATCAGGATAGTTAAAGAATATGTACCTCTCAGATGTTGTTGGGGATGCAGATTATTGTTGCTGATGTTGGAGAAAATGTCATGACATCCGAGGCAACATTACATATGACATATTCATTATCAAACAGAGATTGTTCGTAAACAGTGGCCAGCATTGCTTGTGATTCGACTTCTTGATCTCCTTCATCTTCTCCTTCGTCATCACTAAGAGAGACCCATAGGTTCTTATCAAATTTCCTAAGAATGTTTGCACATTCATTAGCATAATGACCCCAACCCGAGCATGCATGACATTGCACATACTCGATTTGTTTGGGATCAAATTTAGTACGATCTGAATTGGTTCTTCTTAGTGGACTTCCTTTTTTAGTACTTGGAAGGAACTTGGTAGGCTTTTGATTGAAGCCTTAGTTTTGATGTTGTTTAGATTTAGATTTATTTCTTTCATTGTTGAACTTCCTCACCATCGAATTGTATTTTCGAGTGAGTAAGGCAACATTAACACATTCACCAATTTCTTCAAAGTTCTCATCCTCTTCTTCGATTTGATTCTCCAAGGATTGAACTTGAAGTGCCACATTCTTGCTTTTATATAGTTCCCTTTGATTCTTAATGTTCATCTCACAGGTTTTGAGAATGCTCATCAAAGTATGAAGGTCCATTGTGGCAAGATTGTGAGACTCTTCAATGACACAAATCTTTAAATTAAACTTTTCAGTAAGAGAACAGAGAGCCTTTTCAACGAGTTGAGTGTTGGTTAAAGGTTCACCAAGCACTTGACATTCATTTGAGATGTCAATCAACTTTTCAAAATAAGATTTAATATCATTCGCTTCTTCCATCCTTAAACGTTCATATTTGCTCATGAGCATGCGTAGCTTTGTTCGACGAACACTTGAGTTACCTTCACAATGAATTTGTAAAGTATCAAATGCATCCTTCCGTAGGGCAGTTTTGAATGAGTTTGAACATGTACAGATCAACCCATTCAAAAATTTCATCGAAGGCCTTTTCGTTAAAGCTAGCATTATTGGTTTCTTACGCCGTCCATTCAGATTCAAGTTTAACAAAAATGTCACCTTCCTCATATGGCGACAACATTGGAACAACATACCCATTGGTTATAGATCTCCATGCTGTAACATCAATTGTTTTGATATGAGAACGTAGGCGAATCTTCCAATAGGCATAGTTTGAACCATCTAAAATGGGAAGTCTACCAATAGTCGAATTTGCCAGATCCATAACTGTAAATAACAAGACCAAGCACTTATTGTGTTAAGTGTTGGATCTGATACCACATGTTAGGTCCATGTATGCTATACAACAATAAAAACAAACTGAAAATAAACTAACTCGAATGCCAATTCAGTTTCCGAATGTCGGCGACAATGTCATCCGACACCAGTGACAACACTTCGATAAAACAGAAACTTTAAAGAGTAAATGCAGTGGAAAAATAAAAAACACAAAGGTTTAAAATTTACATAAGTTATATATATTATATAACTTATGACGGTCAATGACCGAAAGTATTGTATATATTTATTATATACAAAAATTAAAAATTCCTTTCTTTACAAATTTACAAGATGAAATGGAAAGGAATTAAACGTTGAAGTCGCAGATGACTTCTGCCTGAAAAATCTACCTAAATAGACATATACAACTTCCCATTACAATTTCTCAATACAAAATTAATCTAGAATCTAAACTGCAATTGTAACGTTGGACAGAATGTTGTCAACACGCCCAGGCAACACTTGTGATCCAGTTTTCTGAGATGAATTCTCAAGAGCTCTCTTGATATTTTTACAATCTGTTTCTGGATATAGATTTACTTCAACATCCTCTCTATTTATAGTGGAGAGTCTTCCTTGAAAAGCTCATCGATTTGTTGTGAGGGTTGAGGGAAAGGTGGGCAGCTAGTATGTTTGTTGGAGAAGATCATGGAGCAAATCCTCTAACTTCTTGAACTTGTTCCTCAAGCATAGCAACGACTTTGACTTGTTCTTCCAACGTTTTTCATCAGCTCATATTTACCTTGCCAAGTCACTTTTACTTCGTAGTAATATTTCCACGAATATTGCTTCATTCCGTGAAGTAAGACAAAACTGTTTTTCATAAAATGTTGGTCCAAATGTTGTGACATCTGTTCCAACATTTCTTAAATTTAAATTAATACTTAAAACGATATGTTGGGTAGAATGTCACAACACCAAACCCAACATTAACACTAACTAATCTACCTTACATCAAACTTTTAGAACGTCCATTTACTTAATAATTTCGGTTGGTCTCTTCTCCTTTTTCTATTTGAATTTTACTCTCAATTTCAAACTTTATATTTAAGTTGGTTTCTTTAACTCTTTACTACGGCCTGAATATCGTTGTTCATTGAAATTATGAAAGGTTATTGTGCCAAACTTTATGTTTAAGTTGGTTTCGTAACTTTTTGACACTTTCCTATGTCCAAGGACGTGTAAATATTTACATTAGCTAATACTATTACTTCTAGGGATGTCAATTGAATTTTAAGGGTTAATAAAAATATTTATTTATTCATATTATTATAAAAGCACGAAATAAATGTCGGTGGACCAAAATATGAATATGCTTAAGGAGTAAAAGACGATGATGAGAACGAAAAAAATTAACCATCATAGAGTTGATTCATTGTCTTTTGCAAGTTGGCAAATATATAATTTATATTGAAAGAAAATAAAATAGTTGAAAAATTATTTCTAATGCGAAAAAAATTCATTGTGAAACCAGACTATCGTGAAGTGAGGAAAACTAATTGAAATTAGATGACTTATTATTTTTAAAAATATATTAGTTTTAAAAATTAAGATATGTCAAAAACAAAACAATTTAATTACCTAATATCTTTTGCGATGACTGATAGTGGATAACATACCAAGCACGTTCAAAGGGATTAGTATTATTGTAAAAACATGAATATAAATGTTGGTTGACCAAATTATTCTCTAAATATTGAGCGATTTTCATGCCCTAGATAAACTTTAATCCTATTTCTTTTTTAACATACTTCTTAAACCTAAAAGAAATTACTCAACATATGTTAGGAATATTATTATCCTATTACTACTGGGAACGTTACTCAACATACATTAGCTAGGAATATAATATTAGATCTTATTTCTTAAGAGGATAACTATACTTTGTAACTCATTACAAATTTCTTAAACATGAATCAAAATATATAATAGAGGATACTGTCTTCTGTAAAATGGATTAGTCAGAATTCGACTTGAATGATTTTCAAGCAGTAAATTTTTATACATATTTAATTTCTTTTCCGTATACAAAATATTTTCTCTTCTTCACAATTTTATAAGTAGTAATTTACATAGGGTAATGTGCAACAGAACAAGAAAATGCCATGAAAGGTAGGGATTTTCAACACTTTTGTATCTGTAAATGTCAGTAAATAAATATATGATAACTTAATCTCTAATATTAAATTATCTCAATTGTAACATATTTTTTATATGGGAAAAAGATAAAAAAATAAATATCGAGAACATCAATTTTTAAAAAGTATTAAGTAGATACAATTCTATATTATAGTAATATTTTTCTTAACTCATAAAATAAATATATATAATTATAAATAATATAATCTAATATATTTTTACGATGATTGAGACTGACTAGTTATATTAAAAGCACGAAAGGCCTTAGAAATGTTGATTGAACAAAGACTTTTTAATAGACAAAATTGTCATTTACTATTTTTCTCAAATTATTATTTAAGTATACCCTTAATAAGAGTATTTAATTGTAATTGTAATTATTTCCTAATATATAGGACTTAAAAATCAACTAAAATTGGTTATTAAATCTTACCTTATTTGAAATATGTAAGAAGTCATATATATAGTAACACTATAAAATCGATTAAACTTTTATTTTATATGATAAAAAATTCCTTATTTGAAACTCTGTAACAAATTATAATTAGGACTGATTGTAATACTAGGAGATTGAAGTCAATTAAGATGCTAATTCAAAAGTCACTTTGTGTCTCGATCGTATGATTTATTTTCCCTACGGCACAAGCAATTTTTTATGGGAATTTGTCTTTGACTTGGACATTAGTTACGTTTGCAAAATATCAATGACGAAAGTTGAGCAATGTTAAATATTTTCCTGTAGAGGTCTTGAAAATCTCAACTATGACTAAAACCTTTTGCATCTTTTTTGCACTTTGGAGTTTCTTTTATATATTGTAGGCATATGTTTATCATCAATTTAAGTTCACTGCTTTAAATCTTTTTCTGATTTTTTTTCCCTTAACCTAATTGTGTGACTTATTCTTTGTGCTTTGTGCAATTTTGAGATTTTATTAAATTTAGTTGAAATTGGTTTATAATTTTTTCAATTGCCATAATTTATGTTTGCTAGGATTTTTTTATCTCACCCAAAGGAGTGCGGACGGAACTGAAAATTTCAAGTCACTAATTTGATTATTTCCTTTTTTGTTTATAGGATATTGCAACGCTATTTTGAAAATCGGAGATACAAAAAGATAGCGAGGCTTGTCTGTTTACCGTCAATTTAATTCATCAATTTCATTGCTTTAAATGTTTTTCTTTTATCTATTATAGGCATACGTTTATCATCCAGTTAAGTTCATTTCTTTAAATGTTTTTCTGATTTTTTTCCTTAGCCTAATTGTGTGATTTATTATTTGTGCTTTGTGTGATTTTGAGATTTTATCAATTTTAGTTGAAATTGGTTCATAATTTATGTTTGCTAGAATTTTTTATCTCACCCATAGGAGTGACTGAAAATTTCAAGTCACTAATTTAAATATTTTCTTTTTTATTTGTAGGATATTGCAAGGTTATTTTGACAATAGTTGAGACAAAAAGACAACTAGGCTTGTCTATTTACCGTCAGTTTAATTCATCGCTTTAAATATTTTTTAAAATTTTGTCGTTAACCTAAGTGTTTGATTTATTCTGTGTTATTTGTGTGATTTTGAGATTTTCTCCTTAATTTTAGTTGAAATTGATTCATATTTTTTTATTTTTCATAATGTATGTTTGATAAGATTTGTGATCTCACCCAAAAGAATGCGGACGGACTGATAATTCAAGTCACTAATTTGATTTTTCCTTTTTTTTTTTTTTTGGATATTGCAAGATTGTTTTGAAAATTCGGGAGACAAAAAGACAATGAATACTGTCTGTCACAATTCTCAGACATCATAAGATCATGTGTGTTGAATTTTATTTCGAAAGTTTTTATAAGTCTATCCGTGCTTATTTTACATATTATGTTTTTGTTCTTCCTTTAATAGCTAATATGAGTTTGAAAAACGTATAGGCCACTGATAATTAGACTGAATGTACCATGTTATATATTCGGCATGTAATATGCAAAATCTCTGAGTTAAGTGGAGGAGTTACATCATTCTCCTTGTGGTGATCTTGTTAATCAGGAGTGGCTCTGCTCAAGTATTACTTGCTCCGATAAGTGTCAAATGTATTAGTAGATGAATGACACATATCTCGGTAAACATGAAAGGCTGGGATTCTCTTTTAGTTTATTTCCTATTTTTTGTTACAATTTTCAGTTAATGAATATTAATCTAATTGTTGGGCAGCTCAGTGCACTAAGCTTTCGCTATGCGTGGGGTTCGAAAAGGTCCGGACCACAATTTTTTGATTTTTGCACTAGGTAAATTTTATATTGTTGACGTTTTCTGGCACAATGTATTCCTAAATCATACTATATTGTCTACGGGTCATAGATTAATCAATTTTAATTCTATTAAATAATTACTTCATGAGTCTAAATTTATGTGTTTTAATTCGAATTTCGAGAATCAAATTTTTTTATTTTTAATCATAAATTTGGACATGGAATTTAAGGTTTTAGAATAAAATTTATATATTTAAAAACTACGTAAAAAGTACTAAATTTAAATGATATGAAGAAAATATGATCAAATAAAAATTTATTTGACTCACGAAATCGAATAAGAGACAAATAGATCTAGAAGAAGTAAAAAATTAATTATTATTTAAATAAATATAAAAGAAGACCACAAAACCGATAGCCTTTTTGGCAAGACTTTGATAGGTTAATGTGCTTTTCTGAAAGTGTTAAGCATTAAATGAAAAAATCTCAGCCTTTCGTATTTACACTAGACATGTGTTATTCATCTACTAATGCATTGACACTTACCGGAGCAAATAATACTGGAGCTCTCTTGATAATCAACCAAACTTTTAGCTTGGGATGGAAAAGGCTAGCTCCAAAGATGCAATAACCATTTTGTGGTTACATGCTTCACTCAACATCGGTTTTACATAATTTGTTCTTTGTATAATTTTTAAAATTTGTTGACACGTGCAACACACATACGCAAAAAGTAGTATAAGAAAATGAAAGAGAAGCAAAATGGGAGCTTCGGGGTTCATGCCATAGCCTTGCTTCACAAGGATCATAGATTTTTGGCTAAAAAGCGAAATTGAACATTTAGCTCAAAGCTCAAAGCACGCATAAAACAAGAAGCGGAAAACTGAAATGTCCTGAATTCGTGCTAAGAGTGTGCTTTGCACGAAATGCTTGTAGCCTATAAATAACATATCGTGACAACTATTTGCAATTGATTATTTTGCAAGGTCCCGAGCTCTTTGAGGGTGATTTCGAGCATGGAACATAATGGAAAATTCTAGGTGAATTTCTATCCATGATTTGTGTTAATTAAACTTGATTAACACTAATTATAACATCATTACAACTTGAAATTGCTAGATTCAAGAATCATCCAAGAACACAAAAGAGGATATTTGAGGTTTCATTCTAAAAGGTAATTCTAATAATTCAAACTCGCTATTATGAGTCTGTAGTTGAAAGTATTTATAGTATTTATCTCAAATTAAAATGGTTGGAAGGTTGAGTTTTAAAACCCTAACTAGTTCATGACATGAATAGTACTTTTGGGAGGGAGAAGAAGACGATGACACCATTATATTTTTGTAAGAGTTTGATTTTGTAAAACTATGGATAACACCATTATATTTCTGTAAGATTCCATAAAATAAGAGGTATAAACGTTTGATTTTACAATATATGGGTGTATTTGTAGCTAAGTCATGGCACAAGAGTATTAGTTTAACTTACCCTAATTAGAATATTTTCCATGTTACTCTTTAAAATATTTAAAATTTTGAAATCAATTAAAAGAAATTATAAATCTTTTTTTATTTGAATTATGTGGGAATTTGATGAAAAACCACTGGACATCAGTTTTCCAATAGCTTTTAATAAGGGAAAACAACACAAAATGCCCATTGGACCCAAAGTAATTACTCGCCCATATGCCCCTTCCTAAACTAATGTCTCTTCTACCCAGTCCGGCAGAAAATATTTATCTGAGTCCCCCCCCCCCCCCCCCCCCCCCCCCCCCCCAAACCCTATGATGGTATTATGGAAGAAAAAAAAGAAAGACTGAAGCAGTCCTCCATGATACCATCTCAGTATATGATATATATCATAAATGTATCATGAAAGACTGAAGAATGTCTCATTCAAGGATTGAAGCAGTCCTCCATGATACCATCTCAGTATATGTATATAAGATGATGATATCATAGAGGTTTTGTTGAGGAAAGTGTGTTTTTCGAATAAATGAACATGATCTTCTATGATACTATGTCAGTATATTATATCTACCATATGAGTTTTATAAAGGGTTGATGAGTGTTTTTGAAGAAATGAAAGATGTCCTTTATGTACCATCATGGTATATAAGAGACAGCGTGATATCATGTCGGTATCATAATTTTGGGGGCATCCGAGTAAATAATTTTGGGGGTATGAAAGTAAGGGGTACATATGGGTAATTGTTTCGTGTTCAGGGGGCATCTACGTTATTTTCCTCTTTTTTTTAAAAGGATCAAATTGCTCCTCTTCTATGCAAAAAAGATCAATTTTATCTTTCATTATACTATTCGTACAGAAACACACTATCGTTACCTAAATGGTTCAAATATACCTTACCTCTATTAGGACTGTCCAAGATTGTTGGCATTAGTAAGAATGACAAGGATTGATTTTGATGATTGACAAAGTAAATGAACATATCAAGTGCGTCTGGCTCAATAAAATAAATCGACTAACCTAAGAGGTTTAATGAGTAGTTATGAACACACAAGGAGAGTGAACCAGGTCAACCTACATGTGTTATCTTGAATAAACATGTTCCATCTCAGGCACAGAGCATATTGTTAGGTATCTTAGGATTGATCGAGTTGTACCTTTATCAACTTTCATAGAAGCATATTGTTAGGTATAAACTGTTAGTCAAATTCAACTTCAAGTTAGGAATCAACTTGGAGTGGACTCAATTGTCTGGGGAGATTTTTGAGATAGAAATTAGAGTTTAGTTCATAGGTTACAAAGTTTGTAACTTGAATTTGCAGAGGTTCACTTTGTAGTGGAGTTTTGGGTTAAATCCTACAGAGGTTTTGGTCGTGATTTTTTCTATCCTTGTGAGCCGGGTAGTTTTCACATGAAAATTATTGTGTCCTTTCCTTACTGTTCTTTATTATTCTGCATGTGTTATTCATAGAACGAGTAGGGTAACGTGGTATATCCTATAGGAAAAAATTAAGTATTGTATAAGATAGAATCTGAGTATGCAGAATAACAATTGGTATCTACACAGGTTCTCCTTAAAAGGCTAACACTGGAAGAGCCAATCATGATGAATACTGCACAAAGTAGTGGACACAATAGGAGCCATTTGTTTGCAAGTAACCATTGTTAAATGGTAGTTTTATGCCTTCTATAAAGAACGCATGAAAATCTACCTAAAGGAGTTGGACTATGAACTTTGGGTAATCACAACAAAAGGACCACTGATCCCCACCAAGATCAGACACGATGACACAAGAGGAAAAAAAACCCATGAAGGAATTTGTTGATGAAGACTTTAGAATAATAGAACAAAATGCTACAACACTGAATATCTTATATTGTGGTTTAAGAAGAATGAGTGTAACAGAGTCTCAGAATGTTCTAGCACCAAAGAAATTTGGGAATTCCTGAAACAGGCACACGAAGACATATCTCAAGAAAATTTGCCTAGACTCAATGATCTCATGAGAAAGTATGAATTCTTTGCTATGTAAAAAAAAGAATCAGTTAGGGACATGTTCATTAGACTCTCCAAAATTATCTATGAACTCAAGAGTCTTGTAAGAGAATTCACTACTGAAGATCTAATCAGAAAAATCCTGAGAAGTCTTCCTCACTCTTGGTTGGAAAAAGTGATAGCCATAGATGAAGCTAGTGGAATAATCACAATGTGAATGAAGGACTTATATGTCAAACTGACCTCCTATGAACTCAAAAAAGATGATCATAACAAGGTTAGAGGCAAAGAATGCCTTTATGTGTGAAGAATCTGACCACATGATCATTAAACACATACCATGGGGAGCATGATGTAAAAATGCTATGATAGTTGCATGGAGCTCAGAAAATAAAGAAAATCCAAAAGAGAATGAAAAAAAGAACTTAAAGCAAAGATCTTTAAATGACCCCTGACAGTCAAGGCATGCTAAGAAATCTCTCTAAACTTATAATACAAAGATGGGTAAGATAACAGAAAAAACTAAAATGTACCTTTAATGGCAACCTCGGGGAAGTTGGTCTTGGTGCTGGAGTATAGCCTCTTCCAATCATCCAGAATCATCGGACTTGGAGGCAAGAGATCAAGAGGATTCTTTGGCTTAGGCTTGGGTGCTACTTCCTCCTCTTGAGGCTTTGGTTCTTCCTTCTTAACCTCTTTCTTTGGCTCATCCTTGGGTTGTGCAGGTTCCGTTGGCTTCTTGGATTGCGGAGCTGGAATAGATTCAGCTTGTTTCACCTCACCCAATATCTTGCAGAAATTTGGCTGATTAACCACTGTCCAGGAGTGTCTCTCTACATGTGGGAATTCCTTGGTAAAGCTCTTAGTCATTATATATCATCCTAAAACCAATGCTCACGTTGCAGCCACTAATGATATCCGCCAATGTGATAGAATGTCCAACCAAGTATGTGTTAGATGCAAGATGGGTGTTCAAAGCACCAAGAGCTCTCTTTAATGCAGCTTCCTCAGTCTTTTTGCAAAACAAGAAGAATTTTAGTTGACTTACTTTTTTCTAATGGTTCAGAAAAAAAATTAATAATGCATAGTACAAGACATACTGGTGGAATGTGTACACCGTAGCCAAGGCATGGGTACAACCAACGTGCAATATTTGCATCAATCTCAGTGGCAGAAAAATCATTCCATTGTTCGATTTGAGCCTATCAAGGAAAAAAGCGAACATAATAAATAGAGGATTAAGAATTTCACAAATGAAAATGTAACTGCTACAGATCAGCTTGTGCTAATGGATATGAACATCCCATGAATATGATGTTGATTATGTTACTGACGTCCCATCTTGTACCTGCATTTCTTTATGTTGCACCCTTTTCGTCTATGGTGCCTCATTGTTATAGAATTGTATGTTCATTTATTGAGCACTCGGTGAGTTTCATGTCATATGGTGGCGAGCTTAATTTCCATGATGTGGTGAAGACTTTATTTGCTCGATCTATGACTGGGGTGGCCGATTTTGAGTTTCCAGCAGGGGCATCATTATGCAAAGAGCTCACTAGTGAACCGGAATTATTGTTAGCAAGATCACTAGTATTTGTGATTGCCTATGTTACCACGGAAGTACTTGGCTTGCTAGCTTCCAAAAAGAACTCCAATGCTTCTGCTAGGACTCACAAAACTAATCTTACATGATGTATGCAACAAACTAAACAGTTGGTCATAGAACATCTTAATTGCTTTGTATCTTGCAACACAACAATTGTTCTGCATATTTGGCGGAGAAGATGTGAAAAGCACAATTTGACAGAGTCCAAAATTGGAAAGTCACAAGGGAGAGGCGTGGTAAAGGATCTCATTAGTCTTCTGAAAAGATATCGACTCTTGTCACAGCAAGCTGAAAGATTGTGACGCTACTCTAGGGTGTTGGAAAGTTTGGTCTCCCACGTGATGTTACGGATTGCAGGTCTGCTATCTGTAGATGATGCCACACGACGCCATTCAACTGATGGCTTTCATGCACAACTTCAATATCTTCTAATAAAAAAGTGTGTGCACCGGCACAATGGCCTTGAATTTGTGAGCATCACCATACGTGATCTACGTGTTGTTCTCAACATGGACTTCTTTATTATTATCACTGCAGTTTACTCAAGCCTAAATGTCTTCACTGTTCTAACATCAATAAGTATATGCAGTGACACACTAAGACTAGCTAGAGCTGTCCTAGTGTTACAGGAAGCTAAGGAGAATGGTAACTCAATTGCTTTTGACATTTCATCAGGAATCGCTACTGAAGAAGAATTGGAAAAAAAAAGGGCATGTATTGATAAGCTATCTGATGAGGTTCTCTTATGTATTCAATGCATTGTTTGTCATGGTATTGGTTGCTGCTAGCCTACTGCACAATGCCTTTGTGAGTGGACCATGGGAAGAGAAAGTTAGTGGTAGTACTGTAGCTATGAATTGCTTCATTTGTGTTGAAAATGTCGAGCAGATATTCCTGCATTTGCTCTACTCGAACCTTGAGGACAAGGTTCTTTTCGATGGCGGAAGAATTGTTATGAACCTAACAAATCTATGGGAGGACATGGATGTGAAATTGTCAAATTACATTTGGGACCCTGGTTAAAAGAAGCACGTGCACTATGTGTGAAGATGACTATATATAGAAGGGGAACTATTCCATTAGGGTTATGTTATAAAGTTGCTTCTTTATTTTCTTAGTTGCTTAGATTAATTCTAGAACCTCTCTCCCTTCTTCCTTTTTGTTTCTTCTTCCCTTGGAAGATTTGATTACTAATTTGGAGTATTTGTAATAGCTTGACGATGAACTCTTATATTTGTACGTGTAATTCCAATTATCCATTTCAATACAATATGAGTTCATTACATATACTTTATTGCTCAATTTTAATGCCAACTTTATGTTGTTGGGTGAGTAATAGAGTAACTTCATTTGCGATTCTTTCACCTACAAGAAATTTTCTGATAAGAATGTTAAATAGCCAAAATATGTTTCGACGACTCAACTTGTATATATAAGTTTAAGTTTAAAGCGGGTTGATGTAGTAGTGCATAGAGGATGATAGCATATTTGAAGATTTCTCCTTTCAATAAGTAATAACAGAGAAAATGTTGGATTACAGTTTCATACTCCAAAGGCTTCAATCTGCAAGTTAAATTTGGGATTTATGAAAAGGGAAGAGATAAATTAGGAACCTATAATCAATTGAAGCGCCTGCAGAACAGAACATATATATTTCAAACTTTATGGTCAATAGAGTGGCTACCCGAATCTATGAGCATAATGTATATCAGATGTTTAGGCTAAGTGAAAGCAAAAATGTAATGTAAAATTTGCTTCCACAATGCAGCAATCATTGACAAGGAAGCCTCTTTTCGGATCCTTGAACTCATGTAGCAGGCATACATGCTCTGCGACCCCACTTGGAATTAACAGCTGAAAACCAATTTGAACCAGCTGCAAGAAAACAATATCAAATCATTAATCTGTTTGATATAGATTTTGCAACTGCTTCTAATCGTTTAGATAATGGAATATAACAGACTAAAATTCAAGAAATTTAATTATAATAACAGTTAACTGAGTAAAAGAATTCAACCAAACTTAGCTCAGACACATATAATTAACCACATATGATTTCTCTTTTGTTCGTTGAGAAAAATAAGGATGCTGTGGTATTTAAAAGACTATAACATACATCATCATTTTTATCAAAATGTATATGATCTTATGCATTTTTCCATGATTCCCTCACTCAAACATTCGTTTAGAGGAAGACAACAATTGACAATGGTATATTTTCTGAATTTTCGATTTGCCAATGACTGAAAATGGTCTATTAGAGAATATTTTGGCAACAACTCTTTCCTTTGACCACTTAGCATTGCCCGTGGCAGTACAGTATGACAGTTTATCTTTCACTCCTTGTGAATTGTATCAAAAGGGACACCTCCTTCCATACAAGTAGTATTTTGTGATAAACAAACTTACAAAGAAAACGTCTTTTTTCGTTGAAGCATAAAAAGAAAACTATCTGATACAAGAACCAGTTATTTTTTCAAGTAAGGGCAAAATATAATGTCTAGGGAGGATACAACTGACAAATGGATTTCATTCAATAAGTAATTATTTCTTCCAAATGAACACCAACAAATGCAGGAATCCAAACAATGGAACAAGAGAAACTACCAATTGTCTCACGATGTGCACCGTTAATCTGATCTTTTATAGAGATGGTGTATTTTGCTTTCACACTTTTTCGGCAATCAAATCCTGTAGCATCAACTGATACAAGAAAGATGGAGATGCTTTGGTCCCTTTGACAACCATTACCGTTAGGATAAAGCTGGATTTTCCTGCATCCAAACATAAGAATGTCTATTTACTCAAACACCATAATGAAATAGTTAAAGACAGAAGAGAAATAATATGACATTTACGAAGGCATGAATGACATACCATTTGTGATTCCCAACAGTAAACTCTTTAGAAAAACACTGCTCCCCTAATTTTGAAAACTCGAAGATGTTCCACTCGTGCTTAATTAGACTTGATGTCTTTCCAACAAGGACACACATTCACCAACTCCTTGATTCTTGATGACAAATACCTCAGCTCCAAGAATGCAATTATCATCAACAAGATATCCATTGGAGGACTCCTTCAGTGATTTGTGAGAGATAAACTTGGAGCAACCCCACTGGGACTTGATCTTGTGAAATCGCCGCACTTGCCCTGAAGCCATAAATCAAATAATCATTCATATGGCATAACAAAAGATCTTATATCGGAGAGAAGTTCCAGAGAATGGTTTATTTTGATCAGAGTTCAAGGAATAGAAAAGAATGTAAGCAGAAGCATATATATACCATGTATGACTAGATAGTTGTCACAAAGTTGATTAAAAAACAAAAAGAAGCTAAACACAACATTAGCCTCCCAACCAGCAGGTAAGGAGCTGGTATTTGTGATTGGCAAGTAGACAGAGATGTAATCGTTTCCCTCTATGCTGTCATCCCCATTGGGGTAGATGATCATCCTCCTGCACCAAGTCCATCAACAATTTCCAGAAATTCATATCATACGCATGAAGAGGACGAGAAAACATCACAAATGTGCATTAATAAAGTGTAACTTCTGTTTTTAATTAATATAAAGCACGTGTTGAGTTGACTTTTAGAGTATGGAATAATAGTTTTTTTTTTTTTGGATAGGTATGTATGGAATATGAAAGAAATAATCACTTGATTATTTTCATTAATTGAATGAGTATATATACAATTTACATATTTTCATAATAGGAGAATCTTATTCCTATTCTATTCCTAAAACCTTATTCTACTTGGACACTAACTATACAATTATGGTAATACACATATTATGGTAAGTGTACAAGACTAATTATTACACTAAAACACTATACATAAACTAAGGTATTACATGGACTGATTGTGGACCAAATCCGTGATATACCATAAGTGTATATCACGGAATATGACATATATTTAACAAACCCCCGCAGTCATACTGGACGGTCTTCGAACGCTGAGACTGTCCCTAAAATCTTCAAAAAGGACTGAGGGAAGACATTTCGTAAAGATGTCGGCTATTTGATACCTGGACGGGACATGATAGACGCGAACCTGACCACGAGCAACCTTTTCGCGAACAAAATGAATGTCCATCTCGATATGTTTAGTGCGCTGGTGCTGAACCGGATTACCCGACAGATAGATGGCACTAATATTATCACAATACACTAAGGTCGCTTTCTGGATAGAACAATGAAGCTCTAACAGCAAATTACGTAAACAACATGATTCCGAAACCACATTAGCTACCCCTCGATACTCGGCCTCGACACTGGATCGGGACAAAGTCGACTGACGTTTCGCAGACCAGGAGACCAAGTTATTGCCAAGAAACATACAATAGCCAGACATAGACCGTCTGGTGTCCGGATAGCCGCCCAAATCAGCATATGTATACGAGACAAGTGTGGACGTCAAGGAAGGATATAAATGCAACCCATAGTCAAGCGTATCCTGAATATACCTAATGATGTGTTTGAGCGCATTCATGTGCTTAATCCTGGGATCATGCATAAACAAACACACATGTTGTACGACATACGTTATATCCGGTCTCGTGAATGTAAGATACTAAAGGGCCCCTGCCAGACTACGATAGCGGGTCGGATCCTCGTATGATGCGCCGACCGCAGTACCCAATTTGGGTTTAGTATCAACTGGAGTGGAAGTGGACTTACAGGATGACATCCCATCCCTCTCAATGATCTCGGCCGCATACTTCCTCTGTGATAAGAACAATCCACCTATATGACGGGTGACAGCAATCCCAAAAAATTAACTCAAGGGCCCCAAGTCTTTCATTGCAAACTCAGAACTGAGCATTGTCATGATAGACTGGCGTAGGGCATCGGAAGAGGCAGTCAAGATAATATCATCCACATATAATAGTATATAAGCTAAGGACGAACCACGATGATATATGAATAAGGAATTATCCGACTTGCTGTGAGTGAACCCAATAGTCGAAACATAGTCAGCAAACCTCTTATACCAGGCCCGTGGAGACTGCTTAAGCCCATATAAGGACTTCTTCAACAAACATACATGATGAGGATACTTGGGGTCCCTAAACCCCAAAGGCTGATGCATATACATTGTTTCCTTGAGATCGCCATGTAAAAAAACATTCTTCACATCTAACTGATGGATGGGCCATGCTTTCGAAAGAGCCAAGCTGAGTACAATGTGAATGGTAGCCGGTTTGACCACTGGACTAAATGTCTCTCCACATTCCACACCAACCTGCTGAGTTTTATCATCACCCACAAGCCGAGCCTTATGACGTGAAAATGAACCGTCTGAATTGTCCTTATGAGCAAAAATCCACATAGACCTAATAATAGTAATATCATATGGACGGGGCACCAACTCCCACATCTTATTATCAATAAGAGCATTATATTCATCGGTCATAGCAATTTCCAATTCGGGTCATTTAATGCAGACACATGATTACGGGGTAAGGGTGATTTAAGAGCATTAGAATATAAATCAAAATGCCTTTTAGGTTTAAATATCTCCCGTTGACTACGAGTGACTGGTCTTTGACTCGGGGAAGAATTAGGCGGAATGTGGGAATTTTCTGGACTCGGTATGGACTGGCCAGCAGGCAGTGGGCCTGCTGGCCCATTTCGAGAAGTAGAAACAATGGGGGTTGCAGGAACTGGACCAGTTCCAATATTTGGCTGGACTGGCCTAATTTCTGAAACTGGCCCAGTGACAAAACTGGGCTGAGAGGGCTGTGACGAACCAGTGGGACCCGCTGGAGAATTTCGGGTGCGGGACATGTCCAAAAATTGGTGAATAATATACGGGAATATACCATCATCCAAAAAAGTATACGAACTAGGCACGAGATTACTAACTTTAGCAAACGGAAATTGGGATTCATAAAAAATTACATGGCAACTAATGATGATTTTATTAGAAGATAAATCAAAACATTTGTAACCACGATGATTGGATGGATGACCCAAGAACACACAGAGGGTAGAACAGACCTGAAGTTTGTTAATTGTGGTGGACGGAAAGAGTGGATAACACAAACACCCAAAGACCCTAAGATGTGAATACGAAATAGTCTTATTATATAAAATTTGAAGGGGAGACGCATATGTCAAACCTTTGGAAGGAATAATGTTAAGAAGATATGTAGCCATTTGTAGATCATGATGCCAAAAAGACGGGGGTATGGAAGCATGAATTAGTAAAGTGCGGACAATATTATTAATGGTACGAATTTTGCGTTAGGCTTTTCCATTTTGTGAAGACGTATGAGAGCAAGAAAAATGAAAATTGATCCCATTATTTGCACAAAATTCCCAAAACACCCCATTGTCATATTCTTTGCCATTATCACATTGGATATTTTTTATTTCACGTTCGAATTGGGTTCTAATGAATGCTCTAAATTTTAAAAAGATGGAAAAAACTTGAGATTTTTTCGCTATTGGAAAAGTCCACAAAAATTTAGAATAATCATCCAAAAAGATAACATAATACCAATGACTCAAAGAACTAAGAACAGGAGACGTTCATAGATCACTATGAATAATATCAAATGACATTAAAGTATGAGAATTAGAGTCTACAAATGACAACTTAACTATTTTCCCTAAAGAACAAGATTGACAATTCGGAGTGCTACGCTCACCCTTACAAGAAATAAATTCGTTTTTCTCTAAGGAAGACAAAATAGACGATCCCGGATAACCTAGACGAGCATGCCACAAGGAAGGAGCAAGGGATGCAAACGCTGACGGCAACGCTTGACTCGATGGACCGGAACATGGCGTGATAGGATAAAGATCTCCCCTACTAACACACCTCATGAGAGGACTCCCCGTTTTGAAATCCTTCACAGAGAACCCAAATTGATCAAATTCTATGGACACGGATATATCAGTGGTGAATTTTTGGACAGACACCAAATTTTTAATCAATTTTGGAGTGTGAAGGGTATTTTACAAAATAAGGGGTGGATGAGGGGGAGACAATGTTTTCTGACCATAACCACGAATTGGAATTGAATTACCATTACCAATAATTATACCACGATTGTTGCTCAAATTGGAATAAGACGAGAGAGTACATGAGGGGGAGACAATATTTTCTGACCATAACCACGAATTGGAATTGAATTACCAATACCAACAATTATACCACGATTGTTGCTCAAATTGGAATAAGACGAGAGAGTACATGAGTCGGACGTCATGTGAGTAGTGACGTCGGTGTCCATGTACCAATTTGGATTCCGAAGGATTTATTCCAAGCGTGTGCATCACGACTTCAATGTTGGAAGTAGTGGGACCCGCTGCATGATGGGCCTGGTGGGGCCAGGCCTGCCTCCTTGCTGACTCGGTACCCCACTGGATCGTTGGATCGAGACTGGGCTGAAGGCGCTGAAAATCCGAGATTGTTGGGCCACTGCCCATGGCCAGGGGGCCCAAGGCTGGGACCAGTAGGGCTGAGGCCCACTGTTGATGGGGCGGGGCCTACTGCCGCCAGTCCTGATGACATTACCACCGCGTTTGCCACCGCGGTTTCTTCCATTATTTTTCCTAGTATTCTTGCCGCCACCGTGAGCACAGTTTTGGCCTGAATTATCAATACACCCTGGGGAATTTATGGAGGACGTCATCATGACCACGGGACTTAACCCGATAGCCACCTTCTTAGCCAATCTGATTTCTTCCAAAGTAAGCATGGAGCGGGCTTGATAGAACTTTGGGAGAGGGTTACTTTGACGAAGTAGGGTCCCAACGCCACTAAATGCCTCGGAGAGGCCAGCAACCATCCGTAGAACCAGACGATCTTCACTAACGGACACACCAACGTTGCGGAGTTGGTCCGCCAATTCTTTCAACCTTTTGCAATATGCTGAAACATTCGGAAATTTTTCCATGTTGACGTGGGAAAAATCCTGCTCAAGAGTAGCAGCTCTGGAATTCTGATTATCTTGGAATATGTCATGCAACCTATCCTAAGCAGTCATTGCCGTAGCATCTGGCTCAATAATCGTCTGCAACAGGTCAGTAGAGATAGTGGAATAAATTCACTGAAGGACGGTGGCATCAAGCGTTGTCCATAACTTAGGATCATCCTCACGTTGAGGCACCTCCGTATCCTCAGGAGCCGCGGGGATTATGTAATGGATGACTTGATGCGAGTGAGCGAGAATTTTAAACAACTCGGCCCACGTCGCGTATTGGACGTTTTCTATTTCAAGAATGAGAGGTCTGTGATTCTTGATGTTAGAAACAACACGAGCAGGATAAAACGTGCTCTTTGTCGTCGACATAAGGAAAGAACAATAGGTGATTTTGTAAAAAAATTGAGAAGAGAGGAGGTAAAATTTAACACGAAATTCGAGGAAGGGGCACGAAAATCGATGCAGATTTTGGCCGAGAAGGGGCATGAAAAACGAGAGAAATTTTGGAGAAGAGCGGAAGCAATTTAGTCCTAGACTTCTGATACCATGAAAGTAATAATCCCTTGATTATTTTTTCATTAATTGAATGAGTATATATACAATTTACATATTTTCCATAATAGGAGAATCATATTCCTATTCTATTCCTAAAACATTATTCTACTTGGACACTAACTATACAATTATGGTAATACACATATTATGGTAAGTGTACAAGACTAATTATTACACTAAAACACTATACATAAACTAAGGTATTACATGGACTGATTGTGGACCAAATCCGTGATATACCATAAGTGTATATCACGGAATATGACATATATTTAACAGAATATTAGTTATCCCTTACTTTACGATTAACTATTACATGTTTGGCCATGAGAATTATTCACTTTTTTTCCCACTTTATTTGAAGTTTATTTCGAATCTGAAAACATCTAAAACCCTGTTTTCACTTCATTACATTCAAAGAACCAAATATTCTTTTCAAAAACTATAATCAAACACAATTTCAACTTCAAAATTCCAAATAAAGTGAAAAATATTTTATTTCTATGGCCAAAGGCCATTAATTTCTTACATTCAAATACAAGGAAAGAAAACACTACAAATGCAATACAAGTAATATGCACTAATAGCGACTAATTTTAGCTTTCAAGTATATATACAAACTTTCCTTCGCGTATTTATGCAAGTACATATACAAAAAATTTAAGCGAACCTTCTCAATGCCATCATAGAGAAATAAAGTTGTTACTTAGCATAGCAATCAGCTCTTCTCAAAATATTCACCCAAAAAGCCTTGATGTTCATAGGCTTTCCAATAACCTTAATGGCCTCCATAAAAAAAGTGAATACTATTTTTTATGGTTGAACCGTCCTAAGTTTCTTGAATAGGAATATATCCTACTTGTCTATTCACAATTTCACTAAGTTAAAACAGAATTTGTTCTCCCACTTAAAAATTCTTCTCTCAAAAGTCAACCCAAAACCCCACTCTCAGTTTCGAAGGTCAAAATCAGGAATTGAACTTAAAATAATGTTATCCATAGTCTAGATAGTCATATCCTAAAAATCATGAAGTTCTAATCACAATTGGTCCTTCAATTTCACTAATTTAAGCTAAATTCATAACTATGAAAAACCCTTATTTTCTAACTTGAAATCATGGTGTGAATTGGAAAATAAATCATCAATAAATGCTTGGATAATGATTAGGAACCTACTCCAATGAAGAATATTGAAATTTGCACTTGGAATCACTCAAAACCGAGCTCCCTAGCTCCCAAAATATGTGTTGGAAGATAAAGTTCGAAATTGGGAATTTTTAAATCTACCCAGATCCAATACACTACGCGACCACGAGGCCCAACTCGCGATAGCGGTCCGTCCAAGCCCAGTCCATCGTTATCGCGAACTCGATGAGTTAGTTGACTTGGTGCACCCTCTGTCCCTCTACGTAAACGCGATGGAGAGGTCGCGATCATGACCCTCCTGGACCCACCAGCACACGAATGGGAGACCTCCTAAGCGATCGCGTAAGAGGAAACCAGAACTGTTGAAACTAGCAAAAATCTGCTTTTCCCATTCCTTGATTCGACACTCGAAACTTAAAATTCTATAATTCTAACCAACGACCTAAATCACACCCGAACGTCTCATACCCGAACCAAAGGCTCGACTAAGTCATAAATGACATTCCGAACCTAATGAAATCGATGAAACCACAAATTGACGCATTTACCCCGATATTAACTTTAGTCAAGCCTTGCCATTTCTTTAACTTTAAAACTTTCAAACTTACTAAATTCATTCAAAAACCCGTCCGATTGCCTCGGGAACCATGCCTCTCATTCCCACAAATCATAAATACACGGAAGAAGCCATGGGAAGGATATTTTGAAGAATTTTAGGTAAATAGCTCAAAACGACTACGCGAGTCGTTACACTTGATCACCACGCAACAGTGCAAGTTCCTTCTCTAAGAACTCATTCACTCACACACCTATAATTTATGTATTTATTCAGTAATTTCTCTTATTCACTTAATATATAATTATTGCATCAACGGATGAGGAAAAAATAATTTCAAGTTTGAATAAGTATATAGTTATATTATATACTTAACATAAAAAGATCAGTTTGCAGAGAATAATTGAATTTTTATAGAAATGAGACGGGCAGTTGAATGAAATATTCAGACAAAAAAAAGTTACAAGACCTTTGAAAAGGATAAATCAAAGGGTAAAATGAATTGACAAGGTAAATATAGACCGTCAATTAAGTACATATTAAAATTAGAACCAACAACAATTACAGTGCGATGGGATAGAGTTCTTCATCATTAATCAGATGTCTTGAATTCGAATCCTAAGTATGAAAAAAATCTTATTATGAAATGTTTTTCTCTTAAATGGATTTTATGCGACGTGAATTAGAATTAATCGGAACTCCAATGTAAATATAGATACCGAATGGAATAAAAAATTTAGAAAAGAAATGTATCTATTTATCAGAGTAGGGTGGGGCTTTGATGTTTAAACATTAACTGGAATTAGAATTTTTTTTTTATAAGTTCCATGTATTTGTTTTGCTTTTTTTTTTTAAAACCTTTTTTGCAACTTTTTTTAAAAAATATTTCTTAAGACTGTAGGACTCTAATGAACCTTAGTTAATTGGATTGATGCTTCGAATAAGGATACACTCTTAAAATTCTTCTCTCTAAAGGAAACTTGTCTTACAAAGGGTAATTAGGGATGGGATTATGAATAATATGATTTGGGCACCAAATTGGACTAAAGAAAAGAGTAGCAACAGTTGAACGTTGACTAACGGGGAAAGCATATAAAAGACTAATTAATCTAAGCAGAGACAGAAGAATAGAGATGCAGATGGGCAAAACCCCTAATTGGAGACCTCTTCAATCATTCATATTTTTTACTCTTTTTCTTCAATTCATTCCAGGTTTGTCCATTTTGTCAATTGGATTGCTATTAATTTCAATTTTAAGATTCAAAAGTTGTCAATAACTTGTTGCTATTCTTGTTTTCTACTCACGGATTTACTTCTATAAAGTTCTAATCTTGACCTCTGGATTGATTTGATAAATCTCATACTATTCTTGCAAGTGCCTTCTTCTCTGTGCTCATAGAGGTTTAACTACAATTTTTATTTTGTTTTCAGAAAGAGGTTTAACTACAAATTATTAAATCCATATCTGAAATATCATTACAGTCTAGGAGAAATTAAATAGATTAATTGTATTCTAATCTGTATTTATGGTTATAACATGCTAGCTGAGTCATTTTTCATGGTGTTTATAAAGGTTTGGCAGATACCTCATCAACATCAAGTGAAAATAAAGGGAAAAGTCACTCATCCAGAATTTCGACCGGAGTTAGAGTAGTAATTGTGTGCCTTGGAATTTTAGCTGTTGTTGGATTTTGTTATGTCCTTTTCAAGATGTGGCAGAAGAAGAAAAGGGAAGAGCAGCAAGCTCGTCTCCTAAAGCTCTTTGAAGAAGATGATGATCTTGAGGTTGAACTTGGGATTCGGGATTGAGATCACATTTTCTCCCTCTATACAATAACACAGCGCGTTCTAGCAGAGGTGCGAGCGCTGCCATTTTTTTTTAGAAAATTGGGTTTATTTCTTTTTACTTTGTATCACAAAAACAATTAGTCTTTGCATTGTGTATAGTTGAAGATTATTTGTAGATTTTATTTTTGTTTTAGTTTGTAACATATTTTCTTAATTGGCTATCTGATTACTTAGTATGCCTTTTTTCATACAATGCTAAAAACGCCTATAATCTGCAATGGTTACATGAACATCCGAGGAATATAAATGAATGTCTCTGTTCCAAAGTCAAATTTTGATGGGTTTACTATGTTCTGATGGGATCAATGAATCCCATGTACATATATTTTCCTCATCTCGTCGGTACTTTTAGATCAATATGTTGTCCACATATTAATCTGGCTTATCTGTCAATGGTAATGGACATGGCACAACTTTGTTCAGCCAACACGTGAGCACCTGGCTCTAATCTTTGTACTGTGAGTGTTACAGCTTCTGTAGCACCAGGTATCTCTTCATTCTTCATCCATAAATCTTTGAGGTAAGATCTGTTGGGATACAATTGTTCCAGGGAACGGGAAGTAAGTAACTATTACAATGGTAAGAAAGGATAAACTAAATATTACAATAAACTGGAAATCAAGAACTTAACAAATTGCTTGTCTGATTTGCTGAGTCGAGTGATGACACTCTGTCTTTAAGACAAGATTGCCCCGTATATCACCTTTTACGTTGTCGGGCAATAGTCTCCCAAGATATAACAACAACTTAACAATTGAGCAAAAGAAACTCAAGTGTTACTCTTGAAGAACTTTGAGTATAGTAACTTTACTAGAGAGGAAGAAGATGAATTCTGAAAATTCTGGAGTATTTTTTAAGTATTGTGTGGTCTCTTCAATTGAGCCAAATGCCGCAATTTATAGTGTAAGGAGAAGACCCCTCAACTAGCCAACTAATGACCTTCAATAGCCATGTAATGATATTTAATTGAGGGGTTACATTCAGCCAAATAATGGTTGAATTCATGTGCCAAGTAATGGAGAATCAACGCTCCAAAATCAGCCCAAAGGTCAGAACTTTTCAACTTTTCGTCGCAGCATTCTGCCTCCGAAGCACCGCGGCTCTGTGAATTAGCACCGCGGCTCCAGTAACTGAAGACCCAATTAGCGCCTCGGCTCCGACAGGGCTACGCCACGGCCCTTCACGGCTCCGCGGTGATTTCCGACACGTTTCATCTTACACTTCTTCCTTCTTTTACCAAAGTGGAATACATTGTCATTTGGCCAATAACCGTCCATAATTCTATGTCTCAAACGTATTACTTACGTACTAATATCTCTTTCACTAATGAAATTTGCGATACTTGGCACTACGTGTGCATAGGGCTGACAATGGATCGGAGGTGGATCGGGTGGAGCTCAATCCACCTCCACCCGCCAACCATCCATCCACCACCCGACCCATCCATCACCCTATTGTTTCTTCATCCACATCCGATCCACCCATCACACACGGGTGAATCGGGTGGATCGGGTGCTTCGCGGATGAAATTTGTTATAAGTTTAACCATTTGTTCTTGTTTAAAATCAGTGATAATGTTAGTAATTAGTGTTCTTAAATCTTTTTTTTTAAATACACAACAAAAATGGAGTGACCAAAACCAATATAAATACTCCTAGTTCCAACGTAGTAGTGTCTCATCTGATTAGCACCTTAAATATTTTTATTCATATTCCATTTTTATGTTAGCTCAAACAAATCATACTATACGTTGCAAAATAAATAATAAAATTAATCAGACCTAACAATGAATAATAAAGCTTGAGTTATCATGGAACATGAATGTAAAGGCTATGAGCTTATTTAATTTACCACGGCAAATTTCATAATAAACTAGCAATTACAACAACAAATATCGAGCAACATTTTCTCTCAATTTTAACATCTATAGTTTATTAGAATAAAAGAAACATGTTCACAAGTAAAAATAATAGACAACTTAAATTTCAAGAGTGTTTTTTTTTACATTCCTTAGAAAAGCAAATAACTAAGAGCTATCAATACCATGAAATAAAATACGTAAAGACCAAGTTATAAGCTACACACGAGCTAGACTTTGAAGAAACATGGATATTTCATATATTATATAGCTTATGTCAATACATGAGCAAAACATGAAGAAAACATACATATTTCATATATTAAATAGCTTTTGTCAAACTTTCATGTATAATAAGAAGAATTCTAATTAAATAGGTATAAGAAGGGTGGAGAGAACCTGGTAAATTAAATAGAGCGCAGCAAGATTACTTTGGATGCCGGAAAACGGATAAAGTACGGTAACAAGAAGTGTCACGCCGGAACTCAGACAAAACCAATACTCAAACTCACCTGAGCTTTCAAAAATCAACTCTCCCTTTTTACTAAATAATATGTTGTGCTCATTTCTTTTTACTCTCTATCTGTATCCTTTTACTCTCTATGAGTGTATAGTGGTGCAAAGAGTAGTGTTTGTAAATGTAGAAAATGTTAAAGTTAAAAGAGAAGTGCCTAATGAGGGAGCGTAAAAAAAATCTTCTGACGAGGGATTTTGGGGATTGGTTGAGGCCTTCTTTTCAAACAAAGACATTGAACATTTAATGTGATGTAGACTATGGCTGAAATGTTTTCTTTTCTTCTTGTTTTGGTCTTTTTTTTATTTTTTTAATAAATAATATACAATATAATGATAAAAAGTATTATCTAACTATTTATAAACGGGTGGATGGATGGGTCGGGTGATGGGTCGGATGGTGGGTTGGATGTAGAGATGGCAGTGGATCCTGGACCCGGTCCGAATCCGGTGGATCCAGATCCGTTTTATAGGATATGGATCTTCAAAATTTGGACTCGACGGATCCAGATCGGACCCGAATCCATTTCTGACCGATCGGATCTGGATCTTGTATTTGAGATGCGTATCCGGTCCAGATCCGACCCGTGGATCCGTGTTTTATTAAATATATTCATAACTTAGAATGTAATTTTATAAGTATTTTCTTAAAATTGTTAAGCACATCCTTGCAAGTTTAATTCTCAAAACAAGTTTAATCAAAAAATAAAGAGGTAACTTCGATAATAAAATCAATGTTATATTAGTGAATGACTAACATCTCCATAGACAAGTAGTTAAAATTATATTTACTTCATTTGTGAAAATTCCAAGCACATGCAAGTTCTGCATTGTGGAAATACTAGTCAGAATTTTTCACAACTATTGTCATTGTCCAACATTTTCAATTAATAGCTCACAATCAAAACGAGACAACGAACAAAATATCTCATATGAAAAATTGAAACACGGTAAACTGTTAGCTAAGTAAAAATCGTTTGTCAGTTCAAAAAAAAAATCTTAGCAAGGCAAAAATTTTTACATGTGGATCCAGATCCGATCCGTGGACCCGGTGGATCCGATGGATCCGGATTTGGATCTGATTTTTATGGTCCAGATATGGATCTAGGTATGAAAAATGAATCTGGATCCGGATCTAGTAGGATCCGGTCCAGATTCGATCCGTTGCCATCCCTAGTTGGATGTATGTCCACCCAAATCCCACCCGATCCGTCACCCGATTAAAATTCGTGTTTTGTCGGATTTTCATCCATATATTCGGGTCGGGTGGATTGGATATCCATCGGGTCAGGGCGAAATTGTCAGCCCTACGTGTGCACGTGTGTGGAAACGACGTTTCCAACATGCGAGCCCCAATTGTTCGAGTCATAAATTAATGAGATATACTTAATTCCACATTAGTAAATTTTCAACAATCCCCTCTTGAAAGAGATTTTGGCGTACACACATGGTGCCTTTTCCAGCAATCTTTCAGCGGACCGATGTTGCATCTGGATAGGTAGCATACGCTTTGAACCTTCCATAGTTGAATACCATCAGACTTACTTACTGCGCGGTGAACGTGATGTCTTGAACCGTCAGTGTTTAGTGTAAGCCAAGTCAACGGTACCAACACAACAACTTCCTTTACTCAGTTCTTCGTAATGTTTTATCCGTTGTGGCCGTGGACACTTCTTGGATTCTTAAGTGCGTTCATTTGAGGCGGCTTGTCCTCGCACTTAAATAGGTGGTCTCCTACAAGGTATCCTGCTATACCCCACTTTACAAGTGTTAGGAACCATTAAAAATTTCCCAAACCTAACCTCAACCGGTGAGGATCATTAAAGGTTTTGGTAACTTAACCTTCATCCACACTGCAGATAGTACTAATAGTCTATCGCGGGAACGACTTTGGATTTGGTGTTTCTCTACAGAAATCACTATCCAAAGTGCTCATGCTTCCACCGAAGCGATCAACTGAACCTTTACAACTTAGTTTTCCCATTGAACATAATTCCTGGGATCTCCAGTCAGTAAGGTTGGGTCACCACTGTATTGGTCCTTATACCTTGGGTTTTAAGCCCATTCGCCTAGACAGGCAGAACATCTGATCCTTGGGTAAGCCCTTTGTTAGTGGGTCTGCTATGTTATCCTTTGATTTTATGTAATCAATGGATATTATACCCGTGGTGATCAGCTGCCTAACGCTCTTATGTCTCCGTCGAATATGCCGAGACTTGCCGTTGTACATAGAATTTCGTGCCCTTCATAGAGCCGACTGACTGTCGCAGTGGATCATTACAGAAGGTACGGGTTTGTTCCAACAAGGAACATCCTCTAAGAAGTCCTGAAGCCACTCAGCTTCTTCTCCTGCTTTGTCTAAAGCGATAAACTTCGATTCCATCGTGGATCGGGCGATGCAAGTTTGCTTAGAGGATTTCCAAGACACAGCTCCACCACCAATTGTAAATACATACCCACTGGTGGACTTGGTGTTCTCTATATCAGATATCCAGTTTGCATCATTGTGCCCCTCTAGTACAACTGGATATCTCGAATAATGCAACCCGTAAGTTAGCGTGTATTTCAGGTATTGTAGTACCCAATTCAACGCCTTCCAATGATCATTACTCGAATTATGGGTAAACCTAGCCAACTTGTTGACTGCATAAGCAATATCAGGTAGGATGCATTTTGTTATGTACATCAAACTACCAATCACCTGTGCATATTGCTCCTGGCATACGGGTGCACCACAATTTTTATCAAGCTTTTGATTTCTATCCAGTGGTGCATTTATAGGCGAACTGTCAAACATCCCAAACTTTCTCAACACATCATCGATGTAGTGAGACTGAGATAAGACCAGTCCGTCAGATGTCTTAGAGATCTTTATCCCTAAGATGACATCTGTGATACCCATATCCTTCATGTCGAAGCATTGTTTCAACATGTTCTTAGTCTTTAGAATCATGTTAGGACTGCTCCCTGTGATCAACATGTCGTCTACATATAGGCATATCATGACGAACGAATACGAGTTACATTTCATGTAGACACATTTCTCACATTCATTAATGGTGAAACCCTTCGATAGTAGAGTACTATCAATTTTTTCGTGCCATTGCTTCGGGGCTTGTTTCAACCCGTACAGAGATTTGACAAGCCGACAGACTTTCTTCTCTTGCCTTGGAACCACATACCCCTCAGGTTGTTCCATATAAATTTCTTCTTTCAAATCACCATTTAGGAAGGGTGTCTTGACATCCATTTGATGTATCTCAAGGTCACGCAACGCTGCGATCGCAATGAATACCCGTATGGACGACATTCGAGACACCGGGGAGTACGTGACAAAATAGTCAAGGCTTTCTTTCTGTTGATAGCCCTTGACTACCAACCTGGCCTTGTACTTATCTATAGACCCATCTGATTTATACTTCCGTTTGAGTATCCATTTACAACCCAACGGTTTATTTCCCGGAGGAAGATCAACCAACTCCCAAGTATGGTTATGCAGAATGAAGTCTATTTCACTCTCAATAGCTTCTTTCCAGAGCGGTGCCTCTGGAGTTCACAATGCTTCAGCAATTATCCTTGGTTCATCATCAACCATATAAGATACAAAGTCATGACCGAAGGATTTCTCCTTCCTAACCCTTTTACTTCGCCTTAGTTCCATCTCTGGAGTCTCCAAGTTCTGAGAGTCTGGAACATTAAATTCCGGATATTCAGCCACTTCGAGGTCCACTAGATCTGAACCATCTAGATCCGGGCCGTCAACGACTCTCGGTTCCTGAGAGCTTTGTTCACAACTTTGTTTGCGAGAGGTTATGTCTTTTTCCTTTCTAGGAAAGGTATCTTCAAAGAATTGAGCATTCATTGATCTCATGATTGTACCCCCGTGGATATCTGGAATATCCGACTTATGCGCTAAGAAGCGATAAGCACTACTGTTATTTGCATATCATATGAAAATGCATTCTACAGTCTTAGGCCCAATCTTGACCTGTTTTGGCTTGGGTACTTTGACCTTTGTCAAACAACCTCACACCTTTAAATATTTATATGTGGGTTTCTTTCTCTTCCATGATTCATATGGGGTTTTGTCCTTACCCTTATGTGGGACTCTGTTAAGAATCGTATTAGCGGTAAGGACAGCTTCTCCCTACATGTTTTGGGGAAGACCGGAATTGATGAGCAAGGCATTCATCATTTCCTTCAATGTGCGGATCTTATGTTCCGCCACACCGTTCGACTGAGGTGAGTATGGAGTCATCGTTTGATGAACAATGCCTGATTGGGCACAATATTCCTCAAATGGTGCTACGTATTCTCCCCCTCTATCTCTACGAATGGATTTAATCCGCATGCTTAGTTGGTTCTCAACTTCTACTTTGTAACGTCGGAACGCTTCAAAGGCTTCATCTTTACTTTTCAACAAGTAAAGGTAACAATACCTTGTGCTATCATCAATGAATGTCACAAAGTACTTGTTCCCTCCCCTAGTTTGTGCAAACTTCAAGTCACATATATCTGTGTGAATAAGTTCTAAATGAGTGGTATTCCTTTCGACGGATCGAAAAGGAAGCTTTGTGAGTTTTGCCTCTACGCATACCTCACACTTATGTTGAGTGTTTACGTCGATATACGGCAACAACTCCAACTTTACCAACCTTTGGATGGACTTGTAGTTGACATGTTCTAATCTATGATGCCATATATTAGAGGACTCAAGCAAGTATGAAGAAACTTCAATATTATTGCTTGTACGTAATACAGATATGACATTAACTTTGAAGAGGCCTTCACAGACGAATCCTCTTCCCACAAACATTCCATTCTTAGTGATTACAAATTTATTGGACTCAAACACTAGCCTAAAACCAGCATTAACCAATAAATGGCTTGAAATTAAATTTCTTCTAATCTCATGAACATGCATCACCTCCTTTAAAGTGAGCTCCTTTCCAGAAGTCATCTTCAGGACTACCTTTCGTACCCCAGCACGTTAGAGGAAGCGTTGTTTCCCATGAACAACTTCTTATTTGTAACTGGTGTATAAGTGGAGAAGGCATCTCTATTGGAACAGATGTGTCTTGTAGCACATGTGTCCATCCACCATTGCATGAGATTCTCAACAAGGTTTGCTTCTAGCACCACCGTTGAGAACTCCTCAATCATGTCGTCCAGAAACTTGTCTTTGACGATGTTAACCTGTGCCTTACCCTTAGCATTGGCCTTCTCTTGTTGCTCAGTCTTGAGCTTACGACAGCCCTTGATCATGTGACCAGGTTTCCCACAGTGGTGATAGTTTCCTTTGAACTTCTCCGTTGCTTGGGTCTTGCCGTCTTTCTGGAACTTGCATTTCTTGCTTAGGTTCCCTTTGGCCTCAACCAGATTTGCCTTTGCCTCAGCGGGTTGTTTACCCCTAGGTAAGGCCTTCTTATTATCTTCCTGAATTTGGAGTTTGATAATAAGTTATTCAAAGGTCATTTCCTTTGTTTTGAGTTTTAAGTAACTCATTCCACGAGGGATGTAACTTTTCAATTAGTGATGCAACCAAAAACTGCTCATTTGGTTTCATACCTTCCAAATCCAGGTGATGTAGAATCATTTGGAATTCCTGGACTTGGAACATCACTGTTTTACTATCCACTATTTGAAATTTCAGAAATTTCCCAACGATGAATTTCTTAGTACTTGCATCTTGTGTGTTGTACTTCTTTTGCAGTTTCTCCTACAACTCTTTCGCAGTGCCTACAGTTCAATACACCGTGTAGAGAGGGTCTGACAAGCAGTTCAATATGTAATTCTTACACATGAAATCACTATGACTCCATATATCAAGAACCATCTTCATGCCATTAATGACATGGATACCTGGGCCACCTTCAGCCGTTTTAGAAGGCGAAAGGTCCATTTCATCTCCAGCTTGTGGAGGATCTTCTGTTAGGAAACGTGTCATTCCCATAATAGTCAGATAAAATAGCATCTTCTGTTGCCATCTCTTGAAGTTTGAGCCCATGAACTTTTCAGGGTGTTCATGGTGGAATCCAGCGGGTGGAGGAACGACAACGTTCCTTTGAGCGGCAGTAAAGGCGTTGGATGAGCCTTAAGCAACTGGAAAGGCATTAGGTATGCCTTGAGAAGTGGGGAAGACAGAGGGATTGCCTTGTGTAGCAGCAGCAGCAGAATCAGAAGCAATTTGTTCTCTTCCAGTCATATTTCTAGGTACTTACACCAAAATCTTGTCTTAAAATTGTTGGGATACAATTGTTGCAGGGAACGGGAAGTAAGTAACTATTACAATGGTAAGAAATGATAAACTAAATATTATAATAAATTGGAAATCAAGAACTTAACAAACTGCTTGTCTGATTTGCTGAGTCGAGTGATGGCACTCTGTCTTTAAGACAAGATTGCCATGTATATCACCTTTTTAGTTGTCGGGCAATAGTCTTCCAAGATACAACAACAACTTAACAATTGAGCAAAGGAAACTCAAGTGTTACTCTTGAAGAACTTAATTGAGGGGTTAGATTCTGCCAAATAATGGTTGAATTCATGTGCCAAGTAATGGAGAATCAATGCTCCAAAACCAGCCCAAAGGTCAAAACTTTTCAACTTCCCGTTGTAGCATTCTGCCTCCGAAGCGCCGCGCTCTATGAATTAGCGCCGCGGCTCCGCGGCGATTTCCGACACGTTTCATCTTTAACACTTCGTACACTTCTCCTTCTTTTACCAAAGTGGAATACATTGTCATTTGGCCAATAACCGTCCATAATTCTATGTCTCAAACGTATTACATACGTATCAATATCTTTTTCACTAATGAAATTTGCGATACTTGGCACTACGTGTGCACGTGTGTGAAAACGACGTTTCTGACGTGCGGCCCCCAATTGTTCGAGTCATAAATTAATGGGATATACTTAATTCCACATTTGTAAATTTCCAACAAGATCCAGATGTGCCTTATTGTTCTCCTTTTATCAACCTGGTATTTGTGGCTCGTATCTTTTGATTTTATTTCCTTGTGGGTGCATTACTGGCAGGATTATCTGTTACAAGTGTTATTAAGATATATGTACACCTCTAACCTCCAAACATCTCCATAAAAACTCCCTAGAAATTTTGTCGTGTGCCTTCTCGAGGTAGATGAAAACCATATGTAAGTCTCTCTTCCTCTCCCTACACTGCTCCACCAACCTTCTAATAAGATGAATGGCTTCTGTGGTCGAACGCTCCGGTATGATCCAAACTGGTTCTCGAAAATAGACACGTCTCTTCTCACCCTCATCTCCACGACCCTTTCCCAAACTTTTATAGTGTGGTTTAATAGCTTGATACCCCTATAGTTGTTGCAACTCTGGATATCACCTTTGTTCTTGTACAAAGGGATCATTGTACTCCACCTCCATTCTTCGGGCATTCTCGTCGTCTTAAAAATGACGTTAAACAACTCAGTCAGTCACTCCAATCTGCCCTGCCTGTGCTCTTTCAAAATTCAACTGGGATCTCATCAGGCCCGGTCGCTTGTCCCCTGCGCATCATGCGAACAACACCCTTAACCTTCTCAACCTTAATGTTTCTATAATACCCAAAATCCCGGAACCTACCAGATTGCTCCAGATATCCTAGCATAATGTCTCTATCTCCTTTTTCGTTCAAGAGTTTATGGAAATAAGACTGCCACCTCTACTTAATATGTGCGTCCTCTACCAGTACTTTGCCGTCCTCGTCCTTGATGCACCTCACGTGATCCAAGTCACGGGCCATCCTCTCACTCGCCTTGGCTAATATGTATAACTTCCTAACCCCGACTTTTCCCTCTAATTCCACATACAGGCATTCAAAAGCTGCCGTTTTCGCCGTCATCGCAAGTTTTGCCTCCTTCCTCACCATCTTATACAGTTTCCTATTCGTCTACTTCTCCACACCATCCTTGCTTTCTATCAATTTCGCATACGCCGCTTTCTTCGCTTCCACCTTCTCTTGAACTTTACCATTTAGTCCCTTCGATGCCCACCACAGTTACCCCTGGAGACCCCAAGAACTTCTCTAGTTACCTCTCGAATGCAACTGACCATCCTGTCCTACATACCGGTTGCATCCCCACTACTCCCTAAGTCCCATTGGCCATCAACCTCTCCCCCATCTCCTTTGCACTATCCATGGTCAAACTTCCCAATTTGACTCTTAACCTGTCATCCACAACTCTCCTCTTCTTCTCCATCTTGATCTCCAAATCCATCACCAAAAGCTTATGTCGGGTTGTAAGATACTCCCTTGGAATAACCTTACAGTATTCACAAAGACCGTAGTCAACCTTCCTAAGGAGCAAAAAGTCTATCTGAGTCTTAGCCACCGAACTACGGAAAGTCACCAAGTGCTACTCTTTCTTCAGGAACCTCGAATTGGCTATCACCATCCCAAAAGCTCTAGCGAACTCCAAAAGTGAGACGCCTCCCCCATTCCTGTCCCCGAGGCCAAAGCCTCCATTCACGTCGTCATAACCCCCAGGAAGTGACCCGATATGTCCATTGAAATTCCCTCCTACAAATAACTTCTCAGTAGGTGTTACCACTCACCACCTCGTCCAAATCCTTCCAAAAGCACCTATTCTCCTCCTCATCCAAGCCCGCCTGCGGCGCGTAAGCACTAATAATGTTTATCGTGAACCCTCCAACTACCAACTTAATCACCATCATCCTATCATTGACCCTCCTAACCTCTACCACATGATTCCTTAGCTCGATGTTTACTAAAATGCCTACCCCATTCCTATACCTTGACCTACCCAAGAACCATAGTAAAATGTGAGTTATAGGTTCTTTTCAAAAAAATTATTTCACCATTGCGGCGAGAGGTCGAGCCTTTGAACCCTACATGTATATTAATAACCAGTCGAAAGATATATGAAGGAGGGGAAGAACTACGAGCCTAACCTTCCCAGGAAGAAGAAGTACCTTGTTTGGCTCAAAAGATTTCCTCCTTCGTTTGGCTTTGAACGAGATAATCTGGTCTTGGTCATTCTTCAGAGAATCTAGATCATCAGCTTTGTGAAGAACTTTGTTGTCTTTAATTGTATATTCCAATTTGCTTAAGATCAGCTGTGTCATTAGCCTCTCTGTAGTTGTGAACAAAGGTGTGATTTCCTTCCTCTTATCTGATAAAAAACCTGTTGAATAACTTGCCAAAGGTACTGCAGCCTTCCTTTTAATAGCATTAATCATAACCAAAGATTCTGATTCTATGGTAGCTCCCATATAGCCTTCTTCATAGCACCATATCAAACCCAGGGTGATCGTCGTGGTCTCAGCTAAGTTGTTGCTACACTATCCAAAGAATGGGCTGAATGCCATGATCAGTCTTCCATTGTCATCCTTTAAGAACCCTCCTCCACCTGCTAGACCTGGGTTACCTTTGCTACATCCATCCGTGTTCAGCTTTAAGCTACCATCAGGAGTTTGTCCCATTTAATCTTTTCAACCATAGTGCACAAGTGGTTCCATTTTGAGCTGTAGGTGTTTATTTGTCTTGCTATTAACCATGCTACTTTGTTATGCTCCCAAAATCCTATTATGAATGTATATGCATATTTGTTAGTAATTGTTAACTTTTGAGAAATGATTGTTACATCCCCAAATCCAATTTAATATATTGCAACTCAACTCGAAGCATTATTAGAATGGAACGTGCGATCTTGTTCAAGGATATGACTGCTGCCCTTAAATATTGAGGTATTGTATATGAAGGTATTTTGTACCCTCATATGTAGGGGTAGCAAAATGGTTAAAAGAAAAAAGTAACCATCCAACCGGACGCATTAAATGAGTTGGATAACTGACCATTAAAAAAAAAAGGACAGCCCAGTGTACTAAGCTCCGGCTATGCGCGGGGTCCGGGGAAGGGCCGGACCACAAGGGTCTATTGTACGCAGTCTTACCTTGTATTTATGCAAGAGACTGTTTCCACGCCTTGAACTAAGGCTGGCCAGTGGGCCGGGTCGGCCCGGTCCCACCCCGACCCCGATATTTAAAGAAAAAAATTCGGTATTAGGACTCGAACCGGGACGGGACATGGTCTCGTCTCGACCCGTCCAGGCCGGCCAGTCCCGACCCGATCCCGCCCAAAACCCCCCTTTTTGCAAAAATACATTTTACATTTTGGCCGTTGTGCAACGACCATTTTTGGCCAATCCCCTCCCCCAACCCCCCCCCCCCCCCCCCTTGTTATATTTATACTTTAACAAGGGCTCATCCAGCTAGGTATGCCCAATACGAGGCTTCAAAATCGGGTGCGCAAACGTCTGTTCCATCGGGACAAGGTTCACATACTGTCCCGGACCAAGTACAGGGTCAAATTAACCCTATGACGGGGGGAATTATAGGCCCTAAATACAATAAACATAGAAATAGGGGAACAATAGCAAAATTAGTTGCTGTGGAGGGTTTGCCTTTTACATTTCCTTCATCTCTCGGTTTTATTAATTACATTAGAGATATGTATAATCCTGCTTTTAATGGTTTTCCTAGATCAACTGTTAAGAGAGATGTATTTAAATTCACGCATGAATATCAACAATATTTACGTTATTCATTATATCATTTTAATGGCAAAGTCGCTATCACTTCTGATATAGGCCGTAGTACTAACAACCATGATTATTTAACGATAACCTGTCATTGGATAGATTATAAATGGTCTATGCAAAAACGTATCTTAGCGTATAGTTATATAGATGATAAGCACACTGGTACTTTTATTGCAAAAAATATTTATAAAGTGTGCGATTATTACGGAATAACTGATAAAATTATGACTATTACATTAGATAACGCTTCTTCTAACAATTACGCTATTACAATTTTGAAAAATAGTTTAACTCCATCTTTTCCAGTTCATTTTCATATAAAATGTGCGTGTCATATATATAACTTAATTGTAAAGGATGGTCTATCACTTTTTGAAGACATTCTTAGTAAAATACAATTTGCTATAAACTTTATTTTTAAAAATAATAGAATACAACGAAGAAAGAATATAAAAAAACTTGTCACGATTGCCAACTACGTTATAGAAAAATTCCAGAAGAAGTACCCAGTAGGTGGAATTCTTTATACGAGCAACTACTTGTTGCTTATGACTATATAAAACCTATAACTTTATTTTTTAACTCTCATAATTAAAATTCAGCTGATATGGTTGTAGATAGCGATTGGGGAAAAAAATTATGAACTTATTGTATTTTTAGAGAAATTTTTTCAAGCAACAAAAGAATTTTTCGGTATATATTATCCTGCTATTTCAACTATATTGTTTTATATAGCTCTAATATTTTTATTACTTAGTGAATATATGGAAAAACCAGCTTATAAAACAGCTATTAAAAAATATTTATCAAAATTTAAAAATATTTTATTCTTATTCCCACTATTTATATTATTAGTGTTGTATTAAATCCGACTATTAAAATAGACGGTACTAAATCACTTATTGAAACTATTTACGATTGTATAGAAGTACTACTACTTCCAAGTCCCAAAAATCTAAATCACCCACCACCTATTGAACAAACTAAAGAAGAAGTGTTGTCTAGCGTAGAAGACGAATGCAAAAAAAAAAGTATATAGGTTTTACCAACAAGAAAGTGCTAGTAACCTACCGGCTTCCATACCATCTTCTTCATCTTCAACACAACCTCACAAAAGACATGTTGTTTCTGCGGCTAGTATTGAAATACTCAGAAATAGAATGTGTGGCCGTACCGCTACTAACCAAATTAGCGAGTTTGATAATTTTGTTTTGCAGGGTTTTGTACCGTACCAAGCAGTTCTCGATGAAAAAAGACGTGAAGACTTGCTGAAATACTGGAGGAGGAATGAGAAAACATTTCTGACACTTTCAATTATGGCCCGAGATGTTTTGAACATTCAAGCGTCATCAACGGTGTCTGAAAGCGCTTTTTCTGCCGGCAGATATCAAATAGAAGAGCACAGACACTCATTTGTCGGAGACAACTTGAAGATTGTAGTATTATTCAGAGATTGGATACGAGCGGAGTGGAGAAGGTGCGGTCAACCGGAGATCAACGAAGAATAAGACGAAAACTACAATGAAATCTTATCTGAAGGCGGTGGAAGCGACGTGGAGAAATTTGACCAACAAATACTAATTCCAACCGAAGAACCACAAGAAATTATCAAGAAACTAGAACATGTTTTTTTTAAATGTAATTTTTTAATTGCAATTTTACTATGTAATTTGCAACTTTTGAACAACACCACCAAGTTGCAATTTTGACAATTGTATTTGTATTACAAAAAAAATTATATGTCTATTAAATAATATAAGAGGCACAAAAACAACCTTGGGTTGTTTTTGTTACACTATCTTGTTTAATTATTAAATTTTTTTATATATATGTTATTTTTTAAATTAAGTGCAAAAACAAATCCCGATCCCGATCCCGATCTCGACCCAGCCCGAACCCGACCCGATTCCGACGAGATCGAAAATGGGACGGGACGGCGGCGAATCCATGACCTCCTAGTCACATGGCAACAACTTTACCAGTTACTCCAAGACTCCCTTTCTATAATTGAACCATTTAAAAATGGATTAAATATGGATATTATCCACTATAAAATGAATACCCAGATGGATAATTGGATATGCATGTTATCAATACTCATTTGTCTGCTTGTTAATTTTTATGAGTTCTTATTTTTAGGGAGACTAAGCTTATTTTGATTCTTAGCTTGTATTCTCATCTGATCATGAATAATATGGATATTCATGTTATCAATATTCATTTATCTGTGAAAGAAATAATCCCCTGATTATTTTCATTAATTGAAAGACTATATATACAAGTTACATGTTTCCATAATAGGAGAATTTTATTCCTATTCTACTTCTAAAACCTTATTATACTTGGATACTAACTATACAAATATGGTAATACACATATTATGGTAAGTGTACAATACTAATTACATTACAACATTACCTAAACTAGGATACTAATAGACTACCTAATTTACACGGTATAAGGGTCCAGTCGAGAGTACTAATATACACAATATACACATATATATTATGTGTATATTGTGTATATTTTAACACACCCCCGCAATCATAGCGGGGGGTCTTCGAACGCTGAGACTGTCCCTACAATCTTTAAAAATGACCGAGGGAAGACCTTTTGTAAAGATGTCGGCAATTTGACATCTTGACGGGACATGGCAGACGCGTACCTGACCACGAGCAACCTTTTCACGGACAAAGTGAATGTCCATCTCGATATGTTTAGTGCGTTGGTGCTGAACCGGATTGCCAGAAAGGTAGATGACACTAATATTATCGCAATAAACCAAGGTTGCTTTCTGAATAGGTGAATGAAGCTCCAATAGCAAATTACGTAACCAACATGATTCTGATACCACATTAGCTACCTCTCGATACTCGGCCTTGGCACTGGATCGGGACAATGTCGACTGACGTTTGGCAGACCATGAGACCAGGTTATTGCTAAAAAACATACAATAGCCAGACGTAGACCATCTGGTGTCTGGACAACCACCCCAATCAGCATCCGTATACGAGACAAGTGTGGACGTCGAGAAAGGATATAAATGCAACCCATAGTCAAGTGTACCCTGAATATACCGAATGATGCGTTTGAGTGCATTCATGTGCTCAACTCTGGAATCATGCATGAACAAACATACATGCTGGACAACATACGTAATATCTGATCTCGTAAATGTAAGATACTGAAGGCCCCCTACAAGACTGCGATAGCGGGTCGGATCCTCGTATGGTACGCCGGCCGCGGCACTAAGCTTGGGCTTAGTATCAACTGGAGTGGAAGGGGACTTACAGAATGACATCCCAGCCCTCTCAATGATCTCAGTTGCATACTTCCTTTGAGATAAGAACAACCCATCTGAATGACTAGTGACAACAATCCCCAAAACGTAACTCAAGGCCCCCAAGTCTTTCATAGCAAACTCAGAGCTGAGCATGGTCATGATAGACTGACGTAAGGCATCGGAAGAAGCAGTCAAAATAATATCATCCACATATAACAGAATATAGGCCAAGGACGAACCACGACGGTAGATGAACAAGGAATTATTCGACCTGCTGTGAGTAAACCTAATAGTCAAAACATAGTCTGCAAACCTCGTATACCAGGCCCGTGGAGACTGCTTAAGCCCATATAAGGACTTCTTCAACAAACAGACATGATGAGGATGTTTGGGATCCCTGAATCCCAAAGGCTGATGCATATAGACTGTTTCCTTGAGATCCCCATGGAGGAAAGCATTCTCTACATCTAACTGATGAATAGGCCATACCTTCGAAAGAGCCAAGCTAAGCACAGTGCAAATGGTAGCTGGCTTGACCACCAGACTAAACATCTCACCACAATTTACACCAACCTGCTGAGTCTTACCATCACCCACAAGCCGCGTCTTATGTCGGGCAAATGAATCATCTGAATTCTCCTTATGAGCAAAAATCCACATAGACCTGATAATATTAATACTATATGGACGGGGCACTAACTCCTACGTATTATTATCAATAAGAGCATTATATGTCATAGCAATTTTCAATTCAGGTCATTTAAGGAAGACACATGATTACGGGGTAAGGGGGATTTAGGGACATTAGAATGTAAATTAAAATGTCTTTTTGGTTTAAAAACACCCTGTTGACTATGAGTGACCGGTCTATGACTCGAGGAACAATTGGGCGGATTTCGGGAATTTGCTGGGCTCGAGACGGACTGGCCAGCAGACAGTGGGCCTGCTGGTCCAACTTGGTAAACAAGAGCAGGCCCAGTAGAAGTACTGGGACTGGCAGTGGGTGACAGACAAGTGGGATCAGCGGGCAGTGGGCCCGCTGGAGAATTTTGGGTGCGGGATACGTCCGAAAAAATGGTGAATAATATACGGGGATATACTATCATCCAAAAAATTATACGAACTAGGCACGAGAGTATTAACTTTAGCAAATGGAAATTGGGATTCATAAAAAATTACATGGCGATTAATGAGGATTTTATTAGAGGATAAATCAAAGCATTTGTAACCACGATGGTTAGACGAAAAATCCAAAAATACACACGGAATAGACCGGGCCTGAAGTTTGTTAATTGTAGTGGACGGGAATAACGGATAACATAAACACCCAAAAACCCGAAGATGTAAATATGTTTGAAAGGGAGAAAAATATGTCAAACCTTTGGAAAGAATTATGTTAAGGAGATATGTAGATATTTGTAGAGCATGATGCCAAAAAGACGGGGGTACGGAAGTATGAATTAATAAAGTGCGGACAATGTTATTTATGGAACGAATTTTGCGTTCGGCTTTTCCATTTTGGGAAGACGTATGAGGACACGGAAACCAAAAATTGATCCCATTATTAGCACAGAATTTCCGAAACACCCCATTGTCATATTCTTTGCCATTATCACACTGAATATTTTTTATTTCTCGTTCGAATTGGGTTCTACTGAATGCTCTAAACTTTAAGAAGGCAGAAAACACTTTGAGATTTTTTCGCTATCGGAAATGTCCATAAAAACTTAGAATAATCATCCAAAAAGAGAACAGAATACCGATGACCCAAAGAACTAAGAACACGAGACGTCCATAAGTCGCTATGAATAATATCAAATGGCATTAAAGTATGAGAATTTGAGTCTACAAATGGCAACCTAATAATTTTTTCTAAAGAACAAGACTGACAATTGGGAGTACTATTCGTACCCTTACTTAAAATAAAATTATTTTTATCTAATGATGACAAAATAGATGATCCCGGATGACCAAGACGAGCATGACACAAGGAAGGAGAAAGGCTGCAAATGCGGATGTCACGGCTTGACTCGATGGACCGGAACTGGGTGTGATAGGATAAAGATCTCCTCTACTATCACACCTCATGAGAGGACTCCCTATCTTGAAAACCTTCACAGAGAAACCAAATGGATCAAATTCAATAGAAACAGAATTGTTAGTAGTGAATTTACGAACATAGACTAATTTTTTAATCAATTTAGGGGCATGGAGGGTGTTTTTCAAGATAAGAGGTGGATGAGGGGGGATAACGTTTTATGACCATAACCACGAATTGGAACAGAATTACCATTACCCACAATTATGTCGCGAGGGTTGCTCAAATTGGAATAAGACGAGAGCGTACCTGAATCGGATGTCATGTGAGTAGTGGCGCCGGTGTCCATATACCAATTTGGGTCCGGAGGATTTAAACCAAGCGTGTGTATTGTGGCTTCGATGTCGGTAGACATGGGTGTCACGATGTGATGGGCCTACGGGGGACGAGGCCCAAGTACCCCTGCTTGCTGCCTCGGCCCAAAAGATGGATTGTACGTGGACCAGGTGGAATTGGGCCTGGACTGCTGCTGGGCAGCCCACTGCCAGTTGGGGGGAAATTGACTAGGCCCAAACTTCGGCTGTGGGGCCTATTGCCACTGCATAGGGGCCACTGTGGGGCCCAGAATTGCTGCTGCTGCTGACCACCGTGAGGACCTCCACCGCCACCACCATTCTATCGACTGCCGCCGTTGTTGCCGCCACGGTTCTTGCCATTATTTTTCTTATTTCCTCCATTTTTGCCCTACCGTCGTTGTGGTTTTGGCCCAAGTTATTGGAACCGGGAGGATGGACAGTGGATTCGGTCATCATAACTACAGGACTAGTACCGGTAGCCGCCTTTTTAGCCATGCCCGCTTCTTCGAGTGTAAGCATAGAACGAGCTTGATAAAATTGCGAAAGTGGATTGCTTTGACGAAGAAGCGTGCCAACACCACTATAGGCCTCGGAGAGGCCTGAAACCATTTGGAGGACCAAATGGTCATTCGAAACCGGCGCACCAATGTTGCGAAGTTGGTCCGCCAATTCCTTTAATTTTTTGTAGTAGGCTGAAACGTTAGGAAAATCTTTTATATTGACGTGGGAGAAATCCTGCTCAAGAGTAACATCTCTAGAATTCTGATTATCTTGGAATATATCACGTAATCTATCCCAAGTCGCTTGCGCCGTAGCGTCAGGTTCGATAATCGTTTGCAAAAGGTCGGTAGAAATTGTGGAGTATATCCACTGAAAGACGGTAGCATCAAGAGTCATCCATAACTTAGGATCATCCTCGCGTTTTGGCACCACCGTATCCTCAGGAGCCGCGGAGATTATGTGATGGATGACTTAATGCGAGCGTGCGAGAATTTTGAACAGCTCGGCCCACGTCGCATATTGGATGTTTTCTATTTCAAGAACAAGAGGGATGTTATTCTTGATGTTAGAAACGGTAAGGGCAGGATGAAACGTGTTCCGTGATGTAGACATATTGGTAGAACAATATGTGATTGAGGGATTTGGAAGAGAAATTGGGGAAGAAACAAGGCACGAAAACCGAGGTTGGAGTCTCGGAAACGGTGCACGGGGAGGAAGATTTTGGGAGAGAAAAATTTAACCTAGACTTTTGATACCATGAAAGAAATAATCCCCTGAATATTTTCATTAATTGAAAGACTATATATACAAGTTACATATTTCCATAATAGGAGAATCCTATTCCTATTGTACTCCTAAAACCTTATTATACTTGGATACTAACTATACAAATATGGTAATACACATATTATGGTAAGTGTACAATACTAATTACATTACAACATTAACTAAACTAGGATACTAATAGACTACCTAATTTACATTGTGTAAGGGTCCAACCGAGAGTACTAATATACACAATATACACATATATATTATGTGTATATTGTGTATATTTAACAATCTGCTTGTCATTTTTTATGAGTTCTTGTTTTTCAGGGAGTCTAAGCTTATTTTGATATTTAACTTGTGTTCTCACCTGATCATGGATACTATGGATATCCATATTATCCGCCGGTTAACCTATTTTATATTCGTGTTAAATTTAGGTGAGTGGGATATTTATCCGAGCTATGATCGGGCAATAGCAGTGATAAGATCAGACTAAATATGTGAACGATGCAGTCTGATTCTCTTCTGTCCCGTTCCTTCAATCAAAGAAGAATTTACGCCTCGGGTTAGTGTCAACGCATAGTCAAAGTCTTCCTGCCTAACATCCACTTATTCTTGTTTAACATGTTCTCAACGTGCCCATATTCGATTCAATCCGCTCGTTTGCAGCTGCTACTCATGTGTTACTAAAATACCAATCACCTCTGCTTATTTTATTCTTCCTTTTCATAATGCCTCAATTTGTTCAGTTGTCGAAGGATGTGTTTTTGTTTACCACTTTTTATTTTTCTAAGTAACAAGTTCGTTAGACTCGTATTCTCTCCCATTTTGAGTAAGTTGAGTCTGGAACATTTGAATGATTTGTTATATTGAGTTTAGTGAAGAAGAGTTCAAAATAATAGTTTAGGATGTGAAGAAGTCGAAAGAGTAGCTAAGATGATGTCGCATCAAATATGAAATAATGTATAACAGTACTAATTTATGAGGGATTTTTTATTTTATTTCATGAAAAATGTATTATTTTTAGTATAGACAACATGAAAAGTCAGTCAATTAAAACAGTCGAACGAAGTAATTTTTTGTGTTTAATCATTAGTTTCTGAAGCTAATTTGCTCGAGTAATGTTGAATTTGCGCCAATCTGCCTTATCATGGCTTTGTACAGATTTTAATCCCAAGTTAAAAAGTGTCCTAGGTAGATCACCATGGACAGTATAAAGTGATCAAGTGGTTTAGGACATCTCTCTTTCAACGAAAGAAAAAAAAGGGATGTATGGCTGAAGGGAGGAGAGAAAGAACGCATGTATGGAGATTCTGTGGAGATGAACCTCTTAAGTTATTTATTCTTAATATGCGCTCTTTTGTACTTCACTTCTGGTAAAGCGGGGATTCGAATTCCCATCAATAGTAACATTCTGATGAATGATTGAAAATTGGATTAGGAAAATTGAGTGGATCTGTTGGGGTGACGCCGGAGGGTCGAAGTGAGTGCTAATTCCTGCTTCAGATATTTTTCACATTTATTAGACACATTGATTGTAAAGGTCAATAATCCATGGTCAATTTATAGTAAGTTATATAAGGGTAACCTACGTAGAGGGCGCACGATAAGATAACTCTCTCAGGCGCACGATTACGCGAGGATGGCTAACCTACGCCTGCCGGAGAAATGGCAAGAAAACGTGCAATTCCAGCCTCCACCCAACCAATTCCACCACCAGTGCAACCACTAGCACCACCTACGACTCAAAATAGCCGAGTTGCAACTCCAGAAACAGGAATTCCTCAAGCCCTAGCTTCGTTTCAGCTGACTCAATGGCTGACCGGCGCCACTCAGGTTTCAAAAGTTCAACAGGCTCCGACGAAAGTGGCAACGCAACGTGACTCCACAGTAGTAACAACGCCTAATCCTGGTCCTGAGAATGACACAAAAGCGGCGCAAGCGACAAGGAAACTTACTTTCTCTGCGGGGTAGCTCAGCAATTGAACCAGTAGTGCCAAGGAAGAATAATCGAGCTCCGAAGAGAGGTAAACAACTGTTTTACTTTTCCCCAGTACTACGTGATGGACAGAAGATTGTTAAACTTAATATGGAGGAGGTAGAACAGCAGAAAAAGAAATGGGATTGTTCTCTCATAGGCTATGTAGTTGGGAAAAAACCTACGTTTAAGCAAATGTTAAAATTCGTCTATGCTATATGGAATTTTGTTGACACTCCTAGGATTTTTCTACATGATGATGGCTATTCATTTTCAAATTTGAGACTGAGCAGGGAAAATGGATGTGATGGAAAGTGGACTGTATACATTCGACTATAGACCTATGGTGCTCAAAAGATGGACTGCAGATTTTCGTATGGGTAAGGAATCCATTAGATAAATGCCTATTTGGGTGAATTTCCCTAATCTACCAGTACAATATTGGTCGACTGAGAACTTGGGTAGAATTGCTAGTTACTTAGGCAAGCCTTTGTGTATTGATAGATTGACTGCAGAGGAAGAAAGGTTGTCATATGCTAGAATTTTAGTTGAGGTTGATGTCACACAACATATCCCTAAACAGATGATTATTGAAGAAATTAAAGGTAATTGTAGGGTGCAACAACTGGAGTATGATTGGTGGCATGAGTATTGTCAAGACTGCATGTGTCTTGGACATGAACCAAGAACTGCCCAGTGAATCAAGCTGCCAAAGAAAGATATAACAAGCCTAAGGAGACTGCTAAACCAGTCACTGCTCCTTCTACAGGGGTTGCCCCTAAACAAGATGCTGTAATTAAGCCAGTGGAGGTGCCTAAAGGGGTGGGAGATCCTAAGGGCAAGAAGAAACAGCTACCACAACCTCAGTGGCAAGCCAGGCAAGTAACACAAGCTGACACTTCTAAAGCCAATGAGGTTGTTACTAATTCAAAGGATCAGTCTACTGATGTAAGGCCTGTTAGCAACACAGCTCAACTTGAGCAACCTAGAGAAGAGATTAAAGATACAGGGCAGGTTGTCAAAGAGAATGCAGTGCAGCTGGTAGAGAAACAACTCAGCTCTTTGGGGTTCATAGAAGACAGTATTGGCTTAAAGGGTCCTGAGCAGTCCTTGCTCAATCCCACATAATATTCTGCTCCTGGAACATAAGAGGGCTGAATGAGCCATAAGCAAAAAGAGTTAAAATTCTTTTTTCTTAAGAATAAAATAGACATGCTGGGTTATCTAGAAACTAAAGTAAAGCAAGGTAAGGCAGACCAAGTGAAGAAGGTACTAGGTGCATACTGGACATGTTTCTCAGATTACACCTTGGAGCCTAATGGTAGAATTTGGTTCTGTTGGAAGCAAAGCAATGTGCAAGTCAATATGATATTAGCTCGACCTCAACTTGTACATTGTCATGTGGTAGATAGGGGATCATCTTTTGCTTTATTTATGACTTTTATGTATGGCTTGAAGACCACTTTGGGCAGGAAAGACATTTGGGATACTTTAAGATGACTTCATGCCTCTATGGTGGATCCTTGGCTTATTGTGGGAGATTTTAATACTTGTGTCTCAGTTCATGATAGAATAAATGGGGCTCCTGTTCAACAAGAGATACAAGATTTTGTGGAATGTATTGATGATCTGGGGTTGGGCCACCCACCTAGGAGAGGGTGTGAATTTACTTGGTGTAACAAAAGAGATGCTCAGGTGAGAGTATATAGCAGAATAGATTGGGTTCTTGGCAACTCCAAGTGATTCATGGTGTATGGTAATTTGGAGGCACTGATAGGCAATCCAGAATGTTCTGATCAATCTTCTATCATCATTGACACTACTGTTGTGTATCAGCCTAGTATCAATCCCTTCAGACTACTCATAGTCCTACTCAAGCAAGAGGCATTCAGGGAAGTGGTTAGTCAAGTGTGGATAGTGCAAGTGCAGGGGCATACTATGTTTAGGCTGTGGAGGAAACTGCAGATGTTAGGGGCTCAAACTAAGCATTTGAACAGAGAAATATCATTCTTAGAGTAAAAAATTCATGGTCTGAGAGACCAACTACAAGATGTACAGAGGCAGCTCAACACTAATATGTTTGATGACACTCTGATAGCTATTGAGAAGAGTCTTATTACCCAAATACAGAAATGGAATTCTTTTCATGAACAAGTTCTGAGACAAAAGTCAAGGGCTACATGGATAGCACGTGGTCACTCTAATTCAAAGTTCTTTCATGCTCGCTTAAAGGCAAGACAGGCTAGAAACAGAGTTGCTTCTATCTGCAATGAGCAGGGTGACAAGCTTACTGATCCTGCATTGGTTCAACAGGAGTTTATGTCATTTTTTAGGACCTTACTTGGCACTGCAGCTTCAGAACTTCCTTGTCTTGATCCTGCAATAGCTAGAGATGGGGCCTGTGTAACAGCTGAGCAACAAAGACACATGTTAATGCCTGTTACCAAAGAAGAAGTCCAGTACACAATGCATTCCCTTCCTAATGACAAGGCCCCTGGTATAGATGGTTTCCCTACTGAATTTTTCATAGAATATTGGCATGTTATAGGTGAAGAGGTAACAGATGTTGTACTACAATTTTTTGAGAATGGCAAAATGCTTAAGAGTGTGAACTGCACTACTGTCACACTAGTTCCAAAGGTGGCAAATCCTAACTATGTGAAGGAATTCAGGCCTATTGCTTGCTGCACCACCATATACAAACTGATAGTCAGGATCCTCACTGCTAAATTGAAGATTGTATATAGTTGATCACTTGGTAGGACTTTCTCAATCAGCATTCATAGAGGGGAGAAGTATTCTGGACAATGTTATAGTTGCACATGAGCCAGTTAAGGGCTATAGACATAAACATGTATCTACTATATGCTTTATGAAGGTAGACATCAGGAAGGCCTATGATTCTGTGGAGTGGGAATTTTTTAGAATGGTATTAGAAGAGTTTGGGCTGCCTACAAAGATGGTAGGTTGAATCATGACCTGTGTTACTACAGTCAGTTATTCAATTCTCATCAATGGATCACTGACTGAGGGGTTCCCAGCAAAAAAAGGGGATTAGGCAAGGTGATTCTATGTCACCTTACCTATTTGTTCTAGTCATGAAATATCTAAATAGGTCACTGAAACAGTTGAGGCATAATCCAAATTTTATCTATCACCCCAAATGTGAGAGGCTACAATTAGTGCATATATTTTTTGCTGATGGCCTTATCATGTGTTGCAGAGCTGACAGGAGTTCCATTCAACTACTACTTGAGGCATTTAATCATTTTTCCACGGTCTTAGGGTTGCAAGCTAATTCAGATAAAAGCTCCTTCTATGTTGCTGGCGTAACAGATGTTTTTAGGGAGCAAATACTGCAGGAGATGCAATTTACTATGAGAGAAATACCTTGTAAGTACTTGGGGGTACCTTTGTGTTCCAGGAAGCTCAACATACAACAATGCATGCAACTAGTTGAGAAGATTATAGCTAGAATTAGATTTTGGTCCTCAAAGTTACTCTCTTACATTGGCAGGCTACAATTGATCAAAAGTGTACTCTTTGAAATGCAAACATACTGGGCTCAGGTATTTCTCTTGCCTAAGAAGATTATTCAGATGGTGACTACTACTTGTAGAATTTTCTTATAGACTGGTAGTCATGAGAGTTCAAGAAAAGCATTAATTTCTTGGGATAATCTGTGCTTACCAAGGCAGCAGGAGGGCTTAATATTTTTAAGGGCAAAGGTGCAAATATACCCCTCAACTTTACCATTTAGAGCAGATATACCATCTATTATAAAAGTGGTGGATTTATACCAATGCCGTTATAAAATAGTGCAAATATACTCTTTTTGCAGTCGGATTTTTTTAAAAAAAAATCTTTTATCCTATTTTTTAATTAAAAAATATCACGGGGCTTTAAAAAAAATCTACCCATTTTTTTGAGTAGACATATTTCTCTAAAGCTACATGATAATTTTTTTTCCTGGTGGATCGTGTCTGGCTCGTTTAAAAAATGGGTAGACTTATTTTTTTAAAGCCACGGAGATATTTTTTAAAGCAAATCAAACCCGATTCACCAGAAAAAAAATTACCATGTGACTTTAGAAAAATATGTTTACTAAAAAAATGAGTAGACTTTTTTTAAAGTGACGAAACACATTTTTTAATTAAAAAATAAGTTATCGATTTTTTAGAAAATCCCCGTTGACGAAAAGGGTATATTTGCACCGTTTGTGTAACGGTAGGGGTATATCTGCACCATTTTGTAATGACAGGGGTATATATCCACCACTTTTATAACGGGGTATATCTGCTCTAAATCACAAAGTTGAGAGGTATATTTGCACCTTTGCTCTATTATTAATTTTGGTTTATGGAATAGAGTTGCTATATGCAAGGTACCGTGGGCCTTATCTCACAAAAAGGATACACTTTGGGTGCAGTGGATTCATAGTTTCTATATCAAGAGGAATGACCTTCCTAGTTTTGACACACCTAAACAGACTTGTTGGCTTGTTAGGAAGATCCTTGATGCCAGAGCTTGGTTCCCTAATGTTAACCCCATCACTCATCTGGATCAATTCTCAATGGGGGGAAGTATAGTATCAAGAAGACCTACCTATCACTCATTCCTCAACGTACCAAAGTACCATGAAAGAACTTAGTCATGTCCAGAGGCAGTATACCAAGACAACAGTTTATTCTTTGGTTAGCAGCGCAACATAGATTGGCAACAGTGGATACGCTAGGCAAATGGGGGATTCAAGTGTCTCAGGACTGTGCACTATGCAATACCAATGTTGTGGAGTCAATGCAACACATTTTCTTGGACTGTAGGTACTGTAAATTCATATGGCACACACTGTTAAGCTGGCTGGGCATACACAGACAGATAGGAGATTGGAATGCAGAAGTGAATTGACTATCCAAAAATATCCATATTGGAATGCAGAAGTGAATTGACTATCCAAAAATATCCATAGTAGCAGACCAAGAGCAAATGTACTGGAATTTCTAAGTGCAGCAGTGGTCTATCAAATTTGGAATGAAAGAAACATCGGAAGGTTTCAAAACAGAAGCAAGAATGCAGTGCAGATCATCAGAGATATTAGTTTACAATTGCACATCAGAGGACAGAGCATGAGCAGCTGGAGTAGATTTCTAGACAGCTTGCAAAAGTATCATGTATGGGCTTTCAATGTAATTTCTAGTTAGCTTATATAGAAATCTTAGGATCTGACTCTATAGTTCAAAACAGAGTCAGTGGTGTACAAACTGTTTCATTTGGTTGAATAAAAATTGTTCATTTGGCCAAAAAAAAAAAAAACATTGGTCATTAACCAAAACTCCTAGACATTCCAAAAATAAAATTTATACTCAGACCTCATATTTTATGTTATGTTTTTTTTTTGTCATAGAAAATATTAATCTAAAATAAAATAAAATTGCTTGACATCAAGTATATTTGGATTGTGTAAATTGAATACGAAATAGCAGTGTCAAGACTCAAACCGGAGATGTTGCTTTTGGAGGAATCTTTAAAGATGATCAAGGTAAGTGATTATTGGGATGTTAGATCAGATGAAGCCTGCGACAGAGTTATGAAGCATTAAACAAGGGTTGTAATTAGCAAAGAAAATGGGATGTAGAGATATCGAGACGGAGACAGATGGCCTACTTGCTGTCAAGTTTATCAGAGAGGTCGTCATACAGTTTCATCCTCTTGGGTCTATTATTAAAGACTGTAAGTATTTGCTGGAGATCAATAGGGATACTATTACTCATATTTGGAGAGCAGATCTTTTAGCAAATGAAGGACATAAGCAATAGATATGATAACCTGGGAAGCACCTTATTTAATCTTTTCCGGTGTACCAAAAACAATTATCTACACTACATTCACATTTATAACTTATCCTTAATAATTAATGTTTTTTTTTTTTTTGGAAATTAAAGAAACTTCTACTATTTACCAAGTGAACTTTTTACAAAACTAGGGAGACTTAACCAAATTCTATCCCTTCTCAGAAACTCTATAACAAAAGAAACTGCTAATTACAAAAGTTCTAAACTCATAATGAGTTGATATATGTAAACAACTTTTGATTATGTCTAACTCTGATGCAGAGATTAAGCTTCTCTATGCTGGAAGATACAGTACACCACTAGAGCTAAGCTTGATCATGCATCCTTGTGTCCATAAGAAAACACTGCCAGATTTCTCGAGTAACTAAGCATTCAAAGAACAAGTGCTCTTTGATTTCAATTCCATTCCTACAGTATACACATTTATGCCTCATCTTACCAATATTTCTTTAGTTCTAAGCCTCCCATGTAAGCTTAACAGAATGAAATTTTGTGGCAAAAGAGATTGTTCCATGCTACATTCTTTATTTCACCCAAGTCTCTTAAATGCAGTAGCCAAATGAAACTTGCCCCCAACGACTCTTTTGTATCCCTAAAACAACTACCATATCATTTTCCCAAAATTCCCCAAAGCCCTTATACATTACTTTTACAAAGGTAAAGCAAATATAAAAATCTTTCCATATTAATCATATATATTTTAGGTAGTTCCTTCTCATTGTCTCCCTAATTCTCACCTTAGCTATATTTTGTAAAAGAATGTGCAGGAAGCGTATTGCTCGTCTTTTGAAGGTTTTCTTCGGCCTTATTTATTTTGAAGATTCTCCACATCATCCTCGTATTTATCTTTCTACGACATTCTCTCTGGACTTAACCTTTACACACAGAGTTAATATAATATATACTGAAAACGATATACTATATATTAGATTTGTACATTTAACCTACCCATTATTGAACATGATATAAACTATTAATGTAGTATATATTGAGCATACTATACTATATATTAGATTTTTATATTTAACACTACCCAATAATAAACATGATATAAACTGTTAATATAATATACAATGAACATGATATATTATATATTAAATATGTACGTTTAAAAGGGTCCTAATAGCTAACACATATTTAAATTTTAGCATATATGTGCATCGATACGCTATAAATTTTATGTAATTTAATACAAAATATCCTTAAATGTAAGACACACCGGACATGATATATAATATAATATACCGAACTTGATATACTATATAGTAGATATACCTAATAGTGTTTTCGTGTTAATAGATAGTATTTTTACTAAAATGGAGAATTTGTAGGGACCATTTGATTTTACTAAATATTTCTGATATTTAGTCGTACTTTATTGAAGGCAGAAAATGACCGGTCAGATTTAGTTTCCTCATTTATAGAAAAATTATCAGATCAAAATGGTTTTTCGTTTACTCATTTACGTTGTATTTATTGTAGATTATGTAATTTAGTAAATAATTTTTTTTTGAATTTCCTCATTAATGCATCTTTATTACAAAAAGAAAATGATTTTTTTTCAATAAAAACAAGTCTATTAAATTTGAGAGGCGACGAAAATTTAGAGAGAAGAAAAATATTGGAAGAATTCTTGTTGGTTTCATTCACCATAATGGTCTCTTTATATAGAGACAAAAGTTCTCATTTCCCTAGTCTAACAAAGAAACCCTATTCTAATAAACTACTATAATTACAATTTATCAAATATACTTAGACTATGATTTTATCATAAAACTAATAGAGTTAAACTAGGAAACATCTCAATACCCCCCTCAAGTTGGAGCATGGAGGTCTCGAATGCCCAACTTACCAAGCAGATATTCATGTTGTGATTTGCCCAAAGCCTTTGTAAATACGTCAGCCAATTGTTCGTTGGTTGACACATAACTCATAAGAATTATACCCGATTGGAGTGAATCCGGGACATAATGACAGTCAACTTCAATATGTTTAGTCTGTTTGTGAAATACCGTATTTCGTGCAATATACAATGCTGCTTGACTATCACAATACATTTGAACCGGAGATTTATGTTCGATGCTCATGCTATGTAGGATTCCCTTCAACCATTTCAATTCACAAACTGTCATTACCATTGAACGGTATTCCGCCTCTACTGACGAGCGAGAGACAATGTGCTGCTTCTTAGTTTTCCATGAAACCGGCGAGTTTTCAAGGGAGATAAACCATCCGGTGTGCGATCTTCAGGTCAACGGACATCCAACCCAATCTGCATCACACCACCCATACAACTAGAGATCACAACCCTTACTTAACACAATTCCTTACCTAGAGTTCCTTTTCATGTATCTTACCACCCAGAGGGCGGCTCTCCAGTGTGATTCTTTCTGTTGGTGCATGAATTGGGACAGAACATGTACACAATAGGACAACTCCGATCGCGTAAAACTGAGGTATATCAATCTGCCGACCAAACGTCAGTATGGTTTTGTATCTTCCAAATTAGCCCCTTTCGCCAACGCCAGATTGTGATTCTATTCTATAGGAGTTTTAATCGGTTTTGCTCCCAGTAGCCCAGACTCAGAGATTATATCCAAGACATACTTCCGTTGACAAAGGAATAATCTGGTTGGTCTACGCGCAACTTCAACCTCCAGAAAATACTTTAGGGGACCCGAATCCTTTATGTGAAAACAGGCTCGGAGATAGTCTTTGAACCGTGCAACGACACCATGGTAATTTTTGGAGATAATCAAGTCATCCACATAAACTAAGACGTTAAGTTCTTCCCTGGTGCATCGTGAAGACATAATAATGGGAGTATGACAATTTGAACCCATATTTCATCAAGGCACTTGATAATTTTGTAAACCAACATCATGGATCTTGTTTCAACCTATACAAAGATTTTCAGAGTCAACATACTTGCCCAGGATCAGACATACGGAATCCCGATAGTAATTTCATATAAACTTCTTTCGCTAGTTCGTCGTACAAGAAGGCGTTATGAATATCCATCTAATGCAATTCCCAATTTCAAGCGGCCGTTACCGCTAAGGTCTGAATGGTCACTACCTTCGCAACCGCAGCAAATGTTTCATTGTAGTCAATACCTTCCTCATGCTTATTACCGAAGATGACCAAACGAGATTTATATCATTCAGTTGTTCCGTCCGAGTTGTATTTGATGTTGTACACTCATCTACATCCGAGTGCTTTCTTATCAGGCGATAATTTTCCAATATTTATGTATCGTTATCCTCTAATGCTTAAATTTCTTGTTGCATGGCTTTTCTCCAACATTTCTTTTTTATAGCCTCAGAGAAGAATTTTGGTTCAATTCTTGTGGTCATTTCTACAAGGAAGCTTTGGTGTTGCGAGAAAAAATTATCATAGGATATATAGTACCTAAAGGATAAGGTACACCTGAGGGTTGCTGAGGATCAGGCGAACTCGTTGATGGACTTTTGTTCCGGAATGTTTTAGTAACGTAGTCACGTAATCGAACCGAGCCATGCTTCTGACGTTTACCTCGATCCAATTGTTTCTTCGGTGGCTTTTCATTGACTCGGGTATCTTTCATCTGTACTTCTTTCATGTTTTCATTATTCAGACTAGCATATGTCCGGTCTAATTCTGACTGGTCTGTAGGTTTGGTATCTGGTGTCCCAATTTCTTCTATTCGAGATTTGTTCGCACCTACATTATCTATATGTTCTTCTTCGAAAATGTGTTAATTCCTTTCATCCTTTGTTTCGTTCGGGATCTCTTCTATGTTGTCGACCAAGTTACCTGTTCCTATTTCAAAAGAGAACTTAGTCTCGTAGAAGTCCACATCTCTTGAGACTAAATATTTATCATTTTCTAAGTTATACAGTCTCCAACCTTTCTGTCCATATGGGTATCCTAAGAAGATACATTTACAACTCTGACTCTCAAACTTGTCTCTTGTCCTTCCCTTTGTGTGTGCATAGTATAGTGACCCTAGCATCCTTAAGTTATCATAATGAGGTGTTATGGGGTTTTCCCATTCAAAATCGAAGATGGTGTTCTATTGATCAAGTATCCCGCAGTCAAAATGCATTCTCCCTAGAATTTAATCGGAAGATGGCCTTGAAATCTCAATGCTCGCGCCACATTAAGAATGTGATGGTTTTTTCTTTCGACTCTTCCATTCTATTGAGGTGTCCCTGTGCAAGGTGTTTGAAACATAATTTCATGTTCGAAGAAGTAAGTCTTCATATAGGTGAACTCAGTTCCGTTATCACTTCTAACTATCTTCACCCTTTTTCCGAACTGCCTTTCCACAAGTGCGAAGACATTTTTCAAGGTTTGGGACACTCACGGCCTGTTAACGACCATCCACAATAGCAAAAAAAAAATATGAAGCACCATAAAAGGAAGGGGTCCTATATTATCCCCATAAATCGCAGTGAATTATCTCAAAAGTATCCGAAGCAATATTCTCACTTAAAGGAAAAACACTTCTCGTTTGCTTTGCTCGTTGACATACATCACATTCTCTATCCAATCTATCACCATTCTCCTTTAAGCCTAATGTCGTAATTGACTTTGTTACTTGTGTTGAAGGATGACCCAACCGTTTGTACCAAAGATTGAACCAATCAACTGCCTCTGCCTTCATACCCCATATCCGCGGTACATTTCAAAAATAGTAAAGTCCACCTCGACTATTACCCTTTTCAATCAACTTTCTTGTGGTGGAGTCCAGTATAGCACACATAATTCTATTAAATGTCACAATCTAAGTAATCAACTAGTTGTGACACAAAAATTAAATTGTATGTCAAATTCGGAACATAAAGAACATTCTTCAACCATATCTTGTCATTCAACCTAGTTGTTCTTTCTTTTGTAGCCACCGAGATACTTCCATTCGGAAGCCTAACAAGACACTTAGGAATGTCCCGCTAATCGCTCAGTTTCTCCAGATTACCTATCACGTGATTGGTAGCTTCATAGTCAATAATTCAGGATGGGTTTTTAGTCTTACCATCCATATTGTCATTCAAAATTTTTTCTTGTGAATTCAACACGTGAACTACCATTTTCTGGATCTCCTTACTCAGATTGTGAGGTCATATCCTGCATGTATTCATCTTTTCTATCTCCGCATGTGTATTCTTGACAACAACGACATTAGCCTGGTAGTTACCTCTTACGCGATTATATCCCGAGCTTCTCCTCTGCTGTTGTTGTTTTCTTCGTCTTCTTCCTCCGGATTTTCTGTCTCCTTTTTTATATCCTAACCACCATTTCAGATACCCAATGAGTTGAAAACATCCTTCCACAATGTGTCTGGATCTCTTGCAATGTGTGTAGAATACACCATCGTTCTTCACTTCACCTTGGTCACGGTAAGGATTTCTCCCTTGTACGGAAAAAGGCCACGGTTTCACTCCGTTATTCCATTTTCCGTGTGAGTCCTCTCATATGCTCTTCTTGCACTAGCTTCAAGTAGACTTTGTTTGATGATCACAACGATTTCTGGGCCAGTATGTTCAATCTCACCGTTCCATACATTGCCTCATCCAATCCCATTTGGAAAAGATGCACGTTTTCTTCTTCTATTTTGGTTTTCAAGATCATCCCCAGATTGCACGTGCACTTTTCGCACTTGCAAGTCTTAATTTGTCTATAGTTTGTCAATTCTTCCCACAACTTAGTTTTCCATAGTAATCCACTATGGTCATTCCCTTCTGCTTGCACCCCGCAAGTTCTGCCTTCAGTTGTTGCATCTGAGGCAGTTGATAACAGTGAACCGCTCCCGGATGCGCGTCCATTATTCTTCCGCTTCCTCTTTATACGAAATTGTTGAGTGAAGCGTTGGTTCGATGGTGTTGCGAATCCATGACACAAAAAAGATTTTATAGTCCACCAATCTTCTAAGTCTGACGACTCTTCATCCGACTTCTTGATTGTACCATCAACGAAGTCGGATTTCTTTCTTGCTCTTAGGGTCGTCCTCATGGATCTAGCCCATTCTTCGTAGTTCTCTCCCTTCAATTGGACTTGTGTCACCACAATTTCGGGATTATCTTTTGACATAATGTCATAAGGGAGATTGCCTTTCTTTAAATTTTATTTTCTTCACCGGCGATTCTTTTATTTTTATCATCGGTTTATCCATCACCCGTCATTATTTTGGTTTTCATATTCTTTTATCGAGGCTCTGATACCATGGTAAATTTGAGAGACGATGAAAATTTAGAGAGAATAAAAATATTTGGACAATTCTTTCTTGGTTTCATTCATCATAATGACCTCTTTATATAGAGACAAAAATTCTCATTTTCGTAGTCTAACAAGGAAACCCTATTCTAATAAACTACTATAATTACAATTTACCAAATATACTTAAACTAAAATATTACCATAAAACTAATAGAGTTAAACTAGAAAACATCTCAAGAAAAGATGATAGATATTAGGGGTCGGCAAAAAATCCGGAGAACCGAAAAAACCGAACCGAATCAGGATTTAGTATTCGGTTCGGTTTTTTAATTTTGGATACGAATCGAACCGAAAAAACCGAATTAAATATATAATTATTCTTATTTTTTATTTTAGGCTACTACTATCTCTTGAATCATAGCCATTGAAGTCAATCTATGAAACTTTTATGGAAGTCGAATGCGGCATGAACTTGATTAACATATCACAGAAGCATTGACATAAAATGTAGGGAGAGAAAGTAGTCGTAAATTGGTGAAACTTTAAATGGTCATAACTATGCGCTCGGATGTCCGTTTTACCCGATTTTACTCGTTCGCTTGTATTTATGAAAGTTTCCCTTAAAATTTTGATGCTATTAGTTCAATGGATAAATTTCTTTCTCAAAAGTTATATGGATTAATTTATTTTGGGACATTGACACAATATATACGAGTCATACAATCTTTGTCACCAAATTAACCAAGGATTAGGTGTGGTATAATAACCCAAAAAAATTGGCATTTATTAGCCAGCTCTTCCAAAAGAGACAGGAAAAAAATTAAGAAAGTAAATATTTTTAGCTAGATTTCACACAATAACCCATAATATTCTCAAGGTAATCCTTTAAAGCTGAAATGACAAGCGGCCGAAGAGCCCCATTTACAACTCAACTAAATGCCAAGATTGATTTTATATATTTTTTCATCTAAAAAACATCAAAAAATAAGTTTTGAATAGGTGTGGTTGAAATTATTGAAAACACCTGGGCGAGGCTACGTACAAACTTTGGAGAAGATTGGAAGTGATTTATACTGTTTGGAGTTAAAATTCAGATTTAAAAATGTTACTGCTACATGTGTATATCGCGTTGTAGATCATGTATATGATATACAAAAGATATAAAAATATACAATGGAATATACACTGAATACAGTGAGATATAAACTTATATACAGGGTTACATGAATGGAGTGACCTTTAACCTCAAGTTATAAATACTAAAATTAGTTCAAATCTGTCTCAAATCATCTTCAAATACTTCAAAAAATGATATTCAAATTTCTTAAGTGTTTCCACAAAACTCGATATTACCCAATCAAAATGAATTACAATTATACAGATCAAAAAAATTTAAACCAAACTTCAATAGTCTTTAATGGTGTAAAGACGACGACAATGATGAGCCTTTTCCACCCACTATTATCATGCGTCTCCCCATGCCATGGATTACTAAAAATGGGTTAGATTTTTCAGAGAACTCAACCCTGGGTGTGTTGCCGACTCCAACTACCGTCTATGTACGATCCATTTAGATTGGGCCAACTGTCCATTCTATCTCCTCTACATTCTTAACAATTCATCTTTGTCTTAATAGAGTCTTTCAGTAGCACGCTTTCGATTTTTTTTAATTGAATCATCAATAATTTTCAAAGATTTAAAATAGATAAATACACCAAACAACAAATCCAATATTTTTATGAGATGGATAAAAAAAATTAATATACAATAAGATAATATCTCCCCTCAGTATATTTATGCCATTTTCTCAAATTTTGGGGGGAAAACAGGTAGATGCCCCTGAAAACAAAATATTTGCTCATATCCTTTTACTTTGATACCTCCAAAATTATTTATCTGAAATGTCCCAACATTATGATAACAACATGATATATTAATACACTCACAGATGATCATGTTCATTTATTCAAAAGACACATGTTTCTAAAAAAAAGACCGCTATGATACCATCATCTTATTTACATAAACTGTGATACTATTATGAAATACTGCTTCAGTCCTTCAATAAGACACTCATTAGCCCTCCGTCATAGCATCGTGGTATATAAATATATTGAGATGATGTCATAAAGGATTGCTTAAGTCCTTCATGATACCATCATGATACACTATAAGAAAGTATAGAATTGACAACAAAGCTTTAGCAATAATAAATATATTGCTGCTAAAAAATGTAAATGGCAACAAAAATTTAATATTTTATTGCTAAAAATCGTAAATGGCAACAAAAAACAACTACTTGTTGCGAAACTTTTTCGCATCGGAGGTTATTGCAACGGCATGCAACAACTTTTGTTGCGAAAAATACTTTTGGCAACAACATCGAACATATGGCAACAAAAGTATTGTTGGCAAATGCCTTTCTTCTTGTAGTGATACATAAATATAATGCGATGAAATCATGGAGAAAAGGTTTTGGGCGAGGGGTATTCAGATAAATATTTTCAGCCGATTGGATAAGAAGCGAAATTAGTTTAGATGGAGTATTGGGCGGGTAAATATTTTATATTTTAGGGGTTAATTGTGTTATTTCCCCTTTTCTTTTGCAAATAAACTCAGCTTATTAATCTAGAGCCTATTTGGATTGACTTATTTTAAGTGTTTTTAAATCAAAATAGTTTATAATCACTTTTATGGTGTTTGGGTAAAATGAAAAAGTGCTTATAAACATTTATTTTTAAATCAAAATGATAAAAATAAGTAAAAAATAATAGACTAAAATTCTTAACTTATGACTTTGACTTATAAGTTAAAAGTTATAAACTCATCCAAACGATCTCCGCACTAGGGGTGGGAGGAGAGGATGCAGAGGGGGTTAGATGGTAGGATATTATTCCTGCATGAAAGCGCAGCAAATTGTCGTAGCTTAAAAATAGACATGTATATTGAAAATAAATTCTTATTTATAATAACGTAACTCATAATACTATTCCACTTTCAAACATATATAGTAATAATTTTTTAAAAAAATATATACAATTTCTTACAAATCCTACAAAATTATTTCGAAATATAGGATTGGATGTTACACTAAATTTGTCTCGAAAAGCAAGGATAAGTTATTCATCGTCCATGGATGGTAGAAAGATTCCTCTTTCCCATTGGCTCTTTTGAACAAGACGATTAATAAAAAAAAATTAATGGACATGAAAGGTTTAACTCTGCATGAAAGTACACATGAATACAGAAAAAAGATTTTAGCGTGAGAATGGAAATTACTTAATTTGCGGTCACTTGGATACCTTAGAGCTGGCCTAGAACTAAATAAATTCTAGGAAAGAGATGGTCTACCTAAAAAATTATGAATGTGGTCTGATAGATTAATAAATGGTTAGCCACTCTGTTTAGAAAATTTTCCATACTAGGGGAATGAAAAAGATGTTAACCCTTTTCTTTTGTCGTTCTCTCTTTATCTTTTTTTTTTCTCTCTAAATAATTTACTATCCAGAAAATGTTGAAATGTCCGAATTAACTTGAATAATTTAGACACTTGCATCCTCCCACTAATATTAGTCAATAATAGTAGTTTTTATTCAACCTTTCTTTTCCAATTAAATATTTTATTATTGTATTATATCTTTCTTTCTAAAGGGCGTGAAGTTTGAAATACATTATTTCTTTCGTCAATCATCTGGATCTATACCGATCCTCAATTTTATTGTTTTCATCAACGTGTTACGAAGCTCCGATCTCTGGTGGGTTACTATTTGATTTTGCAAATTAATGTTTTTTACATGTGTTTTGGATTTTAACGCCGACTGTGCATTTGAAAATAATCCTACGACTAAAATCAACAATATCCCGTTGTTGAGCACCATATTTCATCTAAACGTTATTTGTAGGAATTTTTCAATAATTTTAAACACTAAACATAAAATAAGTCTCTTAAGAAAATTGTCTTTCTTCATATAGGTTGTTTCTTCAGTAGTTTGGTATCTTTGTTCATACAATAGATTATAGTTTGTCAGTTGAAATGTTGAATTACAACTTTATTCCTTTAATTTTGAAACTATACGTGATTGTCAATCTTATATAATACCATTGGAAGTGAAACTTTGAGCTTAGAGAATTTTTAACTTATATAAATCAAGAATATAACCCGAATAATCAATTATTCAATTATTTCTGGAACAAAATGTTTGAGTAATTTAGTTGTTGCCGGTGTTTTTGCTAGAATGCCACTTAAGAAACTTATTTAGGAGAAAGGCCACACGTTTATGAAAATTAGGGGGATGACCAGCATTTATGAGGTCAGCAATGTCAGATTTTACTGCCTCCAACCTTATCCCTAAAATTTAGAAAAATACACTTTGGTCCCCAACCCCAACATTTTAATTATCCAAAATAATAAATAAAAAACATAATATTTCCCTTCATTTTAATTACCCTAAAAAGAAATAAATAATTAAATATTTCCCTCCAAAAAGCTTTTGATAATTTCCCACTTTTCAGATTCCGTTTCCAGTGAAAAATCCGTCTTTTCATCAAAAAATCAGTCCTGAACGACTTATTATGGCATCGATTACAGTCATAGACCATAGCTATAGTCTATTATAGATTTATTATGACGCCGATTGTAACATATATTATAGTAGATGATGATTACATGGGTGAATGAGATGAGACCTCAAAATATTGGAATTGGATTTCTATGAGCAGGATGGCAGGATGATTCTGATAGTAATGACGAAGAATGTAATGAACAAAACAAATTTTAAAAAAAGAAATCATTAACCCCAAACCTAAACCACAACCCCAAAACCCAAATTGCACAAATCAATAATTTTTCACATGTTATATATAGATCAAGGACAATAATAGTCTAAAACGTCATAAATAAATAAAATAAAATAAATAATATGATATTTTACTATTTACGTAGTATAATAACACTTTAATACATCATATGAGAGTCATCATCCATTGAACACATGATCAAAGGAGTTTTATGACAACTAATGGTACTTAAAAGATCAATATTTGTCTAAAAAGTCCTAAATAAAATAAAATAAATAAAAATACTTAATACTATTTAAAAATTATAATAATACTTTAATACATCGTATGAGAATTCCCGTCAATCGAAAACATGATCAAAAGAATTTAGAACAAGTAATGATACTTAAAGGCCAATATTTGTCCAAAACATCTATAAATAAATAAAATAAAATAAATAAAAAGACTTGATACTATTTAAACATTATAATAACACTTAATACATCATGAGATTCGTCATCCATTGAATACATGATGAAGAGTTTGAGGACAAGTAATGGTACTTAAAAGGCCAATATTTGTCTAAAAATATCATAAATAAATAAAAATATTTAATACTATTTAAACATTATAATCACACTTGAATACATCATATGAGAGTCCTCATCCATTTAACATATTATCAAAAGAGTTTTAGAACAAGTAATAGTAATCATAACACTAATATCCAATTAGTCTGACAACAAGTTATTGTTCTCAAAGCACAATCTTGTTCTAAGGACAACCATCACTTGTGTTTAAACTCTTTGGATCATGTGTCTAATGGATGCAGACTCGCACATGATGCATTAAAGTGTTATTATAATGTTTAAATAGTAGCAAGTCCTTTTATTTATTTATAGCTTTTTAGACAAATGTTGGCCTTTTAAGTATCATTACTTGTCCTAAAAAAATTGATCATGTGTGCAATGGATGATGACTCTCATATGATGTATTAAAGTGTTATTAATAGTGGCATATCCTTTTATTTATTTTATTTTATTTTATTTATTTAGAGCTTTTTAGATAAATATTGTCCTTGATCTATATATAACATATGGATAATTATTGACCATGCGTGAAGTCGAGCTTAAATGATAACTGTTAGCTTTTGACGACGGTCAGTTTATGGTATACATATACACAATCCCTTAGATTTCTGTAATTTGGGGTTTGGGGTTTGGGGTTAGAGTTTGTGGTTTGGCGTTTGAGGTTTGGATTTTATTTTTTTCCTGTTGGACTAGTGCAAATTCAGCATTTTCACATTTCAACAGTCATCTTTATTTCTCAAGTTTACCATCGATCAAAATAATTTAAAATTGTCCTAAGTAGTGAGTGATTATACATTAAGGTGGTTTATTTTCAGTTTGACTTATTTTCAATTTATTTCCTCCATTGTCTCTTTTCTTGATTAAACTCCTCCATTGTCTCTTTTCTTGATTAAACTCCTCCATTATCTTTCTTGATCAAACTTTTTCATTCTTTTTTCATAAATAAAAGTTTTACAAAAAATTACATAAATATAATAGTCTATTAGGGGTTAGGTAGATGATGGTCAGATCATCAAACTCTTTTCCGAGCCTTTCAAAGATTACACACAAAGAATGTGCATTTTCAACTACTATATGTCATCTCTAAGACCCATGAAGAGACGCTCCATATCATTTCTCAAGAGGAGTACGTCGGGTGAAAGACGTTGACGGTGGTGGTAGTGATTGCATCGTGGTCGAACTTGAATCCTTCTCGTCAGAATAGAGGATCAATATCTTCATCAGAACCAGACTGCTTTGAACCATCCTCAGAAACATAACTATCATCTTGATCTTCATCCACACTATGCTCATCCATAGGAGCTGAGTAAGTCTCGCTATCAGCTTCTACAGTCTTTTTTTCCCTTGTCGTCTAATAACTTCTTCACCGTTTATTTTTTTTTATCTTTAACAGTTCCATTAGAACGGGTTTGAATCATATTAACATAACGGGGGACTATTTTTCCTCATCTTCCTTTACATCTAGGCATTTTTTATGATCTATATACAAATAATAGAGTGACGTTGAGAATAATCGATCAAAATCTAGTATAGACCATAATCCATTTGCAAAAAATAAAAAGCAGAAAAAGAAAGATCGAAACAAACAAAAATACAGGATAAACTTTCAAATTTTAGAATAAAAATCGAAACTTTATGAACACCATGAATCGGAAAAAAATAAAAACTTTTAGGGCAATATGAAGCTCAAAATGCTCCGAATGAGTTGTCAAATTAGAGATAATACCTAAAGACGGCGACTGAACAATATCGAAGCTTGGTGAGAGGAAGAGTAGGTTGGAAGCTTGAGAGAATTCTAATTTCATAAAGTGATAGAGAGTGAAGAGAGAGAAAGGGGCTTTGTATATTTTAATATAAGTTAAAAGAACTTAAGTGTATAAGTTAAAACCTTCAAACTTTCAAAAATTATGAATGGTATCCCAGACCCACTTTTCTAAGCCCTAATCCGAATAAATAAAAAAAAATTAGTAGTGTTTCTCTAAATTAAAAATTTAGGAGTGGCCTCTTTGCCAAATGTTCTTCTATAAAGTACAATAATTTAATTTCTATACCAAGCAAAAATGCTCAAGTAGTTTATTGTGTTTTGGCTCTTTTGGAAATAGCTTCATTTAATTCACCCCCATGTTTTGCCTTATTTAGCTTCAGCAACCATTAAAAATGAAAATTAGCATTTCAGGTGGTGGAGGCAATTTCCATTAACTTCTTGCCAAAACATTTCGTCCCTAGCTTGAAGGCCATTCTTCTTTTCTTAAAATCTTTATTCTTTACACTTTAACATTTTTCGCTAATTACGCAAAACTTTATAAGTGGTAATTTTTCCAATGTAAAAGAACACTTGGAAATTATAAGTTAAAAATTTTACTTTGTTTGAATTTCTAGAAAGGATTTATTTTCAAATATTTTTTATTTCGATAATCAAAATGCATCATTAATTATTCCTTCATTCTTATTTTTTGAGTTGAACTCGTCATCTCATGTTTGACAGAAAAATGTCGTCATCTCATGGGTATCATGAAGAAAGGTAAAGTCTATTTGCAAATTAAATGACAAAAGAGTTGGGATGAAGGAAGTAAGGAATTTGTTTTAACTAATTGGGCATACAAAATAACTTAGGACCATCTACAACACAATGGGGTCTTCAATTGCAGAAGCGGATCCCAAATATTAATACTATCCCCAATAAATGGCCAAAGGGCAATACATTTAACTTTGACAAAATGCATCTTTTCACTCTAAAACTTGGACCGAAAACTTACTTTAGTAATTAAAATTTACTTGTAATTATTTACCCCCTTATTCTTGTCGATAGGCCCTTTCTGCAGAGGAAAAAACTGCTTTATTCAATCTAGCCTCCCGCCATTTGGAGAAAAAGAAAGAGATTATCGGTCTTATTTCTTCAATGTATCCAGAGAATTAATGGGAAGATTCACAACTAATTCGTGAAAAGTTCTTTCTAACCACCGGTACAGTGAACTCAATTCCCTCTCTTGAGGGATACCTAGAAGCTCATCCGTAAATACGACAGGAAATTCATTGACTACTGGAACATACTAAAAGGTTGAGGATTATGTATCTGCGTCCCTAACCCGAACCAAATGATATATATAGACTTTGGAAATCATCTTTCTTGCCTTCAGGTAGGAAATAAACCCGCCCTTAGGCATAGCAGCATTGCCTTTCCATTCAAAGGTCGGTTCGCCTGGAAAATTGAACTTGACAATCTTTGTCTGACAATCGGCATTTGCATAGCAAGAAGCCAACCAATCCATGCCCATTATAACGTCAAATGCTACCATATGTAACTTTGCTAAATCAGCCAAAGTAGGGTGATTGCAGACCGTTACAGTACAATTACTGTAAATTTGTCTTGCTACAATTGTTTCACCAACCAGTGTAGCCACTTCGTATGGCTTAAACACAGTTCTGGTTCAAACTCCAAATTTGCTCGCAACAAATGGTGTAACATAGACAAATTAGAGTCCAGATCTAACAATGCATAAACATCATAGGTAAAGACGGATAGTATATCTATAACTGTTGGAAATTAGCCTTTGGCGGGGAGATGCGTCCACCCATCTTTGATGAATTAAACACTAGTGTTCCGCATGTTGGAGACCTTGTCTCTTCTCACATGCATGATCTACGAAGTGAGTAGATGACCGTAGGGCCAAGAATCGTCTAATTTCGTTGAGAAATGAAAGAGATATTGGTCTACGAAGTAAGGTGTTTGAGACATGGAAATGTGGTGTGGGACAAATCTACCACATCGGTGGAAATAGGAAGAATTGCTCTCTATATAAGTCTCTAATGTGGTAAAGGGTTTGGATCCCCAAGGGGTATCCCATGTGTTTAAAGGAGGGAAGACCTAGATGTGAATGGGTTCAAGGCTAAGCCCACACGCGCGCCGCCGCAGCCCGCCCGTCCCGTCCGGTCCAGTTCCGATTCCGGGTTCTCGGGTTCACGGGTTCACGGGTTCACGGGTCGTGGGCTGTGGGCTGTGGGTCTTTCTGATATTATCTTTTTGGACCAGAGAACTCGCGGATGTACGATTTGATCCCCGAAGCTTCGGATGTACGGTTTGGACCAAAATTCTTTCATATGTACAGTTTGGTCCCTGAAGTTTTAATATTTACAGTTTGGTCCCCAGAGTTTCTGGAGACTTTTTTTGCCTACCGTTGGACTGCGTTTTGGAGTATTAACAAGCCATTACTTGGTTGATTAACTCTCCATTAACAACCCATTACTTGGGCATTTGGGCAGCCTCTTTCAATGGCCTTAATAGCCATTACTTGGCTGTTTTAATGGCCTCCCTTAATGGCCATTACAGCCTTGTTTTGGCAGTTGGACAGCCCCTCTTGCATGCTATATATTGAGTAGTTGTTGGCTCAATTTTGGATGGCACAAAAGGCTGAAAACAGACAGAAAAATGACACAGCAAACAGACCAGAAAAACAGCATTTTCAGCACAAAACAGTGGCTGAAAATTCAGCAAAACAGTGGCTGAAAAACAGTGACCAAACCCTCACGTATACACAAGATATACACTACAGAGACAAAAGAGAAGAGTAGACATAAACTCTTCCTTCCTATTCCATATCTTCAGCAAGTCAAGTCATATTTGTTTTCTTCGCTAGGCTCAACCTATTGGCTTTGTAGTGTTGAGATTAAAGTGTTGTTTTATCTTGGGAGACTATTGCCCGCTAACGTAAAAGCATATATACGGGGCAATCTTGTCTTAAGGATAGAGGGCTATCCTCGACTCAACACACAACGTTGTAACCATCCAGATTTAGTTGTTTCTTGATTTCAGGATATCAACATTCAAGACACAACAAACTTGCGGCAGCTCTCAACATTGGCTTTGCAAGGTGATCAAGATTCAAGACACAACACACATGCGGCAGTTTGAAGATTGACCACTTATTTATTCTTTCGAACATTTGTAATAGTTATTACTTCCCGTACTGCTCTATAAAGTACCATAGAATACCATCAATTTAAGACAAGATTGTATTGTAATACTATTAGTGTTCGAAATATGTCGGTCAAAAGTTGTGTGACCAAATCTGGATATGGCAATGTTTTTCTGGTAGAAGAGAGTGATGATGATGAACGTGTTCATGGTGTCACCGCTACCAAGACTGGTTGGAACAAGCGCTCACGAGAGCCTGAGGATGTCAACTGGGACAAGAGGAGAAGACTGAAGATGTACTTCTATCTTGCAGCAGAAGGCCTGTATCTATCCCAGACAAAAGATCTGAATAATGGTAAGAAGGAACTAGACACTCAGTTTGATGAAGTGACTGGAGTGAGCCAGAATCCGAAATTGGGATAAGTAGTTTTTCTTACTTGTCAAGAATAAAGATTAAATGATGTCTGATTAAAAATGGATTAAAGTAAGGAGGAATATGAAAATAATTTATATTCCTTACGCTTTAAAATCAGAAGTTTAATCTCTTCTTCTTTTCCGTTTAAAGATTGGATTTTGTAAACGACTTAAAAAGATCTGTTCTTTTAAGTGTAATTGTTAAAGTGTGTAAAGTATGTTCGCACATACGATGGAGAAAGATCCACTAACTGTGCGAAAACTGTTACCACTTTTAAGTAAGCGCCAAGAATTATCTGGGCACCAATCATAACGGAAGAAGTCTAAAAGTTAAAGACGTTGAGCCTGTCACACTATTTGGCAGAAGATCCTTCATAGGATGATATTGGACACTCAGTCATACAAAGCATCTGGGCGACTGGAGTGGGCCAAAATTCCTTTGATATGATGATATTGGACACTCAGTCATATAACACCTCCGGCGACTGGAGTGGGGCCAGAATTTATTTCATAGGAAAAGTAATGGACACCCAGTAAGGTGGGCCAGGGTTTCCAGGTCTTAATGATCTGAAGGCCTAAAGAAAGGCAGTAAAGAAATTGAACACTCAGTCTGCTAAAGCAACTAGAGTGGGCCAGAGTATCGAGATCACATATGATCCGGTTGCGCCCTAACCACGGGCAAGAGGTTGTTCATGTGAAGCAACGCTACCTCTAAAATCAAAGGGGCTGGAGAGGTTGTCCTCAATAGGACTTCAAGGAATGGGATCACTCTAAAAAGAGGTGATACATGTTCCAAACTTGGTTTAAGGGACGCTGTTGGTCAAGCTGGTTTGAGACTACTCCAACAGGTCCGTAATAACTAAGAATGGTACAGGATGTCTGTAGCCAATTGAATGATATATTTGTAATCCGTGCATCTATTCCATCATAGATTAAGACACGTTAAATAACAAGTCATTCAAAAGCTAACGATGTTGAGATTGTTGCCTTCTGTCGACATAAACCCTCAAAATAAATGTGAGGTAGATGAAGAGGCAAAGTCACCTTTCCAAATTCCGTCAAGGGAATAGCGAAAGAAGCACCGCTCCTCTAGAACTTAGTCACACCTACTTGGGTGATTTAAAGTTCATACAAAATAGAGGGGGGAGACAAGTACTTTGTGACCTTCATTGATGATGGTACAACGTATGTAATCCTTTGTTTGTTGAAAAGCAAAGATGAAGTTGTTGAAGCGGATAAGCGCTACAAAACAGAAGTTGAAAATCAACTAAGCCTACGGATTGAGAAATTCGTAGTGATAGAGGGGGAGAATGTGAAGCATCGTTCATTAAACGACTGTTCATTTCTCACCTCAGTCCTACGGTGTTAGCGAAGCGCAAAGTCATACGCCCAAATTATGTGGGGTGGCTTGATAAAAGTTGGAATACCGAAACAGGTCAAGTTGTACCTAAGATTGTAGAGTGCATATCCACTGGATCTGCAAATAACAGTAGTACTGATCGCCTCTTGGCGTAAAAGAATGCTGAATTCTTTGAAGATAACTTTCCTTGAAATAGGAAAAAGGAGTAATTGCTCAAGGTTAACAAGAACCCGCGAGGGCCTGACTGTCCGGAACTAGACGTTCCGTATCTACAGGACTCGAAAGTTGCTGGCCATCCGGAACTTAATATTCCAGATCTGCAGAACTCAAGGATTCTAGATGTTGAACCGAGATGGAGCAAAGAAGGGGATAAAGACTTGTTCCGGTCCTTCTAGCTTGTATGGTTAAAGAATGAACCATGGACAATTAACAAATAATTGTCATCTCCAAAACGCTGCTTTGGAAAGAAGCTACAAAGAGAGAAATAGACTCTATCATATAGAACCATACTTGCGTAATGGTTGATCTTCCTCCGGAAAAAGAACCTTTGGGTTGTAAGATGTGCTCCCCTGTGAGTAGCTTCACATCCAGGGCCATTGCAGTCTTGCGTGGCATGGATGTTGAAACAGCTTTCCCAACTGGAGAGTTGGAATAAGAGAATCAGACTTGGTTTGCCGGACTGTTGGGCTTCTTCCTGAACTTTCATTTTGGTCCCTGAAATGTTTACATTTTTGGTCCTGAAAGTTTCAGATAAAACGAAACAATGAATCGACCACGAAACATTGGCTCGAAATTAGAAAGCCAACAGTTGGAGAATCAACAGTCTGAAAGTAAAAGTCATATTGAAACAAAGCCTCGATATGAAAGATATGGGTATCACAGATGACATCTTAGGAATTGGATTTCTAAGACATCTAACGGACTAGTCGATAGTTGACAGTCTCGTTGAAGCCACCAATGGATATGAATCATAGAACTGATTGGAATCATGATACACCCATAAACAAGGAGCGATATTCTCAGGTCACGTGTAGTTCAATGTATTGTACACACTACAACCGACCTGGTATCGGTCTACAAAGCAGATCAGTTGAACTAAGGTTCACTGATGATTTTAATACATGATCAATAGAAGGCGTTAAGTCGGATATGACGATATCTGAATTATTCGCTTATCTACAGATTATAGTATTCTGGATGTCCAACGATTCTGGGAGAACATAGTGATGCAAACTGGACATCAGATCTGAAGAACACCAAAGCCACAAGTAAATGTGTATGGTGGGTCTTGGAAAATACTCTAAGCAAACTTGCATCGGCCGATTCATGATGGAATCGGAGTTTATCGCTTTATACAAAGCATGAAGGAAGTTGAGTAACTTCACGACTCTTTAGAGGACGTCCCTTATTGGGAGATACCCGTGTCTTCAGCAGTTATACACTGTGACTAGCCGGTCGGCTTCAGGAAGGACACGGATGACGGCGTCTGGACATATCTTTCAGGATCTGTCGGAGACATAAGACCGTATGGCAGTTGATCATCACGGGTGTCACATCCTTGTGTACTAACTAAAGGACTACCCGGAGATCAAGTGTTCTGCCTGTCTAGGGGAATTGGCTTAAAACCCAAACAATACGAACCTTTGCGGTGGAAACCCAACCATACTGATTGGAGATCCCAAGAATGTGGTTCAATGGGAAAACTACGTGGCAAAAGGTTCAGTTGAGCGCTTCGGTGGAAGCAAGAAGCACTTCGGATGATGACTTCGGTACGAAAACATGAATCCAAAGCTGTCCCGCGATAGACATTAAAGTACTGCCGGCATGGTGGGTAAAGGTTAAGATTCCAAATCTTTTAAAATATCCTCAAACGGTTGAGGTTAAGGTTGGGGAAACTTTTAATGATTCCTAACACTTGAGAAGTGGGGTATAGCAGGATACCTTGTAGGAGATCACCTATTTAAGTGCGAGGATGGCCGTCTCAAATGAACGCACTTAAGAATCCAAGTGTGTCCATGGCCACAACGGACAGAAACGTAAGAAGGAAAATGAATAAGAAGAGTTATTGTGTTGATATCATTGTCTTGGCTTACACTAAACACTGACGGTTCAAGAAATCACGTTCACCGCGCAGTAAGTAAGTCCGATGGTTTTAACTAGGGAAGGTTCAAAGCGAAAGCTACCTCTCCTGATGCAATATCTTTTCGCTGAAAGATTGCTGAAATGTAGGCACTTTGTGCGTGCGCCACAATCTCTCTTTCATAGAGGGGATTGTTGGAAATTAGCCTTTAGCGGGGAGATGCGTCCACCCATCTTTGATGAATTAAACACTAGTGTTCCGCATGTTGGAGACCTTGCCTCTTCGCACATGCATGATCTACGAAGTGAGTAGATGACCGTAGGGCCAAGAATCGTCTAATTTCGTTGAGAAATGAAAGAAATATTGGTCTACGAAGTAAGGTGTTTGAGACATGGAAATGTGGTGTGGGACAAATCTACCACATCGGTAGGAATAGGAAGAATTGCTCTCTATATAAGTCTCTAATGTGGTAAAGGGTTTGGATCCCCAAGGGGTATCCCATGTGTTTAAAGGAAGGAAGACCTAGATGTGAATGGGTTCAAGGCTAAGCCCACACGCGCGCCGCCGCAGCCCGCCCGTCTCGTCCGGTCCGATTCCGGGTTCTCGGGTTCATGGGCTCACGGGCTCACGGGCTCACGGGTCGTGGGCTGTGGGCTGTGTGCTGTGGGTCTTTATGATATTATCTTTTTGGACCAGAGAACTCTGCCGGATGTACGATTTGATCCCCGAAGTTTCGGATGTACGGTTTGGACCGAATTCTTTCATATGTACGCTTTGGTCCCCGAAGTTTCAATATTTACAGTTTGGTCCTCTGGAGACTTTTTCTGCCTACCGTTGGACTGCGTTTTGGATCATTAACCAGCCATTACTTGGCTGATTAACTCTCCATTAACAGCCCATTACTTGGGCATTTGGGCAGCCTCTTTCAATGGCCTTAATAGCCATTACTTGGATGTTTTAATGGCCTCCCTTAATGGCCATTACAGCCTTGTTTTGGCAGTTGGACAACCCCTCTTGCATGCTATATATTGAGTAGTTGTTGGCTCAATTTTGGATGGCACAAAAGGCTGAAAACAGATAGAAAAACGACACAGCAAACAGACCAGAAAAACAGCATTTTCAGCACAAAACAGTGGCTGAAAATTCAGCAAAACAGTGGCTGAAAATTCAGCAAAATAGTGGCTGAAATTCAAAGCAAAACACAAGGTGGCTGAAAAACAAGTGACCAAACCCTCACGTATACACAAGATATACACTACAGAGACACACTATATACACAGAGACAAAAGAGAAGAGTAGACATAAACTCTTCCTTCCTATTCCATATCTTCAGCAAGTCAAGTCATATTTGTTTTCCTCGCCAGGCTCAACCTATTGGCTTTGTAGTGTTGAGATTAAAGTGTTGTTTTATCTTGGGAGACTATTGCCCGCTAACGTAAAAGCATATATACGGGGCAATCTTGTCTTAAGGATAGAGGGCTATCCTCGACTCAACACACAACGTTGTAACCATCCAGATTTAGTTGTTTATTGATTTCAGGATATCAACATTCAAGACACAACAAACTTGCGGCATTTTCAACATTGACTTTGCAAGGTGATCAAGATTCAAGACACAACACACATGCGGCAGTTTGAAGATTGACCACTTATTTATTTTTTCGAACATTTGTAATAGTTATTACTTTCCGTACTGCTCTATAAAGTACCATAGAATACCATCAATAACAACATATGGAGACAACTCCAAATCCTAGTGACCGGATAAAGCATAAATGCAATTTTGAGCACCACCTAAACTAGAGGCTTTTCATCGGCCTCTGCCTCTACCTGTTGAGGTCTGGGGTCCACCACTTTGCGGACGTACACTTGATGAGGATGCCGCCGTTGATCCCCGCATTATCTGTACCCCACTACCCTTCGGAATTAAATCATGACACTATCAAAGTTATGCAGCCGCACCCCCTGAAAAATTCGATAATTTTGATTAATTGCTTTAGTTAGGAAAAAAAATTACCTTCATTTATCTCTATTTTGTTGTGCGATCCACTACGCGATGAAAAATATGCAATATGAGAAAGAGTTAAAAGAAAATCTGTTCTTGCAGTTCCGTGGGCTTCATTCATACTCAACGACTATTGGTCATTCCTTTCTTTCCATTTTCTTGCATGAAGCGTGTCTTTCTCACCTTAAGTTTTTCACACAATTGCTTACACTAATTTAGTAAGAAATGATACATAAACCCCACTTTCTAAATTCTTATATTTATCTGTTTTTAATTGTAAGTTAAATATTCCTTTTCCTTCAAAGCTTACATCATTTGGTCCCCTTCTGATTTGACCAGTAGATACACTTCCCCACTTCTTTGAAAAAGTAATTTTCACTATTTAACGGGAAAACAAAGAGAAATTCATGAATTTTCCTTTTCTTTTTTATTTTAAATTTTTGACAATATATCTAACCTTTCTCGGTGGAAATCTAAACAAATAACTAGAAAAAGTTTACGAAGAGAGAAATTGTAAAAGTTGAGCCAGATTAAATTAAGGATCGAATTAAGGTACTGTTTTTTATTATTTAGATTAAAACATTTGAATCTAAATATGCATCAGAATATGATATTACACACACAAAATCTTAACATTGAATAATTTGTTTGAAATTATCCTATTTGTGGACTTAACATTAACTTAATTATTTGTGAAGGAAGTGAATTACATGAGTATTTCATTCCAATGTTATCCTATATATACAAGTGTAATAAGATTAATAATAATGGAAGACCTATCTAATCATACCCTAATTATGTGATACTAATTTACAATCATATCATCATCATATCCTAAATTATGTGATACTAATAATTACAATTGATGTGAGATGATTTGGGAGATATGAGATGATTTGGGAGGATATGATTGATGATATCCTAACAGTCCTCCGCAGTCTTAGCGGGATGTTCTCGTATGTTGTGATTCTCCCTGAAATCATCAAATAGTACGCGCGGAAGACCTTTGGTAAAAATGTCGGCAATCTGATATCGGGACGGTACATGGAGAACACGAAATTGTCCACGCGCAACCTTTTCTCGGACAAACAATATATCAATTTCTATGTGTTTTGTGCGTTGATGCTGGACTGGATTACCGGATAAGTATATTGCACTCACATTATCACAATAGACCACAATTGCTTTTTCAATCGGACAATGGAGCTCTAAAAGAAGATTACAGAGCCAATATGAATCAGCAACCACATTGGCGACCCCTCGGTATTCTTCTTCAACGCTTGACCGAGACATCGTCGGCTGTCATTTTGACGACCATGAAATGAGGTTGTCTTCCAAAAATACATAATAACCAGAGTGGACCGGTGGGTGTCCGGGCAGCCACCCCAATCAGCATCTGTATAAGATGAGAGACTCGAAATGAACGACTTGTACAGATGCAATCCAAAATGGAGAGTACCCTTAACATATCGCAGAATTCGCTTGAGAGCCCCATATGCTCTTCTTTTGGATCATGCATATACAAACATACTTGTTGAACCACTCACAAGATATCAGGTCTCATGAAAGTAAGGTATTACAATGCCCCTGCTAAGTTACGATAATGTGTTGGATCACTGTATAGAGTACCTGTAAAGCTACTCAATTTTGCCTTTGTATCAACCGGTGTATAAGACGGTTTGTAGGATGACATACCGGCTTTGTCAATGATCTTCTCGGCATATTTATTTTGACTGAGAAACAGACCACCTGCATATTGAGTTACAACAATTCCTAAAAAATAATTTAAGGGACCTAGATCCTTCATTGCAAATTCTGCTTCAATGAGGGACATAATATATTGGTGAAGTGATGTAGACGTTATCGTGAGAATGATGTCATCTAAACATAAAATGATATATGCCATGTCATTGCCCTTATTATAAATGAACAAGGATTGATCGGACTTGTTGTGTGAGAAACCCAGTGTGGATACAAAATATGCAAACCTGTTGTACCATACCTGGGGAGCCTGTTTCAAACCATACAAAGATTTTTTTCAACAGGCAAACATAATCCAGATGTGTAGGATCTCGAAAACCCAAAGGCTGGTGCATGTAGGCAGTCTCCTGTAGATGGACATGTAAAAATGCATTTTTGACATCCAATTGATGAATGGACCAGGATTTGGACAGTGTTAGGCTAAGAACATTCATGATAGTTGATGGCTTAACCGCCTGACTAAATGTTTCACCATAATCCACGCCAACCTGCTGAGATTTGTCTTCACCAACAAGACGATCTTTGTATCTCGCAAAAGAGCCTTCAGAACTCTTTTTTATGACAGAAATACCACATAGACCTGATAATGTTCACATTAGATGGACGGGGCACTAACTCCCACGTCTTATTTTTAATAAGAGCATTTATTTCGTCTAATACGGCAGCTTTCCAATTCGGGTCTGAGAGGGCTGCTTTGGGATTTTTGAGAAGTGGGGATAGTTGAACCGAAATCGTCAAGTTAAACTGACGTTTGGGCTAAAAAGTCCCATGTATGGCATGGGTTTTAATGGTCTGAGGTTGGTCTAAAGTCGAGTAAGAGGGGTTAGGGCTACCGGGTATGTTATTGGGCCGAGATAAGGTGGCATTTTGGGCTAAGGCAGAATGTTGGTTAACTGGATTTTTTGTCGGGTGTTTGGGCCAAGAGAGAGTGGGGGTATGGTCCTGAAATTGTAGGTTTGGATGTTGGGTTCTGTTTATGGGTGAGGGAGCAGTGGGCTCCTTTATGTGGTTCTAGCAGCCACTGGAGGTGGATTGAGCCGAGACCAGCGGTAAGGAGGCAGTGACCTCCGAACCGCGGACTGGTACAACCCCATTTTGTGGTTGGGCTAGTACAATAAGAGGGTTATGGTGGGTCGGTTCCATCTGATTTTGTGTATGTAGGTGGTGATGTAAAATTGGGTGTATTTTGTCATCCAAAAAGTCATATGAAGGTGGGGATGCCACTTGAGATTTAGCAAACGGGAATGTAGATTCATCAAAAACTACGTGATGAGAAATTATAATTTTTCCATTCATCATATCATAACATTTATATCCCCTATGATTTTGTGGGTATCACAAAAATACACAAAGAGTGGAACGAGCCTGAAGTTTATTAATGGTAGTGGACGGAAACAAGGGATAACACAAACACCCAAAATCACTCAAATGTGTAAAATATGGGAGACGATGGTATAACATTTGTGTAGGTGACACCTTGAAAAGTAGTTTGCTAGGAAGAATATTTAAAAGATATGTGGTCATTTGAAGTGCATGATGCCAAAACATTGGTGGTGTGGATGAATGCACAAGAAGTGTGTGAATCATATTGTTAATTGTTCGAAATTTTCTTTCGGCTTTCCCATTTGAGGTGATGCGTGTGGACATGAAAGACGCAAAGACATCCCATTTAGGTGACAAAAATCATTAAATTGAGCATTTATGAATTCCCTCCCATTGTCACATTGAAAACATTTAATGGATTTTTCAAATTGAGTTTTGATAAAAATACTAAATTGTTTAAAATTGGTGAAGGCTTGTGATTTCTTCCCTAAGGGAAACGTCCATAGAAAATTCGAATAATCATCCAAAAGAAGCATATAATATTTATGACATATAGAACTCAAAACTGGTGATAATCACAATACAGAAGATCAAATGTCATAAGTGTATGTGAAGTAGATGAATAAAATGACAGTTTAACATGCTTCTCAAACACACAAGTTTGGCAAACAGAAGAGTCCAAAAGTTTATTACAAGGAACAAAATTATTCTTCCTATGATTATTGAAAACCGGTGCTCCCGGGTGTCCCAACCGATTGTGCCATACGTAAGGAAAATAGCTGCAAAGGTTGATGTTTTGGTCACGTTGTTGTTGGAAATAGTATAGATGGGATACAAGTCCCCCATGCTATTACATCTCATTAGTGGCATCCCCGTCTGAAAATTCTTCACAGAAAACCAAAACGAATCAAAATTCACAGAAAACATTGTTGTCTGTTATAAAACATCGTACATATATCAAGTTTTAATCAGTTTTGGTGCATGTAAGACGTTTTTCAAATATAACGGTGGGTGTGGATGAGATAATTTTACCTGACCAATACCACAAATTGGAATTTTCTGCCAACTACCGATAATAATATTTTATTACTGCTCATATTAAAATAAGACGAGAGATTATCTTGAGATGTCGTCATGTGTGACGTAGCCCCTATTCGATATCGGTTGGAGCATAACTTGCGGAAGATGGTGAATGTGCTGCAAATGCTTGTTGCGGAAGAGAACCTAAAAGTTCGGGTTGGCAGGTCGAAGATGGTGGTCTGGCCCAAGATGTGGTGGGGTATGGTCACGGAGGGATAGCCCATTGTGGGACCTAACCCCACGGCGGAAACTTCCCCTACTGGCCCATGCCGGACTGGGCTGGCTGCCACGGGTTGGGTCGTCCCTGCTTCTGGTAGTTGCCGCTGCTACCGGCGGGTTGGCTGCCGCACATCCCATGTCCCTTTCCTCAATTATTTTTTATTTTGTTGTTGTTGCTATTTGAACCCCATTTTTTATTATTGTTGTTGCGATTTACGGTTCCTCCCGAATCAGAATTTGGTGTCGCAAAATTCGGAGATGTGGAGACAAGGGTTGTTCCGGCGGTGGCTGCTCCGGAGGCCGTCTACTTTGCCTTACGGTTTTCTTCGAGAATCAATCTCGAACGAGCCTCATAAATGGAGGCAACGGATTACTCCGCTGAATGAACGTAGCAACTCCATCATAATGTTCATTCAAATCTGCAATTAATTGAAGAACCAACCTTTTATTTGTGACTGGCGCACCAACGTTAGTTAGTTGGTCAACAAGCATTTTTAATTCTTGAAAATAAGAGGAAACGTTTGAGAAGTCATCCAATTTTAAGTTGGTGAACTGGTTTTCAAGATACATTGCCCTAGAAAGTTTATTATCTTGAAAATATTCTGTAAACGTTCCCACGCCTGTTGAGCCGTAGAGTTTGGTTCCAATATGGTATGTAGAAGGTCGTTAGAAATTGTACAATAAATCTATTGAAAAACTATAACATCTAAATGAGACCATAATTTTTTGTCAACAATAGTGGTGTCCGAAGAAGATTCGGATGGGATGATATGGTCTATAACTTTATATGCGCGGCAATGAATTTTGAATAACTCCGCCCAAGAGGAGTATTTCCCCTTTTCCATCCCAAGTGTAATAAAAATAAAGTTCTTGACGTTGTTTACGGCAAGAGCTGGATAGAATTTTTGTTTGTCGGCCATTATTTTCTACAGAACAACAAAACAAGAATGAGAGAGAAATAAAAGATATTTTGTGATTGGTGGAAGATTGGTGGAAAATTGGTGGAGAAACCATAACGTAGTCATCTAGGGTCAGGTATAAAATAGAAAAGAAAACCAAAAGAAGGTGGTTTTTGGTTATTTGGGTAGCCGACCGAGGGGGTAGTTATTTAGGGTTAGGGTTTATGTTTAGGGTTTGTAGAAAACCCTAAGTGTTTCCATAAATGAAGAGAGTTTTCGGTTTTAGTAGTGTAGCCGACGGGGTGGGTGGGGTTTAGTGTAAGAATATTTTGGCTCTTGATACCATGAAGGAAGTGAATTCCATGAGTATTTCATTCCAATGTTATCCTTTATATACAAGTGTAATAAGACTAATAATAATGAAAGACCTATCTAATCATACCTAATTATGTGATACTAATTTACAATCATATCATCATCATATCCTAAATGATGTGAGATGATTTGGGAGATATGAGATGATTTGAGAGGATATGATTAATGATATCCTAACAATTTGGCTTTCTAAAATAGGCTTAACAAATGTAGTTGATTAATATATGAATGATCTGGATTCAGACTTTCGTTTAGTGAAACAAATAAGCCTTAAATTAATTTGTAACAAATTATGATGGATAAAATGACTCGAAAATAGAAGAAAAAAATGGAAGGTAAAGTTAACATAGATCTACTTCCGATTGCAAGGTCAGATGTAAGAAAGACAGAGATTTGATCAATCAAAATCAGCAAAGGAAAAAGATTTTATTCTCATTTGATATCATTTTACTATAAATCAAATCATTGATTTTTGCTTGCTTGCAAACAATGTGATGCATCTTTCTTAGATTCTGTGTGGTGGACTTACCTCCTAGTTTCACCATTCCTTTGTGTTCTTTTGGAGATTTTACTGTCCCAAATTTCCCCATTTGGAGAAAGAATTACCATTTTTCTGTTGAAGTAAAAGTTTACCATCTGGAGGAAAATTGAGTCGAGGGATAGCGCCTTCCTCAATGCTAGAATTAGAACTGCAGCTTAAAGTTATTATATTACGCGTAATAGGATTTAATTTATGGGAAAGGGTGAAAAAATGCCTCTCAAGCTATCATAAATAGAATAAAAGTACTACTCGTTTGTTTTATTTATCCAAAAATGCCCCCTGAGCTATTAGAAATAGGACAGAAATGTGTCTTAAATGACTCAATTATGCCTCTATCTCGTTAGCGTACCTCCACGTCTCATGTATCACCTTTTAATACTTACTAGCTCCCTCCGTCCCAATAACAAGACTGTCCACCTCTAATAATGTCGGGGGAGGAAATTTGGAGAGGGTTCACTAACAGAATAAGATCATAATTGAGGTAGTTTGCTAACGACACTCCTAATAGGTCAAGGGCATTTATGGACCAGAAATCAAACTGAGAGCATTCTTTTACCTTGGTAGAGATTCAATTAGAATTTAATTTATAGCTTATAATAACATATTAATTATCAATTTATCAGGTCACCAATTAATATCTATCATAAAGATTATATGAGATTACATTCTAAGTGATTGAATCGTGTAAATACTTTTTATATCACATAAAACTTAAACTCTTTTAAGTACAAACAAAACCAAAAAAATGTTGGTACTCTATTATACTTTATAAAGCAGTACGGGAAGTAAATAACTATTACAAGTGTTCAAAAGGATAAACCAATATTCAATATTCATAAATTGAATCTTGTTGAACAAATAGGTCAATCTTCAAAACTGCCGCAAGCGTGTTGTGTCTTGAATCTTGATAACCTTGCAAGGCCAATGTTGAGAACTGTCGCAAGCTTTGTTGGGTCTTGAATCTTGAAATCCTGAAATCAAGAAACAACTAAATCTGGATGGTTACAACGTTGTGTGTTGAGTCGAGGAATTGCCCTCTGTCCTTAAGATAAGATTGCCCCGTATATATGCTTTTACGTTAGCGGGCAATAGTCTCCCAAGATAAAACAATACTTTAATCTCAACGTTACAAAGCCAATAGGTTGAGCCTGACGAAGAAAACAAATATGAATCGATTTGCTGAAGATATGGAAAAAGAAGGAAGAGTTTCTGTTTACTCTTCTCTTTTGTCTCTGTGTATATAGTGTGTCTCTGTTGTGTATATCTTGTGTATATGTGTGTATTTCAACACTGTTTTTCCGTCATTGTATTTGCTATTTTTCGTGACTGTTTTGTGCTGTATTTCGTGACTGTTTTGTGTTGTATATGCTGTCTATATTGCTATTTTTCTCTGTCACGAATTGAGCCAAAACCAGCTCAATATATAGCATGGAGGAGGGCAGCCCAACAGCCACAAACAAGGCTGTAATGGCCATTAAGGGAGGGCTGTAATTGCAGGTTTAATGGTCATGAAGGAGGGCTGATTAATGGTCATGAAGGAGGGTTGTTTATGGAGAGTTAACAGCCAAGTAATGACTGGTTAATGCTCCAAAAAACAGTCCAAACGGTAGGCAGAAAGTTTCTGCCTTCCGTCTTTCCAAAAATCAACTTTCCAGAAACTCTAGGGACCAAACTGTAAATATTAAGTAATTTGGGGTCCAAAAAGATAATATTAGAAAGTCCCCACAACCCACGACCCGTGACCGGATGGGATGGGCGGGCGGCGGCGGTGCGTGTGTGGGCTTAGCCTTGAACCCAAGCACATCTAGGTCCTCCCTCCTTTAAACACATGGGATACCCCTTGGGGTCCCAAACCCTTTACCACATTAGAGACTTATATAGAGAGCAATTCTTCCTATTCCCACCGATGTGGTAGATTTGTCCCACACCATATTTCCATGCCTCAAACACTTTACTTCGTGGACCAATATCTCTTTCATTTCTCAACGAAATTTGACAATTCTTGGCCCTACGGTCATCTACTCACTTCGTAGATCATGCATGTGCGAAGAGACAAAGCCTCCAACATGCGGAACACTAGTGTTTAATTCATTAAATATGGGTGGACGCACCTCCCCGCCAAAGACAAATTTCCAACAAAAAACACAATATATGAAACACAATTGATTTGGAACCTATCATAGATGACTATGGTATATGCAATACACTAGCTGAAAATATGCATTGTGTACTTTATTATGGTGGACTGCGGCTTAAACCATCCTATGAACGTATTAATTCTTATATTTAATTAGGATATAATCGTAAAATATTTGCAATAAGAACGTCAAAGAAAAGGCTGCAAATTGCATTGGATTGTGATGATGAACTAACGCCCATGGGTAGAAAAAATAGAAAACAATATATATTAAATAAACCAAATTGTGATAAATGTTTTCAATTTGAGTCAAAAGAATAGTGGTGAAATGTCATCGTCTTCTATTTGTATGTAATTTGAAAAACATGCAAAGCAATAATCTTCTCATCCCCGAAAGAAAACAAGAAATATAATGCTTTATTATAGAATTCTTATTTTCGAGAAAATCTTTATTCTATCCCCTCAAACAAGTTAAAGAGAAGAATATTAGCAACTCTTTGTCTTAAGCATATAGTTGGTGACTTTTACATGGAGTTAAGCCTATCAAGTAGGTCAGGCCGGGCCATTTTAATGTGAGCTATACTGGCCGGTTCGGAGCCGGGTCGGGCCGTTCTTAAGGGGGGAGAGTTGGGTAGGGCTTGGGCAAAAGTTGTCCGGCCCAGCCCCCTACCCGTGAAGGGGGTGCATAGTGGGCTTACAGGGTCGGGCTGGATTTTAGTTAGTGGATCAGATCGGATTTTAGTTAGTGGGCTGGGCTAGATTTTAGTTTTTTTAAAAAAATCTAATACTAAAATAGTCTCCCTCTAAAATTTTGTATCGCTATAAATCATTGCATAAAGGTAAATGGATTTCAAATTAAATATATTATGCGGACTATTACGACCCCCACCCCCCTAACTTTAGAATTGACGGCTATGACTTACTTTATTTATCTTCTCAAATGATGATTCCATCATTCCATGGATGTTTTAAAGTTATGTAACAATGTTTCTTACTCCGTGATAAATTAACTAAGTACTTTATGTTTAGAGCTAAGTATTTTTTAGGAATTAACAAACGAATTAATTTGCTCAGTAAAGTGTAAACCTATACGGCTATACCCATGACAAACTATAGGCCCCAACATAATTCGTTAGCCACGTAATTGAAATTGATAAGCTGGGAATCAGCCACCAAAATTTAACTTCCTTTACTGCTTCAATTAGTATACTAAATATGAATGGTGGAGTTGAAAAAATACCAAAATGTAACTGTATAAAATTGATTATAATTAAAAAAAAAATTGAATAGATTTTTAGTAAAATGATTGTACACCTAATTAATTGTAGTTATATATTTTCTCTAGTAATTAAGTGATTGTTCCAAATCTATTGCTGGAATGGAAACGAAACAGGATACATGCATATGATACTCAATCTATCACTATTTTGTGTTTATAATTCTTATTTCTCATTGTTAATGCAAATTTATACAATATGGAGTACTATTTGATAGTAAAAAATTTAGTCGGTCCGAGCCGAACCATCAATCGGGCCACTGGCGGGGCGGGCTATCGGGTTGTCCACTTTATCTGACAAAGTCCACTAATAAGTCTTACCTAGCCCAGCCCTCTACCCCCTTAATCGGGCTCGTGTCGTGCCGGATTTACCGGGCTGGCCCACTTGACAGGTTTACGTGGAGTACTCCATCGGGAAATCCTAATCATCCGAAGAAAATTTAATATCCAATCACTTTTTAGGTCATGCTATTCACAAATAGTGTGATCATATCATCTAAAAATATAATTAGTTTATAAGGGATAAATTTTATAGATAGTCACATAACTATGACTTTTTTTCACCAAAGTCACTTAACTATTTTTTTCTAACACATAAATCCCAAAACTTTTGCCCTTACTAACTAGAGAGGATTTGCCAAAGAGGCCACTCCCAAGTTTTAATTTAGAGAATGGCCACTAAATTATTTTTTTTCGAATTAGGGTTCAGGAAAGTGGCGCGGGGTGCAATTCATAATTTTAAAAACTTTGGAGATTTTGTAATAATACACTTAGGTATCTTTCTTTTGTGTTGAAATATACAAAAAAAATCTCTATCTCTTCTCCTAAAGTCTGAATAAGTCTCCTTCCCTCTTCAGTGACTGCACATATTCTCACTCTCTTTTCTATTAAGACCGCAACCTCTCCAATCGATTTTTCTTCTCTCCAAAGCTCGGAAGCTCTCCAATCGTCGTCCTCAGGCATGATAATTAATTTTGCATGAGTGAAAAAGCATCTTGAGTTCTATATTGCCTATATAAAAGTTATTTCTTTTTCAAACTTGATAAATTCTAGTGTTCATAAAGTTTTGAAGTTTTTTCAAATTATTGGAACTTTAGCCATTTTTACTTAAATATGTGTTATTTCTACTTATTTTGCTTGTTTCGATCGTGCTTTTTTTATATTATTTATTTTTGCAAATTCATCTTGGTCTATTACTAGACTTGAAACTTTAGCTTTTTTTTATTGATGTATTTTTTTTTACTTATTTTGCTTGTTTCGGTCCTGCTTTTTATGTTTCTTTAAATTTATCGCGATCAATTACTAGGCTTGTTGTCAATTATTATTATTTTTATATTGTGGTTGGTCAACTCCACTCTATTATTTGCATGTAGATCACAAAAAATGATAAGAAGGAGAGGAGGAAAGTCCTCAACGATAATGACCAATCATGCCATTCAACAGAAGAAAATGACGAGAAGAATTTAGGATCGACCATGATGCAATCACTACCACCGCCGTCAACGCCTTTCACTCGACATACTCCTCTTGAGAATTGATACGGAGTGTCTCTTAATGGGGCTCGAAGATGACATACAGCGGATGTAAATTCACATTCTCGGTGTGTAATCTTTGAAAGGTTCGAAAAAGAGCCTGATGATCTGACAACCATCTTCCTATCCCTAATAGACTATTGTTTTTATGTATTTTTCTTGTAAAACTTTTATTTATGAAAAGAGAGTGAGGGAGTTTGATCAAGAAAGATAATGGAGGATTTTGATCAAGAAAATAGACAAGGGAGGAGTTTGATCAAGAAAAAAGACAATGGATGAATTTGAACTTCGGGTCGGTTTTATATAGGGAAGGATGTATTGATACCGTTGTATATTTAAGAATTTTGTGTGTTATTACCATTGTAAAAAATTGTGGTCCGTCAGTCGAAATAAAGCTAACTGTATTGGGTCAATTATTAGTCAAACAAAAAATAAACTACCTTACTCTAATAACTCACTACTTGTACTTAGGGTAATTTTAGACCATTTTGATCGATGATAATCTAGAGAAATAAAGACGACTGTTGGAATGAGAAGCATTATGAATTTGCACTAGTCTAACATAAAAATAATTTTAAAAAATCCAAATCCCAAACCCTAACACTCAACCCCAAATTCCAAATCCCAAACCTCAAATTGCACAAATCTAAGGGACTGTGGATAGGTATACCATAAACCGACCATCATCAATAGCTAACAGTTATCACTTAGGCTCGACTTCGGTACGCATGGTCAATAATTATCCACATATTATATATAGATCAAGGATAAGATTTGTCTAAGAAGCCATAAATAAATAAAATAAATAAAAGTATATGCCACTATTTAAATATTATAATAACACTTTAATGTATCATATGAGAGTCTCCATCCATTGAACATATGATCGAAAGAGTTTTAGAAAAAGTAATGGTACTTAAAAGGTAAATATTTGTCTAACAAAGATATAAATAAACTAAAATTAAATAAAAAGACTTGATACTATTTAAACATTATAATAATATTTTAATATATCATATTAGAGTTCCCATACATTGAACACATGATCAAAAGAATTTTAGGATAAGTAATGATACTTAAAAGGTCAATATTTTATCTAAAAAATAATATGAAACTAATTATATTAATGGGTACCAAAATTTGTGGGAATGTCTTTCCTTACCAAATTTGGAGAGTCGTTTTCCAAAATTATTCACTTAACTATGATTATGATACTTATTAATATAATATAATCTTGATCTTTAAAAAATAAATAGGACAGGTGTCTTTCATCTAGATGTGTATTTGACAAAATGGAAAAAAGAGTAATTGAGAGGAGTCAATCCCATTATTTCACCTTGATAGGGATTTGATTAGAATTTAATTTATAGCTTATAATAACATATTAATTATCATTTATCACGTTACCAATTAATACATATCATAAAGATTTGCATGAGATTACATTTTAATTGATTGAATTGTGTAAATATTTTTTACACCACATAAAACATAAACTCTTTAAATACAAACAAAAGCAAAAAAAACACAATATATGAAACACAAGTGATTTGGAACCTACCAAAGATGACTATGGTATATGCAATACACTAGCTGAAAATACGCATTGTGTAATTTATTAGGTTGGAGTTGGACTGCGGCTTAAACCATCCTATGAACGTATTATATCTTATATTTAATTAAGATATAATCGTAAAATATTTGCAATACGATTTGCGTTTGCAATAAGAACGTAAAAGAAAAGGCTGCAAGTTGCATTGGATGGTGATGATGAACTAACGCCCATGGGTAGACAAAATAGAAAACAATATATATTAAATAAACCGAATTGTGATACTTTCTCCGTTTTAAAATATTTGTCTGGTTTTGACTTGACATGAAATTTAAAAATATAAAGAAGACTTTTGAATCTTGTATTCTTAAATAAAAAAATATGAAAAATATACCAAAATATCATTTAATCTTGTGGTCTTAAACATGTGATGTGGAAAGGTGATTTAAAGAGTTACCAAAAAGGGAAAAAGACAAGGCAATTGAGAGGTTGTCACTGAGCATTCCTAGTCACACGGGAAAAGAGGTCAAATGGCAAGGCCATACGCCCGTTTGGCTCCGCGACCATTTTGAAACCGATCAAAAAGACAAGTAAAACGAATATTTTAAAATGAAGGGAGTAAATGTTTTCCATTTGTATCCAAAGAATAGTGATGAAATGGCATTGTCTACGATATATATACATACATACATACATACATACATAATTTGAAAAACATGCAAAGCAATATTCTTCTTATGCCCGAAAGAAAACAGGAAATACAATGTACTTTATAGAGTTCTTATTTTCGAGAAAATCTTTATTCTGTCCCCCAAACAAGTTAAAGAGGAGAATATTAGCAGCTCTGTCTTAAGCGTATACTTGGTGACTTTTACGTGGAGTACTTCACTGAACCCTCATCCATCCGAAGAAAATGTAATATCCAATCACTTTTTAGGTTATGCTTTTCACAAATAGTGTGATCCTATCATCTAAAATATAATTAATTTATAAGAGGTATAAATTTCCTAGATAGTTACATGATTAGGATTTTTTTCATCAAAGTCACTTAACTATTTTATTTAACACAAAATCACAAAACTTTACCCTTACTAACTAACACAAAAGTCACATGCCGAAAAATTCAACTTCTCCCGTTGGGTTATATCTGCATATTGGGTTTAGTCAGGTCGGGTTGAATTGATTCTTTTTAATTGAATTTATATTTATTCAACTAAAAGTTAAAAAAACAAAGAGTAAATAATAAGTACTCATCGGATATGGGTTTTGAATGTTTTAATTATATTTTTATTTATTAAATTAAAAATAATTACCCACCGAAAGTTGAATTTTTCAATCATGTGATTTTTGTGTTACTAAGGGCAAAGTTTTGTTATTTGAAATAATTACACCCTATGTTAATTAGGGGAATTAATGCTTCCAAAATTAACCCACCTTTTTAAATCATGCAAGAAATGACTCACTCCCTCCTCTTCTGCTCTCCTCCTCCACCGAAAACATCCTCACGCCGGAGCTCCGACCACCATCAACACAACCCACAACTGTTACCCCCACTACTTCGCACGCCCTCCTCCCTCTCGTACTCGTCTCCTTCTCTTCTCCGGTGGAGAGCTTTTAGCTCCGGTGAACCGGAGCAGCCAGCAACCAAACTGCCATGACGACGCCCCTCATCCCCTTATCATTGTCGGCCCTTGTCGTAGCCTCGCGCCATCTCCGGCGAACTCCCACCAAAGCTCCAGCAACAACACCCACGACCCATTGCTCTCTACCATGCTTCCTCTCTCTTTCTCCGACGACAACAACTTTTTTGGTGGCTCAGATCTGACCGCCTCCTCCGCTGCGGTGGCTCAGATCTGATAAGAAATTACCTAGATCTAGATCTATATCTATCAAAAAACTCATCGATGTGGTGGTGAAGTAGACGGTGGTGGAGCGCAAGTGATGGCAGTGGGGTCGCCGAAGGTTGTTGAGGTTGGCGATGGAGAAATCGGGAGGGGCAGGGGTAGTGAGTGTATAATATTATATAATAGTATATATGAGTGTATATCGGGGTATATGAGTGTATATCGGGGTATATGAGTGTATATCGGGGTATATGAGTGTATATCGGGGTATATGAGTATATTGGTGTATATGGGTGTATATGAGTGTTTTATATCTATAGATGTATAAATATGTATACACCTTCAAAAATCTATATACATAATGTACTTGTCTTTTGTAAATAAGTGTATAATACTGTATAAAAGTATTTTGGGCCAAAGCTTTGCAATGTAAAATTTGAGCTACTTTTTTGCAATGTAAGTGTGCAAATTGTATATTTTTAAATTTTTCCTTGTTGTTTTTGTATTAGAAAATATAGTTAAGTAACTTTGTTGAAAAATACTCATAGTTATGTGACCATATATGAAATCTATCCCTATTCATTTAGGACTTAAGTTATATACTAATACAAAGATATTTTTACACTATCAATATATTTTAACATGTTACTCACCATCAGTGTCAGAGCCACTCTATTGACACCCCTTCGCGAAAAGTTTACATTGTGTAGATAGATAAAAAATATATTTATATATACATATGATATGTTGACTCCCATTGTTTTTTTAGTATGTTTACTTTTTATGTTTTGACACTCTTCGGTGAAAATTCTGACTCCGCTAATGTACACCATTTTTATTAGGTTACTATCATAGAAAATTTAACCGTGTAATTATTTCTTGATTGTGTAAGTATATTTTATAGAATCAATGCATAGAACTTAAAAGCAAGAAAGATTAACAGAGATTGGGCAAATTAGTGAAGTTTAATATTCACTTTGTCTCAATTTATGTGGCATCATTTGATTTGGCATGAAAATTAAGAAAGAAATGAAAACTTTTAAAATTTGTGGTCCAAAACAAGTGTTAGATATTTATGTGACTATAAATCATCTCATTAAGTTAGATTATTTCTAAATATAGAAAAGTGATACTCACATATTAAAAAGGAAATTGTGATACATAAATTATAAAAGAGGGAGTAAAGAGCAAAACCCTATGCTATGTTGGGTTAGAAATTGGTCCGCAAAGGTGGTAATAAAGAAGCGCACGTCTAGTTTATATGTGGAAAAATTAGCTTTCAATGTCATTTTCTTTGCCAGCTGCTCTCTCTTCGTCTCTTTCCTTTCACATTTGAAGTCATATCTAAGTCAAGCTACACTAATATATACAAAGAAAGTAATAATGGGTTATTAATTAATTCACTCATTTATAAGTTGTTCGAAAAGATTAGTTGTGCAAAGTTGTCTTTGGAATTCGTGTGAGCTTTCGGGAAGGGTCACCGGAAAATAGCAATATTTTCCATTGAAGTTAGTCAGGTCTGTTTATGTTTTTCTTAGCATGTTAGCACTCTCATCTTCCCAATGTAAAACTAACAATTTAGAAAAAACTGATATATATATATATATATATATATATATATATATATATATATATAGTTTCTTCATTTTCCCTTTGTTTTATCCCTTTCTTCCTCTTTTTTTTTTTTTTTTTTTTTTTTTTTTGCAGTGCAGTCTGAAACGTTTTTTTTCTATTCCTTTATGGCAAGATCTGCTGCTATATTTTCAGAAGATCTTGGATTTTGTTGCATGAAATTAAGCTTGCCTTTTTTTAATCGTGAAAATAACCTCTTGTAGAAATATAGTATAAAATTGTGTACAATATATTCTTGTGGTTCGATCCTTTCTCCGCACTCCACGAATAGCGATAACTTAGTGCACCCGGCTGCCTTTTTTATACAATCCGCAAATCTCTCCCACTTGTGTTGTGAAGAAACCCATTCACCTTTATCATCTCATTGTGTGTACTACCAAAAAAAACTCTTGTGCGACCATTATATATGTTTGTACATTTGTTGCACATAGTGTCATTTGATATGTTTTAGAGAAAAGAATTGGAGAGAAACCTACTCTTCTCCAAAGAGATTTCATTGTCATCATTTGGATGGTCGTACGTATGCTTTCCAGTTCTCACTTTAAATCTTGTTATATATATATATATGGACGGACAAGAGTAAATGACTATTTATTTAATCATTTCTGAAGTCCGGAAGCGCAGTACCTTTTCTCTGAGCAATTTTCTCCTCTCATAGACTATTTTGATTTCTTCCTTATAATTATAAATATAAGAATTTCATGTTTCCATTTCATATCTGATTTGGGACTCTTGCCATTCCTTATTTTTGTTTTCCTCTTCATTTTCCATTAGTCTTGAAATTACAAGGATTTTATTGAATATCTCTTGCCTAGTTGTTTGAATTAGAAAATGAAAAAGTTGTTTGAATTTGTAAATTAGGATGGGTCGAGGAAAGATAGAGATAAAGAGGATAGAGAACAACACAAATAGGCAGGTGACATTCTGCAAGAGGAGAAATGGACTGCTGAAGAAGGCCTATGAACTTTCTGTTCTCTGTGATGCTGAGCTTGCTCTCATTGTTTTCTCAACCCGTGGCCGCCTCTATGAATACTCTAACAACAAGTAAGTAATTTACTTATTTTATTTTTTATTTATTTTTATTTTTATTTTTATTTTTTTACCCCTTCTCCGAAGAGATTCTTCTGATTTCGTAACTCAAACTCGCAACATTCGGATTAAAAGTGAAGAGCATCGATTTTATAAGTAAAACTTTTGTCATATAATGGTTGTGATTTTCATATTTTTCTTCTTTTTTTGATTTCTCACTATTAAAAAACCTTCATTTTCCAACTATGTTTTCATTGAAAAATATTCAGTGGTTATTTCTCATTAAATATCGATGGGAAAAATCTAAATAATAGTGTTTTCACACAAAAGAATTATATAGTTTTCCCGCATTTCAGTGGAATATGTTTCTCTTCATGCGTTTTTTCAGAGAATTAATTCAGTGAGAATAAAGTGAAAAAAATTATATTTATAGCACAAATTACCAACGACAAGAAAAACTTTTATTTCTAATAGGTTTTATTGATTGAGTGAAAAAACAGGAAAAAAAAAAACTTCTGTATTTTCCTACCAGACAACAAAGGATGTATATGAATTATGAAGGATACACTGATTCCAAGGAATTCTTCTCACAAGTTTAAGATGCACTTCAACCATAAATAATTACTACTTCCTCCTAGCGTTTTTTTTTAATTTCTGAAAAAGAGTTTCTATTTCTACATTTAGTAAGTAGATAATTTAAACATCTTACATGACAAATTTATAACTATAAAATTAAAAGATATTTTAGTACATTACATATATCTTTAATTTATGATCACAAAATTCAAAAAAAAAATCTTTATTTCTTAAATTATGTACCTAATTAAATCAAGACACTTAAATTGGGATGGAGGGAGTAGCTAGTAATTATAAGAAAAATACAATTACAACAAAAGAAAAATTAAAAAAATTGTTGTAGGGTGAAACATGTTTATGTTTGAAAGAAGCTTGGTGGATGAATCATGACTATAGAGCATGATGAACAGCCCCCATAACCTTGGGATCCGTAGAGTATCCTTCTCAGCTCCTGATTATGATACTTAGGATGGTTTAATGGGTGTATGATAGACTCTTAATTAAACTTTAATTTACTCTCCAAAGGAAAGAATGATAGCTTAGCGTTCAGGTTAAAAGATCTAGCTAGTACATTTAAATTTGTAGAAGAACTTCACATCCTCATACAAATATTGCTCTCCATAATAGTAGGAGTAACTTTTAAGCCTACAAATATATATTTTTTTTAAAAAAAAAAGTAGTTGCCGATATATTCAAGAATGCATTTTAAAGTGTGGAGAATCAGGTTAGTGGAATTCTATTAACCAAGCTTGTTTTTTTCCCAACTCCTATGTAGTCTTGGATTTATGAATAAAGAATTCAAAGATAATCTCAAGTAATTAATTAAGGTTGATAGGATCTTATCTAAAAGCTTAAACTATTAAAAATAACACACTTTTATCTACTTTTCTAGCACTTGAATGTGAAGTATTATTGCAGCAAGAAAAATATATACTTCCTCTATTCCGATTTATATGATACACATTTCATTTTAGTTTGTGCCAAAAAGAATGATAGATCTCTATATTTAGAAATAATTTAACTTGAAACTTCCCCTTGTATCCTTAATTAGATGATTTACAGTCATAGAAATACATATATGACTTGTTTTAGACCATAAATTTCAAAAGTATTTCTTTTTTTCTTAAACATCATGTTTAATCAAACTATATTACATAAATTGGAATGGAGGGAATAGTACATTATTTGGTGGATTGAAGTTGAGATGGGTTCTTAATTACTACCTTTGTGTGTCTTCGAGAGCCACATAGCAATAAGCTAAAAATGGCTACAAAGCACAAACAAGAAAATGGATGTCAATATATATATCAGCAGAAAAACTATGAGTACTAATATCGACAACTGCAGTTACCTTTACTATACATTGTTTGCGGACTTGTGGTTCCAGGGGTTGTTTAGTTTTTACTTATACCTTATACTCGCTAGGAGCCTTCTTAGCTAGTCTCATAGAAGAGCTCCGTACGTCATTCGGATATCAGCAGTTTCTGTGTAAAATGCTCATTTTGCTTTGGTTTTTGGTTTTTGGTTTTTTTTGCTTTTAGTGTGCAACACCAAATATTTCATAATTCTCAACAGCCTCTTCACTTTCAAGGTTACCTATATTTCTGATAAGAGAAAATGATTCATCCTACTTTTCTACCACTTTTAATTTTTCCCTTGCATGCATACGGCAAATTTCGGTTCTTGGGGCTGCCTTTAATTTATATATATGCATTAACCAATAAAATAAATTATTTTTCTTATTTCCTGTTTAGAAAGAGGGGGGAAAGTGAAAACTTGTTAATTAAGTGAATTTACATTTGAATTTCATAAGATTAAAAAATCTTGATCAGCTCAAAACTTTTGATTGATAATTCGCATGTATACTTTTCTATTTTAAAGTTTTTCATTTTAATCCAGTTTTGCAACTACTCTCCAATTCTTTTAGTTTTATGCGCTATTTTCACCAATAATAAAATATTTCTAAGAAGGTACGATATCATTCCCCAATTCTCTTTCATTTTGTGATTTTCCAAGATAAGAGTTGTTAAACCTTAGTTATGTAAAAGAATTTCGACTTAAGTTTACCCTTTTTCTTTCTTCATTGATAATCCACATGCTTCAAAAACCTTAATTTTCCCTCTTTTGTATAAATGGAGCCATGATGACACATTATGGACTGATAAAAGTGTGTACTAAGTAGGCCTGGGATCTGTGGCATACACATGACTGAAATTTCTTCTTTTCTCTTAATTGCAATTTTTGAATCATTAGTTAGGGAAGTTCCAATTTTTGAAGCATTAGGGGAACTATATACATGTCACGACCCAAACCGGAGGGCCATGACGGGCACTCGGACCTTATCTGTCGAGCACCACTCTTCACATACTTACCAGCTAACCGAAGTCAATCATGGCCACAAGGGCCGTTACCAAATATTCGGTTGACACATACATCACAACTGACATGGCCAAATACAACTACTATACATAAGACAACTGTCTACAAGCCTCTAAAGAGTACATGACATCACAAGAACGGGACAGGGCCCCGCCATACCCATATGCATATGCGGAATATCATACCGAGACTAGACTGCAACTCTGGGAAAAATAGAGTGCTCCAACATCAGCTGAACCAGCAACCTACTAGCGCGAACCATCCCACTATTTACCTGAGCCTGCGGGCATGAAACGCAACGTCCCCCGACAAAAGGGACGTCAGTACGACTGATGTACTGTGTATGTTAGGCATGAACAATAGTATAACAGAAATACAAAAATAAACTGAAACAGTATCATCCGACAAAAACGGCTGACCAGCGGTAAATGTCTCTGAAGGCCCTAATACATATGCCTAAATGTTATTCACAATGCAAATGCGGTATACATATAAATATTGACCACATCCTTTCCATAATAGCCTCTGTGGACATCATTCAGTTCAGCCACACAAGGGCATCATATCATATTGGCCACACAAGGGCATCTTCCTTTTTAGTGATAATATGTACCAACTGCAGGTGGTGATGCGTATATAACGTCATTCCCTTTTTGCCATCCCCTACATACATATATTGATACCATATAGTAGTGTATATAATACATGTGGGTCAAGGGTAATACATGAATATAATGCAAATGCATGAATGACAATAAAATATTCTGAACTTATCGGATGACATAATATCCTCGTACCTTCGGCTAATACTAGGAATATCAACATCTTTCCCAGATACCTCAATAAGGAATTAGGAACATACTTAGGCATGCTTTCAACATAGGAATCAATAACATGCACCTTCTTAACTACTAAGAGTAGAATAATTTATGGAATTACATCACGTTTACGTTTCGTTACATGAAAAATTCCAAAAGAAGGAAATAATTTGCCTTAGCATACCTTTGAACCGATCCTTCATGTTGGTGATGAAATCAACCTTCTTTACAAGTTAACCTTAAATAATAACAGAACCAGCCCCTTTTAATAATTGCTTGGAACGTTGCTGCCAATACTTTCTTAAGATAATCACCTTTTAAAGGAGTTCTTGAGCTTTACTTGCTCCCTAATCACCCTTTCAATGAAAAATTCCTCATTACTCTATTGTAGCCTCATTCTTTAGGGTTTTGCTACTCTATATAGTAACCCTTGAAGTCCGTAAACTTTTGCATACTCTGTCGATGTCTCTCTAATATTCTAAGAAACATTTCACTTCATTTATTCCTAGCAGCATGTACCCGTCTAAATGCTAAATGAAAATACTAGAGATTGTTATTATTTCATCCATTTAATAGCTTGTGGGTCCACATACTTCTCCCTTACTAAACGTACGAACTTAATCCTAAAGGAGTTTTTTTTATCTAATCTTTTAAGGGGTTGTTGGCCACATATCGGTTTCGCTAGGTGGTGGATTAATTTCCTACTAGAGATCACTTAAGTGAGTATATTCCACCGGATGGTGACATCAAACCCATGCACAATGCATGGTCATTAATTGTATTACCTCCTACTGCCACGTGAAAGGGTGGTGATATTCATCACCTTCCTAATTGATTGCTTAATTCTTTATCTCCACTACAATTCAACATTGAACCAATTACACATGTAATTAATCTCTTGATCTCAATTAATCTAAATATTAAATTCTTTTAACGCATTTCATATACTCATTATCACACTCGTGTAATATAGCTCTGGTCCATAACCTCTTTTGGAGCAAACAAAATGTTATTATTGATCCCCGTTATCACACTTGTTAAATCCTAAATTGTTTTGGGACCACCTCCTTTTATATATTGAGCTCTTCATTTTCGTACGTGAATACCTAAATATCACAAAATTTCCTCGACCTCACTTCTACTTGCATACGTCTAGTGATTTAAACCATGGCCCGAAAGTACGAGATGTTACAATACACCCTCCGTTTTAATATAATATGTCTGCTTTAGTTTGACTCGTCACAGAGTTCAAGAAAGTAAAGAAACTTTTGAATTTTGTGATCTTAACCTAAACATGTGTGAATATACCAAAATACTATTTGAATTTTGTGATCTTAACGTAAACATGTGTGAATATATCAAAATACTATTTGAATCTTGTGATCTTAAATATGTCATTTGGATGTTGGAACTAAAGAGTTACTACTAAATATAAAAAGTAACATTCTTTTTAAACAAACTAAAAAAAAAATTAAGAAAAATATATTGAAAAGGATCGAGTATTTAAAGAAAGGGGCAGAATGGAAGAATCTTTCTTTTTCCATCTCTCTCCACAGGCCCTAACCTCTTCTAATACATAATCTAACATTTCTAGTAGCTGTAGCTTAACATGTACTAATAGAGTTGAGAAAATTGTTATGTCTAGTGTGACTTCATGTATCTCATCAAGGCCCTTATTGTTGTTACGGAAAAGGGTAAAAATTATTCTCGAACTATACCCTCCGTTTGTTTGTGGTAATAAATTACCATTGCCGTCTATGCAACGGACCACAAAAGACCTTATTTTTAAGGCCTTGCCACTTCAGTTGACTAGGCAATCCAACATATACAAAAAAATCCGCTTACCCGTTTATTACACACCCGATCCATCATTAAACTAAAGGGGTGAAATGAAATTACCCTCATTTCATACATAACACTTCTCGATCTCTTTCAGAGGCAAAATTTTGGCTAGAATTTCGATTGCACTAGGGTTTCGAAGAAGCAGTAGTTTTGATGGTGCAGAATTTGTGAGCACTGCTGTGAAAATTAGTCTCTTGAGATATACACCGAGACCCACCCAGCATTCTTAATTTTCTTCATCAGAAGAAAATGGAGCATTTTTCGTGTGTTTAGCTCATTCCCAAAAAGAAAAAGCCTATCACGTGAGCCTTTAAAAAAACATTGATTTAGCTAATTAAATATACACCATGGATATTGAAACGAGACACATGGCATCCATATAGGATAAAACTTGGAGATATTAGGGAATTAAGAGGAGTCAAATCCATCCTTACATGGTCTTGACCGCAATTCTCACTTTATGAATTAGTTTTGTAGATTTAGGCACAAAGCTTGTTTTCTTCACGAGAACTTCACGTGTGACATGATTGAGATCTTCCCGATGGAATTTCTTCCTGTTGCTCGAGTTCCATATCATCCCCAAAAAGTTCTAGTAAAAAGAAGGTATAATAACTCCGGATCTTTTTAAATGTAATATTGTTTAGATAAGAATGTATTAATCTCCCTTAGAGAGTCTTTCTCATTAATACAAATATATAGTGTATACAATATGGAATCCTAATACAATAACGATCATATATCTACCATAATTATACAACACTAATAATTACAAAATATATGGGAAACATTTTACAATATTCGCTAATACACCCCCTTAGTCGGAGCGGGAGGAGGCTGGACGCTAAGACTGGATCTGAAGTCTAGAAAGTCCTTTTGTGAAGATATCCGCATAATGATACGAAGAAGACACGTGCAACACCTTAACATGACCGATAGCAACCTTCTCACGAACAAAATGTACATCCATATCAATGTGCTTGGTTCGTTGATGCTGCATCGGATTGTGAGATAAATATATCGTGGATATGTTATCACAGTAAACCTTACGCAATGGACAATGGAGCTCCAAAAGAATGTTTCGGAGTCGGCAGATCTCAGCCACAACATTTGCAACGCCTCTGTACTCTGCTTCTGCACTCAAACGGGATAGGGTGGCTTGCCTCTTGGCAGACCAGGAAATGAGATTATCCCCTAAGAACACACAATAGCCGGAGGTGAAGCGTCGCGTGTCCGGACAGCCTGCCCAATCTGCTAACAACCTGATCGGTGCAGAGAGGTATAGATGCAATCCGTAATCAAGTGTGCCTTTGATGTATCGAATAATACGTTTAAGAGCAGTGAAATGAGGCTCCCCGGGGGCATGCATAAACAAACACACCTGCTGAACAACATAAGCAATATCAGGCCTGGTGAAAGTAAGATAATAAAGTGCACCTGTAAGACTCCTATATATCGTGGGGTCGGATACTGGATCACCATTTTTGTAGATAATGCCCCCCCCCCCCCCCCCCCGATATTTAAAAGGCAACTCTCCAAATTCATATCCTAGTACATTCAAGATACTAGCCTTTGTCTGCTCATCCACCCCTCCAAAATACACTTGACTCTAGCCATATTAGCCTTACGTCCTAAAGCCTTAGAAAACAGTGAGAATTATTCTTTTAACAGCATAACTGATTCTACATCTCCCCTAGCAAAGAGTAGCAAATCATCAGCAAAACACAAGTGTGTAATACCAAGCTTCTCATATCTTGGGTGGGAATTAAAGTTGGGTTTATTCTTCAAAACAGCCAGACATCTGTGAAAATACTCCATGAGTAACACAAATATATATGGGGACATAAGAACCCCTTGTCTCAATCCCCTCTTGGCTTTCATAGTCTCTAGTCTCAGTCATCTCTCCATTTATCATAAGTGTATAGCGAACAGTTTGGATACAAATCATTATCCATTTGACCATTCTGCATGGAAAACCAAGGCCCTTCAGCATCTGCTCAATAAAACACCACTCGGCTGATTCATATGCTTTTTGGAGATCTACCTTTACCATACATCTAGGAGACAGATGCTTCCTAGTGTACCCTTCACTAACTCATGGCTCAGGATAATATTGTCTGATATGAGCCTTCATGGGATGAAAGCTGATTGACTATTCCCCACTATGCCATCAATAACCCCTTTCATTCTGCCTGAAATTACCTTAGAGATAATCGTGTACACTGTTGAGCAACAAACAATGGGTTTATAGCCCCTTATAGTCTCTGGATGTGAAGTCTTAGGAACCAGTGTGATCAATGTGTTGTTTGCAGCTCTCAGCAACTTGTTGGATTGAAAAAAATCTTACACATCATCCAATACATCTTGGTAACAGTGAGAATGGTTGCCGGTTTAACCACTGGACTAAATGTCTCTCCACAATCCACGCCAACCTGTTGAGTTTTGCCATCACCTACAAGACGGACCTTATGTCTCTCAAAATAACCGTAAGATTTTACCTTATGAGTAAAAATCCACATAGAATGAATAACATTGACACCAGACGGACGGGGCACCAACTCACATGTCTTATTTTCAATAAAAGCATTATATTCATCATTCATGGCCATTTTCCAATTTGGGTCATGAAGGGTAAACAATGGTTACGTGGTAGGGGTGATTTAGTGACATTAGAATTGAAATTAAAATGTCATTTCGGTTTAAAAATACCATGTTAGCTACGAGTAACGGGCCCTTGACTCGAAATAGAAGTGGATTGGACTTGGGATGGTGTCGGGTCATCTCGAGACTGGCCAGTAAGCAATGGGCCTGTTGGCCGTAGGGCTAGACTGACGGATTGAAAATTTAGGCCAACATGCAATGGACCGGCTGACCGAGAGACTAGACTGGGAAGGGAATGAATTGGGCCAGCAGGTTGTGTCCCTGATGGCCGAGAAGCTGGACCGAGAGGAATATGAGATGGGCCAGCAGGCAGTGGCCCTATTGGCCGAGAAATAGAAACTGGATTTTGGATAATTGGGCGAAGATTGGGCACGGGGTGTTTGTTGGTCCAGATCCCGAGGCGGGGATCAAACTAAATGGTGGACCACATACGGTGAGAGCCCATCATCCAAAAAATTATAAGAATTAGACACTGAATTACACAATTTAACAAACGGAAATTGGGTTTCATAAAAAATGACATGACGACTAATTATGATTTTATTAGACAATAAATCAAAAATTTGTAACCACGATGATTAGAGGGATAACCCAATAACACACAAGCGGTAGAACGTGATTGAAGTTTGTTAATTATAGTAGACGGGAAGAGAGGATAGCACAAACACCCAAACATTCTAAGATGAGAATACGAAAGATCCTTATGATAAAGAATTTTTAGTGGAGATTGGTATGCTAATCATTTGCTAGGGAGTATGTTAAGGAGGTAAGTAGTCATTTGTAATGCATGATACCAAAAAGAATGTGGTAATGAAGCATGAGCTAGTAAAGTCCGAACAATATTATTAATAGTACGGATTTTTCTTTCAGCTTTCCCATTTTGTGAGGACGTATGAGGACAAGAAAACCTAAAAGATATGCCATTAACATTACAAAATTCCCAAAATGACCCATTATCAAATTCCCTTCTATTATCACATTAAATGTTTTTAATTTCTCATTCAAATTGGGTACGGATAAATGCTCTAAATGATAGGAATGTGGAAACAACTTAAGACTTTTTAGATAAAGGAAAGGTCCACAAAAAATTAGAATAATCATCCAAAAATAACACGTAATGACGGTGGCCCAAAGAGCTCAAAATGAGAGATGTCCACAAATCACTATGAATAATATCAAATGGCAATAAAGTACTAGAATTTGAGGCTACAAACGGTAATTTAACATGTTTCCCAAGCGGATAAGAAGAACAAATATGTGTACTACGCGTACTATTACATTCAATAAACCTATTGTGTTTAAGAGAGGAAAGAACATACGCCCCTGGATGACCCAAACGTGCATGCCACAAGGATTGTGCTAGACCGAAATACATTGACTGTGTGGCTTGATTAGTGGAAAAGGTGTTGGTGGTGGTGATTTGATAAAGCTCTCCCCGATTACATCTCATTAGAGGTATCCCAGTCGTGAAATCATTCACAGAAAATCCAAAACGGTCAAAGTCAACAAGAACCGAATTATCAGTTGTAAATTTTCGAACAGACACCTAATTTTTAATTAAGTGATGAGCATGAAGGACATTTTTTCAAGGCTAAAGGTGGGTTCGGGGGAGATAAAATTGTGTGACCATAACCATGAATTGGAATTTAATTACCATTACCAATAATTATGCCACAATTTTTCTTAAATTGAAATAAATGAGAGATTACCTGGCGCGAACGTCATATGATAAGTGGCCTCGGTTTTTATGTACTAATTTGCGTCCGGAGGATTTAATCGAAGTGTATGCATCGCTGTCTCGATATCCGTAGGGGTTGGAACTGTCGTTGGGCCCACAACAACTAAGGCCTGCTGAGGCCGAGGCCCAAGCAAGCCAGCCTGCTGCCAATGCCTAGTTGATTGCTGCCTGAATTGGTCATTGGGCCTCTGCTGCCCGACGGTCCAATTTGATGAATGAATTGGGCAGGTGGTCGACATGGGCCACTTACCAGCGGCCCAAGCCTGCCAGGGGTTCAGTGGCCCGGTTCCCTGCTGAATGCCACTGCCGCTGGTCCGTCCGCCAGTGCCGCCTGTCCGTCCGCCACTGCCGTCGGTCCGTCCGCCACTACCGTCGCGGCCACCACCCTTGCCACCGCCACATCCACCACCGTAATTTTTCCCACAGTGTTGACCCTTTTTGCCACCCCCGTTATTACGGGTTTGACCATAAATTTCGGAGTATAATTGAGAGTCATTAGTTTCACAGGACGTGGCCACCATCATGGCAGAATTAGCTCCGCTAGCCGCATTTTTAGCCAATCCTGCTTATTTTAAGGTGAGCATGGAACATTCTTGGTAGAACGGTGGGAGAGGATTGCTTTGACGAAGAAGAGTGTCAACTCCATTATACGCCTCAAAGAGTTCTACAACCATCTGAATAACGAGACGATCATTAGTGACGGGCGCGCCAACATTTTTGAGTTTATCCGATAACTCTTTGAGTCGTTGACAGTAGGCAGAGACGTGCGGAAAATCCTCCATATTAATATGGGAGAATTCCTGCTCGAGAGTCACGACACGAGAATTTTTGTTGTCTTGGAAGATATCACGCAACCCATTCCAAACTTCCATTTCCGTGGCGTTGGGCTCGATAATAGTCTGTAAGAGGTCCGTAGAGATGGTGGAATAAATCCATTGGAGCACCATAACATCAAGAGTTTCCCACAATTCTATTTCATCATCGGTGGTAGAGACCTTCTCCTTGCCTTTCTCGGGTGTGATGATGTGATGGAGGACCCTATTAGACTTTGCGTGAATTTTAAATAATTCTGCCCACGTCGTGTATTGGACGTTTTTCATCTCAAGAACGATAGGGATGTTGTTCTTGATATTGGAGACTGCAAGGGCAGGATGAAAGATGTTCTTTGAGGTAGACATAGCGAAAGAACAAGAGGAGAATTAGGGATTCATAAAAAAAATGTGAAGGGACGAGTGGTCGGCTGGTGGCCGAGGGTCGGAATCCGGGAGGGAGGGCGGCGGAAGAGAGGTTTTGGAGAAGGAAAATTTGCCCTAGACTTCTGATACCAAGAAAGAGAATAATCCCTTGATTATTTTTATTAATGAAAATATATATATACATGATATACAATCTCTAATTATGAAAATTAAATCTACATTTTCCTAATACAAGACTACTAGCTTTTTCTAATAGAAGACTGCTATCATAATTATACATGTACAAGAACTCTACTAATTATGGTAAGGAATATATAAAATATACACAAGATATATACACGGTTGTGTATATCGGTAGTCTTTCAAAAACTGCTAAAAGCGTTTGGTATGCACAGCATAAAGGCAACTATAGAACGATACAAGAAGGCAACTGCAGAAACCTCTAGTGCATACACCACTCAAGAGCTCAATGCACAGGTACTTAATTATAGAAACATGTCATTATATGCTTTTTAATTACGACATTTTAATTTCTAAGAATAATTAGACGAATGATCATTCCCTTAGATTAATATATGTGTAAAACTATAACAAATGGGATTCTTGTGAGTCACAATTTGTGATGATTAAAGTCCCTTTTTTCCTTTTTTTTCCTTTTTTTTTCTGTTAATATGTTTTCAGTTTTACCAACAAGAATCAAAGAAGTTGCGCCAACAGATACAATTGATGCAGAATACAAATAGGTGATTTCATGACTCAATAGCTTGGACAAGATTTTACCACTATTTCTATCTTCCAAATTGTTTTTTTCTAGATACATGACAACAAGAAAAATAAATATTTTTAAAAGGTATCTTAATTAATTTACTGAATATTTGATGTATAACATTTTATTCAAGTACAGGCATTTGGTGGGTGAAGGCTTGAGCTCTTTGAATGTGAGGGAACTGAAGCAGTTGGAGAACAGACTTGAACGAGGCATTACAAGAATTAGATCAAAAAAGGTATAATGGCTTATAAAATTGTGCAAATTACATATTTGGTCCGCCGATAAAAAATAATTATATTTGCTAGTCAAATATATGAATAAATATATAATATTATGTATAAAAATATATATATTATGTATATATATTGTTGGCCGTTAGAAGGGGAGCCTTGGAGTAACTGGTAAAGTTGATGACATGTGACCTGCAGATCATGGGTTTAAGCCGTGGAAACAGTCTCTTGCATAAATGTGAGGTAAGGCTGCATACAATAGACCCTTGTGGTCTGACCCTTCTCCGAACCCTGCTCATAGCGGGAGCTTAGTGCAACGGGCTGCCCCTTTATATTGTTGGCTGTTATTTTAATGAGCAATTATTTATGTCAATATCTCTATAAAAATAATTTCTCAAATTATATTTCTGTATGTCTACTTTTGTTTTTTCTTTTATTATACATATTTTGGGTCTTTCAAGGTCTAAAAGACGGTCCTCCCTTTATGTGACCATCAAACCATAGATAAGCCTTATTTGTTACCACAAGTAAATGGAAAGATAAACAAGAAATACTCAAAAGTCAAAACTAAGATGCTTCCACTCTTACGGTCGTTTACTCTTTCCGTTCACTTTTAGTGTTTATATATATTTTTTTTATCGGAAATCAATTTAACTAATCTTTGAAACTAAATCAAATTTGATTAATTTAATATTTTAGAATTAAATTTTAAATATTCTGAAATTATACGAAAACTAATATTAGTTGCAATTTTTGTCATATTAATTTGATAAAAAAATACATCGTAAAATATCGATCAAAATTTATGTAATTTGACTCTCGAGCAACGAATGTGACAAGTAAAATTGTAAAAGTAAATGGAGGGAGTAAAAGTTCTGGTGTTTGTACAGGTGGTAAAATTAGCCCATAAAATTATAATCCACTCAACCCGTCATAGTTTGAGCTGGTCATTGACCTGCCCATTTATTAGCTCAATCAAATTCATTTTAGCCCATCAAAATTTGGGATAATTTCTAGCCCAAATCGATTTCATGAAAAATCTTGTCAAAATATTTCAAAAGTACATTTTTCTTATTTAATATGTTATACATAGTCATAAATAGAAAATAATAATTTTTTATGTATTAAAAATTATAAAAAAAAATAAAAAAAAACAATTAAAACTTAGTAAGAATTGAGCGGTTGGGTTTTGACGCGCGTTTTAATCCATTTCAGTCCAACTCATTTCAACTCAAGTAACTTTTGGACGAGTCACTAACCCGTTCATTTATTAACTCAACCCATTTTGACCCGCTCAAATTCAGCCTAACTCGCCCATTTGCCACCTCCAGGTGTTTGTGCCTAGCATTTACATCTTGATTATTTTTTTCGGTACCTGTTAAATTCGGAATAAATTACCAAATGTTCTTTGCTATTGTTAAATTTAAACCCCTAATCTCCCGTAATATATATTCATCAACCATTAAGGGACACCCTTATTGCTTCTTATTTTGAATTTTATCTAATGTTTGGTGGACCAGATTTGTAAGCTTGTAATTTGTAGAATAGAAATACAATGATCTCCCTACTATACTTTTAATGACATGTATTGTTACTCCTTTTCTCTTGACCAGCATGAAGCGATACTAGCTGAGACTGAGAATTTGCAGAAGAGGGTATTTTCTTAATTCTAACTTTTTTGCTCTTTCCTGCTAGACTCTTAATGCTGTTAGAATATTATTATTATTATTATTATATATTAATATAGTATCATTTTATATATGGTAGGTAGTAAAATGTTAATTAGGAATATTAGGTTAATTAGATAGTAAATTATTAAGGATTGATTAGAAAGATTAGGCATGATTTACTCTTCTCAATTAAATGTATATTGTGTATATATTGTTCCCTTTTAGGATGAATACAATTAAGGAAAATACTTTCAAAGTCTTACATGGTATCAAGAGCTTAAGGAAAGATCCAAAATATTTTATTCTCTTCCAATTTTCCGGTCCTCTTCCTCACTAGAACCCTAGTTAGCCGAAATTGTTCATTTTTTTACTCCATTATTGATTATCCTCCATCACAACCAACTATGTCTGAATCAAAATCATCCTTTCATCCAGCCCTTACCGTCTTAAACATCAAAACATTTGTTTCCGTCAAACTAGAAATGGAAACCGTTCATTATGCAACATGAGCAGAATTATTCAAAATATGTTGTCGTGCTCACAAAGTTCTTCATCATATTATTCTCCAAAAGATGGGACAGGGAAGGAATTAACAACCAATGCGGACAAGGAATTGTGGGATATGCTTGATGCCACAGTTCTTGGTTGGATTTATGCAACCATTTCCACTGACTTGTTGCATACTATAATGGAACCAGATTCAATAGCCATGGCGGCTTGGGAACGTTTGCAAGATATCTTTCAAGATAATCAAAATTCTCACGCTGTTACATTGGAACATGTGTTCTCAACTATTGACATGACGGATTTTCCTAACGTTTCTGCGTATTGTCAATGCCTCAAAGTGTTGGCAGATCAATTAAGAAATGTTGGTTCATCGGTTACTAATAACCGGTTAGTCTTACAATTGGTGGTTGGTCTCACCGATGCGTATAGCGGAGTGGGGACACTAATCCGTCAAAGTAATCCTCTACCTTTATTTTATCAAGCACGGTCGATGCTTGTACTTGAAGAATCAGGCTTTGCTAAAAAGGCGTCGACTACTTCAAATTCCGCCATGATTGTCACTTCCTCAAATGATGGTAATTTCTTTGACCCTTCTTAACAAAATAAGGGACAAAAATGACGTAATAATATAAGAATGAGGGTGGAAATCGCGGAAAGAACAAATGTGGAAGCCACCGTACTTCCGGTGGAGGTGGAAATGACGGCAACACCAACACCGGCGCGCGGCAGTGGTAGCAGCACAGTGGCAGGAATGGTGGACAGTGACAGCAGCACGGTGGGGCAAGGAGTTGGGCATGGCAGTGGCCTTGGGTTGTTCCGCCCAGCCCAGTCCCAACTGGAAATTGGACCAGGCCGCACCAAAGGCCCAATGCCCAGTTTCAGCCCACGCCTTACCAGCCTCATAGTGGACAACAACAACGACAGGCCCAGCAGGCTCACATTGTTGGGTCTGTTCCAGCATGTAGCAGTGTTGGGCCACTGCCGACCTAGTGGCAGAAGGCCCATTCAGCAGTGGCCCACCCCACAGATATTGAGTCCGCCATGCACACCCTAGGATTAAATCCATCGGATTCAAATTAGTATATGGACTCTGGAGCAATGTCTCATATGACGTCCTCCCAAGGTAATCTCTCATTCTATTTTAATTTGAACAATAATAATGATACAATTGTCGGAAATGACCATTCAATTCCAATAAAAGGGTATGGTTCTAGCAAATTGTCACCACCAAACCCACCTCTAGTTTTAAAGAATGTGCTTCATGCTCCTAAGTTAATCAAAAACTTGGTCTCTGTTAGAAAGTTTACTACTGATAATTGGGTATCTGTTCGTTTTGACCCTTTTGGATTTTTCGTGCGTGATTTTCAGACGGGAAAGCTTCTCATGAGATGTGATAGCTAGGGGGAGCTTTATCCAATAAATTTACCCAATCAACAGTCCAAGTTCCCATCTACTTTTGCAGCATTGACACCGTCTTTATGGAATGAACGGTTGGGACATCCGGGAGAGTCTGTTTTGGCCTCTCTTAGCCAAAAGAAATTTATTTCATTTACCCAACCACATACTCTAAATAAGTGTCATTCTTGTGCACTTGGAAAACATGTTAAATTGCCATTTATTTCATCGACTTCGTGTACCCTTATGCCATTTGATATTTTACATTGTGATATTTGGACATCACTCGTTTTGAGTTCTTCGGGTCATAGATATTATTTGCTATTACTTGATGACTACTCTAATTATCTGTGGACATTCCCTTTGTCGAAAAAATCACAAGTGTTTTCTATATTTCTCACAATTAGAGCATACATCCGAACTCAATTTGAACGGGATATAAAAAATATTCAATGTGATAATGAGAGAGAATTTGACAATAATCAGTTTTGAGACTTTTTCAAAATAAATGGTCTACATTTTTGTCTGTCTTGTCCTTACACATCATCACAAAATGGGAAGGCAGAACGCAAAATTAGAATAATAAATAATATTGTTAAACCGGTCCTTGCTCATGCTTCACTACCCCCCACATTTTGGCATCATGCACTCCAAATGACCACTTACCTATTGAATATTCTCCCTCACAAAAATATGTCTTACCAAGCTCCACTAAAAATACTTTATTTACGAGAGCCCTTCTATCTTCATTTAAGAGTATTTGGTTGCCTTTGCTACCCCCTCTTTTCATCCACCACAATTACAACACTCCAACCCCGACCTACTCCATGTGTCTTCTTGGGATACCCTACTAATCATCGTTGTTACAAATGTTATGACATTTTTTCCAAAAGAATAATTATAAGTCGTCACGTAATTTTTGATGAAACTGTGTTTCCATTTGCCAAGATACATGAAACATGGACCCACACTTATGATTTTTTGGATGATGATAAGCTCCCGTATCTAACACATTTTTTTCATAGCTCGGTACCCCCTAATAGTGTTGGAAACCGGAATTCAGGCCCATTGGACCAAAGACCGATGGCCCAACTGAGTGACATTTCAATCCAGTAGCTTAGGCCTTCGATTCCGAGGCCCAGTCCAATCACATCACAATCTGCCCGATCCAGCAGCTTGGCCCTTCGATTCCGAGGCCCAGTTTCAACACATCACATCACAATCTACCCGGTCCAGTAGCTTGGGCCAGGCTACCGCTACATGCCCAATTCCAGGCGCACAAGAAAGTCAACCCACTGGACCGTCAATGTCTCATCCCTCGGCCAGTGGCGTCTAGTCCACTATCCCAACAAATCGTCTGGTCACCCATAGTCAACATGGAATTGTCAAACCCAATACCAAATATAGTCTACACACCTAGGTCTCGAAAATCACATTTGCCTCGTAATCTAGTGTCTGCTCTAAAATACCCGAATTAGAAAATGGACATGGATGATGAATATTATGCTCTAATTACAAATAGGACATGGGATTTAGTACCTTGTCCATCTAATGCTAATATAATTCGGTCTATGTGGATTCTTAGCCATAAAGAAAAATCTGATGGAACTTTTGAGCGGCATTAGGATCGTCTTGTAGGTGGTGAGAAGACACATCAGATTGGTGTAGATTGCGGGGAGACATTCACTCCAGTTGTCAAATCAGCAACTATCGGAACAGTTCTCAGCCTATCTCTCTCAAAAGGATGACCACTTCATCAATTGGATGTCAAAAACGCCTTCCTCCATGGACACCTCAATGAAACTGTATACATGCACCAACCGTTGGGATACAGAGATCCTAAATATCCCAACCATGTGTGTTTGCTCAACAAATCATTATATGGACTCAAGCAAGCCCCCAGGGCTTGGTATAAGCGGTTTGCTGATTTTGTGTCACACATGGGTTTTTCGCACATCCGTTTAGATAATTCTCTGTTTATTTATCGCCAGGGTAATCATACTGCTTATCTTCTTCTATATGTGGATGATATTATCCTAACAACATCTTCAGACTCTCTTCGCAAAAGTATCATGTCACAACTTAGTTTTGAATTTGCTATGAAAGATCTTGGGCCACTACACTACTTTCTAGGAATTGTTGTGACAAGACATGCATGTGGATTATTTCTCTCCCAGAAGAAATATGCTTCAGAAATCGTGGAACGAGCTGGAATGTCTTTTTGCAAACCTTCGACAACTCCGGTAGACACAAAGTCTAAATTGAGTGACATCTCTAGTAAACCCTTTGCCGATCCAACATTATACCGCAGCCTAGCAGGAGCTTACAGTATCTCACATTCACCAGGCCAGATATTACCTATGCAGTGCAATAAGTGTGTCTATTCATGCATAATCCAATGGAGGAACATATGCATGCTCTAAAACGCATTGTGCGATATATTCAAGGCACTCTGAAGTACAGATTACATCTATACCCATCCTCCGTTTCCAAATTTGTTACTTACACGGATGCAGACTGGGCAGGATGTCCGGACACAAGACGATCCACCTCCGGGTATTGCGTCTTCCTCGATGACAATTTAATCTCATGGTCCTCAAAAAGGCAAGCCACAGTATCACGCTCAAGTGCTAAAGTAGAATATCGTGTTGTGGCCAATGTTGTATCTGACTCATGTTGGATTAGGAACCTGTTACTTGAACTTCATTGCCCAACTCCGACAGCAACAATAGTATACTGTGATAATGTTAGTGCAATCTATCTCTCAGGGAATCCAATCCACCATCAACGCACTAAACATATTGAGTTAGATATTCATTTTGTCCGTGAGAAGGTGGCTCGCGGACAAGTGCGAGTGTTACATGTCCTAACGCGTCATCAAATCGCAGATATCTTCACAAAAGGACTTCCGCTGATATTATTTGAAGAATTTAGGGACAGTCTCAGCATTCACCGCCCTCTAGCTTCGACTGCGGGGGAGTGTTAGAATATTATTAATAATATTATTATTATGTATTAATGTTGTATCATTTTATATATGGTAAGTAGTAAAATGTTAATTAGGAATATTATGTTAATTAGGTAGTAGATTATTAAGGATTGATTAGGCATGATTTACTCTTCTCAATTAAATATATATTGTGTATATATTATTCCCTTTTAGAATGAATACAATTGAGGAAAATATTTTCAAAGTCTTACGAATTCTGATTATGCTTTGCCGATAAATATAATATTCACTGATTTGCATTCTTGAACTTGCTCTTCATATAGGAAATTCAACTGGAACAGGAAAATGCATTCCTTAGATCAAAGGTACTTACTTTCTTCCCTTATGATACTCTTTACAAGTTTATATTCTCTCTCTTTTTTTTGGCTTCAAAAGAGTTATTTATACATCAGTTACGCTACATATATTATTCCCGGGACATTTCTACTGAAATTTGTTCCCTTTATATTCGATGTTAAGAGTCCCACATTGAAAATGGAATGGGAACATGGACTCTTTATATAGACTTGGACAATCCTCACCTTACAAGCTAGCTTTTGGGGTTGAGTTAAACTCAAGATCTATTCTTTACCTTCGACACATCAGTTAAAGTGGTTTCTTTATTTCTCTGTCCATAGATAAAACAAACATATATGTATTATTTTCCTAATAGCTGAAGAAGTTAGCCATCAATTTGAAAGGCATTTTACGTTTGGCAGAAAAAAGGTATTCAAGTTCTTTTGTTCTTTAAACTGAAGGAAGTAGTCTTACTCTCATTTCCCTGGTCAAATCTGTCAATTATTAGACCAAGCTAGAAAAAGAAAATAAAAAACTAAATGATGTTTTGTTTTCTTTATTGACATTAGAAGAGAAAACGACATAAATGATCTCTTAACTATGAGGTAGTTTCAAAATAGTCCTTTAACTATGCATTTAACAATTTTGATACTTTAAGTTTGCCATTAGTTAACAAAAATTGTCCCTTAACTATGAGGATAGGTTAAACATAGTCATTTAAGTATGCACTTAACAGTTTTGGTCCTTTAACTTTGTAAAAAATTAACACTTTCTCCGGTAAAATATTTATCGAACTTTGTTTGTTAGATTTGACAAGAACAATGAAAAAAGAAAAACTAGCGAGAACTATGGTGGTCAGTGGGCCGAGTTCGGGGCGGGACGGGACTGGGGAAATGGTCGGGACCGGTCCTCCGGCGGGCAGGGACTGGTGGGACAGGCTAATGTCCTATCCCTCATCCCGCCGGAAAAGGGGATCGGTGTTGGCGGGGCGGGGTCGTGGGTTCGGGATTTTTTTTAGACATTTAATTTAAAAAAAGTTGTGATTATAAACACTTAAATAATTGAACAAGATAGTGTAATAAAAATATCCCAATGCTGTTTTTGTGCCTCTTATAATATTTAATAGAAATATGATTTTTTTTAATACATTTTCAAAATTGCAACTTTGTTTCAATAAGTGTTTTACAACCGTCTATTTTAATAGTCGGATTTAATACATCACCAATAATATAAATAGTGGGAATAGGATTTTTTTTTTAATTTGATAAACATTTTTTAATAGGTGCCTTATAAGATGGTTTTTCCATATATTCACTAAGTAACAAAAATATTAGAGCTATATAAAATAACGTAGTTGAAATAGTAGGATAATATATATACCAGAAAATTATTTAGTTTCTTGAAAAATTTTCTCTAAAAATCCAATAAGTTTTGAAAATTTTCCCAATAATTATCTACAAGCATATCAGTTGGATTTCGATTATGGGCGTTAAAAAATAAAATTATAGGTCTTCTATAACCGTAAGCAATAAGTAGTTGGTCATATAGAGAATTCCACCTAGTCGCTACTTCTTAATGATTTTTTTTAAAAGGTAATCCACAATCGTGACAAGTTTTTTTATATTATTTTTTTCTTTGTATTCTATTACTTCTAAAAATAAAGTTTATAGCAAATTGTACTTTATTAAGAATGTCTTCAAAAAGTGATAGACCATCATTTACAACGAAGTTATAAATATGACACACACATTTTATATAAAAAATGATTAGGAAAAGATGGAGTTAATAGATCTTTTAAAAGTCTCACAACATAATTATTAGAAGAAACATTATCTAATGTAACATTCATTATTTTATCAGTTATACAATAATAATCGCAAACTTCATGAATATTTTGTGCAATAAAATTTTCAACTACCATCAATATATTTATATGCTAAAATACCTTTTTGCATATATCAATTATGATCTATCAAATGACATGTTACAGTTAAATAATCATTGCCGTTAGTACTACGGCCTATATCAGAAGTGATAGATACTTTGCCAGGAAAATGATATAATGCATAACGTAAATATTGATGATATTCATGTGCAAATTTAAAACGTCTCTCCTAACAGTTGATCTAGGAAAATCGTTAAAAGCATAATTATACATTTCTCTAATGTAATGAATAAAACCAGGAGATGAAGGAAATGCAAAAGGAAAACCCTCCACCGTAACTAATTTTGCTATTTCTTCCTTATCTCTGTGTTTATCGTATTTAGGACCTACAATTCCCCCCGCCGTCGGGTTAATTTGACCCTGTACTTGGTCCGGAATACTATGTGAACCCTGTCTCGATTGAGAGCACATTGGCGCACCCGACTTTGTAGCATCATATTCATCTCACCTACCTTTGTGAAATCCTTAAACATATCTCAATAAACCTCCTGTTCCACCCTGACCTTTTCCGATTTTAAATTTATAAATATTTTTACAAATTTTACATCTAACTACTTGATTCTCTTGGTCCCTATCAAAAAAATCTCATACATCTGATTTTAATTTTTGTTTTGTGGGGCCTCGACTCATACTAGGGGGAATAGGAGGCGTTCCAGTTTTAGTTTGATGCTGAGACTCAGTCTGAGGTTGAGGTTGTTCAGGTGCACTAGTGGGTGTGTCATCTAGATTATCGTCTAAATTAAAGTCTGGTTCAGTTGCAGGATGTATCTCATCATCTAATGATATATCATTAAAAAATCAGTTTCATCTATATGAATGTAATCAATCAAATCATCCTGACTAGGAATAGGATGACAAGAAGAAGTATCTCTGCCCTTGTTACCTCTACTAGAAGAAGCACCATTACTCTTACCCTTAATCATACGTCTAAATACTTCCATTTTAATTATGCAAATAAATAATTAAAGATAATGAAATTAAGTGCGATAATTAAAATAAAGTAACAATAGTAATTTAAAGAAGGAACGAAGGTACCAAACGCCGATGTGTAATCGAGGTTGAAAATTGAAAATTTGCTCGATGGATGATCCTCAAGCTAGTTGTCAACTTCAGTCCCAATTTTTTAACTTTGATACAATTATACAAATGAGTAAATAAAATAAAATATTTAGTAGGCAATGTAGAAATTGTAGAGAGATATATTGAGAGATTAGAGAGATTGTAGGAAGATTTGTGAGATAAAATGAAGAGAAAATGAGGTATTTATAATTTGAAAATTGGTTAAAGTGTAAATATACTACCTTAGGGGTTAAAATAAATATTAAGGGTGTAGGGGACAAAAATGGCCGTTGGAACCATTGCACAACGGCCAAAATCTAAATTTGCTCGTTGTTGCAATGGTTAGTTTTGCAAAGGGGGGATCGGGGCGGGTCGAAGCGAGACGGGCTGGGCCAGGACGAGCCTAGGTCCCATCACGGTTTCGAGTCCCGACACCGTCAATTTTTTTTAGGGGGATCGGGCCTGGTCGGAATCGTGCCGACCCGGCCCACTGGTCACCCTTAGCAAGAACTCATATTTAGAGGTACAAATTACTAAAGTAAAAGCCAAATACCTCGTGACAATATCAACGGTCGACGGTTATAGAAAAAAATTGAGAAAAAAGCAACAAATTTGATAATGTTAGATAATACATTCTCGGACACACAAAAATCGACAAACTCTGTATGTTAAACCGAGGGAGTCCATCACATAAGTAAAATACACCAGACTTTAGAAATAGCATAAACTACAAAATTGTCACTATTAAAAACAAGCTAAACCCGATGGATGAAAACCGACGGATAAATATTGAGGGACGCTATCAGAAAGCCAATGATTTTTTTTTATTTTTTTACGAAAATTGACAGACGTCCGTTGGTTATTTTCGGGGAAAAAGCACGAAAACTATATTTTTTTACATTATTAAGTCTGTTGGTTTTTCCTCAATTTTTTCGTAATGTGTATCTTTAAGTTTGAGTTCTCGCTAATTTTTCTTTTTTCATAGTTCTCATCAAATCTAATAAATAGAATAGAGGAGAAGAATGCAACTATCTAATCGGGATCACAGTTTCGATTATTCCTTTGAAGGTCGAAAGTTGAAGAAGTGTTTAACCACACTCTGCGGAACAGTCTTATCGATGAATATTTTGTCAGAAACGAAAAGTGTTACTTTTGACAAAGTTAAAGGACCAAAACTATTAAGTGCATGCTTAAGAGACTATTTTAACTTACCCTCATAATTAAGAGATCATTTTTGTTAACTTGTGACAAATTTAAAGAACCAAAACTGTTAAATACATAGTGAAGAGATTATTTTAAACCTACCCTCCTAGTTAAGTAACCATTTATGTTATTTTCTACTAAATTACTTGCTATTCTAGTTTTGTTGCAGTGACTTGTTTAGCATTGGATCCCCTCTTCTGAGTTGCACTTTAACCAATTAACAATTCAAACATAATATCATAGAATATCTAGAATTATCATTTTGACATGTATTTGCCATTGAAAAGTCAAAATCAGGGGAAAATTGTACATTAATCAGTTTTTTCCTAATAAAAAATTAGTTCGTACCAATTTATTTGAAGGTTTATCAATTTTAAGCATAAATTTTTCGAATATTTTATTATAGAATCATCAACGGATCAAATATACCCTTATACTATCAGAAAATAGTCAAATATATACTTTATTATACTTTCGATTCAAATATATCTCTGACGTTATACATTGAGTTCAAATATATTGACAACTCGGCGTGGCATGACACTTCACCACCCCATTGTTAATTTCCGCCATTTCCACTTCTTCACCTTCCTCTTCCTCTTCAGAGGGATCAGATTCCCGAGATGGTTCTGGTTCTCGGACCGGGAGTGCCGCTGCCGGCGGTGATGAAGCTCTTAACTAATCATTATTAGTTGTGTTTGGGGGTAGGACCAGTAGCATAGAAGGAGTCGATTGAGGTACCGCGGGAGGAATCTATGTGTAGTTGTAGTTCGATGTAGCACCGTTGGAATGCAGAGAGGTATTCAGAGAGTTTAGGAGGCAATTGTTGTTGTTCTTCCCGCCTCCTAGACGCACCATCGGTAACCTCTTCTTCCTGAATGATATTTTCCGGCGGACAGGGGCCCACCAGAATATGGTGGTTGCATGGGCATGGCTGATAGTACTTTTTTGGACACTGTTAGTAGGATTGGAAGCCATTGTTAAAAGAGGGACACGGAATTGGGAGCTTTATGTAGGAGAGTGGGCAATGAGTTAGAGAGAGGATAATTTGACGATGAGTTGCAAATGGGCATGTGCAATTCTGCTTAAGTTAAGGTTCACATCTCCTGCATTTTGATTAGGTTTCTTGTTTTATACCTAACGAATAAGGATTAAATCATTCACTACAATGGCGGAAATTAATAATTTAACATATCAGAGGGCTAAATGGGTTGGGGTGGTGAGGTGACATGCCACGTGATGTCCATCTCACAGAGTTGTCAGCGCTACATCAGACACACACAGTGTTCACCTTGGATAATTTTAACGGAGAAAGGGTATATTTGGAACCAAAGTATAACAGCATGAGTATATTTACATATTTGTGAAAGAAATAATCCCCTTGATTATTTTCATTAATTGAATAGGTATATATACAAGATACAAAGTAGGAGAATCCTATTCCTATTCTATTTCTAAAACCTTATTCTACCATAATTCTAACTCTACAATTATGGTAGTGTATATTCCTAATTATGGTAACAAATACATTAAAATATACTACACATATATTTTCCAAATATACAATATTCTTGACTACCAAAAAGCCACAAAACCGAGCCCAATAATGGCCATAAATCGTGGCACTTAATATGGCAATATACACTTGTATATTGTGTGTATATTGCCATATTTAACACACCCCCGCAGTCATAGCGGGCGGTCTTCGAACGCTGAGACTGTCCCTAAAATCTTCAAAAAGTACCGAGGGAAGACCCTTTGTAAAGATGTCTGCAACTTGATATCTTGATGGGACATGACATACACGTACCTACCCCCGAGCAACCTTTTCACGGACAAAGTGAATGTCCATTTCGATATGTTTTGTGCGTTAGTGCTGAACCGGGTTACCTAAGAGGTAGATGGCACTAACATTATCACAATATACTAAGGTTGCCTTCTGAATGGGGCAATGTAGTTCTAACAGCAAATTACGTAACCAACACGATTCTGAGACCACATTAGCTACCCCTCGATATTCTGCCTCTGCACTTGAGCGGGATAGAGTCGCCTGACGCTTTGCAGACCAGGAGACCAAGTTGTTGCCAAGGAACATACAATATCCTGACGTAGACCGTCTGGTGTCCGGACAATCACCCCAATCCGCATCTGTGTATGAGACCAGTGTGGAGGTAGAAGAAGGATACAGGTGCAACCCATAGTCCAATGTCCCCTGAATATACCGAATGATGCGTTTGATTGCATTCATGTGCTCAACTCTAGGATCATGCATGAATAAACACACCTGTTGAACATCATACGTAATATCCGGTCTGGTAAATGTAAGATACTGGAGTGCCCCTGCAAGACTGCGATAGCGGATCGGGTCCTCGTATGGTGCACCTGCCGCGGCACTAAGCTTGGGTTTTGCATCAACTGGAGTAGAAGTGGACTTACAGGATGACATCCCAGCCCTCTCGATGATCTCAGCAGCATACTTCCGTTGAGACAAAAACAGACCACCTGAGTGACGTTTGACAGCAATCCCCAAAAAATAACTCAAGGGTCCTAAGTCTTTCATAGCAAACTCAGAACTGAGCATGGCCATGATAGACTGGCGCAAGGCATCTGAGGATGCAGTCAAGATAATATCATCCACATATAATAAAATGTAGGCCAATGATGAACCACGGTGGTAGATGAACAAGGAATTATCGGACCTGCTGTGAGTGAACCCAATAGTTGAAACAAAGTCAGCAAACCTCGTGTACCAGGCCCTTGGAGACTGCTTAAGCCCATATAAGGACTTTTTCAACAAACATACATGATGAGGACGGTGTGGATCCTTGAAACCCAACGGCTGATGCATATAGATTGTTTTCTTGAGATCACCATGTAGGAAAGCATTCTTGACATCCAACTGATGAATTGGCCAAGTCTTTGAAAGAGCCAAGCTAAGCACAGTGCGAATGGTAGCCGGTTTGACCACCGGACTAAACGTCTCACCACAATCTATCCCAACCTGTTGAGTCTTACCATCACCAACAAGTCTCGTCTTATGTCGAGCAAAGGACCCATCCGAATTCTCCTTATGAACGAAAATCCACATAGACCTGATAACATTAATACCATATGGACGGGGCACCAACTCCCACGTCTTATTATCAATAAGAGCATTATATTCATCAGTCATAGCAATTTTCCAATTAGGGTCATTTAATGCGGACATAGGATTGCGGGGCAAGGGGGATTTAGAGACATCAGAATGTAAATTAAAATGTATTTTAGGTGTAAAAATACCCCGCTGACTACGAGTGACCGGTCTATGACTCGAGGAAGAATTGAGGGAATTTTGGGAATTTTCTGGGCTCGGGACGGACTGGCCAGCAGGTAGTGGGCCTGCTGGCCCAAATCGGTACATACTGGATTCGACTTCTGGACCAGTTCCAGAATTGGGCTGGACTGGCCCAATAGCTGAAACTGTTCCGGTGGGTCGTATTGGCTGGGCGTGGCGGTACTGTGGGGCCAGCGGGCAGTGGGCCCGCTGGAGGATTTTGGGTACGGGAGATGTCCGAAAAATTCTGAATAATATACGGGGATATTTGGTCATCCAAAAAATTATACGACTTAGGTTCGGGAGTATGAACTTTCGTAAATGGGAATTGAGTTTCATCAAAAATGACATGGCGATTGATTATGATTTTCTTGGAGGATAAATCAAAATATTTATAGCCACGATGATTCGATGGATAACCCAAAAACACACACGGGGTAGACCGAGCCTGAAGTTTGTGAATTGTGGTGGATGAGAATAATGGATAACACAAGCACCCAAAAATCCGAAGATGAGAATACGAAGGGTCCTTATTATATAGGATTTTGAGGGGGGAAGAATATGTCAGACCTTTAGAAGGAAGTATGTTAAGAAGATATGTGGCCATTTGTAGAGCATGATACCAAAAATATGGAGGTATGGAGGCATGGATTAAGAGAGTTCGGACAATGTTATTGATGGAATGAATTTTGCGTTCGGCCTTACCATTTTGTGTAGATGTATGAGGACACGAAAACCTCAAATTGATCCCATTATTAGCACAGAAATCCTGAAACTCCCTATTGTCATATTCTTCCCATTATCACATTGAATATTTTTTATGTCTCTTTCGAATTGAGTACGAATGAACGCTCTAAATTTGATGAAGATGGAAAATACTTGAGATTTATTTGCAATTGGAAACGTCCACAAAAATCTAGTATAATCATCTAAAAAGAGAACATAATATCGATGACCCACTGAACTTAGAACAGGAGACGTCCATAAGTCGCTATGAATAATGTCAAATGGCATAGAAGTATGAGAATTGGAGTCTACAAATGGTAACTTAACAATTTTTCCTAATGAACAAGATTGACACATTGGAGTACGACTCGTACCCTTACAAGAAATAAAACTGTTTTTATCTAAAACTGATAAAATAGAAGATCCCGGATGACCCAGACGAGCATGCCATATGGAAGGAGAGATGGCTGCAAAGGCTGACGGCAAGGTTTGACTCGATGGACTGAAATCAGGCATGATAGAATACAGATCCCCCTACTATCACACCTCATGAGATGACTCCCCGTCTTGAAATCCTTCACAGAAAAACCAAAAGGATCAAATTCAACGGAAACAGAATTGTCAGTAGTGAACTTCCGGACCGACACTAAATTTTTAATCAATTTAGGAGCATGTAAAGTATTTTTCAAGAGAAGGGGTGGATTGGGGGGAGACAACGTTTTCTGACCATAACCCTGAATTGGAATAGAGTTGCCATTACCAATAATTATACCCCGATGGGTGCTCAAATTGGAATAAGAGGAGAGAGTACCTGATTCAGAAGTCATGTGAGTAGTTGCCCCGGTGTCCATGTACCAATTTGGGTCCGGTTGAGTCAACCCCAACGTGTGCATCGCGACCTCGATATCAGTCTGAGTGGGGCCTGCTGCATGATGGGCTTGCGGAGGACGGGGCCCAAGAACTCCTGTCCGTGCTGGTGCTGGGCCGTAGCCGCTGGAGTTGGTGCTGTTGGGCCAGTGACCAGTGGGCCGCCACTGCTGGGCGTTGGGCCTGGACTGTTGGCCAGCCCATTGGCCACTGGAATTTCCTGCGTTGTAAGGACTGTTGGCCCACTGCCCCAGCCCCACTGCCATGAGCCCCACTGCTGGGCCCAGGGGGGTGGTGGGCCACTGTTCACTGGATGGGACCCACCGCCTGCTTGCTGGCCACCGGAACCGCCACTAGAACAACCGCGTTTGCCCCCGCGGTTTTTGTTATTATTCTTTCGATTATTCTTGCCGCCACCATTGTTATGGTTTTGGCCCGAATTATTAACAAAATCCGAAGGACTAGGAGAGGACGCCACCATGGCGACTTGGCTTGCTCCGGTAGCCGCCTTTTTTGTAAAATCGGCTTCTTCCAACGTAAGCATGGAGTGGGCTTGATAGAAGTCGGGAAGAGGGTTGCTTTGGCGAAGGAGAGTTCCAACCCCATTATAGGCCTCCGAAAGACCGGCAACCAACTGTAGAACTAGACGATTGTTTGTTATTGGTGCGCCAACATTACGGAGTTGATCCGCCAACTCCTTTAGTTTCTTGCAATATGCAGAAACGTTTGGAAATTCGTCCATTCGAATGAGAGAGAATTCCTGCTCGAGTGTGACGACACGTGAATGTTGGTTGTCTTGGAATATGTCACGCAATCTATTCCATGCAGCCATAGCCGTGGTATCCAGCTCAATAATCGTCTGTAGAAGGTCCACTGAAATAGTGGCGTATATCCACCGAAGAACGGTAGCATCAAGTGTAATCCATAACTCAGGATCCTCCGCAGGAAGGGGTCTAGCGGGAGGAATGATGTGATGAAGAACTTGATAAGAGATAGCGTGAATTTTAAATAACTCCGCCCACGTCGCATATTGGACATTTTCCATCTCAAGGACAATAGGGATACTGCTCTTGATATTGGAAACTGTGAGGGCAGGGTGAAAATTGTTCTTAAACATATTGAAAGAAGAAAGAGGAAAGGAAAATTTAAGAGAGGTGTTTGTGAGAGCGGAAGACGAAGTTTGGAAGAGAAACCGGGGGGGGGGGGGGGGGTCTCGGCCAGAGGGAGGCAAAAGTTTGAGAGAAAAACTTTTGTTTAGACCTAGTCTCTTGATACCATGAAAGAAATAATCCCCTTGATTATTTTCATTAATTGAATAGGTATATATACAAGATACAAAGTAGGAGAATCCTATTCCTATTCTATTTCTAAAACCTTATTCTACCATAATTCTAACTCTACAATTATGGTAGTGTATATTCCTAATTATGGTAACAAATACATTACAATATACTACACATATATTTTCCAAATATACAATATTCTTGACTACCAAAACAGCCACAAAACTGAGCCCAATAATGGCCATAAATCGTGGCACTTAATATGGCAATATACACTTGTATATTATGTGTATATTGCCATATTTAACAATTTGAAAACTACATAAAAAGTACTATAAGTTTGATATATGAAAAGAGTTGAAGAAAATATAGTAAAAAAAGAGTCGTTTGACTTCCCAAATTGGTCAACTTTCAAATAAATTGAGACGGAGAGAGAACTACTTTTACATGTCAGTCAATATATAACTAATCCAGTTTGAACGTAGTCAAATTGAATTGATAAAGTGAATTTGGTACTATTATGTTATGCAGATAGCAGAAAATGAGAGGCTGCAGGAACTAAGCATGATGCCAGCTGGTGAGCAAGGTGGGCAAGAATACAATGCATTTCAGCAATATTTAGCAAGAAATATGCTTCAACTCAACATGATGGAAGCTGCCGCAGTGCCTTCTAATTATGATCCATTGTCTGCTGACAAGAAGTCTGATCTCCATCTTCACTGAACCATCCACCTTTTAGTTTGCCTTCCAAGTATGTCTTCCTCTCAAACACACATCTTATTCTTATGTTTGAATGGAAAAGATGCTGAAGTTGAAAAGTTTATTTAGATACATAAAAGTGAAAACACATCTTTCTTACTATAATCATTCTGTTTTCTGTTCATGCAGGTAAATCCATTTCTGCTGTGGAGCAAGGAATGTGATTTTTTGGAACATATATAGTCTTTGTGCTTTTGCTTTAGTACCTTATTTCGGTGTTCTTGATTTGTTTACTATCATTACTTGTAATCTGTGGACTCGTGATCAGCTTTTTTCCAATAGACTCTGCCACTTTTTTTAAAAAAATTGGGGCCTAGTTTTGCAATTAGATGGAGGAGATCCGGTGACTCCACACCATAAAGTAACAAAACCATAACTCCATGTTGACTCCGTGACATGAAGTAACAAGACCTTAAACTCCATGTTGCCTCCACCTTAAAGGATCCCAACTCTTCACCATCATCTCAAACTTAATTGTAGTTTTAAGGAGCTTTTGACTATTACTATGAAAGCAGAACATTTGGTTGGCATTAGAAGCCTCCTACAAAATCTTTTTTCTTTTGGAAAATAATAGTAACTTATCATACGAATTAACCAGCTACACCAAGTTGGTTAAAACAATAAATAATGCAATAAGAGAAGCGGGAAAAGGAAACCAAAATAAATCCTAGTAACTACACCAGAGAGCTGCACCAACCACCAAGGCAATCCTAACAAAAGGCAGAAAATAATAACTGATATCATCATAGAGTCCACTTGCTGCTAGTGGATACTATTTTTGCCATCTTAGATTCCTTGATCCTTCAGTTTGTTCTAATTGCTAGTCATGACCATACACAATTGAATATTTAACATTATCAAGATGTTATATCGCAATATATTATCAACATATCACACTCTTTTGCATGATAGAAGAGGGTGGAAAAGAGTCGAAGCAACGAGTAAATTCACTTTAGTGGCAGATTCTTCCCAAAAGTATATACATATTGATAACTTTATCACAGAATATTACACATGCCACGATCTGCAAGACCTCGGAGCTCCTCAGTCTCCTTTTGAGCTCTCTCCAAATATTTTCTCAACTTGCAAATCTCATCATCTGATTTCTTCTGCGCTTCTTTTGCACTTAGTTCAGCCTTCAACCGAGCAGCCTGCTCTTTCGCCAATTGTTCTTCAAGCCTATGTGTGGTCTCCTTCAGCTTTGACTCAACCTATCAAAGATGTAACAATAGGTAAATAGAAAGCCCAAAGGCACTATCTCCCTATAACATCGCAGATCTAATTCATAGACTACACCGTACTTCCTTGGCACCAAAATACTGCATACAATTCAGCAGAGTTGTCTGTGTTTGACTTTTCAAAAACTCTTTACCATCATTATCGTTCCATAGCTATGTTTATTACTAGTACTAGTATATAATTGGAAAAGTAGTTACTACATCTATAGAAAAACTCCCGAAATTGAATTACTTCATTTACGAAATTAAAACAAAATTTGCAATTTGACCCTTGTTGAGTGAAATTAAAAGTAGGTACTGTTATCACTACTCGGTATATGATGTTCCAAACATGCCAAGGGAAGTCCAGAAACATGAAATCTAGAAAGCTAAGGAAGATTGGTCAAGGCGTTTTCTATGGCACCTTTGGCCAAGTATAATATCTACCATGATTTCCCAGTGGAAAAGCAGTGCCAATTAAGATCTTCTTTGACGAAACTTAGTACAAGTAAGGAATCTTATTATTCTAAACAAAGCAGTGGACGATAGCCACTAGCTCAATCCCTTGCTTGTACTAAGAAATGTATTGCATAATTAGCAGAGGCATCATTTGGCAATATGATAAACAAGTTGATAAATGACTGTTGAATTCATTTCTAGTAATAGCGAAAAGGCTCAATAAAGATCAAACATACCACTTCAGTTATTCGCTTCAGTTGCTCTTCATACGACTTCTGCATTTGTTCCTTCAACTCTACTATCTCTTGCTTAGAATATCCCACCAAGGAATTAACCTCGGTTGCCTGGTTATGAAGTTTGATGGCTCCTTTCTATAAATGAAACATTACAGTTAACATTTAAGCCCAATTGATGGATAAGTACCGAGGACAACTAAATTGTTGAAAAAACATACCTTTAATTCCTTGAACAAGTCATCTGTATATGGTTTTCCACCATTATTCTGTACAACCACATTTACCAGGAAAAGTAGTTGTTTCAATTGGTCGGCTTTCTTCAAAGGATCTTTAGTCTTGTTATCAAAAAGCACTCGCCTATTTCCACACATCGTGAGGGTATTCTAGATCATCAGAGAAAAATTTTAAGTTGAAAATATCTCATACTTGCACAAGTTTGAAGAGGGAAAACAATAACCTATAAAGCCAACTGAAGTTTGATGATTGAATTTTAACTACAAATCTAGCTCTATTAGCAGAAAAGTTCTTTTTCCTTGCTTAATTTTAGATAAAAAAGAAAACAATTTTGTGTCCATCTCAAAAGTTCAAGATGCATTGTAATTTTTCTCCCCATTTTCTTGTCATTTCCCTTCAACATCAGCCTGCAACATAAAACTTTTAACTGGTGCTGATTTTTCTAGATTTCAAACTATCTTCTTTAATTCCAAACTTTGAAAAGAGAAAAGAACAACTGATCAAGGCAATGAAAGTACCTATCTCTATTGGTAGAAGAATTTCTTTCCTCTCTTTTTCCTTCGCTTTTTTTCTTTTTTGATTATAAAGTCATAAATCTAGTGAGATGGATCTTAAGCTTTTTCCTTTTACCATCCAACTCCAGAGAGCAACGTTACTATCAATTCTTTCTTCTCCCCACCCCCACCCCCACCCCCCAAAGGAAAAACACCTTTTCTTTTGCATTTTTTTCCTCACATGTACTAGATCCATCCCCATCCCACAAGCTAATGTTTCTAAGCCTTAAATATGACTAGGTTTTGTAAGCACATTCTTCCCCAACAAAGTTTTATCTATCAAGGTGTAGATATCTCCAAAATTTTGAAGAAAAAATTTAAGGTGAGACAGAGACCTTTTTAACAGAAGATTTTCTAAATACAAATACATTTACAAATAAAACCAATTAGCTTACTGAAAGTTAGGTTGTAAGTATGAGATTATCTTTAAGCACATCATACCTTTAAAGGCTCGGGGCAGTCACGACCTAAGTAGTCATCCAAAGTTTCATCATTGTCTTCAAGATCATCCCCACCAGTGAAAACCAAAATCATGTAATCACTAATTTTGCTCCCAAAGAATTCTCTCAGACTCTGGACTGCTGCTTGTTCTTCTCTTGAAAAGCGAGTTCGCACAGATAGAACTACAAGAACAGCATGAATCCCATCCTTGGCCATGTTGATGCATTTAACAATCTCGTTTCCAACAAATTCAGGTTCAGCAGAAAAATCAAACAGTCCTGCAATTCTGATGAAGTCAGCTATTTTCGACTTTATGTAGTAGAAAAACAAATAAAGATCCAATAAAGTGCAAATTCATGTTTTCCACATATGGGGAAATTTGTAGTGTTGAGGCACCATTGTTCCATATGTTAACACGTGCTTTTTGCAACTCTGGTGCAACATGCTTTTATCAGTCTCTTTAGAACTCAGGAACAATTAATAGCATATGAGGAATGAAGGAAAACACAGTAAATTGTCCTCCTAGTAATTTATGAAGGACACTCCTATCAATTAGTTTACATACTTTACCAAACCAAGATATATACAAACAGTTCCGAGATTACACAAAGAATTCTAAATGCTTAGAAAGCTCTTTCGTGTTGCCTTTTTTATGTGTGCTAAAATTCGGATTGATTTGTTTCAGTATTATAATTCTTTAAAACACGCCAAAGCATATCACCGCATATAAAAAGTACTTTACGCGTCAGACAAACACAATACAAATATAGATACTAACATTTTGTAAATAAATCTGCATAAAATTCCACTTTTAATTAACGACAAAATAATTCTTCTAAACATCATTAGTTATAAGCATCGGACAGAAGAAGTGTGTGACTTATTTGAATCTTATCAATGTATTAGATACTATATTTTTAGAATTCAATTTGACTAATATATAGCTTATTGCAGTAAAGAAGGAAAAGAAAGGCTATGCATCATATACCAGGTGTATCAATCACATCAAGTATTTGGTCATCTTCTAGTACAGTCCTTTGTAGCTCACAAGTACTTGTAACACCAGCCGAGCTAGACATTGACTTGAATGCCTTTCTTCCAAGAATGCTATTTCCTGTGGCACTTTTACCATTACCTGTACGTCCAACCAGAACCAGTGTCCGAGCTCCATTTGTAGTGAATTCCCAATCTTCACTTATTGCACTTCCACCCATCGTGTCTTATTGAATCAAAGAACATTAAATGAAGAAGCAGTTGGGGTAATGATGAAACAGTAGGGTCAAAAGATGCTGCTGTTCAGCTATATGATAGAAGCATTATCAACAAAATACTTTCTCAAAAGCAAATCTAAAACCTGGATAACGTGGTTTTACATAATGGATGCAAAAGTAAGTAAACTGTCAAATAGTAGGCTGCAGTCAAAAGCTAGCCTGTTTTTCCTATGGAGGTGAAACAAATTATGTCTAACTATAATAGTTTCGGAATGGTTGATGGACGAAAAGAGGTAAGGAAATAGAAGAATGAGAAAACAAACAGTTCAAGGGACTATTCAAGGTTTTTAAGCAATAGCTATAAGATGCCTAATTATTTTTTAAGGTCTTTTTGGTGTTTGTATAAAATCGAGATTATCAGATCTAGAAAGAGTTTCTGCCAATGCTACAAGCTAACTAACGGCATGAAATTGAACTCTAAAACAAAGTAAAAAAAAAAGTCTTAATAATTCCACTTGACAACCCTACAATAAGCCCGATAAATCTAGTAATGACTGCCGAGGGTCTTTCGGAAACAACCGCTCTACCTACCAAGGTCCCTCCCCAAACCCCCATGTTGTGGAATTTCACTGGGTATGTTGTTGTTGTAATCTATTAATGAGTGCAAAAACATAATCCACTTGTTTGAAAACCTTTTCGCTATTAATATCTGCATTAGATATCTTACACTAATGCAGATAGAATCTGTAAAGAGCCACAGATATCTTGACTGAAAGCTTCTCCGTTTAGAAAAAGATAAAAAAGAAATACAACATATGACTAAGAATGGCCAAATCATCCTTACTGGTGAGACACAGATTTCGGAATAGCTTGATGACTAACTGATAGAGGGTAAGGCCTGAATGCAAATCCTCTATAGTCCCAAGACCTCAACAACATCAACACCAGGTTAAACACTAAAAAATAAGACAAGACTAGCACCCGACGGTGTGGCCGAGTGGTCAATAAAATGGGTGAAAACCTTGGAGACCACACTTCAAATCCCAACAAACAGAAAAAACGCTAGGCAATTTCTTCCTATTTGCCTAAGCCTTTGGCGGGCAGAGGTGCCGCAAGTTGGCCCAAACACCGCCATTATGAAAAAATAAAAAAAATAATATCAGTTACTGGAACCCAACTCAAACACCCTGGAGAAGCAAACAATCAGTAATATCGAACGACTGCCACATGAAGTAGAATTGAGAAATACTACCAAATCAGTTAGCATCAATTAAAATAAACGTCTTTTCTCTCCCTAATAGAGTTAAGAAAGAACCAACCCTATATTATCAGTTGAATACACCCAATTCGATCAATCACTCTGCTCAATTTCATGACTTTCACCCAATTTTCCCTTTTAATTAGATCATTAAACAATTTTAATCAGGACATCACAGAGAAAAACAAGTGAAAAAAACAATAAACAAAATGATTATATTTTGCTTATTACCTTGAGAGTTGCTCGATCTCGAGAGATGCAAGAAGTTAATGTTCAGAATACCCAAAGAGAATACCTAATTATTAAAGTATTAAAGCAAAGAGACAAAGTCTAGGATGACTTTATCCACAAGTAATTACCTACCAGGGATGGCAATTGGGCGGGGCGGGTGCGGGTGCGGGTACCCCTGGCGGGTAGGTGGGGTATAAAATTTTCTTGCCGGCACGGGTGCGGGTACCCCTCCCCGCCAGAAAATTTTATACCCCACCTACCCGCCACCCGTGGCGGGTATAATTTTCAATATCCATACCCGCCTATGCGGGTATATTCCTAAATTCACACCCGCTCCACCCCAAGTATATATGCGTCACCCGCCTGTACTCGTCTGTACCCGCCTGCCATATTTTATAATAAATTCATTTGTTATCAATTAGTGATCAACATGATCCCAAAAATTCAAATTCCAAAAATTATCCCAAAATTTTGAGTCAAGAATCAATACTGTCACGATCTCATTTTCTTTGGGAGATAGGAAGGAAAATTCCGAATTTTTTCACCATCAGAATTCCCCATTTTTTTCACCTCTTCCCTCTTGCACAACAAAGAATCAAGAAAAAACAAAAATTATCCACTCAAATAGCTATATATTACAAATGTAGACAAAACCCAGATATTATTTCAGCTAGCTAAAGTTTTTCAACTTTTTCAATGGAACTTCACAAACCCAATAGGTAAAACTTAACAAATGAACAAAAATTGACCTCACCAAGACAACCCCAAAGCACAAAGCAAAGACATCAATATTTCCAAATATTTCTCGATCAACATCTCCTTTAAAGAAAAAGACAGAGACGTCGAGGTGGTTCGTGAAAAAAGTTTGTGATTTTTCCTTTAAAGAAAAAGGCAGAGACGTCGAGAATGAGAGAGGGGAGAGAGACGGCGTGAAGGGGAACGAGAGAGAGGGAGGCGTGAAGGACTGAAAATGCATAGTGTTTTGAGTTTTGTTGGAGAATGAGAGACTTGTCGTGACTTATGGGTTGAAGACACGACTTATGGGCTGCTAATATTTTGGGCTTGGGGCGGGTATAAGGCGGGCGGGTAGACGGGTATGACTGCAAATCCACCACCTACCCTCCTACCCGTGACGGCTACATTTTCAATACCCATACCCGTCAAAGTTATACCCATACCCGCCTTAACTGGGGCGGGTGCGGTGCCAAATACGCAAAATTATAACCACCTGCCATCCCTATTACCTACAAGTGAAAGAATACTGGTCAACACAAATGTGAGTTTTCATTAGATTTTTTAAAAAAAAAAAAATGTTTCTATTCAATCTAGCAAACACAATTGTAAATATTTGATAAAGACAAAAAGTACAGGATCAAAACTACTTAAAATATATTTAAGAAATTATGATAATGTTTTTTTATTTTTGACCTGTAGGCCGAAATTAATTACGGGTAGTCAAAATATACAAAACATATATACTAATTATGTATACAATAGTATATATATATAAATATATATATATATATATATATATATATATATATATATATATATATATATATATATATATATATATATATATATATAACGACTATTATTTTTCAGACTATCCAAAAAGGTAATTATCCCTTATGTTAAACTTACCTCATATATAAGGGATCATTTCTACCTTTCTTAGCTCTATACAAGCCTTTCTTAACTATTTTCTATTAAATAGAAATGGCTAGGTTTCGACATGTAATACATCGTATTTCTCCTCGTATCTATGACTAAATTGAAGTCGACGAATTTACTTGATTGTGGAAGAACAAGGTTATAGTTGATGCCTAAGAGTAAAAGTATATGGAAATGTTAGGCCTAGTTAAAGTAGAGGAGATTCATAAACGAATGAGCTATTCGACAAGTAAAAGGCCTACTAGTTCCACCTATGTATTTCACCTACTTGCTTAGACGTCCTATGTGATTCACCTACTTGCTTACACGTCCTACTTGCTTGAGGTACTTGTTTCCACGTCATACTTGTTAAACCTTGCACTTCCCGTCCTACTTATTAAATGAGGACGACACATATGTTTAGAGGGAATTACTAACCTACTTGTTTAAGTAGGTAACAAGTAGGTGCACCACCTACTTAAAATGTGTGGACTAGATTAAAAGGGAGGGAACACTAAAAGGAAAAATATGTGGGTCAACTTAGGGTCAATAAGACCCCAAATCTGATTTTATTTATTTATTCTCATCATATCTCCTCTCTCCTTACGCTCTCTCTCCAAACCAATAACCATGGATGTTTTCTTCTAACTTTCTGTTCTTCATGTTGAGCTTCAAGCTTCCATGGCAGCCATGCGTGTTTCTCCTTCCTCCTCTATAAGCTCAAGGTAATCTTCTCCCTCTTCGAATTGAAAACAACAACGGACATAACCTTCATCCTCCATAACTTTCAAGTATTTCCCATCTTCTTAAGCTTAAGGTAAGTGATAACTTTCATGGGTTGAATGGATTTTTCATGAAAAATTATGTAATCTTACTTTTCTAGGTTTGGACTTGAAGGACAACCCTAAATGTCTCTCCCAATCAGCCAAGAAGAGTCTGAGGCTGTTCTAGGTGTGGTATTCACGTCCTACCCCTTAAGTTACTTAAGGAAAGCCTTAAAACATGAATTTGAAGGGCTATAAAATGTTGGATAGCCAAGGTAAGATGCTTCACTATATTTAATATAAACTTATTTGAGCGTTTTAAACTCATTTGATTGTTAGAACTCAGGGGATGGTGATTGAAAGCCATGACTTCAAGTTTTATTTGTTGTTTTTAGTTATTTGTGGGCTGTTTTGATGGTACGGAGGGGGAGGGGGAGGGGGAGGGGGAGGGGGAGGGGGAGGGGGAGGGGGAGGGGGAGGGGAGTGGGGTCTGATAGATTGTAACGAGCTTATGTGTTGTTAAAAGGAGGTTGGGTGTGAAGTACACCATTATACATAGGCGCGGGAGCTTGTTACTGCTTGATTGCTTAGTAATATGGTTGGTATAGCTATAACGTGTTGTTTAGAGGCTGTTTAGGGGTTGATTTGTATGTTGAGATGATGGACGTGTAGATTGATGGTGTTTGTGTGTTGTTGATGTTGTTACGAACTTAAGGAAGTAAAGGGGGCAGGGGAGATACTGTCCAATTAATTATAGAACGAGCTTGCTGCTCGATGAATTATTGATGTGCTATTCATAGATTGACATTTGTACTATTATTGCTTCTTGTAGATTAAGGCGTCGAGGAGGTTGTTATGACAGTATAACAAGATTGTTTGACATAAAGGTATGTAAGGCTATTTCTTTCATTTTCCACTTCGGTACGATGTGTGTTTATTTGCTCCTTAAATGGGTTATAAAGTCTAGAGTTATGGAAATGTATCAGCTTCATGTCATAAGTTTTGTGAGCTGAATAAGAGATATGTGTTCATGAAGCAGTTAGTCATTCAAGCGTATTACTCCTAAGGTCAAGTTACTAAGTTGTCATTATATGGTTAGAGTTCCTCCCTTAGATGTGTTGATATCAAAGAGTTGCGTAGTATGGTAAAGGGATTATAGGTCATTGTTTAAGATAAGCATGATGGTGATAGTTTTTACATGGTCATGATCGTGATGTAAAAGCCCACTTAAGGTGACCTAAGTTGATATGAATGTTATAGCCCTTTATGGATAAGATGATGTAGAGAGCTAGAATTCAAGTTCGAGAAGCACCCAAAAGGGATCATGCTATAGTAATCGCGTATATCCATTCCACATTTAATAAGATAAAGTCCTATAAGATTTTCCTTTCATATTTATGATCTTAGAAGCGAAGTATCGTGAGTCTCTTATTCATGCTCAGACGTTCCTTTTATGTAATATCAATTGTATGATAATAAGCCATTATATGGTTAATATTCTATTACATCCCGTATTTTCAATTGATAAGTTGTGTAAAAAATAAAGTAACGTAACTTGGTAAGATAAGATCCCAGAGCTCGATAACGATGGTTTAAAATAGTGTTAAGGAAGTGTTGTGAGTATTAGAGGTTAAACGAATCAAAGAAAATACTTTTCGACTAAGTTCACGAAGGAAAGAGGATTGTAATAGCCCGTACTTTAGGCTATATGTTACACCTTGTAGTTTCACGTCCCGCTGTGACGTCAATGGATACCTAAGTCCCGGGAAGAGGTATGATCTTACGAAAGGATAACGAAGGTTCACAACTTGTTATAAAGGTACCAGAGTGTTTGGGGAGTTAAACGGATCGAACAAAGTACATTTTGATAAAAACAGGAATCTGGGCAGTTCAACGGTGTAGTTGACGGATTGTCAAATTACCCAAGGTAAGCCATCAACCTTTCTGCTAGTTTGACTGGAAGAATGACGGACCGTCAGAAGTTTGATGGTTCGTCGAGTTACGGCGGTGCAAAATTTTTGACGACTTTAGATTGGGTTTTCTGATGTATAACCCTCATTTTCCACCCAAATTAGTCACAAGACCTCTTCTAAACCCTCTCAATCTTACCCCAACACCCCAAGTCGAAATCGAAGTCATAATCCTCTAGAATTTTATAATAAGCCCTGTAATTATTGAAGGAATTTCGATTTTCTTGAGGAATTGGTTCGTGAAAGCCCTTGGAGCAAGACACTCAACTGTTTTGAGGAGATTTTGATACGTGAAGGTAAGTCTTAACCATCTCTACTTATGATTATGATTAATTTTTAATTAGAAGGAAGTTATGAAAAAGTTTTCATGATCAAAACTTCACAAAATTGTGAAAGTTCCGTAATATGAATTGTTAGGCTGTTTTACTCTAAGTATGAGTTAAGTTAGATGATAATATCGATTGTATATGTTATGCATTGAGGAACTCAAGGTTTGAAGGGTTGTGAGGCTAATTCATATGAAGTTTTCCATATACGAGAAGTTTACATAATTATTTATGCGTAAGAGTTGTCGAAGAACACCTAGATAAGGTTTTATGGTAATTTTGTTTGGATTAAACCATGAGATTAAATTACATAAGCATCCCTTGTAAAGAAGTCTAAGAACCCAAAGTGTATACAGAAGTCGATAAGATACCTAAGCGATGTTTTATGGAATTTAGATTTGATATTGATATAGATGATCACTCGTAAGAGGAGTGAGGACTTGTAAAATGATTGTAGCGACAAAAACTAGGTATGTAAGGCTATCCCTTTCTTTCAGAAGCATGAATCCATAAAGTTATCATTTTCAAAAAGTAACATGAGCGTTCTAACATATTATCTATCAAAAGTCTCTTGTTGAGAAATATTCACTGCTTGTTCATATTTTTATGATCCATGTCGTTGGTTTATTGAACTTATCCTAAGTCTTCAAGAAGAAGCATTTTTAAGAATGAATCATTGAGTCAACCAAGAGTCGCGTCAAGTTAAAGTGTAAAGATCTATAAGTTCCAAAAGAGGCCAAAAGGCCATGGTTGTCACAATCTATTGTCCACACCACCGAACCCCATTTGGTGTTGATATATTATTCGTTAGCAGCTGAAATCATGCATACAATCATGAGCATACATATATAGGATCGGGTTGCACGTTCCGCAACATATACATATAGAGAATCGGGTTGCACGTTCCGCAACATATTCATATAGAGATCAGATTGCATGTTCCGCAACATATTTACATAGTAAATCGGGTTGCACTTTCCGCAACATATTCATATAGAGGATCGGGTTGCACGTTCTGCAACATACCTATATAGAGGATCGGGTTGCATGTTCCGCAACATATATATATGATGTATCGGGTTGCGCGTTCCGCAACACACACATAAACTAGGGAGCATATTGCATTGCATATTCATACATACACCTAAGATTAATGACATATTATACCTCGAACTATAAGACAAGGACATATATACAGTAAAAGCCTCGCTAGACAGGTTCTATTAAGTTTTAGAGTTTCATTATCCGCCCCGTGTGGCCCATGTTGCTTATGCTTTCCCTTACATCTATTTGCTTCACATTGCTTATATTCTTTTCTTTACAGTTTGCAGATTCATATAGTTATTTATGCTTTACATACTCAGTACATTATTCCGTACTGATTTTCCTTTTTCAAGGACACTGTGCTTCATGCCGCAGGTGTAGATAGAGATGTCGATGCTTTCCTCACAGTAGGACTCGACCCAGATGAAGGTTGTCACGCTCCTTTCCTCCAGAGCTGTGTAGTGGAGTGATAGGTATGATAGATGTACTTACATATATAGTTGGGTATGGCGGGGCCCTGTCCTGAGCAGATATTGTCATGGTACTCTTTAAAGGCTTCAAGATAGTTGTGTTGTAAGTGAAAGTTGTCTGTTGCCTTATCTGCTTCCACAGTAGAGTCATTGTGCTTATGTCGGCCTTGTCGGTCGTGTTATATATATATATATATATATATATATATATATATATAGTTTGCGCCTTTTATGAGTGCATGTGGTATGTCCTTAATCAGTGAAGGATATTTTAGAGGCCCAGTCTGCCCATGAGTTATTATTTATATCACAGGTATCAGGATCGATACGCTTGGGCCTTAGGGCATCGAGTGCCGACCATCCTCCCCAAGGTTGGGGTGTAACACTATGTATTGGACGGCTTAATGTATGTAAGTAAACCTGAGCCTCGAGGAATTTTCGAAATGATTTACGACTTAAAAGTGTGATGACGAGTTTTGAAAATACTGTTTTGTGTGTTCCGAAAGAAGCTACGGGCTAGTACTATATCACATGATCATGGTAATGAGTATATGGAGTGTGTTAATATTCTTCAATATTTAAGTGAATTGAGATAAAAAAAATAGTTATTCGGGTAATTTGTTAATTATTAGAATAAAGTCGAAGAATAAAGAATTAATATGGTATTAAAATTATATGGATAGGTGATGAAATAGGTAGGTCCACGTGACACATGGAAAGTCTACAAGTAATGAGTAATAGTTATGATATGATGTAGATATTTGGGCTTCCACGTGTAAACGTAAAAGGTTGCAATGACACCTTTAATTTTCCATTTTATTAAGAATTCTAAAATAAAAAGTAAGATAGTTCAGCATCTATATTTTTAGAAAGTTATCAATATAACCCCATTTGAGTACGAGCAACAACTTAATTCTTTATTTATGATCCAGCTGCAACATTTTCATATTCCGATGGGAAACATATAATCCCTCGCACAAAGAAACATAGCAGGTTTTGCTCACTACTTCAATCTTTTCATTCCGTTTTTATCGCATTGTTGAATCCGGACTTTCTTCGAAGTGAAGTAAGGTAGAAGAAGGATAGTTCTTGGCATGTAAGATTAACATGTAAAAGGAGGTTGGTTCCTACTCCGTGAGTAGAGGTTCGACATTAAAGATATGTTAAGGCTAAACTCTTCTTTCTCTTGGCATGAATTTAACAGAAATGAAACGTAAAAGAACGTCTTATCAAAATGACTATATGCACGATTAAGTTAGAGATGTCATTTGCTCTTTCTTTTCCCTTGTCAGGAGTATCTTTTTTCTTATCAAGATTTATCCATCATATGTATTGTGATCTGTCATGATCCAAAATCTTATTTGTGCCATGAGGGTACCTACCCTAAACTCATAGGCGAACACATCCATAATAGATAAATAAACTGATAAACAATGCGGAAAAACAAAGTACAATTTAAAATACTGACAAGTCTCGAATACTTAATACAAAAGCCTTAGAAACATTTCCCAAAATATGGTTGTCATGAGTATATAGCTACTAAAAAGAATACAAAGTCTGAAACCTATATATCATACTGTCTAAAATGTAAGACAGAAAATAAAAGATAAGATAGAGGATTTCCAGTGCTAGAAGAGCGTCTGCATCTCACCCTGGACTCCCGATAAGCTATCCAAATGCGCCGTATCTATGCTCCACTCGGATCTGAATTAATACTTGCTCACAAAGGTGAAACAAGTTTAGAGTGAGTACGGGAAGCACATGTACCCAACAACATCGTCGATCGACCCTAACTATAGTGGTGGTAAAGGTTGGTACTTTCCGATACTTCTCTACTAAGTTAGTTAACTTAAGTGTAATCAAACCGAATATCCAACTCTATAAGTAAATCCCTATAGTTCGCTAAACCACGAGGGTCATCAATATTATTACGTCAAAATAAAGTTCTCGACCTTATAAAGGATGAAGCCAATTAATGCTACTGAATCCAACCTAAACCCCGTTCAGGGCGTCTAATACCACAAAGGTTCCCCTCTTTCATTGACTATGTCACATACATTCATAAGGATTCGACCTTTACACTATTTATGGAAATATATATTAATTAAGGTTACGTCTTCTATCTTTTAGAAAAAATATTTTCATGAAGGTTCTATCTTTCCATCCTTTACATTAAGGAAACCCATAAGGATTCTATCTTTATACTCGTCGCACTACAACAGTTGTAAAGATTCTAGCCTTCTTTCACTTTCAAGAAAGTAAACCATAAAGTCTCATATTTCTGTCTTATATCAAGAATAAGTTGAACAGTTCCAGTATTTTCTTCCGCTAAGAGCAACATCATAATGTCTACAACGTTACATTACCGAGTACACATAACATAAGTTACACATCAAGATGTATGTATGAAATGCAATGCATATACTATTTATACAATACAATGGACATATGTACCCCGTATATACACGTTCTTGCAGTAGGTGTTACGTGACCCATGATGGACTCATGAGGTCCATATACACATCCGGCATTTTCCATCAGATCTGTAACACCTCGTACTTCTATGCTCTTGGTTTGCTTCCATAAGCATCGTAGCTCCTTTGTTACTCATTAATTTAGCTTTTGGGGCTAAAGTTGTTTTCATTAGTCTGTAGTATACTCTGTATATCACAGCTATCTCTCTAGTATTTATTTTGCTATTCATGTTTTTTGTTTTGATATTTAATGTTAGGGTATCCATAACATTCTGATCATTAATATCAACTGAGAAATTTGGATAGCAATTAAAATATACTGGGCCTCTAGCTAAATTGCTTTGTAAGACTCCTAATAGGGAGTCATCGAAGTTTGAAAGTCTGGCGTCTCTTAACAAGAGGCAGATGGGCGTGTCTAAACCTAGGCGATATAAAGGTTTGACCGCAACTTGTACAAGTCCTATGTGTAGGAAGTTGTAATCCTTTTTATATCTGTTTATATCTTGAGCTGCTAATAGCTTAATAATTTCTTTAGAATTATTTATAGCTACTGTGGACTCACAAGTCTTAATATTATAGTTATTTTATAAAATCAAACCTTCCAGTTTCATATACAGATTTGAAAGATTCTTTTGGAATGTTCCAGTTCTGTAAGTCTCTTTCTACTTTAGCTATCTTTGAAGTTGTGGTAGCGAGGTTCTCACTATTTAACATGTTTTGGTTTTCTGACTTGTTCATTTAAAATTGGGCTGTAAACAAACTTAGTACATAGTCTGAATTATTGATTAAAGTCTCTTGACTAGATAGTAAATATCCAATATGTAGATTTTTCTTGTATAGGCTTACCATTTTATTTACGATTACTTGCCTAACTATTGTTAGACAGTAAGGGTCTAGTGACTCAGAGGGTACTAGAGTTTTGTAATAGTTTAATTCTTTTAAAACTTGATTTTTTTGTTTTATAAGTTTATTCTTTTCTGTTACACTATTTACTTTCATAAAATTAGCGTCCCTAATTGTTTCAAATGAATGATGTGTTTTCATTAGATAGTACTATGTTAAAGAGGTGTTTTAATGGAGGAGACTACTATTCTTAGAGCTATTATCCTATAGATTAGAAGATTTTCTTACAGTTTGTCTTCCGATTCTGACTTTAGCAGGTATCCTATACTTACTAACTACTATTCTTAGTCTCGAGTATTAGGTGGGTGTTCTTATCCTAAGTACTTGGCGACATGACACCAAATCCCGGTCCAGCTCTAGCACCTAAGCTTACAAGCTACTCCAACGGAAGTTTCAGGCTCGTCAACGTCTGATCTGGGAATTAATCGAATACATCAAACTAACGGATATAGAACAACTACCTTTTACTGTAGACTATGAGTATAGTTTAAGTAGAGGGAAACAACAAAGTAGGAATGGGAAGAGAAACAGACAAAATATTAAATAACCCTAGGACAATACTGCTCTAGGACAATAGAATGAGTTTAGCTATTCATGATGTTTAACAACATGCAACTTGGCTCTGATACCATAAATGCAGATCGAAGTATTATAATGTTAAAATAAGTAATAAAGCAGTAAGAAAGAGTAAAATTGAACAAATAATACAGTATCCTAATGGATCTATTGACTTAAAAATTTTAAGGTCAAATTCTAAGTCCTCTTCAAGATACTCCTTCGCAGCATCTTCTTCCAAACGCCGGGAGGATGAGTGCTACTCCGAAGAAAATTCAGCAAATTCTGCTCCTGAAGGAGAACAAAAGAGAAGAGGAGTAGATTATACTTCGGCCATACCTAAAGTCCACTACGAACCTATTGTAAGAACAAGTAGTCCTACTGAAAGTGAAATGCAAGACCCTCTACCATCTAGAGAAGGAGGAACCCTTGGCATGATCAAATCAGAAAATAACTTCAAAATAGACTTTAAACTCTTAGGAAAATTATGGACAAGCCCGAAGCATGCCCTTAAGAGAAAATGGAAGTAGAAACCTACGAAGAAAACATAAGGCTATCTTTTAGAAAACAATGGATTAAAGATATGAAAAGAGTTAACTGCAATATTGAATTCTTCAAATGGTTTGAAATCACAGGACAGTTAAAGAATAAAAAGGAATCTCTTAGCACCCTTGTTAATAAATGGTATACCAGTACCAAAACCATAGAATCGGAGGTCCCACCATTAGAACAAATCAAAATTCCGGTAGAAGGTGAGATCATAATAGCCTCCCCCTTCAAGAGAGAATTGAATGATGCAAGTAGCAACAAGTTGGTAGAAAAGGGAGACATTAATAAAGTCATCCAACAGAATAACTACACCAATCAACTACTATACGTAGTCTCAAACCAGCTTAACCAAGCTAATAACAAATCAACCCTAAAGGATAAACCAGAGTCCTAAAAAAATAGTAAAACCAAGGAATCCAATCCTCTTTTTAAGATACCTCAATTTTCAGCCAGTAATTACCCAACCCTGAATGAAAAGGTTGAGATAAGTGATAAAATGCTAGAAAAATTAAATCAGTGAATGAAAGATCTTAACATCGAAGCGAATGGTAAAGGGATTAAAACCATTACCAGTGAGAACCATGATATTACTAAACTATCAAAACATGCTGGGGGAAAAATTACTATAGTAAGCCAACTTTCCCAGACATGTAGTTTGAAGAAGACCAATACCAGACCCACTCGTCATTTTCATGAACGGAAATCTCAGAGTGGAATATAGATGGCCTAGCAGAGGGCTAGATTTATTCCAAATTACACGAAATATGTATAGCCATAATGGCTCATAGAATAAAATAAAATAGCGACAAAAAGATCGCTACAATATTAACTTCGGGGTTCAACGGGATGTTAAAAAATTGGTGGGATAACTACCTCACCGAAGAAAATAGGGAAGGCATATTAAATGCCACTGCTATAATACAGATCGTAAATCCAGATAGAACTATAGGACAGGAGATCTATGAAGATGCTACCCCTACCCTACTGTACTGTATAGCCAAACATTTTATAGGAGAACCTAAGCTCTTCCAAGAAAAAAGGTTAGAAATTCTCAATAATTTAACCTGCCCTAAACTTCATGATTTTAGATGGTATAAAGATATCTTCCTTAACAAAGTTATGATAAGAGAAGACTGTAACCATGATTATTGGAAAGAAAGGTTTATAAGTGGCCGGCCTGCTTTATTTGCAGAGAAGGTTAGAACTACCATTAGAAATAAATATGGTGGAGAAACCCCTTACTGTCTGATGACTTATGGAGATATAATAAATTTTATTAATCTTACTGGTTTAGAGTTGTGTAACAACTTAAAACTAACGAACCAATTAAAAAAGGAACAAAAAACTTCGAGAAATGAATTAGGAAGTTTTTGTGAAGATTTCGGTTATGTTAAGTTAACAGCTCCCTCTAGCGAGACCACAAAAGGCTATAAAAAATGAAATAAAAATATTACTCCCAAAACCAGGTACAAAAATTACAAGAAAAGATCTAAAGCTAAAAGATCATCAGACCATAAAATAAACTACAAGGCGTCCTCAAAGAAGGGAAAATGCTGGAATTGTAGAAAGTCTGGCCACATGGCCAATGACTGTAAAAAACCTAATAAAAAGAAAGAAAAGATAAATTTATTAGAACTATATTCTGACGTAAAAGATAAACTTTATACAATTCTAGAAGAATACTCCAGTGACTCTTATGAGGATTACAGTGATGAAGAATTATTAGACATTGATTATAGCTCGGATAGCTCCAACTCCAGTGATGACTGCAATTGTACAGGAACATACTGTACCTGCAATAGCCAATCTATTAACGTTATCTCCAGTAGTAGTCAAGAAATCTTCTTTGATATGATAGAACATATCGAAGATGAAGACCTTAAAAACACTACCTTGTTGAATTAAAAAAGCCTATTATTAATCATAAAAACAAGAAAAAGGACGTTGAACCTTTTACTATGAAACAAGTTTTACATAAATTTAAGGCAGCTAAAACTGATACCACTCTGCAAGATTTGCAAGGAGAAGTATCTCAGCTTAAACAAGAAATTAACGAGGTTAAAGAAAGACTCAGTTCAATAGAAACAGAGTCATTTGCCAATAGATGAATCAAAGATTTAAATCCTCTAGGAGATATATTCGCACCTGAAACTTCTAAAGAATTAGCAACAGTTAGTTTAGACGAAGAAGAAAGAGACGAAGAAACCTCTAATCCCGAACAGTCTGGTCTTAAAACCATATTAAGAGTAAAAGCTTTAAGCTATCATATCCCAGTCAACCTTGTAATAAACAAGAATTTTACGCTCAATAAAATAGCCCTTTTAGATACAGGAGCAGATCAAAACTACATCTCAGAAGGATTAATACCAACAAAATAATTAGAAAAAAGTACCTCTAAACTATACTCTGCCATAGGAGAAAGGTTAAAAATAAATTATAAACTTTCAAAAGCTCATATTTGCAACAATGGAGTCAGCTTTATAAACGACTTTGATGTTACCAGAAATATTACTGAAGAAGCAATATTAGGTATCCCATTTTTAACCCAGATAAAGTCTTATACGGCAAAATTAGATGGAATTTATACTACGTCCTTAGGGAAAGAAATCACATTTCCCTATCTAAATCCTCTTTCGACAAACGAAAGTAAATTTGTTAAATAAAAAACCATTTTTAGAATTCACCTTTTAACCAATCAAATAAATTATCTCAAAGAAGATATAAATATTAAAAGGATAGAATCCACTTTAAAAACCCCGGAGGTAGTCAGCAAAATAAAAAGATTGCAGGATTCGATAGAGATAGAAATCTGCTCAGAATTACCCAATGTCTTTTTGGAAAGAAAGAAGCCCCTTAATCAAGTTTGGGAGTTAATCAAGCAGGACTTGTAATTTTTGTACCTGGTTTTGGGAGTAATATTTTTATTTCATTTTTTATAGCCTTTTGTGGTCTCGCTAGAGGGAGCTGTTAACCTTAACATAACCGAAATCTTCACATAAACTTCCTAATTCATTTCTCGAAGTTTTTTGTTCCTTTTTTAATTGGTTAGTTAGTTTTAAGTTGTTACACAACTTTAAACCAGTAAGATTAATAAAACTTATTATATCTCCATAAGTCATCAGACTGTAAGGGGTTTCTCCACCATATTTATTTCTAATGGTAGTTCTAACCTTCTCTGCAAATAAAGCAGGCAGGCCGCTTATAAACCTTTCTTTCCAATAATCATGGTTACAGTCTTCTCTTATCATAACTTTGTTAAGGAAGATATCTTTATACCATCTAAAATCATGAAGTTTAGGGCAGGTTAAATTATTGAGAATTTCTAAGCTTTTTTCTTGGAAGAGCTTAGGTTCTCCTATAAAATGTTTGGCTATACAATACAGTAGGGTATGGGTAGCATCTTCACGGATCTCCTGTCCTATATTTATGTCTGGATTTACGATCTGTATTATAGTAGTGGCATTTAATATGCCTTCCCTATTTTCTTCGGTGAGGTAGTTATCCCACCAATTTTTTAACATCCCGTTGAACCCCGAAGTTAATATTGTAGCGATCTTTTTGTCGCTATTTTATTTTGTTCTATGAGCCGTTATGGCTATACATATTTCGTGTAATTTGGAATAAATCTGGCCCTCTGCTAGGCCATCTATATTCCACTCTGAGATTTCCGTTCCTGAAAATGACGAGTGGGTCTGTTATTAGTCTTCTTCAAACTGCATGTTTGGGAAAGTTGGCTTACTATAGTAATTTTTTCCACCAGCATGTTTTGATAGTTTATTAATATCATGGTTCTCACTGGTAATGGTTTTAATGCTTCGATGTTAAGATCTTTCATTCTCTGATTTAATTTTTCTAGCAATTTATCACTTATCTCAACCTTTTCATTCAGGGTTGGGTAATTACTGGCTGACAATTGAGGTATCTTAAAAAGAGGATTTGATTCCTTGGTTTTACTATTTTTTGAGGACTCTGGTTTATCCTTTAGGGTTGATTTGTTATTACCTTGGTTAAGTTGGTTTGAGACTACGTATAGTAGTTGATTGGTGTAGTTATTCTGTTGGATGACTTTATTAATGTCTCCCTTTTCTACCAACTTACTGCTACCTGCATCATTGAATTCTCTCTTGAAGGGGGAGGCTATTATGATCTCACCTTCTACAGGAATTTTGATTTGTTCTAATGGTGGGATCTTAGATTCTATGGTTTAGGTACTGGTATACCATTTATTAATAAGGGTGCTAAGAGATCCTTTTTATTCTTTAACTGTCCTGTGATTTCAAACTATTTCAAGAATTCAATATTGCAGTTAACTCTTTTCATATCTTTAATCCATTATTTTCTAAAAGATAGCCTTATGTTTTCTTCGTAGGTTTCTACATACCATTTTTTCTTAAGGGCATGCTCCAGGCTTATCCATAATTTTTCTTAGAGTTTAAAGTCTATTTTGAAGTTATTTTCTGATTTGATCATGCCAAGGGTTCCTTCTTCTCTAGATAGTAGAGGGCCTTGCATTTCACTTTCAGCAGGACTACTTGTTCTTACAATAAGTTCGTAGTGGACTTTAGGTATGGCTGAAGTATAATCTACTCCTCTTATCTTTTGTTCTTCTTCAGGAGCAGAATTTGCTGAATTTTCTTCGGAGTAGCACTCATCCTCCCGGGATTTGGAAGAAGATGTTGCGAAGGAGTATCTTGAAGAGGACTTAGAATTTGACCTTAAAAATTTTAAGTCAATAGATCCATTGGGATACTGTATTATTTGTTAATTTTTTGAACTTTCTGGTTCTATTCTTGGTTGCGTGATGGCCTCAAAGTGCCATTCATCTTTTGCTAAAATTTCATTCCATTTTAGCATTCGAGGAACAAAGACATTACTATGCTCTTGGTTTGCTTCCATCAGCATCGTAGCTCCTTTGTTATCATTAATTTAGCTTTTGGGGCTAAAGTTGTTTTCATTAGTCTGTAGTATACTCTATATATCACAGCTATCTCTCTAGTATTTATTTTTCTATTCATGTTTTTTTTTTTGATATTTAATGTTAGGGTATCCATAACATTCTGATCATTAATATCAACTGAGAAATTTGGATTGCAATTAAAATATACTGGGCCTCTAGCTAAATTGCTTTGTAAGACTCCTAATAGGGAGTCATCGAAGTTTAAAAGTCTGGCGTCTCTTAACAAGAGACAGATGGGTGTGTCTAAACCTAGGGGATATAAAGGTTTGACCGCAACTTGTACAAGTCCTATGTGTAGGAAGTTGTAATCCTTTTTATATCTGTTTATATCTTGAGCTGCTAATAACTTAATAATTTCTTTAGAATTATTTATAGCTACTGTGGACTCACAAGTCTTAATATTATAGTTATTTTATAAAATCAAACCTTCCGGTTTCATAGACAGATTTGAAAGATTCTTTTGGAATGTTCCAGTTCTATAAGTCTCTTTCTACCTTAGCTATTTTTGAAGTTGAGGTAGCGAGGTTCTCACTATTTAACATGTTTTGATTTTCTGACTTGTTCATTTAAAACTGGGCTGTAAACAAACTTAGTACATAGTCTGAATTATCGATTAGTCTCTTGACTGGATAGTAAATATCCAATATGTAGATTTTTCTTGTATAGGCTTACCATTTTATTTACGATTACTTGCCTAACTATTGTTCGACAGTAAGGGTCTAGTGACTCAGAGGGTACTAGAGTTTTGTAATAGTTTAATTCTTTTAAAACTTGATTTTTTTGATTTATAAGTTTATTCTTTTATGTTACACTATTTACTTTCATAAAATTAGCGTCCCTAATTGTTTCAAATGAAGGATGTGCTTTCATTAGATAGTACTATGTTAAAGAGGTCTTTTAATGGAGGAGACTACTATCCTTAGAGCTATTATCCTATATATTAGAAGATTTTCTTACAGTTTGTCTTCCTATTCCGACTTTAGCAGGTATCCTATACTTACTAACTACTATTCTTTGTCTCGAGTATTAGGTGGGTGTTCTTATCCTAAGTACTTGGCGACATGACACCAAATCTGGGTCCGGCTCTAGCACCTCAGCTTACAAGCTACTCCAACGGAAGTTTCAGGCTCGTCAACGTCTGATCCGGGAATTAATCGGATACCTCAAACTAATGGATATAGAGCAACTACCTTTTACTGTAGACTATGAGTGTAGTTTAAGTAGAGGGAATTAACAAAGTAGGAATAGGAAGAGAAACAGACAGAATATCAAATAACCTTAGGATAATACTGCTCTAGGACAGTAGAATGAGTTTAGCTACTCATGATGTTTAACAACATGCAACTTGAATCTGATACCATAAATGCGGATCGAAGTATTATAATGTTAAAATAAGTAATAAAGCAGTATGAAAGAATAGGTAATAAAGCAGTAAGAAAGAGTAAAGTACTTAATACTTACAAATTTATTTCAGTGAAATTGAAAGCATAGTTTACAGGGGAAATCAGGCAGAGAAAATGTTGAGGTGGATAATTTTCGGATGCATTCAGTGTTACAACTTGAGAGCCTTATATAGGCCTTGGAGAAGTATAATCTAATTACAGAGAGACGACTAAGATCAAATGGCTTTTCAGAATATCTTTTGCTTTTCTGAAGGGTCATTTGCCATTTCCTATTTACAGAGAGTGGGGCCCTTTCCTTTTGCTTTTCTGAAGGGTCACCTGCTTTTCTGAAGAATCTTCTGCTTTATGTCTTTTCCGTTTTAACCTTTTTCTTTAAGATAAAAAGTATGACTGGGCGATTCCTCTTGGGGCCAGCATATCTCCATTGTCTGGTTCACTGGTACTAGAAGAAGCTATGTCAATTAATTCCATTATTTGACCGGGGTCTTCATTATCTTTTAATTTGGACAAGGCTTCTAGGAGCCTTTTCTTTACCTCTGCTTTGGAGAGTGATGTTCCTCCGGATGAAGATGAACTCTTCTTTTCTCTTTTTACTTTGGTTTCTTCCTTAACTTTGGGACTCCATCCTTTAATTTTGATGGTCTTATAGAGATAATGAATCCTATTCATTTCTTGAATGTCAAAGGACCAGTTTAATATATACGATATCCGTTTATGTATGAAGAACTTGCATAATTTAATGTGTTCTGGTAGGGTTGAAATTTGATGTTCCTCTAGGAAACCTGTATATCGATTCTGGAAGCTTGGTGCTATTACCTGTAAATTTTGTCCAAATATGTTCCACCATTCATAGAACCATCTGGGGATAACTTTTTCCGTTAGTCCTTCCGAATACTTAACAACCCATGTATGGGTATTAGGGCGGATATATAGGAAATTAAACCAGGCGTCTTTATAATCATACCAATTATACGTCTGGGGTTTATGACTTCTGGATAAAGGTATTGGGGGTGTGTAGGTGATCTACATACCAATCAAATGGGCTTAGTATCCTTTTTATGGTGAATTTGGAATATTCAATTGCTTCTGGGTTATGTTTGATGTAGCTGTGTTCGACTTCTATTGAATCGGTATCTATGAGAATAAATTCGTAATACTTTCTAGTTTTGATAGGATCTTGGGTATCTACGTACTGGTAGTTGGTATATCAAGGTTTTAGTAGGTCTTGTACCTTGAAATTTTAATATTGTTTATCTAGTGCCATTATTGGCAGAGCCTGTGATACAATAAATTCCCATTTTGGAAGATGGGTGCTGCTGCTTGCTGATGTCATTTCCTTTTTAAGAGGAGTTACTGGTTTTACTACCTCTGAGTAGGATTTTGGGGATTGCATTTTGTAATTATCCCTGGTCTGAATTTCTGCTGAGGACGCCCTGAATGGTAGTACCTGCGTCTTACATGTTATTAGCTCCTTTGAAGGGACCGGGATTTTATTTCCTGCTGGTAGTTTGGGAAACTCCGCTAGTACGGAGAATCTTCCTTCGTAACTGGTTTTATGAAGGGGTTTAGCTGTAATTTCTGGTTTAAATGGTTGTTTCATTTTTTCTTCTGGTTTAAGCTGGAAGGGAGGTCTCATCGGGCGAGAGCCCGGAAATCTTGGTCTCATGGTTGCCCTGCAAGAATTCTCTTGTTAAAAAATCTAGTAAAGAATTTTCTTCACCTTTTATGAAATCAATTTTAAAGTCAGCTTGATAATAGTGCTTGCCATCTGGCAAAAATATTTAGAAACAAGATTTTTAACGTCCTTTTGTAAAATGTCTTTGGCTGCTTTACAGTCAACTCTGAGTAAAAATTCTTTGTTAATCAGGTCGTCTTGAAATTTTGTGATACATAACACTATAGACAAGATTTCCTTTTTAATGGTACTGTAATTCTTTTGAGCTGAGTTCCAGACTCCAGAGGTGAACCTAACCAACTGTTCGGTGGATTCATGAGATAATTTTTGTTTAAGAATGCCACTGTAACCAATATCGGAGGTGTCTGTTTCAACGATCATAAAAGCTTCAGGATTTGGGATTCCTAGACAAGGGAGCTTTTGTACTATTTCTTTGACTTGTTTGACCGCTCTAGTTTGATCTTCTGACCAAGGGATTGGATTTTTCTTAAGCCTCTTATAGAGAGGTTCACAGACTTGTCGAACTTTAGGGATAAAATCTGCTACATAGTTTAGGCTTCCTAAGAACCTTTGAAGCAGGGTTTTATCAGTTAATTTTTCTGGAAACATGGTTGAGAACTCTATGGCTCTACAGATTGGTTTGTAGGTTCCTTGATAGAGGTCATGACCTAAGAACCTAATTGATGTTTGAAAAAGTTTTATCTCTTTAGCACTTACTGCTAAACCATTCAGTTTAATTGTTTTAACGAAAGTATTAAGATGCTTGAAGTGCTAATCTATACTTTCTGAGAATACAAGAACATCGTCTATATAAACTATAGAGAATTGACTATACGGGTTGAATATATTATTCATAATATTCTGGAATTCTGATGAGGCATTTTTTAGCCCAATTGGCATAACATTCCATTCATATTGTCCAAAGGGGACGTTGAATGCTGTTTTATAGTTATCTTTTTCTTCGATTTGAATCTACTAAATTCTGACTTCATATCGAATTTACTATAGACATTATCCTTATAAGTTATTTTTAACAAATCTCGTTTATTGTGTATTGGATACCTAATCCATTTTAATACTTGATTAAGGGGTTTATAATTAATTACAAGCCTGGGGGCTCCTCTTTCCTTTTCAGCACTGTTATTAACATAGAATGCTGAACAACTCCATTGGGATTTTGAGGGCAGAATAATCCTTTTTTGAAGTAAATCATTAGTTTCCTTTTTACAATATTCCATGAGCTCATGGCTCATCTGAATTGGTCTAGCTTTGGTGGGAATAATATTTTCATTAAAGTTATCCATGTATGGTAATGTTACCACATGCCTCTTTCTGTCTAAAAAGACATTGAGTAATTCTGAGAAGATCTCTATCTCTATCGAATCCTGCAATCTTTATATTTTGCTGACTACCTCCGGGGTTTTTAAAGTGGATTCTATCCTTTTAATATTTATATCTTCTTTGAGATAATTTATTTGATTGGTTAAAAGGTGAATTCTAAAAATGGTCTTTTGTTTAACAAATTTACTTTCGTTTGTCGAAAGAGGATTTAGATAGGGAAATGTGATTTCTTTCCCTAAGGACGTAGTATAAATTCCATCTAATTTTGCTGTATAAGACTTTATCTAGGTTAAAAATGGGATACCTAATATTACTTCTTCAGTAATATTTCTGGTAACAATAAAGTCGTTTATAAAGCTGACTCCATTGTTGCAAATATGAGCTTTTGAAAGTTTATAATTGATTTTTAGCCTTTCTCCTATGGCGGAGTATAGTTTAGAGGTACTTTTTTTCTAAGTATTTTGTTGGTATTAATCCTTCTGAGATGCAGTTTTGATCTGCTCCTGTATCTTAAAGGGCTATTTTATTGAGCGTAAAATTCTTGTTTATTACAAGGTTGACTGGGATATGATAGCTTAAAGCTTTTACTCTTGATATGGTTTTAAGACCAGACTGTTCGGGATTAGAGGTTTCTTCGTCTCTTTCTTCTTCGTCTGAACTAACTGTTGCTAATTCTTTAGAAGTTTCAGGTGCGAATATATCTCCTTGAGGATTTAAATCTTTGATTCATCTATTGGCAAATGACTCTGTTTCTATTGAACTGAGTCTTTCTTTAACCTCGTTAATTTCTTGTTTAAGCTGAGATACTTCTCCTTGCAAATCTTGCAAAGTGGTATCAGTTTTAGCTGCCTTAAATTTATGTAAAACTTATTTCATATTAAAAGGTTCAACATCCTTTTTCTTGTTTTTATGATTAATAATAGGATTTTTAATTCAACAAGGTACTATTTTTTAAGGTCTTCATCTTTGATATGTTCTATCATATCAAAGAAGAATTCTTGATTACTACTGGAGATAACGTTAATAGATTGGCTATTGCAGGTACATTATGTTCCTGTACAATTGCAGTCATTACTGGAGTTGGAGCTATCCGAGCTATAATCAATGTCCAATAATTCTTCATCAATGTAATCTTCAGAAGAGTCACTGGAGTATTCTTCTAGAATTGTATAAATTTTATCTTTTACGTCAGAATTTAGTTCAAATAAATTTATCTTTTCTTTCTTTTTATTAGGTTTTTTACAGTCATTGGCCATGTGGCCAGACTTTCTACAATTCCAGCATTTTCCCTTCTTTGGGGACGCCTTGTAGTTTATTTTATGGTCTGATGATGTTTTAGCTTTAGATCTTTTCTTGTAATTTTTGTACCTTGTTTTGGGGGTAATATTTTTATTTCATTTTTTATAGCCTTTTGTGGCCTCTCTAGAGGGAGCTGTTAACTTAACATAGCCGAAATCTTCACAAAAACTTCCTAATTCATTTCTCCAAGTTTTTTGTTCCTTTTTTAATTGGTTCGTTAGTTTTAAGTTGTTACACAACTCTACACCATTAAGATTAATAAAACTTATTATATCTCCATAAGTCATCAGACTGTAAAGGGTTTCTCCACCATATTTATTTCTAATGGTAGTTCTAACCTTCTCTGCAAATAAAGCAGACAGTCCGCTTATAAACCTTTCTTTCCAATAATCATGGTTATAGTCTTCTCTTATCATAACTTTGTTAAGGAAGATATCTTTATACCATCTAAAATCATGAAGTTTAGGGCAAGTTAAATTATTGAGAATTTCTAAGCTTTTTTCTTGGAAGAGCTTTCGTTCTCCTATAAAATGTTTGGCTATACAATACAGTAGGGTATGGGTAGCATCTTCATGGATCTCCTGTCCTATATTTCTGTCTGGATTTACGATCTGTATTATAGTAGTGGCATTTAATATGCCTTCCATATTTTCTTCGGTGAGGTAGTTATACCACCAATTTTTTAACATCCCGGTGAACCCCGAAGTTAATATTGTAGCGGTCTTTCTGTCGCTGTTTTCTTTATTCTATGAGCCGTTATGGCTATACCCATTTCGTGTAATTTGGAATAAAGCTGGCCCTCTGGTTTGGGTAATTACTGGCTGAAAATTGAGGTATCTTAAAAAGAGGATTGGATTCCTTGGTTTTACTATTTTTTTAGGACTCTAGTTTATTTTTTAGGGTTGATTTGTTATTAGCTTGGTTAAGCTGGTTTGAGACTACGTATAGTAGTTGATTGGTGTAGTTATTCTGTTGGATGACTTTATTAATGTCTCCCTTTTCTACCAACTTGGTGCTACCTGCATCATTCAATTCTCTCTTGAAGGGGGAGGCTATTATGATCTCACCTTCTACAGGAATTTTGATTTGTTCTAATGGTGGGACCTCAGATTCTATGGTTTTGGTTCTGGTATACTATTTATTAACAAGGGTCCTAAGAGATTCCTCTTTATTCTTTTATTGTCCTGTGATTTCAAACCATTTGAAGAATTCAATATTGCAGTTAACTCTTTAATCCATTGTTTTCTAAAAGATAGCCTTATGTTTTCTTCATAGGTTTCTACATACCATTTTCTCTTAAGGGCATGCTCCAGGCTTATCCATAATTTTCTTAGAGTTTAAAGTCTATTTTGAAGTTATTTTCTTATTTGATCATGCCAAGGGTTCCTTCTTCTCTAGATGGTAGAGGTCCTTGCATTTCACTTTCACTAGGACTACTTGTTCTTACAATAAGTTCGTAGTGGACTTTAGGTATGGCCGAAGTATAATCTACTCCTCTTATCTTTTGTTCTCCTTCAGGAGCATTATTTGCTAAATTTTCTTCGGAGTAGCACTCATCCTCCCGGGGGTTGGAAGAAGATGTTGCGAAGGAGTATCTTGAAGAGGACTTAGAATTTGACCTTAAAAATTTTAAGTCAATAGATCCATTGGGATACTGTATTATTTGTTCAATTTTAGAACTTTATGGTTCTATTCTTGGTTGGGTGATGGCCTCGAAGTGCCATTCATCTTTTGCCAAAATTTTATTCCATTTTAGCATTCGAGGAACAAAGACATTACTATGCTCTTGGTTTGCTTCCATAAGCATCGTAGCTCCTTTGTTACTCATTAATTTAGCTTTTGGGGCTAAAGTTGTTTTCATTAGTCTGTAGTATACTCTGTATGCCTTCCCGTCCTACTTATTAAATGAGGACGACACACATGTTTAGAGGGAATTACTAACCTACTTGTTTAAGTAGGTAACAAGTAGGTGCATGGCCTACTTAAAATGTGAGGACTAGATTAAAAAGGAGGGAACACTAAAAGCAAAAATATGTGGGTCAGCTTAGGGGTCAATAAGACCCAAAATCTGATTTTATTTATTCATTCTCATCATATCTCCTCTCTCCTTACGCTCTCTCTCCAAACCAATAACCATGGATGTTTTCTTCTATGTTACTGTTCTTCATGTTGAGCTTCAAGCTTCCATGGAATCCATGAGTGTTTCTCCTTCCTCCTCCATAAGCTCAAGGTAAGCTTCCCCCTCTTCGAAATGAAAACAACAATGGACAGAACCTTCATCCTCCATAACTTTCAAGTATTTCCCGTCTTCTTAAGTTTAAGGTAAGTGATAACTTTCATGGGTTTGATGGATTATTCATGAAAAATATGTAATCTTGCTTTTCTATGTTTGAACTTGAAGGACAACCCTAAGTGTCTCTCCCAATCGGCCAAGAAGAGTCTGAGGGTGTTCTAGGTGTGGTATTCACGTCCTACCCCTTAAGTTACTTAAGGAAAGCCTTAAAAATGAATTTGAAGGGCTATAAAATGTTGGATAGACATGGTAAGATGCTTCACTATATTTAATATAAACTTATTTGAGCGTTTTAAACTCATTTTATGATGGACAGAACCTTCATCCTCCATGACCTCAAGTTTTATTTATTGTTTTTAGTTATTTGTGGGCTGTTGTGATGGTATGGAGAACGAAGGGGGAGGGGGGTCTGATAGATTTAAACGAGCTTATGTGTTGTTAAAAGGAGGTTGGGTATGAAGTACACCATTATACATAGGCGCGGGAGCTTGTTACTCATTGATTTCTTAGTAATATGGTTGGTATAGCTATAACGTGTTGTTTAGAGGCTGTTTAAGGGTTGATTTGTATGTTGAGATGATGGACGTGTATATTGGTGGTGTTTTTGTGTTGTTGATGTTGTTACGAACTTAAGGAAGTAAAGGGGGCAGGGGAGATACTGTCCAATTAATTATAGAACGAGCTTGCTGCTTGATGAATTATTGATGTGCTATTCATAGATTGACATTAGTACTATTATTGCTTCTTGTAGATTAAGGCGTCGAGGAGGTTGTTATGACAGTATAACAAGATTGTTTGACATAAAGGTATGTAAGGCTATTTCTTTCATTTTCCACTTCGGTACGATGTGTGTTTATTTGCTCCTTAAATGGGTTATAAAGCCTAGAGTTACGGAAATGTATCAGCTTCATGTCATAAGTTTTGTGAGCTGAATAAGAGATATGTGTTCATGAAGCAGTTAGTCATTCAAGCGTATTACTCCTAAGGTCAAGTTACTAAGTTGTCATTATATGGTTAGAGTTCCTCCCTTAGATGTGTTGATATCAAAGAGTTGCGTAGTATGGTAAAGGGATTATAGGTCATTGTTTAAGATAAGCATGATGGTGATAGTTTTTACATGGTCATGATCGGGATGTAAAAGCCCACTTAAGGTGACCTAAGTTGATATGAATGTTATAGCCCTTTATGGATAAGATGATGTAGAGAGCTAGAATTCAAGTTCGAGAAGCACCCAAAAGGGATCATGCTATAGTAATTGCGTATATCCATTCCACATTTAATAAGATAAAGTCCTATAAGATTTTCCTTTCATATTTATGATCTTAGAAGCGAAGTATCATGAGTCTCTTATTCATGCTCAGACGTTCCTTTTATGTAATATCAATTGTATGATAATAAGTCATTATATGGTTAATATTCTATTACATCCCGTATTTTCAATTGATAAGTTGTGTAAAAAATAAAGTAACGTAACTTGGTAAGATAAGATCCCAGAGCTCGATAACGATGGTTTAAAATAGTGTTAAGGAAGTGTTGTGAGTATTAGAGGTTAAACGAATCAAATAAAATACTTTTCGACTAAGTTCACGAAGGAAAGAGAATTGTAATAGCCCGTACTTTAGGCTATATGTTACACCTTGTAGTTTCACTTCCCGCTATGATGTTAATGGATACCTAAGTCCCGGGAAGAGGTATGATCTTACGAAAGGATAATGAAGGTTCACAACTTGTTATAAAGGTACCAGAGTGTTTGGGGAGTTAAACGGATCGAACAAAGTACATTTTGATAAAAACAGGAATCTTGGCAGTTCGACGGTGTAGTTGATGGACCATCAAATTACCCAAGGTAAGCCATCAACCTTTCTGCTAGTTTGACGGGAAGAATGATGGACCGTCGGAAGTTTGACGGTTTGTCGAGTGTACCGTCGAGTTACGGCGGTGCAGAATTTTTGACGACTTTAGATTGGGTTTTCTGATGTATAACCCTGATTTTCCACCCAAATTAGTCCCAATACCTCTTCTAAACCCTCTCAATCTTACCCCAACACCCGAAGTCACAATCCACTAGAATTTTATAATAAGCCCCGTAATTATTGAAGGAATTTCCATTTTCTTGAGGAATTGGTTCGTGAAAACACTTGGAGCAATACGCTCAACTGTTTTGAGGAGATTTTGATACGTGAAGGTAAGTCTTAACCATCTCTACTTATGATTATGATTAATTTTTAATTTGAAGGAAGTTATGAAACAGTTTTCATGATCAAAACTTCACAAAATTGTGAAAGTTCCGTAATATGAATTGTTAGGCTGTTTTACTCTAAGTATGAGTTGAGTTAGATGATAATATCGATTGTATATGTTATGTATTGAGGAACGCAAGGTTTGAAGGGTTGTGAGACTAATTCATATGATGTTTTCCATATACGAGAAGTTTAAAGAATTATTTATGCGTAAGAGTTATCGAAGAACACCTAGATAAGGTTTTATGGTAATTGTGTTTGGATTAAACCATGAGATTAAATTACATAAGCATCCCTTGTAAAGAAGTCTAAGAACCCAAAGTGTATACAGAAGTCGATAAGATACCTAAGAAAAGTTTTATGGAATTTAGATTTGATATTGATATAGATGATCACTCGTAAGAGGAGTGAGGACTTGTAAAATGATTGTAGCGACAAAAACTAGGTATGTAAGGCTATCCCTTTCTTTCAGAAGCATGAATCCATAAAGTTATCATTTTCAAAAAGTAACGTGAGCGTTCTAACCAATTATCTATCAAAAGTCTCTTGTTGAGAAATATTCACTGCTTGTTCATATTCTTATGATCCATGTCATTGGTTTATTGAACTTATCCTAAGTCTTCAAGAAGAAGAATTTTTAAGAATGAATCATCGAGTCAACCAAGAGTCGCGTCAAGTTAAAGTGTAAAAATCTATAAGTTCCAAAAGAGGCCATGGTTGTCACATTCTATTGTCCACACCACCGAACCCCATTTGGTGTTGATATATTATTCGTTAGCAGCTGATATCATGCATACAATCATGAGCATACATATATAGGATCGGGTTGCATGTTTTGCAACATATACATATAGAGAATCGGGTTGCACGTTCCGCAACATATTCATATAGAGGATCGGATTGCATGTTCCGCAACATATTCACATAGAGGATCGGGTTGCACTTTTTGCAACATATTCATATAGAGGATCGGTTGCACGTTCTGCAACATACCTATATAGAGGATCATGTTGCATGTTCTGCAACATATATATATATATATATATATATATGATGTATCGGGTAGCGTGTTCCGCAACACACACATAAACTAGGGAGCATATTGCATTGCATATTTATACATACACCTAAGATTAATGACATATTATACCTCAAACTATAAGACAAGGACATATATACAGTAAAAGCCTCGCTAGACAGGTTCTATTAAGTTTTAGAGTTTCATTATCCACCCCGTGTGGCCCATGTTGCTTATGCTTTCCCTTACAGTTATTTGCTTCACATTGCTTATATTATTTTCTTTACAGTTTGCAGATTCATATAGTTATTTATGCTTTACATACTCAGTACATTATTCCGTACTGATTTTCCTTTTTCAAGGACACTGCGTTTCATGCCGCAGGTGCAGATAGAGATGTCAATGCTTTCCTCACAGTAGGACTCGACCCAGATGAAGGTTGTCACGCTCTTTTACTCCAGAGTTATGTAGTGGAGTGATAGGTATGACATATGTACTTACATATATAGTTGGGTATGGCGGGGCCCTATCCTGAGCAGATGTTGTCATGGTACTCTTTAAAGGCTTCAAGATAGTTGTATAGTAAGTGAAAGTCATTTGTTGCCTTATCTGCTTCCCCAGTAGAATCATTGTGCTTATGTCGGCCTTGTCGATCATGTTATATATATATATATATAGATATAGTTTACGCCTTTTATGAGTGCATGTGGTATCTCCTTAATCAGTGAAGGATATGTTAGAGGCTCAGTCGGCCCATGAGTTATTATTTATATCATAGGTATCAGGATCGATACGCTTGGCCCTTAGGGCATTGAGTGCTGACCATCCTCCCCAAGGTTGGGGTGTAACACTATGTATTGGGCCTCTTAATGTATGTAAGTAAACCTGAGCCTCGGGGAATTTTGGTCATATTCGAGTATGAGAATCAAGAGCTTGATGTATAAAAGGATGAATTCTCGAAATGATTTACGACTTAAAATTGTGATGATGATTTTTGAAAATACTGTTTTGTGTATTCCAAAAGAGGCTAGGGGCTAGTACTATATCACATGATCATGGTAATGAGTATATGGAGTGTGTTAATATTCTTCAATATTTAAGTGAATTGAGATAAAAAATTAGTTATTCGGGTAATTTGTTAATTATTAGAATAAAGTTGGAGAATAAAGAATTAATATGGTATTAAAGTTATATGGATAGGTGATGAAATAGGTAGCCCCACGCGACACATGGAAATTCTACAAGTAATGAGTAATAGTTATGATATGGTGTAGATATTTGGGCTTCCACGTGTAAACGTAAAAGGTTGCAATGACACATTTAATTTCCATTTTATTAAGAATTCTAAAATAAAAAGTAAGATAGTTCAGCATCTATATTTTTAGAAAGTTATCAATATAACCCCTTTTGAGTACGAGCAACAACTTAATTCTTTATTTACGATCCAGCTGCAACATTTTCATATTCCGATGGGAAACATATAATCCCTCGCACAAAGAAACATAGCGGGTTTTGCTCACTACTTCAATCTTTTCATTTCGTTTTTATCGCATTGTTGAATCCGGACTTTCTTCGAAGTGAAGTAAGGTAGAAGAAGGATAGTTCTTGGCATGTAAGATTAACATGTAAAAGGAGCTTGGTTCCTACTCCGTTAGTAGAGGTTCGTCATTAAAGATATGTTAAGGCTAAACTCTTCTTTCTCTTGGCATGAATTTAACAGAAACGAAATGTAAAAGAACGTCTTATCAAAATGACTATATGCACGATTAAGTTAGAGATGTCATTTGCTCTTTCTTTTCCCTTGTCAGGAGTATCTTTTTTCTTATCAAGATTTATCCATCATATGTATTGTGATCTGTCATGATCCAAAATCCTATTTGTGCCATGAGGGTACCTACCCTAAACTCATAGGTGAACCCATCCATAATAGATAAATTAACTAATAAACAATGCGGAAAAACAAAGGACAATTTAAAATACTGACAAGTCTCGAATACTTAATATAAAAGCCTTAGAAATATTTCCCAAAATCTGGTTGTCATGAGTATAGATCTACTAAAAAGATTACAAAGTCTGAAACCTATATATCATACTGTCTAAAATGTAAGGCAGAAAATAAAAGATAAGATAGAGGATTTCCAGTGCTAGAAAAGTGTCTGCATCTCACCCTGGACTCCCGATAAGCTATCCAAATGCGCCGTATCTATGCTCCACTCGGATCCGAATTAATACCTGCTCACAAAGGTGCAACAAGTGTAGAGTGAGTACGGGAATCACGTGTACCCAACAACATCATCGATCGACCCTAACTATAGTGGTGGCAAAGGTTGATACTTTCCGATACTTCTCTACTAAGTTAGTTCACTTAGGTGTAATCAAACCGAATATCCAACTCTATAAGTAAATCCCTATAGTTCGCTAAACCATGAGGGTCATCAATATTATTACGTCAAAATAAAGTTCTCGACCTTACAAAGGATGAAGCCAATTAATGTTACTGAATCCAACCTAAACCCCGTTCAGGGCGTCTAATACCACAAAGGTTTCGCCCTTTCATTGACTATGTCACATACATTCATAAGGATTCGACTTTACACTATTTACGGAAATATATATTAATTAAGGTTACTTCTTCTATCTTTTAGAAAAAATATTTTCATGAAGGTTCTATCTTTCCATCCATTACATTAAGGAAACCCATAAGGATTCTATCTTTATACTCGTTGCACTACAACAGTTGTAAAGATTCTAGCCTTCTTTCACTTTCAAGCAAGTAAACCATAAAGTCTCATATTTCTGTCTTATATCAAGAATAAGTTGAACAGTTCCAGTAATTTCTTCTGTTAAGAGCAACATCATAATGTCTACAACATTACATTACCGAGTACACATAGCATAAGTTACACATCAAGATGTATGTATGAAATGCAATGCAGATGACATTTATACAATACAATGGTCATATGTACCCCGTATACACACTCTCTTGCAGTAGGTATCACGTGACCCATGATGGACTCATGAGGTCCATATACATATCCGGCATTTTCCATCAGATCTGTAACACCTCGTACCTCTAAACTAATTCTTGTTCATGATTAAGGAGTGTAGAAAATAAAAACGGGGAGTTTAAGTTGAAAAATTAGTTTCCATTCCACAGGTCAGATTTTACGCCCAGTTTATACGTATCAAAAATATTTTATGGACCGTCAAAATAAACCATTGATTTTGCTTTTAATATTGACGGAGCCCAGTAATTTATACAGATCATATATGTTTATACGTCCCGTCCTTTCTCACCGTAAAATTCCCTTTGAGTTCCTGAAGTCACTGGAAAGTTGTATTATGAGACAGTCCAATTATACTGACCGTACAAAATTATACAGTCACCACCCTTATCGTAGAAAATTTGACGGACCATCAAATTTAATCCTTCCGACAAGAAAAGTATAAATACATAGATTTAGTTCTAAAAATTAGTTTTCTCTTCTTCCAAATCCTAGCACGAGTTTCCTCTCTTCCACACTTTCTCCAACATCAAGGTAAGCCTTCTTCATGAAATTCTAAGTGATTGTAACATTATTCTCATGAATTCCTAAGTGAAATTCGTTGTTTCTAACCTAGGGTTTCTAAGAAAACCCATACGAAGGTTCAAGATTCAAGGTTTGGATTTCTTCTTCAAAGTTCAGATTTCTAATACAAGAATTAGAGCGATTAAGGTATGTAAAATTACTATCCACGTGTGAGAACATCATTGTTCTTTCCCACACTACGTTTTCCATGAAATTCCATAACGTAGGGTTTTACTTCGAATTCATGATGACCCTAAACTATATGTATCATGATATACCTTGTTGTGTTACTAGTTCATTATTTTGTTCTTAATATTCCATTATGGTTTTTAGGAATCCGTACGTAATCTATGAATACCCATAACCTTAAAATTCCATGAGTTCATAAACACAAGTCATGAATCAAGAATTATCAATTCCATGAAATCTACATGTTTTCACGATTTATGCAAAGTATATTATATAAATTATATTCATGCTATATCTTATACTTATCAATCATATTTACAAGTCATGATTTTACATATCATGGGCTTTTAGCCACTTATATTTCATTTTTTGGGAGTTGCACAGATTACCGAGAAGGCTCAGATAGCCTGAAACTACGTTTGTCAGCATAGGATAAGGATCGCTCAGTGCAGAGGATGATACCTTCATGTTACCCCTTTATGGGATTATTGGATCCATCATGTTCATGTTCATGTTCATGTTCATGTATCGTCTCTAGCAAGGTACGAGATGGATTAGTTGATCGGGCAAAGATCTGACTCCACGTTCACGCGTGGTGGTTACATGTCGGTTTTGTTACTGCTCTCCCATAGATTTACAAGTACTTAGATATACAGATTTACAAATATACAGACATACAGATTTTTCACATGTTGTTGCATTCATATCAGATAATGTTCATGTTCATTGTTCAGTGTCAATTTCATGTTCCTATTATTTCATGTGCCTACTTATTCTTTTCGTTACTTTACATATAGTACAATTCAAATGTACTTACGTCCCTTTTTCCCGAGGCCTGCACTTCACAGTACATGTACTGATTTTCAGGATGATGAATCTGCTTATTAGGATTTGTCTCAGTATCAACTATTGGTGAGCCCCATTTTCTTTGGGGTGTCAGTCAGTTATTTTACATGTTATGCTTTATAGTAAAGGTAGGCCAGGGCCTTGTCTTGGTAAAATAGTTTTGCAGTCAGACTCACATGTAAGAGGTTTCATTGATTAGACTAGTTTAGCATGCCATGTCAGTTGTGTCAGTATTGGTTTTTAGACTTACTATGTTTTCAGATATTTCCACAATACATTTTTAGAATATATTTCAGTATTCAGTTTACATGTTTTAAATAAATATTATTTCATACTTTTGATGCCCATGTTGATTCAGCAAGCCATGTGGTTCGGTCGATCACATGCAATCAGGCATCGAGTTTCATATTTCACCCAGTCCATGGTTTGGGGCGTTATAAAAACTTAGTATCAGATCCTAGGTTCAAGTGTCTTAGGAAGTCTATGAAACCGTATCTAGTGGCGTCACTTTTATATGTGTGTGGGCGCCACACATATAAACGATTGACCACCAAGACATTTAGGATTGTCTCACTTCTTTCATAATCTAGATCGTGCAATTAGAGTAGTACTTTCAGGAATTCTTCTAACTCGTGCCATGAAGCCTAGAGTGATAAGTAACGTTCTCTTTCCATCAAATCCTGAATATATCGAATGCGCAAGCGACGAGCAAGAAATTCAAGGTCCAAGTGAGGATGATTACCCTTTGGGGTATAAGTTGTGATGTACGTATTGGTAACAGATGAGACCTGAGATGATATTGAAAGTGGGACAAAGTGCATGGTTACTACATACTAGAGAATAAACATTAACAGAAAGAGCCAAAGTAGTTATCATGATTTATGGTTATCAGTTAACCTCAGTTACCAATTATATAGTGTTTCAGTTAGCAAGATTATGGTTATTCAGCACACCAGTGTTCGGTCATGTAGTTATCTCACTCCTAATTTCTACTGTCGAAATTTTTATGGCTTGTGAGTATACAGTGAGACCTATGAGAGCTAAAAGGAAGTGTAAGTAATGGTGACTATAGCAAAATCTTCCCACGTTTTCAAGTCTTGGCGATGACCCAAGACTCACCAAATGGGGCATGATGTATTTATCAGGTGATAGTACCAATTTAAGAATAATTTTTGGCATGATAGTATACATATGTTCTATACCTTACAGAATAAGTTTAATTGAAATTTGTATCATGGAGCTACAATTATGAGTATGATAGTTCAATTTTGAGACCCTATAGAGTAACATGTTATGAAGTTAGCCGTAGAAGGCATAAACTTCCCATGATAGTTTTGGAGCTGAAAATAGCCTAAGAGCAAATCTCCTGTGATTCTAGAATGTCTCGAGTTTTCAAAGATGTATAATTTGTCATATGACCCATGCACATGACTAAGAAGAGATTGTGTACTCTATGAGAACCATGCGCAGATGATATTGAATTCCTGGGAATAGTTTTAAATAATTGAAGTATACTTAGATCAGAACCAGAGTGTATGGCGTTAATACGTTACCACAAGAAGCATATATTTTATTAGGTAAGAAGATTTGACAGTTTCTCTTAAATTATGTGAGTAAGTGTTTACCCCAGATGTGTATAATATGATATAATTTTAAAGTGTATAGAAAGTTCGGGGTTAGGTATTTCAATTTTCATTTAAGACTGACAAAATTTCCACTAAGTGTGATCCATGTCTATAGTATTAAAAAGATAGTATACGACTGCAGAATAAGGTTGGATGACGAGGGAAGTTAGAAATAATCTACGTTTCACCTTAGCATTCAGGATAGAACCAGAGAACATGATGCTAGCAGGTGTTTAATAGAGAATAATAAGTAAGTTTTGAGTAGATACAGTGAATTAGCAATTTCAGCAGAGCTAGTCGAGGTACAATATGATTTCCTTAGTTAGGTTAACATTGGTGAGTGAGTATAATTTGAATACACCGAATACATGTTAGAACCAAAAGAGTTTAAGATAAACATGAAGTATAGTGGCAGTGGAAGAAGAAATCAGCTAGACATTAAGAGAGCAAACTACAGAAGCATAGTCTTTTAGAGTTATTAAAAAAGGGTGTTAGACTAGCAGTAGGAGCAAAATTAAGTCATGAAGATAGAATATGCCAGTAATTCAGTCCATTTAAGTAATTTAGTTCCCCGTTCATGTAAGTAGTTCAATTTTCCTAGTAAGGAAGATCGCTCAGAAGTGAGTCAAAAGATGAGTCGTTAGTGAAATAAAGTACACATAGTTGCAAAAGATGAGGAATGTTGGTTGGATCCCAACGAGAGAGAAGGATCCTCAAATATAAGATCTTAACCTTTGGTCTAAGAGAGAGATGTGTATATTGTCAATTACGAAAGTTGAGTATTTGAAAACCCGAAGGGTTAGCATGTGATATGAAGAACCTCAGTTTTGTAATAAAGGCACAATGAGATAGTCTCCATAAGGAATGTTCCTAGTATGCACAAGGAACACGAAGTGATTAGAATGATCGTCTATTGACTTATGTCAAGATCAGTTATTATCAATTAAGTGGTCACAGAAAAGCTATACGATCATGCTCAATTATGTGTCACAAAGGTTGTGCCATCGCACAAGACTCGATTCTTCAGGGTGTTGGTCAAAGACTTAGCGCACAATAGTACTATGAGTATTTCAGGAAGTATCTCAAAAATATATCAAGTATCAGTAGTTTAGCTCATGTTAAGGCAGACAAGAGAATCATGATGAAAGAAGTTCATTGTTTAGCAAACCTAGGAGTTCAACTTTTGGACCTCGAAGATAGTAGAATGGTTGTACGGAATAGAGCCAAATCCTCCTTAGTAGTTGAGTAAAAGAGAAGAACAGTTTCATGATCCCTATCTATCACAACTAAATGATGTGATTCGCAGACATAAACTTATGGCTTCCAAACAAGGGAGAGATGATGGTACTCTAAGGTACGAAGGAAAATTTCGTGTCTCAAATGTATATAGGCGCAGAGAGAGGGTTATGGCAGATGCACACAATTTCAGATATTCTACCTATCCAAGCTCCACGAAAATGTATCATGACCTTGAGAAGGTTTATTGGTGGAATGTCATGAAGAAGAATGAAGCCAATTTCGTGGCTAAGTTTCCAAATTGGTAGCAAGCAAAAGTCGATTCAACAGAAGATAATTCCAAGTTATATATTTAGATGTCAGGTAGATCACCTTATCCAAACACTCGAAGACATGTTGAGCGCATGTGTACTAGACTTTAAAGGTAATTGAGATGATCATTTGCCTCTCATTGAGTTATTTCTAAATATAGATATCATGTTAGTATCAAGATGGCATAGTTCGAAGCTTTGTATGGGCGAAGGAGTAGATCGTCAATTGGTTGGTTCAAAGTTGGTAAAGCAGAGTTGTTAGGACCATACTTGGTCCATCAGGCTATGTAGAAAGTCAAGTTAATTCAGGAGCATTTGAAATGGCTAAGAGTCGCAAGAGTCTTATGTGAATATGTGGCGCAAAGATTCAGAGTTTCATGTTAATGATTAGGTGTTCCTAGAAAGTTTTGCCTATGAAAGATGCCATGTGATTTGAGAAGGAAAGAGAAGTTAGTCCTAAATGTATTAGACCATACAAAATCCTATGAAAGATCACCAAGTTCGCAAGTTAACTACCTCAAGTATTCAGACCTTATGTCAATTCAGTGTTCAGGTCCCATATCCGCTCAGTGTTCAGATCTCATGTTGTAATATGTATTTTTTTGGCAATCAAATATCATATTATGGTATCCATGTTAACACATATCCATATCTCATGTCAATGTAGCACTCATGTATACATGTCAGCTAGTCTTAAGGTATTCACGTCCCATATCATGCTCCTCACGTTCATGTAATCATGTCATGTTCATGCCTATGTTCTAGTACTCATGTCATTCGTGCCGACAAATTCTTTTTCAAGTCTCATGTATTCAATCCAATTAAGTATTCATATTAGTCACATTCATGCTTCAGTTACCATGTTATGTCATGTCATGCATATTAAGATGCTCTGTGAGGCTTGTGTTGATACTCTAGTTAACTGGCAAGTGTTTGAGAGATATTGTGATAGTCCTATTTACAAAGGAAATTCTGTCGATTTTTTTGTAAAATTCTAGAGTTAGTAGTATTTGTAACCAATATTCATCAATCAAGGACAAATATCTCATGTTTCACGTTCATGTATTTAGTACTCATGTTCCATGTCCCCATGCTCATGTGTTTCATGTAATTATGTCATTCAGTTCCCATACTCCATGCCATGTTTCTTCACGTTCATGTAATCATGCCATGTCCAGTCTTGTTCTTAACCATGACCCATCATTCGAGGACGAATGATCTCAAGGGGGAGATATTGTAACACCTCGTACCTCTAAATTAAGCCTTGTTCATGATTAAAGAGTGTAGAAAATCAAAACGGAGAGATTAAGTTGAAAAAGCAGTTACAAGTCAGATATTACACCCAGTTTCTACGGATTTTAAATTATTTTATGGACCGTCAAAATAAACTGTCGATTTTGTTTTTAAAATTGACGGAACCCAGTAATTTATACGGACCGTATAAGTTTATATGACCCATCCTTTCTCGCCGTAAAAATTCCCCTCGAGTTTCAGAAGTCACTGGAAAGTTGTATTATGAGACGGTCCGATTATACGAATCATACAAAATTATACGGTCACCACCCGTATCGAAGAAAATTTGATGGACCGTCGAATTCAACCGTAAAATCCTTCTGATAGGAAAAGTATAAATACAAAAACTTAGTTCTATAAATCAGTTTTCACTTCTTCCAAACCCTAGCACGAAGTACTTCTCTTCCCCACTTTCTCCAACATCAAGGTAAGCCTTCTTCATGAAATTCTAAGTGATTGTAACATTATTCTCATGAATTCCTAACTGAAATTCATTGTTTCTAACCTAGGGTTTCCAAGAAAACCCATACCAAGGTTCAAGAGTCAAGTTTTGAGTTTCTTCTTCAAAGTTCAGATTTCTAATACAAGTATTGAAGCAATAAAGGTATGTAAAGTTGCTATACATGTGTGGGAACATTGTTGTTCTTCCCTACGCCATGTTTTCCATGAAATTCATGAAATTCCATAACGTAGGGTTTTACTTCGAATTCATGATGACCATAAACTACATGTATCATGATATACCATGTTGTGTTACTAGATCGTTATTGTGTTATTAATATTCCACAATGGTTATTCGGAATCTGTACATAATTCGTGAATACCCATTACCTTGAAATTCCATGGGTTCATAAACACAAGTCATGAATCAAGAATTATCAATTCCATGAAATCTACACGTTTTCCAAGATTTATGAAAAATATATTATGTAAATTATATTCATGCTATATCTTATACTTATCAACCATATTGACAAGTCATGAATTTACAAAACATGGGCTTTTATCCACTTATATTTCATGTTCATGTTTTGGGAGTTGCACAAATTACTGAGAAGGCTCAGACAACCTGAAACTACATTTGACAACATAAGATAAGGATCGCTTTGCTAAGAGGACGATAGCTTCATGTTACCCCTTGATGGGATTATTGGATCCATCATGTTCATGTCTCGTACCACAGCAAGGTACGAGATGGATTAGCTGATCGGGCAGAGATTAGATGCTACATTCACGCGTGGTGGTTTCATGTTGATTTTGTTACTGCTCTCCCACATATTTACAAGTACTCATATATACAGATATACAGATATACAAATATACAAACATACATATTTTACACATGTTTTACATTCATGTTAGATCATGTTCATTGTTTAGTTTTAGTTTCATGTTCCTATTATTCCACGTGAATGCTTATTCTTTCAGTTGCTTTACATATAGTACAATTCAAATGTACTTACATCTTTTTTTCCCGAGGCCTGCACTTCACGATGCAGGTACTAAGTTCCAGGACGACGAATCTACTTAATAGAATTTGCCTCAGTATCAGCTATTGTTGAGCCCCATTTACTTCGGGATGTCAGTCAGTTATTTTACATGTTATGCTTTATATAGTAAAGGTAGGACAGGGTCTTGTCCTGGTAAAATAGTTTTGTAGTGAGACTCACGTTTAAGAGGTTTTATAGACTAGACTAGTTTAACATGTCATGTCAATATTGGTTTTCAGACTTACTATATTTTCAGATATTTCTGCAATACATTTTCAGACCATATTTAGTATTCAGTTTACATGTTTTGAATCAGCATTATTGCATGCTTTAGATGCCCATGTTGATTCAGCAAGTCATGTGGATCGCTCGGTCACATGCAGTTAGGCATCGAGGGCCGTGTTTGGCCCAGGCCATGGTTCGGGGCATTACAGGATCACAACTCTGTGGTTGTAGTATCATCATCAATCATCACTCTCTTACCATATACCATATCCACTAACTGGATTACAAGCCCCTTTCCAGCATTTCAACAGTTTAGTGCCAATAATAATGATATGAATGAATGATATGGATATGTGTACACCATGAAAAATCATAATCAGTACAAATAGCATTATCAAATCTTTTCTAAGTATTTAGATAAGAGGTAGAGTAATGAATGCATGACAAGTCAAATCATAATAAACTATCAATTTTGTCCATGAGCCCAAATAAGCACCAGACATACCAACCTAAGTGGATTTATGCACCACGCTCACGGCCCGAATGCTAAACATATAACCTCTGTCATGTACAACATACTATATTACTTTAATTACCCTTTTAAGCACACCAGTACCTATACAAGTGCTCATCACCTCACTAGTACAGGACCCCCAATACATAAACAATATATTAAGGTCTAGTAAGTCTCAACTTACCTTATATTTTAAGTCACATAGCTCACGAACACTTTCAACTCGATCTGCGCAAATATTAAGCCTCTCGGAGACTCCACCATGTCTAAACTCACCGAACGAGTTCAACCTAATCAAAATAGTAATCTACGGAGTTAGACGAGTCCAACGATACCCATATTGCTATACTTAATTTCAAAACCCAAAAATAGCCCAAAAGCCAACCTTGAGCCCACAAGGGTAAAACTAGAATTTTATTTAAAAATCGGATCACCCATAACCTATATAGTCTAGATCTAGAAAATCCATTCAAAAAGCCTTCATCTTGATCCTCAAAACCATGGTTTACCACTTTTCAACTTTTGGGTTGAAAACCCCATTTTTCCCCAACCAAACACGGATAAAATTGATAACCAACAGAAATAATCTTGAATAAACGTCAACATAAATGTTGGATACTTACCCCCTTGTTGATATGAGAACAACGCTGCAAAAATTACCTCAATCGAAGCTCTAGAACTCAAGATATGATGAAAATACTAAATGGATGAAGTCTGAATTTTTAACACAACAATTTCCGCATTAGCGATTGGATTTCCGGTTCTGCGACCATATCATTAGAGACTGAATTTCCGCTTATGTGACCACGCATGAGCGGCCAGATTTCTGCTTCTGCGACCACACCATAAACCCTTAATTTGTTTGACCCTAAAATGACCATAACTCCCTCATACGATGTCGAAATTCAATGATTCAAATTGCTACAACTAACAAATTTTGATACGCATCTATTCCAATAAACAAAACTCAATTCCAACATCTAATGAATATAATGGTACATCAAAGCGTCGAAGGCAAGCGACTTTTAACAACGACTAAAACACCTAAACTTGATCAAACGAAGTCCAAATTCAATTCTGAATGTCCCTACAAGTCACAAATGATCCTCAAAATGACATAAACCTCACCCGAACCCCACCCGAACCCCTCGGGACCCGAAACAATGACTTGACTAAGTCATAAATCACATTTCGAACCTAACGGAATCGATGAAACTTTGAAAAAAATACATTTACCCAAAAGTCAATTTTTGGTCAAACTTATTCTTTTCTTTAACTTGAGAGCTTTCAATTCTATTGAAGTTAATTCAAAACTCACTCAATTGCCTCGAAAATCACTCCACCCATCCTCGCAAGTCATAAATACCGAGATGAAGCTACATGAAGGTTATTCTTGGAGAAAACAAGTCCGAAATTTCAAAACGACGAAATGAGTCGTTACATCATATACCACTTAAACACACGTTCGTCCTCGAACGGTAAAGAAAAGTTCCAAAGCTATCGAGTAGCCGAAGAACTTCCATCATAAACCTCATGAAAGACTTCATATGCAAGAATCACGCTGATAGCACTTCTTGTCCGTTTTACCAATCAGAACTTCCCTTGACTTAGTTAAAAACTCAAAATTTCTTCCACAACCGATTTTCTTATATTTGAATTGACTTCGCTCAAACCCCTTGAATTTTATTCTAACCACACCTCTGAATGCAATTGATTGATTCCACGAATTCCATCATGAACACTTCAATCCTTTAGTTGTAGCCATAATACATTACTAAGATTGTACCGGTCAAATACTCCAATTCCATTTATCTTTGTCCCACGCCATCCAAAGTTGTCTTTAGTACTAAGAATTCTTAGAAAACATGTCTCCATACACCGTGAGTCTAAATTATGACTCTCTCTCATAAGAAAGAATATGTTTGTTCTTAGCCAACACTCAGTCTTTTTATCCAAAGAATGACCTTATCCAAGGCCAATTGCTCTAATTCCAAATCTGTTAGTTTCGTTTTATCCAGCTGAAATAATTGAGCTAACTCTCATTATTCAATTCCTCTTAAACCTCCAAATATCGTAATATGCGCATCATCTCAGTGACTATTTTGATTTGTCAAATCTGTAGAAAATCGTTTGATCATCCCAAGGTTTTCCATATCCATTTGTACCTTCCCAAACCATCACCAAGTACCCCGCATAGACCATTATAATTGTTCGTATAGTTGCGATCAACAAAATATCATCAAATCAACTTGCAAACTTCAAATAAAGCCCGGTAACTCTGTCATATCTCTATTTTGAACTGTAAATCAATCAAATCTACCAAAATGGATTACTGCAATAACAACAACAATGTACCCAGTGAAATTCCACAACATGGGGTCTGGGGAGGGTAGAGTGTACGCAGACCTTACCTCTACCTTGGTAGGTAGAGCGACTATTTCCAAGAGACCCTCGGCTCAAGACAAAGCACAAACACAAGCAAAGTAAGACAAACAAAGCGACTAAGCCATGATATTGAATTCTGAAAAAGAAGCATACTGAGATAAATCATGACAAGGTAACCATAAGCCATCCTGCTGTACGTGAACGATCCTGATTTGGTGCAAAGTGCACAGCTCCTCGAATGTCACCAATAGTCACCCGAACTGACTTCAATTCCTCACAAAATCAATCATAGAACTCTTATAGGTTTGTATCGACCGAGCCCAATCTGTTGCTCGTGAATACTCAATGCCATGAAGTCATCCATGACTTTAAAGGTTGAACCCTACCCAAGTCATCAACTTAGTACCGAGGAACTACACCTTATAACTTAAATCTTCTTGTTCTCAACTCACAACTAATAAAAAAATCTGATATAACTCCATAGAGTTTAAATACATCAAATCTTCCTTCTTGCGCTTTCACTTAACTCGTTCACTACTCCGAATACTTTGACGCAAGGTCTGAAGCCTCATACTCCCCCTTCATAACCGTTCAATCTTTGATTGTAATACATTTTTTACACTTTTAGCAAATCCAAAAGTATTAATTATTGCAATTCATGTGCCTTACCACTCACAAATACTCTCATGACATTAATACTTGATGTACTCAACCATGCTATCCAGCCATTAACGCTTCGACAAAAACTAAAGTTAATAAAAATACTCATAATTTTGTAGGAGTGAGTAGTTTCTCAAGGGATATACAGAAATTAAAAACACCACTTATTATGAAACAGAGGGAGTACTAACATTTGTCCACCACTTTGCTCTCTCCCATCATTTTAAGTAAACACGTGTAAATATTTACATTCTCTCTCTAAATGGCTCTTTTGGGTGTAATCTTCTGTGTAATGATTTTTTAAAGTAAAAATGTTTTTTTGCGTGTGCAAGTTAAATGCAGTTTACATTTGAGTGAATTTGAGCAGATATTTGGCTATATATAATTTCAACTTGAGAATATGAAGTTTTAATAATAAATTACATAAAATTGTGCACTTTCAGCTCACCAATTTTACGATGTTAACGCTATAGAATAAAGCCCATTTGTGATTTTTTTGGGAAAACAATACCAATTACCCCTCCAACCCAAAATAATTATTTGAGCTTGCCCCCTCTAAAACTATTTTCAGTTGATGCCCCTGCGTTGAATCTTTTTATCCGAGAGTGTCCAACTTCTGCAATTAATGTGGTGTTCTTATGTCAATTAATTGCATTGTCCACATGGGCTTGTGTGATATTTTTTCATTTGGATCTTTGTCCTTTTTCTATTTTGTCCTTATCCTTTTTATTGTTTCTTGTCTTTTATATTTATGTTGAATAATAAAATAAAATATAAAGATAAAATATTAATTAAGTATTTTTATATTAATGAAATATAAAAATAATAATTAGACTACAACAACATATAATTAAGAAAAATACTAAATTCACTTTTAGTTGTCTTATTTTATTATTTTGGCTTTTTCTAGTTTTTTTTTAAAATGTTTTATTTTAATATAAAATTTTAGAAAAAATAATAAAATAAAATTTAAATAATCATACCACAACAAGAGGTAATTAAGATAAATGCTAATGTAACTAATTTATTTATTAAAACTAAAATTAATAGAAAATATATTTTAATGATTTTTTTAGTTTGAAAATAAAATAAAATTTGTACTTAATTTTGACTTTATCTTTTGTAATTTTGTTTCGTAAAAATTAACTTGATATACACCATGTATGTATCGTAGATGATAGAATTGTATTTGTCTTGAAAGAATGGATCATTCCTATAGATACATTGTCAGTATATAGTATATAATATATATTATCTCAATATATTTTTATACCATGATGGTATCATGGAGGACAGTTGAAGAATGTTTGAAAAATTTCAGCAGTCTTGCATGATACCATCTTAATATATTTTTATACCATTATGGTATCATGGAGGACTGTTGAAGAGTGTTACATTGAAGGACTACAACAGTCCTGCATGATACCATCTCATTATATTTTTATACCATGATGGTATCATGGAGGACTGGGGACTTTTATTCAAGGACTTCATCAGTCCTTCATGATACCATCATGATATATACCATCTTAGTATATTTTTATACCATAATGGCATTATGGAGGACCGTTGAAGAATGTTTCATTGAAGGATTGCAGCATCCTGCATGATTCCATCTCAGTATATTTTTATACCATAACGTTATCATGGAGGACTGGGGACTGTTTTGCTCAAGGATTTCAGCGGTCCTTCATGATACCATCATGGTATATATCATGTGCGTCATTCATTCATGATACTCGTTAGTATGTGATATATACCGCCTGGATACCATATATGATTGAGTTGTATTTTTTCTTGAAGGAATAAATCAGTCCTCTATGATAACATCTGCGTAGATTTATATACCAGAATGGTATCATGAAATACTCCCTTTGAATAATTCATTCATGATACCATCAAGGTATATGCAGCCCTTTATGATACCATCTCAGTGTATGGTATATACCATGATGGTATCATGAAAGACCGTTGACACGTGTGAAGGACTTAAGAAGTCCTCCATGGTATCATCTTAGTATATTTTTATACCATGATGGAATCATAGAGGATTGGGGACTATTGCATTCAAGGACTTCAACAATCCTTCATGATACAATAGGAGTATATGATATATCATGTAGGTATCACAGAGGATTGAGTAGTTTTTTTTAACGAATGAATCAACTTTCTATGATACTTTGTCAGCATATGATATATACCATGTGGATATCAGAAAGAATTGAGTTTGTGTTTTTCTTGAAGTAATGAATCAGTCATCTATGATACTCTGTCAGTATATGATATATATCAGGTTCGTATCATAGAGGACTAAGTTTTTTTTAAGGAATGAACCGTCAGTCCTGTGTGTCATGTGAGTATCATAGTATACTACAACAGTATACTTAAACTGCTATTGATTTGATATACTATTTTTTGGGATATCAAAAATAAAATAAATAAAAAATACAATATATAAGTTATCCATTATATTAAAAAAGATAAAGGAGCCAAAATATTTTGTAGAATCAGATGAATATATATATATCAGCATCCGTAAATCAACTACCATTATGAACTTATTTCCAAATATGTACAGTTCCATGTCCGGAACAATTTTCCTTCGGACCACATAGGCAACACCAAGTATATATACAAGAGATGCCATACAAAATATGCACGTAGAAAACACCATAATAGAAAACCTCGGATATATCACTTTCCCTCTTATTATTATTAATATTAAATCACAGTTCACAACAATGAATCATGTAGAATGTGTATGGATGATATGCATGTATCAAATTCAAATGTAAATCATAATTAAATCTCAATCGTGCCACACATCGACACATATCACAATATCAGTATCAAGTTAAGTCTCTTTCTCTATCCATGATAATACCAAGATAAATGAGAGACAACTATATCACAATCAGGGTATGACAACTAAATGCATGTCCAAGTCCAACACTAAACAATCAAGCCAATAAATCACAAGAGACAACAAGTCCACAAACAGAACCATAACCAACCTAAATAATCCATCTCAACTTCATACCCGAAGGCGTACATGCTATTTCCAATAGTAGCTAACTATATATATGATTCGCTAATCGAAGTCTAACCAAAAGGTAAACCGCAACCTACCTGGATGTCGAGTTGGAGCCACGAATAATCAAACCTTAGCCTTGCCTTCCAGAGAACTTCCAGGTTATCAACGTCTATCCATTATCAAATTCTAAGTTAGACACGTAAATTAACAATCCTAATATCACTAGACTATTCTTTGAATCCAACCAACTATGGGAGAAAGGGGGAAATGGGTCCATAAGGATAAAATGGTAATTTCAACGGTGGAATTAGGAAACCGTCATCACAATCGCCTATTACTATCCTCCAATTGCTAATTAGGATATTAAAACCATCAACAACATTAGGACCAAAACCCCCAATTTAAGATCGAACCCTAATTATTCAAGATCACAAACTTAGGCTAAATTAGATATTCTAGTTGTAAATCATGAATCCGTGCAATCTTGATTAGAAAATTCTAGAAGTCAAATACCCAATTTAGAGCTAGAAGATCATATTCTCCATTAAACCCTTAACATTTTCCACCATAGATTTCAAGCCTTGGAAGTAAATAAGCAAAGAATGATGAAATAAAACTTACCCCAAAGATGTAATAGCATCAAGGTCTCTTGCAATCGCACCTAATAGCTCTCTAGTTCGAGGTTGGGAAAGATAAGATAATTATTTGGAAATAGGATAATAAATGTCAATGGTCTAGCGATTTTAGCCCCCGCGGTACCTAGTCCGCGCCCGCGCACTCGCCCCTGTAGAGAATTCATCCGCTAGGGCGAATTACACTTAAGTCTATGATCCTCGCTTTTCCGATTCAAGCCTCACTGGAGCAGACTTGAAGAGGCAGGAAAAGTCTCGCCGGGGCAAGAACATAAGAAACCAGAAAATTTTGATTTTTCACAAGTTTCACCTGAAATTTCGACATCAACCCGAGGCCTCCTGGACATAATCCAGATATGCACACACATATAAAAACACGCTATGAACTCACCCGCAACCTCAAAATTCCCAACGGAGCTTCAATTGACCAAGTCAACCCCAATCGGCTTAAACCAACTATCCAACCAAAGACCCAAAACGCTCCTGAGTGCCTTGAGAACAAAACTGAATAACTCACTAAGTCATAATCGACCCTCCGGACCTCACGGAATCGACATACTTTCAAACAAAGTCCGTTTATCCAAAAGTCAACTATTGATCAATGTTGTTCACTTTAAGGCTCTACTTCGCATAAGTCAGTATGAAACTCTTTTGACTACCTCGAGAACCGTATCACCCATCCCCGTGGTTCAAAATCATATTAACAAGTCTCAGGAAAGGGTCAACCAGGGTAAATGGGTCAAAAGCGCAATAGTGACCAAACATATCATTACATCATATACCAATTAAATAATTATTCGTCTTCGAATGAAGAAAGCGAGTACGAAAGCCAATAATAACCAATGAATCCTTAATATAACAGCACGGAAGCCTCCACGGAACAAAGTACGTCAAATTACTACTCATTCACCTTATTAGTCAAAACTTCCTCTAGCTTGGCTAAAAGGCTCCATTTTCATAGTTCCATACTCGAATTTCTCTCACCACCGATTCCCGAATAAATGAACTATTTTTGCTGGAATTATCTGATTCGATATAACCATACATCTGAACGCGATCGATAGGTCCCACAAATATTCTTAAAAATAACACCAACTTTAGATATAGACACATCATAGCCACTCTGAAATGGTAAAATATGCTAATTTCGTTAACCTTTCTTTCACCATTCTATAGTTGTCCTCCACACCACGATTTCTTAAAAACACATAAATACAAACCCGAAACCATGACTTAATCTTGTAAGAAAAGAATTCTTGCTTTATCGGAGTAACCCTAAGCAATTCCATCAAACTGATCTTACTCGTAGCTGACTTTGCTAGTTTCAAGTCTGCAGGACACCATCTGATCACTCTAAATACCTCTCGCGGCCATAGTGCCTCCTTAAATCATTACCAAGTACCGACGTAACCCATTATATCTGTTCGAGTAATTGATCTTGGTAAAATATCATCAGTCCACTCGCAAACCCTTATAAAGCTCGATAAACCTGTCATACCTCAAATCTGAACTGAAACTCATCAAATCCGTGAAGGTGAATTACTGTGACCTATAAGTTCTCCTGGAAATATAAACATAGTCCATCAAGCTCTAATCGAACAATTTTGTCCAAGAATGAATGCCAACCCCTGAATACTACTAATAGTCACTGACTTTAACTTTCTGAGACCAATCACAGTCCTACCACACCTCTGTGGTGGCCAATTTCAATCTCTTCCTCATGCGTAATCAATCATGTCAGTCACCCACCACTCCAAAAATGGAGTCCTATCCAAGTTATCAACTTAGTACCGAAGAACTACACCTTATGCTTGCAACCTTCACGTTTCTCAACCTTTACCCAATACACAAATCTGATACACCCCGATTTTTTTGATGCAAAACCTGTAGCCTCATATAATCCCCCTTTAACCATCGAATCTCCCATTGTAACACCTCGATACGTCTATCACCGTTCCAAAAGCATCAATCTCGCAATCTCTTGCATCAACCTCGTACAACTATTCCCGAGCCCTTAATATCCATAAGTGCTCACCCAAGCCATCTATTCAATATTACGTACAACATAATACACAACCACGAGTACAGTAGCAGCTTGAAATATAATTGTAGCTCTCACATAATAGGGATTTTCACAATTCCTTTCTCTTAAACCACACTAACTCATCCACTGAAGAGTGTTACGAAACTTCCCAACAGTACACCACACAAGACACTTCCCCCAACCTTAACATGTTGGTTACCTGAACTTTGCTTTTCACTCATCATTGATCACGAAACCCCACTGAACTTCTGTCATATCACTTAGTCCATTTATGTGGACTCCATTCTTTAAGCATACTCGGCAATCACACCTCGACTGAAATAAGCAAGACAACAACATGATAACCCATAATGACCAAATTCCCAAAGACGTACCTTATTTTTACCGATTCTCGATCAACTATACTTTTCTTGACTATTCAATTTCTCCGATTCCAATCAAATCACAATCATCATCATCGTCTAATCATTTCTCAAACCCACTCAACTCTAAAATTGAATACTTTTTAGATCCAGTGTATCACATAGACAGTCCTACTAATACTCATTTATCCCTACCAAGGTGTCCTAAATCAAATTTCCTTAACTCAATTTTTGAAATGTTCTCCACAACTCGAATTAACTCAAACTTCACAATTGATTTACCACTTCGAGCATCCAAATTTTTGAACCAGACCATCCCTAACCATTCGCGCACTTATCCCTATCATCCGATCAACTCAATCGAGTAGTACACCCGTAGTAGTAGGAACTAACAGAACTTACACAAAAGGTACAAGGCTCTCAACACGAATCCAATAATAGATGCGACACATTATAGCTCCTTGAGTACTAAAACTTCGCACTCGTCCAATACTAGAGTCATTCCTACTAGTAAACCACTAGCTCCCATTGACCCACGACATAACCAAACATACTCACTCAACACTGAACCCTTTATGTCTATTCTACCATGTATGACTACAAAATAACTCTCAAATCAACTAGCTCTTGATCTCACGATATCCTTATCATTCCTCTAAACATAAAGGCCCGGTGAACATACCCTTTACCGAAGAACCAGGATCACAGTTGCCCAACAACTTAAGTATCCACTCATCACAGTAGAATTTCTTTTCGATCTAGAACCGATAACCACTTTCCTGAAAGAAACCACAAACATCTACCATATAGTCACTTCCAACTTAACCTATCACGACCGAAGACGAAATCCACTCTCATACCAATTGCAACCTTACCCTATCAAACACGTCAGATACCAATTCTTCCCTTTCTAATAACTGATTTGTCCATCCAAATCCACTTTCTTACACCTCTATCCCATTAACATGAATAATACTCATACCAGAATACCCTAAAAAATATTAATCCACTACACGTTTTCCACAAAAGTCTCCATTCATATCCTTATTCTCAGCTTCCCTCATTTATTACACGTGATCACTATAGTTTTGCCAAATTCGATGATCCTTACTGAACTTATACTTGTCCTCTCATATCGACATCTAATACCCTGCCATTGATAAATCGTTAACCAGCCATTGGTACACCCATGACATACATACTATCATAATGCTTTGACGAAGTTGAAACTTTCCACAAACCGATCGTATTATCGAACAACTCACTCTTATTAATCCATAAATGCACTTCTGCCACTTCCGAGCAACCTAACATTGAAAATATAGAGATCAGGTGACCCTCTATACCGTCTATCCCATTTCTCAAGAAAACCCCCACAATTAAATCCTTAAACAAAAGCTAGAACTGAACTTCATCACGCATCCGAATCAGGATGACACATCTCGTACCATACCACAACATTTCAAAAACAACCGATCGCATAAGAATTTAAGAACGAGTTTCCACCATTCGTGCGTGATTAATACAAGGAAATTCATATACCAATTGGAATCGACTAGATACCAATTTAAATGAAGTAGTACAAAAGAATGAAAAAATTCGAAGTTTTCTAAATATCCTATCTCCCAATTATAAGTGTGGCACGCAACACACCTATAAGTAGGACGCTACTAGACATTGCTCTTGTACTTATGGACTGAGTAACGTAGGGATCTGATACCAACTTGTCACGACCCAAATCACTGATTGTGCAGGCACCTACCCTTTTCCCACCTGGTAGGCGAACCCGTCCCTTACAGATTCATCAAACAACATAAATAAATAAATAACAAGAATAATACAAGTTTAAAAACATGGATATATGAAATGCGGAAATCAACAACTACCCAAAGAATCTAGTCTAAATAGTACAAGAGCTTTTAAGTATACAATTGGAATAAAAGACACAACCACAATTTGAATACAACTTCTGTTTAGAATGAAAATTAAACAGAGAAGTCTAGATGAACTCCACGAGATCCTTGAAGGCTAATAGAACCTTCCTTATGTATCTGCAACAACTCTATACCCCGAAAATGGTGTAGCAAGAGTAGTATCAGTACAAACACTATTACTGGTTGATATCATAGGCTGACAACAGTTAGCTAACATATATAAATGAAGAAACTAAAGAATAAACATTCTCTCAATCAAGTACAAACACTATCACAGTCCCAGAGTAAACAACCCAAGTATAGAGTATCTAGTCAGAATCCAAGAGTTATGAAAATGAAGTAATTACTAAGCACACCCATGTAAGATTTGCAGTAAGGTGAATTACACTAGATCTCAGTACTCTACAATCATATCCTAGGAAGAATCTCTACTCATCGAATCCATCAAGTGTCTTAGTAAGATATTAACAAGAAAACACCATCTCAAGAGAATTAACAATTTAGGAATCAAGGCTGAACCGCATCACGCAACACAATGAAAATAACAATCAGAATCTGAGATATGAGTGGATGTAATGTGAATGTATATGTGATGCAATGCAATGCAATGCACTGTCCAACTATCTCATATCGTACATACATGCTCTGGGTAGAATATACCATTATCCCAGCAGTCATGACCCATGGGGGACTCGTGAAGTACATGCACCAATCACTCCGTATCATGCAACCTAGAGTGACTTTTCTACCAAACACCCCGCTAGCCATTCCATATCACATAACCTAGAATGGCTACGCAATCAATATATCATAAGAATCACATTTATCACCATCACGCCAATCACAAGTAATATCAATGTATCATATAATCACCATCGCACCAATCACATGTAATTTTAACGGATAATGGAAATGAGAATGAATGTCAAATTCAACACTAATCATGAGATGAATAAACATATCAACATCCGTAAATCAATTAGAACTTATTTCTAAATCTGTACAGTGCCACGTCTGAAATAATTTTCCTTCGGACCACATAGGCAACACCAAGTATATATGCAAGAGAGGCCATATGAAATATGTACGTAACAAACACCATAATAAGAAGACTCGAATGTATCACTTTCCCTCTTAGCATTAATAATATTAAATCACAGTTCACAACAATGAATCATGTAGAATGTGTATGGATGATATGCATGTATCAAATTCAAGTGTAAATCATAATCAAATCCTAATCATGCCACATATGGACACAAATCATAATATCAGTATCAAGTTAACTCTCTTCCTCTATCTATGATAATACCAAGATAAATGAGAGAATTATATCACTATCAGGATATGGAAACCAAGTGCATGTCCAAGGTCAACACTAAACAGTCAAGCCAATAAATCACAAGAGACAACTAGTCCACAAATCAGTCAACTATAGCCAACATAAGTAATCTGTCCCAACTTTATACCCGAAGGCGTACATGCTTTCTCCAATAGTATCTAACTATATACATGCTTCGCTAACCGAAGTCTAACCAGAAGGTAAGTCTTAACATACCTGGATGCCTAGCTGGAGCCATGGATAATCAAATCTTATCTTTGCCTTTCTAGAGAGCTTTCATCTTATCAAAGTCTATCCATTATCGAATTCTAAGTTAGACACGGAAATTAACAATCCTCAAATCACTAGACTATTCTTCTAATCCGACCAACTATGGAGAAATGGGAAAATGGGTTCACATGGGTAAAATGGTAATTTCAAAGGTAGAACTAGGAAACTATTATCACAATCACCTATTACTATCCTCCAATTGATAATTAGGCTATTAAAACTATCAATTCGAACATTAGGACCAAAATCCCCAATTTAAGATCGAACCCAAATTATTCAAGATCACAAACTTAGGCTAAATTAGATATTCTAGTTGTAACTCATGAATTCATCCAATACCACTATAACGTAACCAAGTTTTACCCATAAAACTGATTAGAAAAGTCTAGAAGTCAAATGCCTAATTTAGAGCTAGAAGGTCATCTTCTTTATTAAACCCTTACTATTTTCCACCATAAATTCCGAGCCTAGGAATTAAATAAGCAAAGAATCATGAAAGAGAACTTACCCCAAAGGTGTAATAGCTACAAGATCTCTTGAAATCGCCCCTAATATCTCTCTAGTTCGAGGTTGGGAAAGATAAGATAATGAATTGAAAATGGGATAATAAATGTCAATGGTCCAGCGATTTCCGTCCCCTCGGTACTCTCCCTTGTGGAGAATTCTTCTGCTGGAGAGGATTCCACTTAAGTCTACGGTCCTCGCTTCTACGAGCCAGGCCTCGCAGAGGCGGGAAAAGTCTCACCGGGGCGAGAATATTAGAAAACCAGAAAAATATGGGTTTTCATAAGTTTCACCCAAAAACCCGATATCAAAGGCCTCCCAAGCACACCAGATATGTACACACACATAAAAGTACGCTACAATCTTACTCGCAGCCTCGGAATTCCCAATGGAGGTCTAATTGACCAAATCAACTGTCACGACCCGACCCGACAGGCCGCGACTAACCGCCCTAATGACGTCATTATACTAACCTGTCACACATAATCCAACTAACCCTTAATGAGTCTGAAATTCGGCAGCATAACGCTGCAATATCAACATATGCCAGGGTAGGCGAGCCGACAAGGCTGCCTTTACCCCCGAATGTACCTGCCTCCTGAGGAGTCACAACTAGCCAACACAATATACAGGCAAGCCGACAAGGCTGCCAACAGATAATATAACATATACACGGGAACACCCCCAACATAGAGTACAATGATATGGCTGACCAAGACAGAGTTATAACCCTTACATAAGTACAGCCCACCACTGTCTACAGACCTCTATAAGAAGAACACGACATATGATGGGACAGGGCCCCGTCGTGCCCCTAAATACAAACATAAGTCTAAAAGAGGTTCAGTACCAAAATGACAAAGCCCTGGATCAAAGGAGCTTCCCAACCTGCTGAGTAGGGACCTAAACCGGAGGATCACCAAACTGAGCACACAGTACTGCGGGCATGAACGCAACCCCCCCGAGAAAGGGGGGTCGGTACGAAATAATGTACTGAGTATGTAAACATGAAATACTGCATATGAGATCATAAGTAGCCAACAGAAACATGAGATCAGTATAAAAGTCAGGATCCAAATCCAACGGTGCCATAAACAATAAAAGTCAGTTGCCTTATAAAAATGAGAGTCAAGTCAAGAAAACATGAGTGTCTGTCCATATACATATATATACATCTGTAACGTAACCCGGCCCACTAGTGCGGGACTCGGTGGAATCATATCATAACCCAGCCCATGCTGGGACTCGGTAAAGTCATCTCTTATCTATGGATCCATCCTACGTAACCCGGCCCCCTAGTGAGGGTCTCGGTGAACAATGCAAGGCTGTGCACGAGTCGTAACCCGGCCCGGGACTCGGTGAGGTGAAGTAGTAACACTTAGCACGAACAGAAATCATGAGTAACCATATGCAAGTAAAAATTATCAGTTGACTCTCAATAAAATCATTATAATAATGTCATAATAAACTCTTTGCTGAAAAATCATAAGCACTTCTCATAACAATCCTCTTTAGGAATTAAACTGTATAAGAATCAAGTACGTCCGCCGTACCTTCATTAAAATAAAAATCATGCCAAAGAAAGAAGGAATAGTTCACATACCTCTTAGACGAACTAATCAACTCTATATTAGAGTACGTCTCGATTTAGAACTTCAACCTATAATAATGGTAATACGTTCGTCAATATTATGGTCGCTAGCATACTTATATCGAATAACGACTTCTTATTTTATAAAAAAATCGGGCAGCACTTCCCCTGTTTATACATGTTTCCACAACTTCCAAACGAGGCTAATAACATCAATAAACAAGCACCAATTAAGGGCACAACCAAAACAACAATAAAGGGGATTTACACACCCACTTCTCATGTAAATTTAGCCTCTTAATCCACATTAAAACAACCCACAAAAATAGTCCATGTTCCAACAACAACGAGGGTAGAATGTGAAGCCTTTCTACGCCTTTCTACACCCTTATCCCTTTAGGACTTACCTTAGCAATTACCACACTTAAACATGCATAATGGTGACTAAATTTTCAGAATTATAACACCACAACACAGTCCCTAAAACAGTCCATATACATCACAACATGTCCAACAATTTCATGCAAGTTCTTGGCCACAACATGTCATAATTCCATAACTCTTATCTTAATTCCTATAATCCAAATTTCGGATTTTAATACTTCCATATAACTAATTCCAACTAAATCTCCATGTTTCCTTTCAATTTCATCATACAATTAGTGATAATAATAACCACAATAACCAACGAATCCAACAACACCAAAATCTATCCCAAATTGGCAACTAGCCAAAAATGGCCACATGCAATGTTTAAATTTCAATTCTTCCTTAACACAAATTCATTACCTTAATTCTAAAAACATGCATTCCAATTATATCATAGAAAGAAGAATTTTTATACCTCAAATTCGTCAAAACAGTCCACAAAATTTCTGCCACTGTTTGTCCGAAAATTCCCCACTTTTTTGTAATTTTTCTCCTACTTTTTGTTCACTTCTTCAACTCCAATTGACATGCAAGTGTTCTACCATGTTAAGCCATCATCCCTACACGTTTTTCTTCCAAAATTTCATCCCAAAAATCCCAATTTCTGGGCAGTTTCGGTCCAAGCAAAGGTGTCTGTTTTGCCACTTCGCTTTCGCCACTCGATTTTGGTGTTGTTTTGCTTCTAATTTTTGGTGAAAGATGTAGTCTAGGAAGAGAAGATAACAACCTTAATTTTGGTTATGGGTGGAGGGTGATTTTCGGATTAGTGTAGAGGAGAGAATGAGAGGATAGTATTTTTTTTTGGTTAAGTTTGGAAGAAGATGAAGAGGTAAGTGTAGGTTATATAAAAAAATCTGATTTTTTTTTCCTTTTCTTACACTTTGCCCCCCAAGTTCATTAATTAGTAAAACTCAAACCCACTTCTTTTAATTCCTGAGAATTCCATAAGCCTCGTATCCTCAATGTCATAATTTTTTTTAATACAAAACTATTCCATAACTCCATTGGAATAAATTCAACTTCTAGGATTAATTCTCGTCGTCACGTGTATAGCACTAAAGAAAAATTATTCCGGGATAACATCCGCTTATACACTAATTTCCCGTATTAACATATGTAAACGTTACTTATATTCAATATCCGAATCTTGCTTTCTTAATGACGTTCTTAATTATCGTCTTAATCTTACGAGGTGTAACATACTTCCCTCCTCAGAAACATTCATCCTCGAATGTTCATAACAAGTCTAATGCTAGAGAAAAAAAAAATCGGCAGAGTCTCCTTTATAACTATGCCTATCCGCCTATATTCAGCCAACCAACAGATGCCACACAGGGCCACAATATATCACACATATGCAATTCACCAATTACAATAATCAAATGGGGAGTTGAATTGAATTACCTGGAGGCACAGGGAACAAACGAGGATACTTCTTCTTCATCTCATCCTCTGCCTCCCAAGTCATTTCCTCCCTATTGTGGTTCCTCCACAATACCTTGACGGAAGCCACATCCTTCGTTCGTAATCTCCTGACCTGGCGATCAAGTATGGCTACGGGGATTTCCTCGTAGGACAACTCTTCTGTCACCTGGACGTCATCTACTGGGAAGACTCTGGAAGGATCACCAATACACTTACGCAGCATAGATACATGGAAGACTGGATGTACTGCTTCCAAATCAGGCGGTAGATCCAACTCATAGGCAACATTACCTATCCTACGAATGATCTGGTAAGGCCCGATGTACCTTGGGCTAAGCTTCCCTTTCTTGCCAAACCTCATCACACCCTTCATGGGTGACACCTTTAGGAACACCCAATCATCAACCTGAAACTCTAAGTGTCGACGTCGATTATCAGCATATGACTTCTGTCGACTCTGTGCTGCTAATAACCTCTCCTGAATGAGTTTCACCTTATCAACGGCTTGCTGAACCATGTCTGGGCCGATCAACTTAGTCTCACCTACATCAAACCAACCAATAGGTGACCTGCACTTCCTCCCATATAAAGCCTCATACGGTGCCATCTGGATGCTAGAGTGGTAGCTGTTGTTATAAGCAAACTCAATGAGTGGTAAATGGTCATCCCAACTACCTCTAAAGTCAATAATACAGGCCCTCAGCATATCCTCTAATGTCTGGATCGTACGCTCTGCCTGCCCGTCCGTCTGAGGGTAAAATGCGTGGTGAGACTCACTTGTGTCCCCAATCCCTTCTGGAATGATCTCCAGAAGTTAGCCGTAAACTGAGCTCCTTGGTCTGATATAATAGATGTGGGAACCCCGTGCAGTCTCACTATCTCCCTGATGTACAGCCTAGCATAGTCCTCAGCTGAGTAAGTAGTCCTCACTGGAAGAAAATGGGCTGATTTCGTCAGCCTATCCACGATAACCCATATGGAATCACACCTCCGCTGAGTGTCAGGTAAGCCTATAATGAAGTCCATATTGATCACTTCCCACTTCCAAGTCGGGATCTCAATCTCCTGTAATAATCCACCAGGCTTCTGATGTTCAACCTTAACTTGCTGACAATTCGGGCACTGGGCAACAAATTCTGCTATGTCTCTTTTCATGCCATCCCACCAATACAAGCATCTAAGGTCATGGTACATCTTCGTCGATCCTAGATGAATGGAGTAACGGGCATTGTGTGCCTCTCCCATAACCTGCTGTCGTAGCCCTGCAACATTAGGTACACATAATCTGCCCTCATACCTCAGCACATCATCAGGTGTAACCTCAAATAGAGTCTTTCCCTTTCGGAGAGCTGCATCTCTATACCGGGCCAGAACAGGATCCTCATACTGACGTCTCTTTACCTCTTCCACGATAGAGGACTCCGCAACATCCCGAATAAGAATCCCGCTATCTCCCGAATCCGCCACCCGGACTCCAAGACTCGCTAGCCTATGTATCTCACGAACCATCTCCCTTCTATCTGGATACACATCCGTCAAGCTACCTATGGATCTACGGCTAAGAGCATCTGCCACGATGTTGGCCTTTCCCGGGTGGTACAAGATATCAACATCATAGTCCTTTAGCAACTCTAACCACCGCCTCTGCCGTAGGTTCAACTCCTTCTGCTTAAAGATATATTGGAGACTCTTGTGATCCGTATAAATATCAACATGAATCCCATACAAATAATGTCTCCAAATCATCAAGGCATGAATCACCGCTGCTAGCTCCAAATCATGCGTGGGATAATTCTTTTCATGCTTTCTGAGCTGTCGAGAGGCATAAGCTATGACTTTGCCATGCTGCATCAACACGCAACCTAGCCCAATGCCTGAAGCATCACAATAAATGACATAACCATCCGGTCCCTCAGGAAAAGTCAGAACTGGAGCCGTAGTCAATTTATCCTTCAACAATTGGAAACTGTGCTCACAAGCATCCGTCCACTGAAACTTAGCTGCCTTCTGGGTTAGCCTAGTCAAAGACGCTGAGATCGAGGCAAACTTCTCCACAAACCTTCTGTAATACCCCGCTAGCCCCAGAAAACTGCGTACCTCAGTAGGTGTCGTAGGTCTGGGCCAAGTCTTCACCGCCTCAATTTTCTGTGTGTCCACCCGAATACCATCAGCCACGATAATATGCCCCAAGAATTCCACCGAAGTCAACCAGAACTCACACTTGGAAAACTTGGCATACAATCGTTGGTGCTTTGGAGGACCCTAAGTACCATCCTCAAATGGTCCGCATGCTCTGCTACGAACGGGAATAAACCAGGATATCATCAATGAATACAATGACGAACATGTCTAAGAACGGCACGAATACCCGGTTCATCAAATCCATAAACACCGCTTTGGAGCATTGGTCGGTCCAAAAGACATCACCCTAAACTCATAATGTCCATATCGGGTTCGAATGCTTTGTCTTTGGAATATCTCGCCTCCCTTACCCGCACCTGATGATAACCTGACCGCAGGTCTATCTTCGAGAAGCACTTAGCACCCTGCAACTGGTCAAATAAATCATCAATCCTGGGAAGGGGGTACTTGTTCTTGATGGTTACGTTGTTCAGCTGCCTATAATCCATACACATCCGCAGTGATCCATCTTTCTTCCTCACAAATAACACTGGTGCTCCCCATGGAGATGTACTTGGCCTAATAAAGCCTTTCTCCAACAAGTCCCTCGCTGCTCCTTCAACTCCTTCGACTCTGCAGGTGCCATTCTATACGGAGGAATGGATATAGGTTGGGTACCTGGCAATACATCTATACTGAAATCTATCTCCCGCTCCGAAGGGAGACCTGGAAGATCATCCGGGAATACATCCGGAAACTCACTAACTACCGGAACTGAATGAAGAGCCGGTACCTCCGCTTCTGTATCATGCACCCGAACCAAATGATAGATACAACCTTTTCGACCATCTTCCTTGCCTTGAGGTATGAAATAAACTTACCCTCGGCGATGCTTGCATTCCCTTTCCATTCTATAACGGCTCACTCCGGAAACTGAAATCGAACCGACTTCTCTCTACAATCAACGTTGGCAAAATAAGAAGCCAACCAATCCATGCCCATAATGACATCAAAGTCGGCCATATCCAACTCTATCAAATCTGCTAAGGTATGACGGCTATATATCACCACCGAATAATTTTTATACACACGCTCGCCTATAACCGAATCTCCTACCAAGGTAGCTACCTCGAATGGTTCTATCGGCTCAGATTCTATCCCTATTCTATTAGCAACAAGAGGGGATATGTAGGACAAGGTGGAACCTGGATCTATCAGAGCATATACATTACAGAAAAAGACCGATAGTATACTTGTAACAACATCTGGTGACGCCTCCTGATCACGTCTACTAGCCAAAGCATATATGAGATTCGAAGGACCGCCGGGACTAGAAACTCTGCCACAACCTCTACCACGGCCCGCTGGCGTCTGACTACCCCACCTAGCGGGGCACATAGCTATAGATGACGACAAACCAGCACCCGACCCCGTAGGCCGAGCCAGCCCACCTGAACCACCTATGTTGGGACACTCTCTCATCATATGGCCTTGACGGCCGCAAGAGAAACAAGCACCTGTGGTAGAACGACATTCCCCCATATGAAACTTACCACACCGAGAGCACCGAGGATAAGGTGGTCTCAACTGACTAGGGCCCCTGTTCCTCTGAGAACCCAAACCCCTGGAGTTCTGTCCGGCTCCTGAATACCCGGGGCGGTCGAACCACCTTCCCGTAGACTGTAGAGGAGCACTCTGTGCTGGCTGAGGTGAATATCTGACCTGCTGCTGGAACTGTCTGCCTCGAGATTCACCGGAATAAGCTGCCGACCTAGCCCTCTTATGCTGGTCCCCGTCATGACCTCTATCTAGCTGTTGCCCTCTATGTCGGTCCTCAACCCCCTGTGCATATGCCTGGACACGAGCAATATCCATACCCGGCTGGAGAGCTACCGCCATACAACCATCGATCAGATAATGGTCCAGCCCCATCACAAAGCGATGCACCCTATCTGCCATATCTGCTACAATAGTGGGTGCATATCTGGCCAATGAATCAAACTCAAGGCTATACTCACGAATGGTCCTGCCACTCTGCCTCAACTGTAAGAATCTGTCCACTCTAGCTCTCCTCATCTCTGGAGGAAAGAAGTGACCAAGGAAGGCCTCTGTGAACTCATCCCATGTAGCTGGAGGAACATCCTCTCCCCTAGACAACTCCCAAGACTCGTACCAGTTTGTAGCTATATCCCGCATTCTATACGAAGCCAACTCCACAGACTCAGTCTCTGAAGCCCTGATTACCCTTAAGGTACGCTGCATCTGCCGGATAAACTCCTGTGGGTCCTCCTCGGGCTGAGACCCGAAAAACTCTAGAGGGTTACAACTCAAGAAATCACGAACCCTCAAACTGTCAGACCTAGGGTCGGCTCCTGGTCCCTGTCTACGGTTTTGCCCTGCTACCAAGCTAGTCAGCAGCTGAACTGCATCTTTCATGGCCCTATCCTCTGCCCCCGGCTGAAGAACTGGAGGCTCAGGTGCTGGGGCCTCAGAAACTGGTGATGTTGCCCCCTGAACTGGAGCCTCTGGTGGTGGCGATGAAGCAGAGCTCGTCGACTGGGGCATAGTCTCCGACATAGACTGGGTACGGGACCTAGTAACTCTCTGAATCTGGTTGGTATCCCCCGCTGTAGACTTGCCCTTCTGGGCCGCTGTCACCTTCTTCGGAGGCATAGTTGTAAACATCGTAAGTCGTCAGAAAGGAATCATCCTAATAACATAGCTCTATTGCACGATCTAAGAGATGAAAGAATAGAAACCAATCCTAAATGCCCTGCAGCCTCCTGCGTATAAGTATGGTGCACAACATACCCATACACAAGACTCTACTAGACACGGTCTGTAGACATTCCGAGGACTAACTGCTCTGATACCACTTTTATCACGATCGGACCTGACAGGCCGCGACTAACCACCCTAATGACGTCATTATACTAACCTGTCACACATAATCCAACTAACCCTTAATGAGTCTGAAATTCGGCAGCATAACGCTGCAATATCAACATATGCCAGGGTAGGCGAGCCGACAAGGCGGCCTTTACCCCCGAATGTACCTGCCTCCTGAGGAGTCACAACTAGCCAACACAATATACAGGCAAGCCGACAAGGCTGCCAACAGATAATATAACATATACACGGGAATATCGGCTCGTTTACCCCGGCATATGTTGATATTGCAGCGTTATGCTGCCGAATTTCAGACTCATTAAGGGTTAGTTGGATTATGTGTGACAGGTTAGTATAATGACGTCATTAGGGAGGTTAGTCGCGGCCTGTCGGGTCGGGTCGTGACATCAACCCCCAAACGGTTTAAACTAACTATCCATCTTAAAGACCTAAAACTCTACTGAGTGCTTCGGGAATCGAATTGAATACCCCACCAAGTCATAATCGACCCTCCGGACCTCACAAAATTGACGGAATTTTGAAAAAGATACATTTACCCAAAAGTCAACTATTTATCAACACTTTTCACTTTATGGCTCTACTTCGAATAAGTCATCATGAAATTCTCTCGACTAGCTCGGGAATCGTGTTGCCTATCCCTGTGGGTCAAAATCATACTAATGGGTCTCGGGGAAGGGTCAACGAGGGTAAATGGTTCAAAAGCGCAATAACGGCCAAACGGGTCATTACAAGGTTAGACGTTTGTTGTTTGATTATGTTAACTTGTATATCTTGCATGATGATCAGAAAATATATATTTGATGAGTTGAGTTGCTATAGGGCTTAATTGTTAATATCAATCAAAGTTGTGGTGTTCATAGGCCTGATTTATTGAGAGTGGGTTTAGTGCTTACTCGGGGACGAGCAAGAGTGTAAGTGTGGGGTGGTGATGTTCAGTCAAAAATACATATATTTAGTTATTATTGCCTCACATCTTAGTATTTTAAATCATCGTTTGTGTACTATCATATTGATTTGTGATTAATATTATATTTTACTATGTAAGAATAAAACGATGTGAAGATGAAGAAATTTGGAATAAAATTGAAATGAGGGATAAAAAGAAAAAAGAAAAAGAGAGGGGACAAGTGGGAGACAACATGATTACCCAATGATTGGAATCATGTTGTAAAGATTAGTGGAAATTGCAATTGAAAGTTATAGTGTACGTGGCAGCAAAGAAAGATGTTAAAATAGCCAAAAACAATTGAAGCTTTAGCATACGATCAGTTTGCGGCGCACTGATGTCGCGAGCAGTTACGACCTCTGAACTTTTATTTGCCATGCACCACCTATGCGACACGAGGGTGGCACGAGCCCGCTAATTTTTCCGGTTCGAGTTGGATTTGGTTTTTAAAAGCCCAGACGTTTTGGTATCCTATAAATTTATATTTTACATGGTCTTTTACCTAGTTTTTGAATAAATTGGGACCCTGAGTTTAGATCTTTTGAACTAGGAAGAGCTTGGACCCACCGTGGAAGCCGAAGTTATTTGGTTGTACCTTTTCTTTCTCCTTACTACTAGTTTATATGTTTATTTCTATGAATTGTTATTTTCCCTCCATGTCTATGTGGAGCTAAACTTCGCGTTCTAGGGTTGTGGTATAGCCTAGGGTTATTTTATTAATTTTCTAAACTCAAAAAACATAAAGAGTCTTTACATAGTAGCCAAAAGGTTATGAAATGCAAGAAATAAACTAATGAGAAATATAGGGGCTAAGTATCCTACATTGCTATAAACAAATGTACTAAGATAATAAAGGTATCCCAAGCCTAAATTAACTGAACTGCAGGACTGCATCCTCTTCATGTCTCTAATATCCATGTCTTGTACTGCAATATTGAGTTTTGTATACAAGAAAGTGTCTCAAGTTTGAGCCGTTGATGTACAATCTTGTGTACTGTCATGTCCATACTGCTGCTTCTTCTATATATTTGTGTGCTGAGTCCACGTACCAAAGCATGCCAACCAACTATTGTCCCCAGTTTGGACCCTAGGTGCAATATTTGGCAAACAATTTATGTTCAGCCTGTTATTCTTGTCTAGAAGATCTACAGGACTGTAGAAACAAACTGAATTGTTCTTCCTTCTGTTTGTATATCCTCTTGTGCACCCTTCTTATCCATGCATTCACAAGCCTCATTTCATTTTTCAAATTAATGGAACAGTAGCATAAACTCCAAACCAGTAGTAGCATGCCAGTTCTGAGTATCTGCATTGTTTGCCTGGTGCATATCTTGGCTCTCCAAATGGTATCTGTGTCATGTGGCGATGTACATGATTTCTATTCCTTTCCTCTGTATATTCTGCAGGATCCATATCATTTCTTGTAGTCCAAAGCTCAATAGAACAGAAGTAGTGTACTAGATCATTTCCTAGAATAGGATCACTAGTACACAGCATGTCTATATATAAGTGGTGCCTTCTGCATTCATGAATTATCACCATGGTACCTGCAACATAGGACAAATAAGTTAAACCAGCTATCATCATACTCTCCTCTCTAAGGATTTGAGTATGAAGATAGCACCGTGACTTGTTCTGTGCAATAACCAGTTCTGCATTTCCTCTGAATTCTCCAAGTGCTGCATCTCTATGTATCCTCCATCGAGTACAAATTACCATATACTTCCTATGTATTGTCACAATTGCAGCAGCATGAGCACATAGTTCTAATACCACACACTGCAATTTAGTCAATACAGAAGTTATATTGGCTTTTGCACTAATGTTTCCTATCCAAACTTCTGCAGCAACTCTTCTTATCTTCCTATATTGTGACCCTTGCATATCATATCCTATAGGCATAAGATCAATGCCAAGATAGCCACCAGTAGTGATCCATTTTCCTGAGAAGTTACTGGATCCATAAACAAAGAGTTGCACTAAGTAAACTGTTACCATATCATTTCCTGTGCAATATGGATCAATGGAACAGTAGTAGTAATGTCTGTTGAGTCATGTATATATCAAATCCTCTCCATATGTAGGGCCGAAAATTTCACCCTGACTCAATGGATATCCGATCCACCCGATTATATGGACGAAAATCCGATAAAATACGAATTTTAATCGGGTGATGGATGGATCGGGTCGGATTCGGGTGGACATACCTCCAACCCACCACCCGACCCATCCATCCACCCGTTTATAAATTATTATTTTTTAATATACAACTAAATTCTAGCGTTTCATTATAAATTAATTACTATTATTACAAAATTCTATAATACAAATATAATGTTTTGTACTATGAAATTTGTTAGTACTAGTATATATGTATAGTAACTTTTAAAATAATTTTAAAAAGTTTGAAGTACTTAAAAAACAGAATATATTTTTTTGGCAAATAGTACTAATTTGCTTCAAGTACTTGTAAATGATTCCAAGGGGTATATTAAAATATTGACTTGAAAGTTTATTTTGAGTGAAATATTAGTTTTCCTCACAAATCTTCAACTTTAAGATTATTTTTTTTCCCGAATATACTTATATAAAGATTTTTCACTTCAACTTCAAATAACTTTTTAAGGAAAAATATTTTTTTTAAATATTTTCTTACTATACAAAATATCATAATTTTAAAATTCATTACTTTTGGGTCATTCATGTCCTCACCCTTAGAAATGTATCTTGCATTTATCCTTGATTCCATAAGAGCTTTAACCAAAATTATTAAAGAGGATAATTTTTAATCATAATTCTATCATGGGACATTAATTGTAATTATTGCATTTGTTTTCAGTTGGCGAAGATATCAAGGTCATTACTCATTAGCAACTATTTTTATGAAATCAATGAAGTAAAGTCATCATTATTTAATACAGTATTAGACTATTAGTAGTATAATTTTTATAAGGAAGTAAAGTCGTCGTTTTTTGGTTGCATGTTTGGAGTATAGACACGGCTTGTAAAAACAGTATGATGATATTTATTTGATGTACTTTTTTTTTTTCGTTTTACCAAGGATTTTAGGTGATTGATTGATTGTGCTATAATTTTCATCCGCGAAGCACCCGATTCAACCGTGGATGATGGGTGGATCGGATGTGGATGAAGAAAAATAGGGTGATGGATGGGTTGGGTGGTGGATGGATGGTTGGCGGGTGGAGGAGGATTGAGCTCCACCCGATCCACCTCCGATCCATTGTCAGCCCTATCCATATGATGGATCATGACACATACAACCTCTGCATTTGTAGTAGGACTGATGCAACTGTTTTCCTTCTCAATACAAATCAACTGCAACATGAAGTTAAACCTTCAACCTGCAAAAAAGAAAACAACATTAGTAGAAAATTGTACCATTATACTCTCCTCCAAAAGGACTTGAGTGTAATGGTATACACTTCTCCACCCCACCACACCAGCCACCACTCTCCTCAATACTTCCTCTGAGTTCTGATTCTCAAGTAGGGACATAACAACTTATCACTATTGAGAATTTTCCTTCCTTTTGAGTCCAGGCTTGCAAATGAATTAAACATCACCTCCCCATGATCCAAGACTACATTAGCAAGATGGTCTGCTAATTGGTTGCCTTCTCTCATGATATGCAGCACCTCAACTTCAGCATTGTCAATTATGTCAAGTGGCTCCTCCACTACAAAAGTAATATTTCAAGGTGGTCTCCACTGTCTGTCTAGAATGTGCTTCATGAATAATGAGTCAGTCTCAATTATGAAGGAATACTTATGCTCAGACAAGCGATACTTAGCTGCCTCTAGAAATGCCAATGCTTCGGATTCTGTATTTGTTGCATCTCCCATCTCCTTAGCCCTTGTATATATTATTTCACCTGCAGGATCTCTCGCACAAAAAGCAAAGGCACTACTACCAGGATTGCCTCTTGTTGCCCCATCTGTATTGCACTTCCACCAACCTTCAAGAGTCACTGTTAGTTTAGGAACAAATTGCTCCAAAATTCTGAGTATATTAGCCCATATATGAGGCACAGATCTGATCCCAGGCTTCCTCAGTTTTACCAAGTTCTGAATATTTGTTGAAGCTTGATATAGCACCCTACTATTTGATACCTTATTGTTGTGCATATCAACATTCCCCTTCTTCCACAACTACCATACTATGATAGAAGACACTGCATAGTATATAGACTTCACTCTAGTTAGCACATCAGCACTCCACTATGTCATGATCACTTGGTGTAGATGCCTGCCTTCTATATTCAACCCTGCAGTATACAGAAATGTTTCCAATTATTTTATGGTGTTTCACACCTTAAGTAGATGTGTGGAACAGTTTCCTCCTTAGAATCATTAGGACAACACAAACACTTAGAAGACATATTATATCCCCAGCTCTTCACCACATCATTCAGTGGCACTTTGAAATGCCACACCCTCCACATAGTGAAAGCTATCTTGAAAGGAAGCCCATTCACCCATATTTTGTTGTACACCTCTCTTTTCTCATCCCTACTTATCAATTCCTATGTTGATTTAACAGTGAACTCATCATTAAATTGCAACATCCATCAAGGCTTGTCAAGCTCATCACCTCTGGCAGATGGCTTGACTTCATTTATAATATAGTCTGCTAAATCTTCAGGAAAGTTATTTCTAATAGAAACCTCATTCCACTTCCCCTCAGTCACCACATCCCTCACATTATCTTATCTTAATTATAATAGAAATCAGTAGAAGTGATGAAATATAAAGGACCAAGGCCAGTCCAATTATCAAACTAAAACAAAGAGAACCCCATCCTTAACTGCCACCGGATATGATGATCAATATGGTCTCTAGCTTGTAACATGTTTCTCCAAACATGTGACCCCTCCTTCCAAGGAACCAGTATTGAATTGTTCTTTTTAAGTACTTATTACTCATAATGAGCTCCACAATGAAGGCATAGTTCTAAAGTTCCACCAAATCTTAGCAAACAAAGACATGGATATGTCTTTCAATGATCTAAAACCAAGGCCACCTTCATCTTGTGGTAAGCACACAGTATGCCATTGTGCCCAGTGTCTTCTCCACTCTCTAACAGAACTACTCCAAAAGAACTGAGCAAAGTTTTTATGCAACTTTTCAATGACAAATAATGTTGGATCAACAGCAGACAGAAGATGCATAGGCATAGCCTGGAGCACATGCTTTAATAACACAGCCCTACCACCAAAGGAAAGCAACTTCCCCTTCCACTCACTGTAATTTATTCCTCACTCTTGTAATCAACTCAGAATAGGACATTTGAGCTTTACTATAGTATATAGGGCAACCCAAATATATGATAGGAAAAGCCTGTCTTGCAATACCTGTTACTCTTTCAACTTTTTGAAACTCAACATCTGCAACTTTATCATGCAAATAAATTACACTTTTAGCCTTATTAATTAACTGACCTGAAGCCTTCTCATATTCAATCAACACATCTATGATCATCTTCAAAGGTATCTCACCAGCTGAGGCAAATATAATTGTATCATCTGCATAGTATAGATGGTTGATTCGTGGACTCCATTTGGGCAAATCAAAACCACAGAACCATGGACTATTATGTAGTGAGTTCAAAGCTCTTGAAATAACTTCTGCAGCAAGAATGAACAAAGTAGGTGACAGAGGATCACCTTGTTTAACACCTCTAGTGGAGTGAAAAGATTCATGTGAGTTGGCCATTAATCAATACTGAATACCAATTATTAGACACCAACTCTCATATATGACCAATGATTTTCTCACCAAATCCCATTTTCCTTAGAACACTTGTTAGAATCCCTATGACAACCTATCATAGGCTTTTATGATGTCCAATTTCATCACAACATTAGGAACAAACTGCTTGTTACTTGTCTTAGTTCTAAGCCTCATGTCAGTAATAATCTCTTGGATCAATAATATGTCCTCAACTATACTCATTCCCTTCACAAATTCTGCTTGATTCTGTGAGATTAAGTTAGGTAATATGTTGTGAACCACCCTAGAGAATACCTTGTTAATAAAGTTTCTAAGGCTTATTAGTCGCATGTCACCAAAGGTCTGTACATCCTTCTTCTTAGGCAACAAAACCAGGTTAGTGTGAGTAACATACCTTGGTAATTCTTTGCCATTGAAGAAAGAATATACCACACTAAAGATGTCATCACCAATAAGCTCCCAACATGTTTAAAAAAATAAGCCAGTGTATCCATCCACCTGCACTTGTAGCATTAAGACCAAACACAACTTCTTTGACCTCATCTTTAGTAGGCATATCAACAAGAATTTGATTCTGTTCCATTGAGATCATATGAGGTACATGTTGTAATATATCAAATGCAGTAGAATGAGCCGTTTCAGTAAACTAATCTTCATAAAATCTCACTGCCTCCTCAGATATGTCAGAGTCAGTATCCAGCCACACACCTTGAGAATTATATATTCTTCTAAGCTGCAGAACTTTCCTTCTACCATTAGCTTGAGCATGAAAGAATTTGGAATTCTTGTCTCCATCTTGAAACCATGACATACGAGACTTTTGCTTCCAAAATTCTTCCTTAATAGACAACACTTGTGTCAAGTCTGCATTCACCTTCATGAGCTTTTCTCTATTCACATAAGATAGATCTGCCTCAAATATAGCTTCACGAGCCTTGATAACCTCTTCCAAATTTGTAATCTTTTGAAAGAATTCACCATATGTGGCTCTACTCCAGGTAGACAGTACCTTTCTCATGTTCTTCAGTTTCAAATTAAATCTCCAGAATGAATTTCCTTCAACTTCTATATCCCAATTAGCCCTCACCATATCCATGACTTTTTCATGTTTTATCCAGAAGTTTAGGAACATAAATGGCTTCTTGTACTGCTACACTTCTTGCTTGAATTCAAGTAACATAGGAGAGTGTTCAGAACCATTTTTGATCAGATGACTAACCTGAAAGTTGGAATAATTTCCCTTGGGGATTCCTTTCATTATTCACAATATATATAGCTGTACAAGGTTGATTCCTAATATGGTACGAATCCTAACTTACCTTACAAAGGTTGATTCCTAATACAGTTAGAATCCTAAGTTACCTTAATTAAAAATCTACCATTATTACAAAATATACGGAGAATATTCTGAGAATATTCGCTAATACTCCCCCTCAGACGGAGCGGGAGGAGGCCGAATGCTAAGGCTGGATCGGAAGTCGGTGAAGAGCTGTCGTGGTAGTCCCTTTGTGAAAATTTCTGCATACTGATAAGAGGAAGGCACGTGTAAAATTTTGACCTGACCACGGGCAACCTTCTCTCGCACAAAGTGGATATCCATCTCAATATGCTTAGTCCGCTGATGTTGGACTGGATTATGAGACATATAGATAGCAGATATGTTGTCACAATAGACTATAGACACCTTGCGCAATGGACACTGGAGCTCCAAAAGAAGATTTCGGAGCCAACAGATCTCAGCGACAATATTAGCAACTCCGCGATATTCTGCTTCAGCACTCGAATGGGATAGCGTGGCCTGCCGCTTGGCGGACCATGAGATAAGATTATCCCCTAGAAATACACAAGTACACGAGGTGGAGCGACGTGTGTCGGGGCATCCCGCCCAATCCGCATCCGTGTAGGCTAGCAACTTGGTTGGGGCGAGAGGTGTATAGATGTAAACCAAAGTCTAGTGTGCCCTTAACATATCCGATAATACGTTTGAGGGCGGCAAAATGGGACTCTCGGGGGTCGTGCATGAACAGACACACACCGCGAACGGCATATGCAATATCGTGCCTAGTGAATGTAAAATACCGAAGAGCACCCGCTAGACTCCGATATAGAGTGGGATCAGAAACTGGCGCACCGTCATTAGCACTAAGCTTGGATTTTGAGTCCACCGGAGTTGGCATAATTTTACAATTTGCCATCTTGGCCCTGTACACTATCTCTTCGCATACTTACGCCGACACCGGAAACATAGTGGCTGCAGATCTTGTCACCGATATACCCAAAAAATAACTTAGCTTGCCCAAGTCGGTCATAGCAAATTCGGTTTTGAGTAGAGCAATGATTTCATTCTTCAACCCGTCGGATGAGGCGAAGAACAATGTCATCGACATATAATAGCAAATATGCAGTGCTGCTACCTCGGTGAAGCGTGAAGAGAGATGTATCACACCTGCTACATACAAAACCAATCTGCAGAAGATACCTGGCGAACCGATCATACCAAGCGCGGGGTGCCTGTTTCAATCCATACAATGATTTCCTGAGACGACACACAAACTGCGGAGGCCTGGGATAAACAAAGCCGGAGGGTGATGCATGTACACGATCTCTTTCAAATCCCCATGAAGAAACGCATTCTTGACATCAAGTCGATGAATCGGCCAATGCATGCCCATAGCAATACTGAGAATAGTCCGAATAGTGGGCGGTTTAACAACCGGACTGAATGTCTCACCACAATCAATACCCTCCTGCTGATTAGTGCCATTGGCAACTAGTCTTGCCTTATACCTCTCTAAGTCACCACTGTCTTTGAACTTGTGACGAAATAGCCACATACATCGGATAACATTCACACCCGAGTGGTCTAGGTACCAAATCCCAAGTGTTCTCGCTTGGTTAAAGCGTTAAATTCCTCGCACATGGCCGCATTCCAATTTGGGTCCGGTTTTGCTAGTTTTGGATTTTTTGGAATGGGTGATAAGGTTTGTGTGGAGAGATTGAATTGAACCTTGGGTTTGAAGATCCCGTGTAATGCATGAGTCTCCATGCGATGTGAGGGCGGTGGTGGTGGGTCGGGGCCGTGAGGTTCTTTGGTCCACCGGTTCTCGGACCGGTGGGCGCACGTGTCCGCCGTGGCGCGGAGTGACTCGACCGGGGGGCGTAGGGGTGAGCGAGGAGCCGGTGGGGTGGTACCGACAGTGGGGTTGTTGGAACAGTGGGCTGCTATTGGTATAGATTTTGGATGACCGGGGACGACTTGGTTCATCGAGAAAGATGTAATCGGTGGTCCGAAATTTCGGAGATTTGAAAAAGGAAAGGTTGTCTCGTCAAAGGTGACGTGACGGGAGACGATGATTTTGCGAGTAGAAATGTCATAGCACAAGTAGCCCTGATGATTAGGAGATAGACCAAGGAAGACACATGGAAGAGTGCGAGGGGCAAGTTTGTGGGGGTGCAGTGGAGGCTATGTTGGGGTAGCATAAGCATCCAAAAATACGTAGGTGATCATATGATGGCTGCCTACGGTATAAGATTTCTGTAGGAGTTTTGTTTTGGAGTGTGCTAGTTGGTAAAATATTTAGAAGGGATTCTACCATTTTGACAGCATAGACCCAAAAAGGCGGTGGTAGGCGGGCATGAAACGTAAAGTGTGCGGACCATGTTATTGATGGTACGTATAATTCTTTCAGCCTTTCCGTTTTGGGAAGAAGTATAGGGACAAGAAAAACGGAAAACCATGCCTTGTTTGGACAGAAATTGTGAAATGCCGAGTTATTAAATTCACGTCCATTATCACATTGGAATGATTTAATAGGTTTTTCAAATTGTGTCTTTATGAATTTTTGAAACTCGAGGAATTTTGCAAAAACTTCGATTTGAATTTCGATGGGTAAATCCGGACAAAATGTGAAAAATCATCCAAGAATACTAGATAGAATTTATGACCCAAAGAGCTAGCAATCGGAGATCTCCACAAATCAGCATGAACAATATCAAATAGAGAAAAAGTAACACTGTTTGATGACATAAAGGGAAGACGAGTATGTTTGCCTAGTGGACAAGAAAAACGGTGTTGGGCAATTTTCCCATTATTACATTGAATACGCTTAGAAGTCCTAAGAAAAGTAAAAACTGGTCTCCGGGGTGTCGAGTCTGTTGTGCCAAGTTGAGGGAGAGATCGCCGCAAGGGATAGAGGTGCTTGCGGTCCGTCGGCGGAAGATTGAGTGAATGGGTAGAGATCTCCCACACTATTGCAGCGTGTAAGAATTTTCCACGTATTGAGTTCCTTCACGTAAAAGCCAAAAGGGTCAAATTCGACGGACACGGGATTATTGCTAGTGAATTTTCTAACGAGAGATTAAGTTTTTAATGATGTTAGGTGTGTATAGGACGTGGTTTAGGGAGAAAGGTGGGTGTGGATGTTTGGTGTGTGTGTTACCGTAACCTTCAATTGGAATGCGATGACCATTGCCGACGGTAATAAATTGAGGACACTTTAGCCGACGTAGTTGAGATATGTTACCCGACGACCGGGTGAGGTGAGATGTGGCTCCGGTGTCCATGTACCAATTTTCGTCGGGCATTGTTGAAGGTTCACGGTGGTGTATGCCCGGCCCAAATCGGTCGGGGCCGGGCGCTAAGCTGTTGCAAGTCTTCTTCGCCTTTGGATTGCGCGTGGGCCGCCGTAGCCGCTTCCGGACCGCCATCAGCGGTGGGCTTTATTCTTTGCTTCTTGGTGGGCTCGCTCGGTGGCCGGGGCATGGCCCAAGAGGCCGCCGATCAAGGCCGCTGGAACCGGGCCCCTACGGTCGGGTACGGGAATGCGAGGCGAGGCCCGATTCTGCTGGTTGGGCCACCGCTGCAGCAGTCTTCTTCTTCTTGTCCGGTGGTTGGCCGTCCGTCCAGCCCACGGGTGCGTTGGCCCTTTCCGCGGCCCTTGCCTTTGTTGTTGCAACCTCTCGCCGCCATGACCTCCGCCACTCTGCTGCTTCTTTCTGGAACCGCTAACCGCCGTTCTTCTTTGGGCTATTGGAATTCGCCGGTTGCCGCCGGTCGCAGTGTTGCCATCCCGTCAACGGCTAACGCCTTTTGATTATGTTCCTCTTGTTTAGCACGTCTAGTTTCTTCCAACAATAGTTGTGAACGTGCCTTGTTGAAACTTGGGAGAGGGTCGGCTTGTTGAATCATTGTTGCGAGTGTGTCATATTCACCTTTTGGTAAACCCGCAACAAGTTGAAGCACCATCTTGGTTTCGAAACGAAGTCCCGACGTTGGATAGTTGATCGGTTACGAGTTTCGATTGCTTACAATATTCGGACATGTTGTTAAAATTCTCGAGGCGGGTATTATTGAATTGCTCTTCCAAATATACGGCCCGAGTATTTTTATTGTCCCGAAAGATTTCTTCTAGCCGGACCCAAAGTTCACGTGCCGTAGCACCCGTTTTCATGATAGTGCACAACAGTCTTTGGAGATGGTGCCGTAGATCCATTGTTTGACGATGGCGTCAAGACGACGCCGATTGAGTCCGTAACATCGGTGGGACGAGGAGCGCATTCGTCAATATGATCGAGCACGTTGCATGCACATGCATGAATGTAGAATAGTTCCATCCACATGGAATATTGACAGTCTTCTTGGTCAAGAATTATAGGGATAAAATTCTTGATGTTGTTAACAGCGAATGCCGGATGAAAAGAAGATACTGAACGTTGAGAGGGGTTGTCAATTGTGCCAGTGGATGAACCGGAATTTGGGGGGAAGACATGGTTGCCGCCTGCCGAGGGAAGGGAATTTTCTGGTTTGGCCGAGAAAGGGAGGAAGAAAGCAGAAATTTTTTTTTTTTTCTGCGAAATCAGAAAAAAAATTGCTAATTTCGGCCAAGAATAAGGAAGATGAGGGATTTAGGTTTTAGGCTCTTGATACCATGAAAGTTGGAATAATTTCCCTTGGGGATTCCTTTCATTATTCACAATATATATAGCTGTACAAGGTTGATTCCTAATATGGTACGAATCCTAACTTACCTTACAAAGGTTGATTCCTAATACAGTTAGAATCCTAAGTTACCTTAATTATACATCTACCATTATTACAAAATATACGGAGAATATTCTGAGAATATTCGCTAATATAACCTTTAGACCTGGAAATAGCTGCTGCAATTCAAAACTACCCAAACACCTATCTAATATCTTGAACATGCAAGCATCTTCCCCTCTACCATTCCACCATATATATATATATACTCCATTTGTAGCCTAAATCACTTAGGTTACATGTTTGTATGCAGTGCCTAAAGTCTTCAACCTCAGCCAAAGAAATAGGCAGACTACCATACTTCTCTTCATCATCCAACATCACATTAAAATCACCTCCAACAAGCCATGAAGATGTCATATCTGATGCTAGATTACACAAGGAGTCCCACATTTCAATTCTTTCAGTTCTATCACATTTAGCATAAAACAAAGTGACCACCAATTCCATGTCAAGATCTCAGTTGAATAACCTCAATGTAAGCTGCAGCACACTGTCAATTAGGATAGTAACTTCATACTCCTCATCAACAAAAGCCCAAATCTTGTCAGATACATTACCAATGGCAGTCCCAAGGCCTAGTCTCCTCCTATATGACTGTAACTTATAGGCTTGTTGGAAAGGTTCCATCAAGCCAATAAGAAAGAAGTGATGCATGTTATGTAGTGTCAAAAGCCTCTTAAAGACTTCCTTAGTATTTACTGATCTTATATTCCAAATGAGTGCATTCATCACAACGTATTGGATTTAGAAACAGTATGTCTCCTTGTCTGCACCCCTGTATGTTGAGATGCAGTGTTCTCCTTGGTTGGATTCATGCTTGTCTTCCCCAATCCTTTCTCAATTTGTTTAGGTGATAAATCACCTTCTCTTGCTACATTTAAGAAATTTTGGGTTGTTGATTACTCATCCAAATCATGCCTAGTCTCCACCTTGTCTGCTAAAGCAACTTGTTGATCACATTAGCCACTGCATTACTGTAACGCTCCGTACTTTCGGGCCATGGTTTGAATCATGAGACATATGTAAGTAGACCTGAGTCCCGGAGAAATTTTGTTATACTTAGGTATTCACATCAAGAGCTTAGTATATAAAAAGATGTAGTCCCGAAATAATTTAATAATTTAAAAGTGCGATGACGGTGATTAAAGATAATATCTTATGTGTACTGAAAGAGGATATGGACTAGTGTTATATCACAAGGACTATAATAATTGTGTCATAAATAATGAGATAAGGCCTAACATAGTGGCTACCACATGACATCAATTAAATAAAGAATTAAATCATGAGTCAAAAGGACAATATGTGTGCAATTGACATGTGTAAAGACATAAAGTGAGTGCCATGTGTACTAAGCCTAATTCTTGAGTTATGTTTTTTTTTTATAAAAGGTGTTGCACGTACCCCATTATTTTGCTTACTTTTTCCATCATTGAAGTTCAATCCAAAGATAACCAATTTCTTAGCTAATTGTTTTCACTACGCACAAAGAGTTCACCTCCGTTTACGTGGGTCGAAAGTTACTTTGTTGTCAAGTAAAATTACGGGAGATTCGTAGAGATTGTGTAGTTCCTTTCATTCTCTATGTTTGTGATTGGAAGTTACTTCATAGTGAAGTAAGGTTCGAGAAAGGTTTGTTATCGACGTATAGGATTAAGGTGTTGTACGGGTGAATTCATTGTGGTTATTGAGAAAATCGACAAAAGATATGTTAAGACAAATCCTTCATTCTTTTGGCATGATCTAAATTACGAAACGTAAATGTAATACTGTCCCATAAATGATTCTACTCTTAGTAGTTAAGAATATTCATGTTATTTATTCCTATGTTCAAAGCATGTCTAAATATGTTCCTAAATCCTTATTGAGGTATATGGAAAATATGTTATATTCATAATGGTAATCGGAGGTAAAGCGATCTTACGTCACCTCGATAAACTCATAATATTTTATTATCATTCATGCATTATATGCATGTATTACCCTGAACCCCACATGCGTTCTATACGCTACTATATGATATGCATTATATATATGTAGGGGATGGGAAAAGGGATACAACGTTATATATGCACACCACCTGATCAACTGGTATATGATGATGATTATACACACAAAGGCCGAAATGATATGATGAGAGACGGCGTTATATACGCATATGTATATGTATGACCGCATTGTGCATTACATTTAGGCATATTATGGCCCTCAGAGGCATTTTGTACAGGTGTGACACTTAGGCATATTATGGCCCTCTGAGGCATTCACTACTTGTAACACCCCGTACTTTAGGATTAGGATACATTGGGGGTAAACACACATGAATTTAATGAGATTGAGGTCATTCATAAAGTTATCGAAGATTCATATCAATGTCGAAGAGGTTACGCGAGGATTAGAGGTTAAACAAATTTAGAAAATTAGTTTCGTCAAAGTACGGAATATGGAACGAGTTATAAAGACCGTATAGAATTTTGGTCATAAGATCAAGAGCTCAGTATATAGATGGGTGAAGTCCAAAAATAATTTAGAATTTAACAAGTGTGACGACGGGGATTAATAATTATATTTTGTATGTCCCAAAAGATGTTATGGACTAGTGCTATATTACAAGATTATGATAATGAGTATATGAAGTGGGAATATTTAAACCAACGGAGTTTATAGAATTATTTATAGGGTAATTATTTCAATTTGGAGTGTAGTTGATATAAAGGGATTAAATATTTAATTGTTGGATAAGTGTTAATAAGTGATTTCCACATGTCTCTTAGCCATGTGGGCAACAAGATGACTAATACTCTACATGACCATTTTGGATGACACCTATAGGATAGGAGTTCTTAACTTGTTTTGGGAAATTTAAATGGATGGCCATGTTCTAGTAATTATGAAACTTGGAGATATTACTATAGTTGGACATTTTTCCTATTATGACAAAAGTAGGCAGCAATATTTTAATTCATTTTTTTTTACTCAATTGAATCAGGGACTTTCTTCTTAATAAAACAGAGAAGCGACTTTCTTAAAACATTTGAATTAGATACCTTTTTACTATATAATGGAGCAGCAACGTCGTTATTTTGTTTTGCCGAAGAAGAAGTTGGGCAGAAAGTTAATATCTCAATCCATTCAAGTAGTGGCTTTGTTATTGTAAACCCGAGCAGATTTTTCTTGTTCAATCTTGTCTAAGATAAGGTTTTAAGGAGTGGCTGATCCGTCATAATAGTTTGAAGGATCATATACAAGGTATGTTAAGACTACTCTTTCCTTCTTTTGGCATGTTCTGAGTACGAAATGTAAACGTAATATTATTCCATAAATGATTCTACTCTTAGTAGTTAAGGATGTTCATGTTATGCATTCCTATGTTCAAAGCATATATAAATATCTTCCTAAATCATTATTGAGGTATATGGGAAAGATGTTAATATTCATAATGTTAATCGGAGGTGAAATGACTTTACGTCACTCCGACAAACTCAGAGTGTCTTAGTAGCATTCATGCATTACCCTTGACCTCAAAAGAGTTATATACTCTACTATATGTATGCATTAAATATGTATGGGGATGGGAAAAGGAAAGGTGTTATCTATACAACACCACCTGCAACTCGTACAGATATACACGATGATGATTATGCCGATAGAGGTCGATATGATATGATGGGATGCCCACAGAGGCTTGATGGTGTTATATATGCATATATATGTATTACCGCATTGTGCATGGCATGTAGGCATATTATGGCCCTCAAAGGCATTCTGCACATACATGATACTTAGGCATATTATGACCCTAAGAGGCATTCTCTACTGGTTGGTTGTTTCTTTTCTCATGTTACTTTTAGGTTTCTGTTATGCTATTCTTCATGCATGACATACTCGGTACATCAGTCGTACTGACGTCCCTTTTGTCAGGGGACCCTGTGTTTCATGCCCGTAGGCTCAGGTAGAGAAGGTGACGGTTCGCACTAGTAGGTTGTTGGTTCAGCTGATATTGGAGCATTCTATTTGTTCCAAAGTTGCAGTCTAGTCGTGGTATGATATTTTTGATAAGCATAGGGGTATGGCGGGGCCCTGTCCCTACCTTATGATGGTAGTATTCTTTAGAGGCTTGTAGACAGATGTCCTGTGTATAGTAGTCATGTATGGCCTTGTCGGCCTTGGTATGTATATGTATATAGGTTGGGTCCGTTTGGTTGCAGGATTTTACATAGCTCTTTTCCAGTTTACTATTTCCATATGTCAGTAGGGTATCTCGTAATGGCCCTCGTAGACCATGAGAAATTATAGTTATATGCTAAATATATGGTTAGTGGTACTCGGCAAGTAAGGTCCGGGTGCCCGTCATGACCCTCCGATTTGGGTCGTGATAAATTTGGTATCAGAGCAGGTCTGTACAAGAGAGTCTACAAGCCGTGTCTAGTAGAGTCTTATTTATGGGTGTGTTGTGCACCACACTTATAGACAGGAGGCTACAAGGCATTCAGGATAATGGTTACCTTCCTTCTTGATTTAGAATCGTGCTATAGAGTTGAGTTGTAAGAATTCTCTTTGTAAATCTTATCGTGTTTACGATTACAACAATGCCTTTTTCTAATAAGGCTATGATTAGCAGGGAAATTGAGGTTGGATTGAGTGTAAATACGAGTAGTATGTCCTCTAATGAGATAGATCTATTATAGGATATGAGTAAGTTTCTTTCTCAAGAACGACTTCATCCTAGAGGATCTGATAGAGATAGACCCTTGAGGGGTCAGAGAGCTTATAACCTACGGAGTTTATTAGTCAGGGATCACCGATATTTAAAGGGTTCAAAGATGCCAATATCTTAGGGACAAAGTTGTAAAGGTTGAGTGAGACCGCCCCGACCATCTTATAGTCAGTGTGGTCGAGCGCATGCTGGATTATGTCGTAAAGGTACAGGTTGTTGGTTTAGTGTGGCAGCCATGGCCATAATATTTCAAAGTGTCCCAAGTTGATGTGCAAAGGTAAGGATAAGATGATTATGAGTTGTACAGATAGAAAGCAGAATACATCATTGGAAGGTTTAATAAGTTATGAAAATCTACACATTTTACAGTGACTCTTGCTGATTAGAATGAGGGAATATGTTATGTACGTGCGACCTAATTTGTAATGTCTTACCTATAATAGATTGGGAATTGTCCAAGGATATCATTAACGAAAATGGATTGCCACAATCGAATCGTCTGAAGAGTTACCATTAGTAATTTAAGAAGATCACGTAAAGTGACGTCCCAAAAAGTGAGCCCAAGTCATATATAAGGATCGAGTTATCCACAGTAGTGGAAGGGGACATAAGTTTCTCATCCGTGCGTAAAAGGCCATATCGTGTATTATTGAGAATTACATGTATCAATATTAGTAAGCTAAGACATGCTATAGGTACTGTCCTGGTAAAGTCTTCGACATTATTATGCAGTATGTTACAATTCTAAATAACCTCTGGATAACAATAGCTTGTTAGGGGAAATTGAGGACGAGAGCTATATAGAACAATCGAAGAATAGTTGTAAGAAATATGAAAACAGTTAATAAGTATGAATGGAATGGTATGATCAAATATCAAGGTAGAAAAGCTTTTGTTTAATGACGAGTAGATGGAAGGATTATGACAAGAAGGATAAAGGGGAATAAGATTATAGTTATGCAGGTTTCACAAAGGTATGATTATTCCATAATAGAGTAAGGACCAACGGTAGATGAGGGACAGTAAGAACTCTTCAGCCAAAGGTGACGAACCTCTGATGTTCAAAAAGATAATATGAGAAATACTTTGAGATAAGAGACCCCCCCCCCCCAAGGCAACTTGAAATGGAAATGTAAAAGTAAGACAAATGAGCATTCGGTCGATAGGAAATATAATAATAATAAGACAAAAAAGCTTGACAAGTCATGAGATCATGTAACACCATGAATTGGATCTAAACATATGAAGCATCGGTTCCATAACATATGCAGTCATACCTCTCAGAAAGTATATAGACAGAAGTAACAGTGAGTAAAGTTCGAGATTAGCACCTAAACAGGTGAAAATGGGCCAATGATGCCTATGGATATAAGGTAGACATTAAAGATATATGTTAAGGGATAATGACATTATAATGAAGATAAAATGTCAGGCAAATACAGATGTCTATGAGCATTATTGAACTGACCAAAGGTTCTACGAGATAGATAAAGTAGTGCGTGTACAACTTAACGAGATCAAGAAAATCTTTTCCCAAAATGCCATTGACAAAAAAAAATTAGCCATGAGACAAGTAAAGGAATTCGAATCTAAGTATAATGACCATTTTTGGATATAGTAGGTCAACATCATGTAATGCAATTCTTCAGAATCTTTTACGTACTGAATAAGGGAATAAGTTAACAACTCATCCTTTAAGAGGTAGTAACGCCAAGGATTGGAATCAGGAGTAATTGAGAGTACGTATGTATACCATAATATTTTAGAATTAATACGAGTACGACAAGTAAGAAAATGAGTGAACAAGTGTAAAAAAAAGTAAGGAAGGAAGTTGCTTATAATTACGAGTAGTGAGAAAGTACGGAAAAAAATGAGAGATTCCTTTCAAACCATGAATGAGAGTTAACTACGATAATACATGCACTTCAGATTCGATGACATTATCCATAAAGTATTCATGGTTGAGATAATACAAATATAAGAGTTTTCAGCAAACCAATTAGTAAACAAAGCTAAGTTGACAGTAGAATCATTCACCCGTAAGCGGCTCGACTAATGTGAGAACGAAGGAGAGAAGTTGACCTGAGGAAACGCATCAGTTAGCTAAGTGGGAGTGCGATTGGAGGATTCAGATAGTGATAACCCTATGACTCAGAATACAGCAGGGTCATCCCTCGTACTGGAAGAAAATGAACGTCCTGATGAAGATCCCTTTTTAGAGATAATCGGGAAAGATATTTAATAAATGAGAATCGCAACCCTCTAGCATAATGGGAGAGGGACCCCAGATGAAAGGTCCATTTGTGTATTCCTAATATAGCAGGATTACGAGATAAGATTATGATTGAGGCTCATTGCACGTGATATTCCATTCACCCTGGATCTACTAAGAGGTATCATGTTCTCAAATGTATGTATTGGTGGGACGACATGAAGAGGAACATTACGGAGTTTATATCTTAGTGTCTTAATTATCAGCAAGTAAAAGTAGAGCACCAAAAGCCCGGCGGCGTAACTCAAAACATTGAGATCCCGATGTAGAAATGGCAAATGGTTAATATGGATTTCATTACGGGTTTACCTCGATCTTATCATAAGTTTGATTCTATTTGGATGATTGTTGATAAACTGACCAAATCATCTTAATTCCTGGCGGTCAAAAAGCTACCTACACAACCACCGATGACTATGTAAAGTTGTACGTTAAGGAGATTGTCCGCCTTCATGGTATGCTGATTTCTATTATATCTGACTGACGTGCGCATTTCATAGCTAATTTATGGAAATAATTTTTTTAAAAAGGTTTGGGCACTCAAGTTAATCTTAGCACAGCTTTCTACCCTCAGACAGATGGGTAAGCTGACCGTACAATTCAAATGCTCGAGGATATGGTACGAGCTTGTGTATTGGACTTTAATGAAAGTTGGGATGATCATTTACCCCCTATTGAATTTGTGTACAATAACAGTTATCATGCTAGCATTAAAATAGCTCCATACGAGGCTTTGTACGGACGTAAATATCAATCTCCTATCGGATGGTTTGAAGTAGGTGAATCATAATTATTTGGGCATGATATAGTGCACCAAGCCATAGAAAATGTGAAGCTTATCCATGAATGGTTGTTAACCGCTTAGAGTCATCAGAAGTCGTATTTAGATGTGCGGCAGCGAGACTTAGAGTTCCAAGTGGATAATTGAGTCTTTTTGATGATCTCTCCTATGAAGAGTGTATTGAGATTTGGGAGAAAGGGACAACTCAATCCAAGGTACATTGGGATATATCTCATAATTCGATGAATCGGCCAAGTAGCCTACGACTTGGACTTGTCTTTAGAATTAGAGTTTGTTCATTTGGTTTTCTATATTTCTATGTTAAGAGCGTGTGTTTGGGATCCTTCCCAAATTATTCCAATTGACGATGTGAAGGTTACATAAGACTTATCATATGAAAATATTCCTATTGTTATGCTAGATCATCAAGTCCGCAAGTTGAGGACTAAAGAAATAGCCTCTGTGAAGGTTCTATGGCGGAATAAGAATGTAGAAGAGATGACGTGGGAAGCGGAAGAGGAGATGAAGTATAAGTATCCCCACTTATTTCAGACTAAAGCCGATGCTCCGAGTGAAGAATAATCTGACCAAGAGCTGACATATGGATACATGAGGTGAGTTCCCACGTTAGATAGTTATGTTTGATGTTTGACGACCATATGAAGCCGGTGATATGTATATGTTGCTATATGGCCGTATGAGGCACGTTTGGATATCTTCTACTCACTGCCAGGGTCTGGATAATCCCATTTATATGGGAAATTCGGTCAAAACAATTTTGGAAAACCTTGAGGATCAATTGGTCCCTTATGTATACTTCCCATTCGAGGACGAATGTTCGTAAGGGGGATATGATGTAACACCCCATACTTTATCTTTAGGATACATCGGGGTAAACACACATGAGTTTAATGAGATTGAGGTCATTCATGAAGTTATAGAAGATTCATATTAATGTCGAAGAGGTTACGCGGGGATTAGAGGTTAAACGAATTTGGGAAAATAAGTTTCGTCAAAGTACGGAATATGGAATGAGTTATAAAGACTGTATAGAATTTTGGTCATAAGATCAAGAGCTCAGTATATAGATGGGTGAAGTCCCATAATAATTTAGAATTTAACAAGTGTGACGACGGGGATTAATAATAATATTTTGTATGTCCCAAAAAAGGTTATGGACTAGTGCTATATTACATGATTATGATAATGAGTATATGAAGTGGGAATATTTAAACCAACGGAGATTTAAGAATTATTTATGGGGGTAATTATTTCAATTTGGAGTGTAGTTGATATAAATGGATTAAATATTTAATTGTTGGATAAGTGTTAATAAGTGACTTCCATATGTGTCTTAGCCATGTGGGCAACAAGATGACTAATACTCTACATGACCTTTTTGGATGACACTTGTAGGATAGAAGTGCTTAACTTTTTTTGGGAAAGTTAAGTGGATGGGCCATGTTCTAGTAATTATGAACCTTGGAGATATTACTATAGTTGGACGTTTTTCCTATTATGAAAAAAAGTAGGCAGCAACGATTTAATCCATTTTTTTACTCAATTGAATTACGGACTTTCGTCTTAATAAAATAGAGAAGCGGCTTTCTTAAATCATTTGAATTAGATACCTTGTTACTATAGAATGGAGCAGCAACGTTGTTATTTTGTTTTGCTGAAGATGAAGTTGGGTAGAAAGTTCATATCTCATTCTGTTCAAGTAGTGGCTTTGTTATTGTAAACCCGGGCAGAGTTTTCTTGTTACATCTTGTCTAAGATAAGGTTTTAAGGAGTGGCTGATTCGTCATAATAGTTCGGATGATCATATACAAGGTATGTTAAGACTATTATTTCTTTCTTATGGCATGTTCTGAGTACGAAACGTAAACGTAAACATAATATTATTCCATAAATGATTCTACTCTTAGTAGTTAAGGATGTTCATGTTATTCATTCCTGTGTTCAAAGCATGTCTAAATATGTTCCTAAATCCTTATTGAGGTATATGTGAAAGATGTTAATATTCATAATGTTAATCGGAGGTGAAATGGCTTTACGTCACTACGATAAACTCAGAGTGTCGTAGTAGCATTCATGCATTATATTCATGTATTACCATTGACCTCAAATGAGTTATAAATTATACTATATGTATGCATTATATATGTATGGGGATGGGAAAAGGGAAGGCGTTATGTACGCAACATCACCAACAGCTGGTACAGATATACACGACGATGATTATGCCCACAAAGGCCGACATGATATGATGGTGTTATATACGCATATATATGTTTAGCCGTATTGTACATGGCATGTAGGCATATTATGGCCCTCAGAGGCATTCTGCACAGAAATGATACTTAGGCATATTATGGCCCTCAGAGGCATTCTCTAATGGTTGGTTGTTTCTTATGTCATGTTACTTTCAGGTTTCTATTATGCTATTTTTCATGTCTGACATATTCTGTACATCAGTCGTACTGACGTCCCTTTTGTCGGGGGATGATGTGTTTCATGCCCGCAGGCTCAGGTAGAGAGGGTGACGGTTCGCACTAGTAGGTTTCTGGTTCAGCTGATATTGGAGCACTCTATTTGTTCCAGAGTTGCAGTCTAGTCGTGGTATGATATTTTTGATATGCATAGGGGTATGACGGGGCCCTGTCCCGACCTTATGATGGTACGTACTCTTTAGAGGCTTGTAGACAGATGTCCTATGTATAGTAGTCATATATGGCCTTGTCGGGCTTGGTATGTATATGTATATAGGTTGGGTCCATCTGGTTGCAAGATTTTACATAGCACTTTTTCAGTTTACTATTTCCATATGTTAGCAGGGTATCTCATGGCGGCCCTCGTGGACCATGAGAAATTACGGTTAGATGCTAAATATATGGTTAGTGGTACTCGGCAAGTTAGGTCCGGGTGCCCGTCATGAACCTCTTGTTTGGGTCGTGACACTATTGGTTGGTTGTTTCTTGTCTCGGTTTACTTTCATGTCTCTGTTATGCTATTCTTCATGCCTGACATATTCAGTACATCAGTCGTACTGACGTCCCTTTTGTGGGGGGACACTGCTTTTCATGCCCGCAAGCTCAGGTAGGCAAGGCGAAGGTCCGCATTAGTAGGTTGCTGACTCAGCAGATATTGGAGCACTCCCCTTATTTCGGAGTGGCGGTTTAAACTCGGTACAGTATTTTTGCATATACATATGGGTATGGCGGAGCCATGTCCCGACCTTATGATGCTGCGTACTCTTTAGAGGCTTGTAGACAGTGGCTTGTGTATAGTAGTCATGTATGGCCTTGTCGGCTTAGTGTGTATATATGTGTAGGTTGGGATCTTTTGTTTGCAGGATTTTACGTAGCACCTTTTTAGTTTATTATTTCTATGTGTCAGCAGGTTAGCTCATAACGGCCCTCATGGCCCATGTTTGGTTACGGTTAGGTGGTAAATACATGATTAGTGGTACTCGGCAGGTAAGGCCCGGGTGCCCGTCATGGCCCTCCGGGTTGGGTCGTGACAATTATTTTTTGATACTGACTTATGTTGTACTACTTGTTTCTGGATATTCCAACCTGCACCCCTTTCTTCTTTTGCTGGTGTGACTTGACTACATTGGAGTTCTCTTTACCACTTTATTGTACTTGTTTAGTGACATTTTCACTCTTCTTCGTGTTGCTATTATTCTCAGATACTGTCAATACCACATCAGGATGTTTGCCAACTGTGTGAACATTAGCATTGGGAGTTTGTTGTCTCTCAACTACTCTATCCACTACCATCCATTGCCACATGTTGATCATTCACTTCTTCACTGACAGTATATTCTCCATCTGCAACATTCATCACTGATTTTCCTGCACCTTAGTAGCCTTCTCAACTACTTCAGTGCCCTTTACTTCACTAGTATCAGCCTGTACATCTTGAGATTGCACCACAACACCAGCTTTAGGATCCATCTCAATTGCCTTAGGCTCAAAAGTTGACATGTTTTCCTCCACATAATCTGCAACTTTCTCAAACATCACCTTTACTTGTTGTGAAGATGTAATCGAATCTGCAGATGGTTCTTGCTTACTAGAAATACTCTTGATCTCACCTTCTTCTCCATCCTCTTCCACACCATCACTCCATAACCTCCTTGCACTACCATTAGCATCAGTACTATAGGTAGTAGAAGGTACTTCCTGCACTTGTTGACTCATAGTGACCAAATTTACAGTTGGAGTAGAACTAGTCTTAGTAAAAGCTTTGTCAATAATTGCCTTCCTTTATCAATAATTGCATCCTCCAATCTCTCAATATCTGTAGGAACAACCACAACATTAACACCCACTCCCTCTCCTTCACGACTCACAGTGTTAGGGTTAGAGATAGTACTAGTGTTTACTGTTCCATTGCCATGCACCCAATGCAACTGATCACCAACCCTACTTGCATTATTCTCAGGTCTTCATGTACTATCAATATACAACCAACTCCGTCAACCTCCACCACTGCATTATCACCTTTCCCATCCCCTAAAGCTGCGTATTTATTAACAGTTGTAGGATTAGGTTTAGGGTTTACTGTAGCTAGGGTTTTATTTTGAGCATTTTTAGGCTATTTTCGACCATCCCCACCATCACCCTTTTCCTTCTTCTTCCCTTGTTGAGTTTTCCATTTGTATATGTCCTTCACATTCCAACCACCTTCCCACTCCCAAAATTTTAACAACTACTCGGTTAGGGTTAGGGTTAGGGTTAAGATTAGGATTTCTACTGTTTTGTTTTGGATGTATTCCATTATTGTGATCATTAATAGGTTTTTTACCATTGTTAGGCATTGTAGCCTGCTTCCCATCATCTCCCTTAGCTTCTTCACTATTCTCCCTCTTATGCAGTAGCTCAGGATGCAAATTCCAACAACTCTCCTCATCATGACCTTGAAGACAACATGTTTTGCAATACTTAGGCATGAAGCCATATTGAATATCCATTGTGTTCTTGTATATCCAGTAGCTTCATCAACCACTTGAATATTGACACCTTTAGGATGTGCTTCCAAAAGATCAACCTCAAGTTTAACTCGTGCACAACTAGGCCTTGTCTTGTTCTTAGTGGCTATATCGACTGTTAATGGCTTCCCCACCACGGTAGCCAAAGAAAATAATACTTCTTCAACGTAGAAGTTAGGAGCCAATGTAGGGAATGAAATCCATGCAAGTGCAATACTTGTTTCTTCCTCGGGATTGAACCATGGATCCCATTTGAGTGTTCTCATGGAATAATGCATATTCTTGTCCTTAATCCAAAAGAAAGGCTTTGATATTAGTGTAACATAATACTCCAATAAGTTACACCTAATAAGAACATGGAGGTTACATAAAAAATCAATTGTAGCTTGTGCCTTAAGCTCACATTGTTTAGGTATAGCCATATGAAGAGCTTGAAAATCCTTCCAACCACTTGTGAATTTTCCAACAACTGTGTATTGGAGATTTTCATGTAGTATCATAGTGTTAATCTCATCCATACTGAATTGTAATGTGGCTTCTCCATGATGGTAAGTAATTGGACGAGAAGGAATAGGTTTTAAGGGTTGTTTTGGTGCGGGAGGGTTTTGAATTAGTTGTTGAAGGATTTTGGAGTATTCTGGTGGTGTTTTGGTTGTTGTAGTAGGTTGTGATGATTGGGAAACCTCAGTATGAGGTTGCCCCGAGGTCATGGTGACCATTAATGGCCGTAAGCCAAGCTTTCTCTCACTAGGTGCAAATCGCCTAGAGGTGTTATAGCCATTAATATTGATGTTTGAGGATTATTTCTTATCTTAATACGAGTTATTGATTTTGATTGTTTCTTTAATTCTATGATAATTTCTTGATTGTTTGGTCAACAGTTAGGTTCTATCGACTATCTGATATACATGCTTGGGAAAGATGTTTGATTAAAGAAGGGTTAAAGAGAGAGTGACCTGATTATCCCTAAAGTAGGGCTAGAATTTGTGTCTAGGATAGGAATATACCTAGATACCACATTCAATTAAATACCGTAAACGAATTGCGTTCTTAACAGGTCAGTTCCATAAGAATATAAGCGGTGAACTGCTTTGAATAGGCGAGTAGTAGTTCGGGAGAATTGTAACATCCCGTACTTTCGGGCCATAGTTTGAATCGCTAGACGTGTGTAATTAGACCCGAGCGTTGGAGGATTTTTGGTCATATTCACGTATGCAAATGACGAGCTTAGTATATAAAAGGATAAAACCCCGAAATAATTTAGGATTTAACAAGTGTGACGACAGAGATTAATAATCATATTTTATGTGTACCGAAAGAGACTATGGACTAGTGTTATATCACATGAATATGATAATGAGTATATGAAGTGTGTTAAAGATGATTATTATTTAAATAAATTGAGATCAATAAATTAATTATGCGGGATAACTAATTAAATATTTAGATAATGTTTGGGAGACAATAGGTCCAAATGGATCCCACAAGGGAATGATCATCATTATGTATAACAATGGATAAAAGCCAATGTTTGGTGCATGTGGTTGAAACGTGGGACTCCCATGTCCACTTATAGAAAGTTTGCTAATGAATCCAAGTGCATAGTAATTAAAGTAGGGAGGGACACATGTCTACTCATGATAATGACATTTAAAAGTTGCCATTGTAACAATTTTTCATTGTGAGAGTAGTTAGTGGAAACCAACAACACACTTAACATATTACCAAGGATGTACCAAGAAATATTAAAAGAAATAGAACATAAAGAAAATTCCAAAATAGCTATATCAGAAGAAATATATATGAATTTTAATACAAGAACCATTACACCATCCAAAAGACTAATACAAAAAATAGAAGGATCTAGACTAATTACGAGAGAACCAACAATGTCACAACAGAATAGTGTCATACAACCTAGAATATTAGATTTGATAAATATAAACACAAATAGATTAAAAATTAAATTAATAATATTTAGAGGTATGATAACAACAGACTGCATAGCTGAAGTAAATACTGGAGCTATTAAAAGTTTTATACATATAAGTAAAATTGATGAAAATGATTGTGATTTAATAGACCCATAAACTTATAATTATCCTGAAAATGAAAGAGAAATAATAATTACCAAAAGTATTAATTTAAAATTCAAGATCCAAGATTTAGAGTATAAGATAAATATAGGAGTAATAGAATATGATAGTTTTAATGAACTACTTCTAGGAAGTGACTACCATATTCTGGGCGGATCTTTTCATCATCTAGTAACCCTGAAGAGGGTAGGAATATAGATGGTAGATTAATAAAGTTTTATCTAAGTTTATCAAATAATAAGCATGTAATAAGGAGACAGGTAGTATCAACTCAAAATTCATTTTTAAATAGAAGCCTATAATCTTTAACCAATATGAACATCACAATTACAGAGTTTAACACTTACCAAGATCATAATTAAAAACACATAGTCTAAAAATCATACCTCTTAATCTGAATTTCAGATCACCGGAGATCTCAACCCACCCTTGGCTCTGCTTCCCTTCTTCTTCCACCGAATTTGCGGGATAATTAGCCTAGGTGCTTGAGATTTCTCAACAGACTATCTTCTAAAATTCTTGCTAAGGTGCAGGTTTATAGACTAATATGGTTCTAATTATAATCTTTCAAAGTGTTCTTTTCTCTGGTATTATGATATTACAATTGATTTAGATTATAGACTAAGGAGGGGGTTTAGCTAGACATAGAGATTTTCAAGTAAGGATTTGTATAGAAAGTTTTCGAATGAATAATCAGGTTACAAGAGGCTCCTTATATAGATAACCTCGGCTGATAATATGACAGAATTGCTTTTCAAAAAGTCGTAAAGTAAACAGTAATCACTTTTCCAAAGTCGTAAAGAAACAGTAATCACTTTTCCAAAAGTCTAAAGTGGTACAGTTTGTCTGCTGATATTTTCCGAAAGTTTTTTGTCTTGTCCTTCTTGATGATATCTTTTCCTGTTGCTGCTTTCCAGGTGTCCTTGATAATATCTTCTTTTGATTCTTTCATCAGATTCTTTTTTCCTTGACATGATTTCGTCTTTCATGGTAATACGTAGTAATACATGGTAGTGAATTGGACTGCAAGTAGTAAATACTACAGGCTCCCTTATTAGAGTATTCAGTTGGGCTGCAAGTAGTAAAAACTACAGGCTCCCTTATCAGAGTATTCCGTTGGGCTGCAAGTAATAAAACTACAGGCTCCCTATTCTGTTGGGCTTCGAGTAGCAAAGCTACATGATCCCTATCAAAGTAGTAATTTTTTCAGATCCTTATGCAAAAGGATCAAAATTTCCTTCTTTTTTATTACATTGGTGGTAGTAGAAGTAGTAGTAGTAGTAGTAGTAGTAGGTCTAGTATTTATTAAAGGCCTTCTACTTTGTCCAATTATTTTTTTCGTATTGTTCTTTTGTTTCCTTTGCATGTTTATATTTCAGGTTTATAATTTTGTCATGTATTTCCGTTTGTCTCATGGTGTCCTGTGTCATAATATCATTGTCGTAATATAGTGTGATAATATCTTCCACTTGTCCTCCTTTTGAGTCTCCAATAATACATGCTTTCTTTGCTCTCAACATGTCTTCTATTCTGGTTTTCAAGGTTAATAGTCCGAATGTTCTTTTTGCACTGAGCCATTCTTGGAATTTCTCCAAAGTGCATGGTATTTTCTTATTCAAGTTTTCGTTATCTCCGCTGATGGTACTATTTTTCCCTGTTTTGCATATTTGAGATATCACAATTGGCTTCCCTGTTAGGTCTATTGATGCGTCAAATTTATGTATTCCATATATTCCTTTCCCGAATGATTCAATCATAAGTCTTGTAGATTCTAGAATGATACTTGGTAATCTGGCAATGTTATTCATGTTTTCATCCACTATTAGTTTGTCAATAAAACCGTAAGTGAATAATTTTGATACTATTTCCGGGTTGGCTTGCTCGCTGCACAAGAATCTGTGATACTTGCTCAGTTTAGCACTGCGTAAAATATGAGGGTTAGTCTTATAATCATAAAATTTATTAATGTTTTCATAAGCGCTGATGTATTCAGGTGTATATCTCAACTTGTCGGTCATTGATACTGTTGATGAAGAGGATGGTATTGAAGATGGTATGGTTGCTAGTTTTGATACAAATGGTGCCAAAGTTTTGGTAGTAGGGACTTTTGGTTTTTCAGGTGTAGTGATAGGTGATATGGATTGGGTTTCATTTTGTAAAGTCTTCAGGGTTATCAAGTCTTGTATGACTTCTCTGAGTTGGTTTATAATATTGGTGTTTTCTTGTAATCTGGATATTAGGATTTCATTGGTTTGTATAATGGAATTTATGGCGTTGGTAATGTATTCTTCCAGTTTATCATTGTTGATCGACATTGTTATATCTGCTAAGAAAATCAGCTAAAACATTTTTAGTTCCAGATATGTTCTTAACAATAAAGTCATAACAACAAAAGAATGATTGTCATTTTCTCTTTTTATTCAATTCTGGTAAAGAGTCTATCTTGTTTGTAATAAAAGGTTTTAGCTGTGTGTTGTCAGTTCTAACAACAAATTTTACTGGTAGCAAGTGGTAATGAAATCTCTTTATTCCAAAATTTAATCTTTCTCATTTATATGATAATTTTTCTCATTTGGTTTCCATGTTCCTCCTCCATGTCCACAAATTAGTGGTTTCTCTTTATCTATATCTTCTTTATCATAGGCTATGAGGACTGCTCCCCATCCTATATCACTAGCGTTAGTAAAAAGTTCCAGTTGATCTTTTTCTGTTGGTATTCTATGTTTTGGTAGTGTTTTTACCTTTTCCTTGATATCTTTTATAGCCTTAGTATGTTCTTGTTTCCATTCAAATGTTATATTTTTCTTTATCAATTCTTGTAATGGTTTTCTTAAGAATGGTAAATCCTTTATATGGTCTGAAGCATAATTTATTACTCCTAAGAACTGTTGTACTTCTTTTTTGTTTTCTAGTTTTCCTTAAATTTTTTTATCTTTGTTACTATATGTTCTTGCAGTTGTAATCCTTCGTTATCTATAATGTATCCTAAATATTCGATACTATTTTTAAATATTTTAGATTTCTTCTCAGATAATAGTATTCCGTATTGTTTTATAGTTACTATAAATTTTTCTAGATGTTTTATATGATCGTCTAGATTATTGCTAAATATTAATATGTCGTCGATATATACTATGCAAAATTTTGTTAACTTTCTAAATACTTGGTCCATTCTTCTTTGGAATATTTGTGGTGCATTTTTTAATCCAAATGGTAGTACATTCTATTCATAGTGTCCTTGAGGGGCGCTAAAGGTTGTTAAAGATTTTGATTCCTTTGTTAGTTTTATTTGCCAAAATCCACTTTTACAATCAAACTTACTAAACAATTTTGTGTTTCATAGTCGGCTAATAAGGTTTCTTTTATATGATAAAAAATATCCATCAAATATTGTCTTTTTATTTAGTTCTCTATAATCAATTACCATTCTGGCTTTTCCTCTTTTTTGTTCACTATGTTTCCTTACTAAAAAGGTTGGGCTGCTATGTGGGCTTTTACTTTCTTGTATCATTTTTAATTCTAGTAATTCTTTTAATTGGATTTCGAATTCCCTTTGATCTGTTGGGCTATATCTAATAGGTTTGGATCTAGTTATATCACCTTCGTTTATCAGTTTTATTTCTGCATATATTTTTTCTTTTTCCCACAGTTGAATTGGATTTTCTCCAAAGTTTATTTTTAGTATATTAAGATATTTTTCTTTTAATAGTTGTAGGTTATTATTCCTATCAGTTTTTATAGTACATAATCTTAATGTATGTATTGGTAATATTCTTTTTAATACTATCCATTTATTACAAGGTGTTTGTAAGCTAAAAGTATTGTTATCTATAACTTGTGTTTTAAAGTAATCTAGGAAATTGTTTCTCAATAACACTTGTTGTTTCATATTATCTAATTGATATATTATTGGTAATCTGAATATAGTTTTTCCTAATACAATTCTCATATTTTCTGCTACTATATCTAGTTCTTTTTATTGTTCATTAAATCATGATACTCTTGCTCTATGTGATCTGGTTCTCTTCCACCTATGTGATTCTAATACGTCTTTTCTTGCTAAGCATAAATCTTCTCCGCTATCAATAAAGATTTTTTGTTTTATCATTTTATTAGGTTTGTATTCTATATGGGCTTCTATATAGATTGCTACCATTAGGTATTAGGATTTTATTCGATACTCATTTCTCTTAATCTTTGTTGGAGGTTTTCATCTTGTTCTAATTCTCTTACCTCTTGGCGAATGTTTTCATCATCCATCATTATTTGTATATTCCTTCTTATTTTAATAAGTCTCCAATTTATCTCGCTTATTTTTCTATTATTTTCCTAAGGTTTTTTGTAACCTTGTTATATCTATCATTATAATATTTATTTCCTGTTTCACTTGTGGTTGCAGTTGTAACAAGCTTATAGCGAACATATTGTTCACATTGTAACCAGTAATCCCTTTCTTCCAAAAGTTTGCTTTTTTCTTTTTCTATTATGTTCATTCTACTCATAAGTATTTTACTCAGAAGTACTTTAACTTTTTGATCGTTGGTTAATGAAGTTAATATTTTCTAAATCTGATTCACTTTCATCAGTTTGACTGACATAGAAATCGTCATATTCATACCATTTGTCATTATCTTCTTTAATCTGTTGTAAACTCATTATAAATTGTGTCGTATTTATGTATTTTAGTCCCTTTTTCTTTAGTTTTGGGCATTTATTCGCATAATGTCCTTTTTCATTACAGTTCTAGCATTTACATTCTTTAGCCTTTTCTGTTTCTACGGGTTTCACATATTTTCTTTTTCTAAATTTTCTCTTGTATCTAAATTTCCTTCTGGTTTCAGGGGTATTTTTATATCTTGTAAATCTCTTTTTCCTATAAGGTTTGTAATAAGGTTTATTACTATAATTTGGTTTGTTATAATTTTTGTAATTGTTATTTTTCCTGTATTTCTTTGTTTGATATTTTTTACTATTCTTTTTATATTTTCTCTCTTTTCTTTTATCATCGCATCCAAATACTAGTCTCCTTTATGTGAATCCACATACTTCTCTTAATCCTAGTTTCTTATCTTTTTAAATTTTTTGTGGCATTCTAAATTCTTCGCATTTCTGCATTAAGTATGCTCTTAGTACTCTTATTCTTTCTCCTAATGTGTTTTCTTTTGGTTCTAGTTGAGTGTATTCTTTTGATATCTCAGTGTTATAAGGTGTTGGTAAGTGGTCATAATAAAGTTGTTGATATATTAGACCTTCTTCTGGTAAGAATCTTTCTTCATAAAAGAAGTTACTAAAACTAATTGTATATTCTGGTAATTTATTAATCTTACAACATTTCATATTGTTTAAATTCATTACTATTTCAATTTTTCTTTCTGCAAGTACGTTTTCTCTAGCTACTAACCATCTTTCTCATAAGAATTCTCTTTTTAGTATAATATAAAATATTATCAACATAGATTTCCAATCTGTTGCATGGCTAAATACTTCTCCTCTTAATTGATATGTTATAGACTCTATCCAGTATGCTACTTTTCCAATTAATGTTCTAGATATTAATTCATAAATATATTCTAAGTTTTCTGTTTGTGTAGAGTTTATTATTTCTATATACATTCCAAGGTTCCAATCAGTTATCCTTCTTCCTATTTCTTGTTCATCATAAACATTATCCAGGTCTAGAAAATATCCATTGTAATTTACTCCTTGTGCCATTGATCCTACAAACTCTTTAAATTCTGCTTATTGTCCTACTGGTATGTCGTTTGGTAATCTCGTCCATTTTCTTGCTATTACTTCTTAATTATGGTCTACTAGTTCTTCCTCGGGATAATCATTTGCGTCTTCATTTATTACATCACATGTTTCTATTTCCGTTTTCGTAGGTCTATTATATTCCTCTTCTATATCACTTTCAGGTTCTTCTTCTATGATAGCATTTACTCTTTTCATTTTTGTAAGGCTTCTATTATCTGGTTGTTTTTCTTTACTATTTCTAAGTTTTCTTCGTTTTCTACTTCCTCTATAAATTCCACTACTTGTATTTATTGGTTAGTTGGTTTATCGTTACTATCTGAATCACTATCAGTTTTTTCGTTACTACTTGTACTTTCATCACTTGTATTTTTCCTTACTTTCTTTTTTCCTTTTAACCTTCTCATTTGTTCTCTAAGGATTTGCATTTCTTCTTTTAGTTCTTCTAGTTCTTGTTTTACCTCTTTTAATTCTTATTTTGTCTGTTTTAATTAAGCTTTAGTTTCATTTAATTCTTCTTTTGTTTGTTTTAATTCCACATTTGTTTCTTTTAATATTTTTTCGTGACTTTAAACTTGTGTTTATATTTTTTGTACTTATCATACCATTCTTTGTTACTATGTAATTTCAACCTTGTATTCTTTGTTTTCAACTCAGATATCTGTTGTTCTTGTTTATCTAGTCTTAGGTTTAAATATTCGTAGGTTGTCTTTTCTGTATCTTTTAAGTAAATGTTTTCTTCTCTTGAATCTTTATCTTCTTTTGGTGTTCTTGTCCTTATAGGTTCATATTTGTATCTTTCTTTTTCTATTATCTTTTTCCCATTGTTTTTTAGAAATCTAAGTACACCGGGTATACTAGGTTCTTGTTTTCCATTAATATTGTCCTTTTTTATTTAATATTGCTAGGTTTTCCAATGTTTTTTCTACTTGTGTGGATAATTTTAGTTTTATTTTGCTAATGTCCATCATTATAGGCTTTTTACTTCTTCTCCACGCATCGATTAACACTATTTCTGGTTGTTGCGCGGTAGTATTAATCATTGTATTTTCTTTACTTGTACTAGGTTCATTCTCTCCTGCTACCTGTTTACCTTTATTTTTGTCTTCTATTATCATATTAAGCTTTTCTAATATTATTTTAAACGTTGGTATTTAGATACATTCCATATGTTAGTCAGTTCTTCTCTTAGCATCTGTTGTATTTGTGTTTGATTTTCTTTTATATCATCCATTATTGTCAACGTGCTTTTCAGCTTTTCTTTTACTATTATTTCTTCCCATAATGCATTAATCTTTTCGTTATAATTAGTCAGGATTATTTATTCTCTTTTTCAATCTATTTCCCATATCTATCCATATTTTATTAAATTTATCACATTGTTGTTCTAATTGTTTTATTTTTTCTTGTAATTTTATTTCTTTTGCCTTGTATTTTAAGTATTTTAGTTGGAAAAATATCTCTTCTGATAAAGCTGTCCTTATTTCCTTTAATTTTTCTTTTTTTCGCTATTATTTCTCTTTGTATATTCATATTTTATTTACGAATCTCATTTTTTCTTGATCGTTTATTTCTATTCTGTTATTATTTATTTTATAATTTATCATTGTTAAAAAGTCACTTCCTAAAAGTAATTCATTGAAACTATCATATTCTATTACTCCTGTATTTATTTTATACTCTAAGTCTTGGATTTTGAATCTTAAGTTAATATTTTTAGGAACAGATCATTGTATGCAATTTTCTCTTCTTCCTCAGAAAGTTCTAAGTCAAATGGATAGGATAATGCACATTCATATGAGGAACCACATATTGCAAGAAGAAATTGAGCCTTATTAATTGAGACATTGTTATTACTCCCAAAGCTATGGAGAACTGAGCATGAGAAAAGAAAAAACAAAAAATATTGTCCTACTAAGTAGCCTTACATGGAGACTGTTACACAACCCTTAACACCTATAGGAGAAGCTTCTCTCTACTAAATATGGTTCTAAGACTTCCAAGTCAAATCCCTCATTCATTTGGAAAGTAACCCTAAAAGGCTGGGAATATGGAATATATCTAAAAAGACCCCAGCTGATTTATGGTGTACTAGATGGATCCCTAATTGTGATACCCTTAGGGACAACATTGAGGACCTCTACATTTTTCAGACTATAAACTCTCAATCAGAACCCTTTGTAACTCAAATCATTGGGACTTAACCAACCTTTATTTTGCTCTTCCAGATGATACTATTGACATTATTAACTTTATACCCTACCATTAAGGGATACTGGTCCTGACATTCCTCTTTGGTTCCCCTCATAACAAAACTACTAATTTCTCAACAGCTTCTTTTTATGATCTCCTAGACAGATCCCTTACATTGACACATGACTTTACTTGGATTTGGACTCTTCGCTGCCCTACAAAGATGATGTTTTTAATCTGGATTTTCTATCAGAAAATAATCCCTAGTACATCACGTTTGAACTATATAGTTATTAATATTGATGCCCAATGCCCTGTGTGTTGTATGATTAGTGAAACTCCTTTACACATATTTATGAAATGCCTCTCTTCTCAACGCTTGTGGCATAAGTTACACAGCTTTTATAACCCATCTTCATAAGGTCATTGGTTAGACTTCATTAGACATAGTTAGCCTCCGCTCCCATCCTATATTGCTAAATGGGATCTGCTACACCCTTTCATCATCTGAAATATATGGATTAATAGAAACAACAATAATCATAACAATACCTCTCATCTTGTATACTACAACATGATAGTGGTCAGAGCAAGGGAATACCAGCTCCTCTCTCAAAAGGAAACTTTTCATAACCCTAGGATCCCTATTCATATCAAATGACATCCTCCACAAACTGGATGGTACAAATTAAACATAGATAGTGCCTTCAATCAAACCTCTAACACAAGTGGTATAGGGGTATTTTTAGAGATGATAGAGGATCATGGATAGCAGCTTTTAATAAATATATCTCTGCTAACTCTCCTCTACAGGCTGAGATTTTTGCACTTCAAGAAGGCCTACATATGACAGCTGATCGCAATTTTTACCCCTTAGAAATAGAGACCAACTGCTCAGAGGTATTACAAGCCCTCCTAAAGGGTAACTCAGCTAATGATATTTTGCTTAAACATTGCAGATGGTTAATGCTCCAGCAGAAACAGTTGTTCCGTCAAGGAAACAAGATTGCCCACAAGTTAGCAAAGGAAGCTTCCAAACAGTCCAGCCTTACAACCACTATGTTGTATGCACTTACTCCACCTTTTAAGACAGTACTTTTGTAACTAAGTATCTAGATGTTATGGCATGTAATAGACTACTAAGTATGGGGAATGTTATGTATCCCCGGTACCTCTACTTGTTGGAAATTAGCCTTTGGCGGGAGTTGCGACCGACCAACTTTAACGGCTTAAACACTAGTGTTACGTATGTTGGAGAATCCGGTTCTTCACACATGCATGATGTACTAAGTACGTAGATAACCATAGGGCCAAGAATCGTCAAAGAGGAAAAAGGAACTACAACAAAATAATACATTAAGCGAATAACAAGAAACATTAAATAGTAATAAAAATCAAAAGATAAAAGACTACATGAGAAATACTACGAACTGCAATTGTTTGCTAAAAGTCAAACATAAATAAACCTCTGCAAACTAAGTTCCAGTTATTAGCTCGGTCGCATAACTCAATTTTTGAAGATTGTCCAGAATAAGGTTTCTGATATCTTGATGATGATCAAGACAACTGTCTTCCTCAATATCATCTTCCTCCCAGAATTCAGTGATACAACTAATGCTAAAAGTGAGGCTAGCAATAACCAAAGAGGACACATCTACAAGCCTACACTTGAGATCACTAAGTTCTCCTGAAATATCCAAATGCTGAAGATATGGGGCAATAATTTCCAAAGAATCATATCCTGCAACTAAAGGCTACAAAGAATGTGTCAACGTTAGTCTCTTTAAGTTTGAACAATTAATTTCTAGACGATGATAACCCTCGCGAAACGACAACTCCATAGTTTCCAAAGCATGACAACTTGACAGTAACATCACAATATCCTCATCTACTAACTATGTTGACCGCAACGTTAGGTTATTTCCAAGATATAGCGAGTCGTTCATCAAACACCCAATGATTCAAATGCAACGTAATCAATGACGAACAAGTGTACATAGAAATATCGTCAGCACATGCATATGAATGTAACTCAACATCTTCCACTTTGTTTTCCACAGCAAACTTAAGCCATTGGCTGATTTTCCAACTGAATTCCCAGCCTCTATGATGAAACTCGAATTCGATTTTTTTTTAATTTTGGGACACGTGGAATGAGTTAAAACGTGGTCCACAAAGGATGTGAAGTTTTCGATGGAAATTATGAATTGAAGTCCAGAGATAATGACACCTCTTTGAGAGAACACATGATGTGACGTCATCTGACTGATACAGTGATTTATATGTTTGTAAGAGAAACTCATATTATTTATAAGGTTCTACCCGAGAACAAAGTAAATTGCTCACACCAGGTTCGTGTTGGAAATTAGCCTTTGGCGGGAGTTGCGACCGATCAACTTTAACGGCTTAAACACTAGTGTTACGTATGTTGGAGAATCCGATTCTTTACACATGCATTATGTACTAAGTACGTAGATAACCGTAGGGCCAAGAATCATCAAATTTCATTGAGAAATGAAAGAGATATTGGTTCACGAAGTAAGGTGTTTGAAGCATGGAAAAGTGTGGTGTGTGATCAATTCTCCCTCATCGGTAGAGGAAGAAAGAATTGTTGTGTATATAAGACTCGAAGTTGGTTTGGGGTTTGGGACCCCAAGGGGTATCCCATGTGTTTAAAGGAGGGAGGACCTAGATGTGCTTCGGTTCGAGGAAAGACCACACGCGCGCCGCCGCCCGCCCGTCCGGTCCGGTTCCGAGTTCCGGGCTCACGGGTCGTGGGCTGTGGGCCTTCTGATATTATCTTTTTGGGCCAGAAAACTTTGCCAGAGATGTACAGTTTGATCCCGAAGTTTCAAGATGTACGGTTTGGTCCCCGAAGTTTTCGAAAGTCGAATTTCGACGGTCCGGAACGAAAACGTCCGGCACTCAATTCAGCCATTTATTTTGGCTGAATTACACCTCCTATAATGGCCAATCCGTTGGCAATTTTCTCCATTTATTTGGTGGCTTTACTACCTCCATAATGGTCATTATTTGGCCAATAATGGCTGTTATGGAGGTAGTCAAACAGTCCATCTTCCTCCTATATAAACACCCCTTACACCATTGTTGAAGCACACTTGATATACACGAAAATACACAAAGCAGAAAGCAAAGCAGTTTCTTCCTAATCTTCCAAGCATCATTTCGTTATTCAATATTCTTCACGGTAGCTTTTGAGTTTCCTTTGCTCAATAGTTCCATTGCTATTTTATCTTGGGAGACGAATTGTCCAGGACGTATAAAGGATACATACGGGGCAATATTGTCTTAAGGACAGAGTGCCACACTCGACTCAGCAAAAAACAACTTTCCAGTTTTCTTGATCAACAAAATAGTAATTTCAGTTTGTTGTTATATTGTAATTTTCAGTTTTAGAGTTGAATTATAATTTCAATTCTTACATAAGCAGTTACTTGTAATTTCCGTTTCCAGCAAATCCTTGTAAACACCAACAACTTAAGACAATATTTTTGCTTACGGTAACTGCAATAACATGGCTGGAAATATGACCGATGTTGCTGCTACTGCTGCTGCCTCTCGAGGCAACGTTGCTGCCTTCCCCGCCACTGCCGCTACTGGCCAAGGCAGTAACTCCGCAGCCTTCACTGCTGCTGCTGCTGCTGCGCTCTGCTCAAGCGTGCTAACAACGCTGCCTTCCCAATCGTTGGAGCTCCACCCTCTTCATCACACCACCATGATCGCCCTGAAAAATTCATGGGATCGAATTCAAAAGATGGCGACAAAATATGTTGTTTTACTTAACGATTATGGGCATGGCCCGGTTCCTTACGGAAGATCCTCCACAAGTTTGAGATGAAATGGACTCTTCGCCCAATGAAACGGGTGAAGGGGGCCTTGGTATCCATGTCATTAATGGCATGAAGATGGTTCGTGACGCATGGAATCATAGCGATTTCATGTGCAAGAACTATATCTTGAATCTTGCTTGCGGACCCTCTCTACACGGTCTATTGCACCGTTGGCACCGCCAAAGAGTGCGAAAAAAGCGCAAAAGAAGTACAACGCACAAGATGCGGGTACTAAGAAGTTCATCGTTGGGAAATTTCTAAAATTCCAAATAGTGGACGGTAAGACAGTGATGTCCCAAGTCCGGGAATTCCAAATGATTTTACATCACCTGGATTTGGAAGGACCGAAACCAAATGAGCGAGTTTTTGGTTGCATCGGCGATTGAAAAGTTACCTCCTTCATGGAATGAGTTTATGAGTTACTTGAAACTCAAGACAAAGGAGATGACCTTTGAAGAGCTTGTTATCAAGCGCAAATCCGGAAGATAATAAGAACACCTTGCCAAAGGGTAGACAACATGCTTTGAGGCAAAGGCAAATCTGGGCCGAGGCCAAAGGGAAAACAAGCAACAAGCGGAAGTTCCACAAAGACGGCAAAGCCCCCGCGGCGGAGACGTTCGAGAGGTAACTGTCATCACCGTGGGAAACCTGGTCATAGGATCAAGGAATGCCGCAAGCTCAAGACTGAGCAACAACAGAAAGCCAAGTCGAAAGGCAAGGCTCAAGCTAACGTCGTCAAGGACACACTCCTGGATGACATGATTGAGGATTTCTCGGCCGTGATGCTAGAAGCCAACTTGGTTGAGAATCCGATGCAGTGGTGGGTGGACACAGGTGCAACAAGACACATCTGTTCCAACAAAGATGCCTTCTCCACGTACACTCCGGTCTCCGACAAGAAGTTGTTCATGGGCAACAACGCTTCCTCGGACGTGCTAGGGGTTGGAAAGGTGGTCCTGAAGATGACTTCCGACAAGGAACTCACTCTGAAGGAAGTGATGCACGTCCCGGATATTAGAAGAAATCTAGTTTACGGACCTTTATTGGTTAATGCTTTGGTTTTAGGCTAGTGTTTGAATCAAATAAATTTGTACTCACTAAAAATGGCACATTTGTGGGGAGGGGCTTCGTCTGTGAAGGCCTCTTCAAAGTGAATGCCATGTCTCGTATTGCGTCAAGGAAATAAAGTTGAGTCTTCTTCTTATTTGCTTGAGTCTTCTAATTTATGGCATCATAGATTAGGACACGTAAACTACAAGTCTATTCAAAGGCTGGTAAAGATGGAGTTGTTGCCTTCTATCGACATAAACCCTCAACATAAGTGTGAGGTGTGCGTAGAGGCAAAACTCACCAAGCATCCTTTTCGATCCGTCGAAAGGAATACCGCTCCTCTAGAACTTATTCACACGGATATATGTGATTTGAAGTTTGCACAAACTAGAGGGGGAACAAGTACTTTGTGACATATATAGATGATAGCACAAGGTATTGTTACCTTTACTTATTGAAAAGTAAGGATGAAGCCTTTGAAGCGTTCCGACGTTACAAAGCAGAAGTTGAGAATCAACTTAGCCTACGGATTAAATCCATTCGTAGCGATAGAGGGGAGAATATGTAGCGCCTTTTGAGGAATATTGTGCCCAAGAAGGCATTATTCATCAAACGACGGCTCCATACTCACCTCAATCAAACGGTGTGGCGGAACGTAAGAACCGCACATTAAAGGAAATGATGAATGCCTTGCTTATCAATTCGGACTTCCCCAAAACATGTGGGGAGAAGTCGTCCTTACCGCTAATACGATTCTTAACAGAGTCCCACATAAGGGTAAGGACAAAACTCCATATGAATCATGGAAAGGGAAGAAACCCACCTACAAGTATTTTAAGGTGTGGGGTTGTCTAGCAAAGGTTGAAGTACCTAAGCCAAAGCGAGGTCAAGATTGGGCCTAAGACGTAGATTGCATATTCATCGGATATGCAAATAACGATAGTGCTTATCGCTTCTTAGTGCATAAGTCGGATATTCCGGATATCCACCGGGGTACAATAATGGAATCAAGGAATGCTCTATTCTTTGAAAGTACCTTTCCTAGAAAGGAGAAAGACATAACCTCTCGCAAACGAAGTTATGCACAAAGCTCTCAAGAACCGGAGTCCTTGACTGCCCGGATCTAAATGGTTCGAATCTAGCGAATCTCGAGGTGGGCCGAACATCCGGAATCTAGTGTTCTGATTCTCGAACTTTGAGACTCCGAGAGATGGATCTAAGGCGAAGTAAAAGGGCCGGGAAGGATACATCCTTCGGTCCCGACTTTGTAGCTTATATGGTTAGTGATGAACCAAGGACAATTTCTCGGGCGTTGTCAACTCCGGAAGCACCGCTGCGGAAAGAAGCTATTGAGAGTGAAATAAGCTCCATTCGCATAACCATACTTGGGAGTTGGTTGATCTTCCTCCGGAAATAAACCGTTGGGTTGTAAATGGATACTCAAACGGAAATACAAGGCAGATGGGTCTATAGACAAGTACAAGGCCAGGTTGGTAGTCAAGGGCTATCGACAGACAGAAGGCTTTGACTACTTTGACACATACTCTCCGGTATCCCGGATGACATCCATACGGGTATTTATTGCGATCGCAACTTTGCGTGACCTTGAGATACACCGGATGGATGTTAAGACGACCTTCCTAAACGGTGATTTGGAAGAAGAAATTTATATGGACCAACCCGAGGGGTACGTGGTTCAAGGGCAAGAGAAGAAAGTCTGTCGACTTATCAAATCTCTATACGGGCTGAAACAAGCCCCGAAGCAATGGCACGAAAAATTTGATAGTACTCTACTATCGAAGGGATTCGCCATTAATGAGTGTGATAAATGTGTTTACACGAAAGGTAACTCTGACTCATTTGTTATGATATGCACGTATGTAGACGACATGTTGATCACGGAAGCGATCCTAGGGTAATCCTAGAGACTAAGAACATGTTGAAACAATGCTTCGACATGAAAGATATGGGTATCGCGAGATGTCATCCTAGGGATTAAAATCTCTAAGACGTACGACGGATCGGTCTTATCTCGGTCTCACTACATCGAGGATGTTTTGAGAAAGTTCAAGATGTTAGACAGGTTCTCCGATAGCGTCACCAATGGATACAAATCAAAAGCTTGATAAAAATCTTGGTGCACCCGTATACCGGGAGCGATATGCACGGGTGATCGGTAGTTTGATGTATATCACAAAGCGCACCCGACCCGATATTGCTTATGCGGTCAATAAGTTGGCTAGGTTCACCCGTAATCCAAGTGATGATCACGGAAGGCGTTGAATCGGGTATTACAATACACGAAATACACGTTAAATTTCGGGTTGCACTATTCGAGATATCCAAATTGTTTGTACTAGAGGGGTACGGTGATGCAAACTGGATATCGATATAGAGAACACCAAGTCCACCAGTGGGTATATATTTACAATTGGTGGTGGGGGCCGTGTCTTGGAAATCCTCTAAGCAAACTTGCATCGCCCGATCCACGATGGAATCGAGAGTTTATCGCTTTAGACAAAGCGGGAGAAGAAGGCTGAGTGGATTCATGACTTCTTAGAGGATGTTCCGTGTTGGAACAAACCCGTACCTTCGGTAATGATCCACTGCGACGGTCAGTCGGCTCTAGGAAGGGCACGGAATGCTATGTACAACGGCAAGTCTTGTCACATTCGACGGAGGCATAAGACCATTAGGCAACTGATCACCACGGGTATAATATCCATTGATTACATTAAGTCAAAGGATAATATAGCAGACCCATTGACAAAGGGCTTACCCAAAGATCGGATGGCTTGCTGTCTAGGGGAATGGGCTTAAAACCCAAAATATAAGGACCAATACGGTGGTAACCCAACCTTACGAACTGGAGATCCCAGTAATTTGGTTCAATGGGAAAACGAAGTTGTAAAGGTTCAGTTGATCGCTTCAGTGGAAGTATGAGCACTTCGGATAGTGATTTCTGAAAAGAAACACTAAATCCAAAGCCGTTCCCACGATAGACGTTAAGTGCTATCTGCAGTATGGGTAAAGGTTATGTTTTCAAAACCTGTAATGATCCTCAACAGTTGAGGTTAGGTTCTTGGGAAACTTTTAATGGTTCCTAACACTTGTGAAGTGGGGTATAGCAGGATACCTTGTAGAAGACCACCTATTTAAGTGCGAGGACGGGCCGCCTCAAAATGAACGCACTTAAGAATCCAAGACGTTGTCCATGGCCAAAACGGACAAACCATTACGAAGAAGAGAGTAAGGGAATTTGTTGTGTTGGTATCATTGTCTTGGCTTACACTAAACACTGACGGTTCAAGACATCACGTTCACCGCGCAGTAAGTAAGTCCGATGGTATTCAACTATGGAAGGTTCAAAGCTGAGGCTACCTCTCCTTATGCAACATCGGTCCGCCGACATATTGCTTTGGAAATGAAAAGACACCATGTGAGTGCGCCAAAATCTCTTTCAAGAGGGGATTGTTGGAAATTAGCCTTTGGCGGGAGTTGCGACCGACCAACTTTAACGGCTTAAACACTAGTGTTACGTATGTTGGAGAATCTGGTTCTTCACACAAGCATGATGTACTAAGTACGTAGATAACCGTAGGGCCAAGAATCGTCAAATTTCATTGAGAAATGAAAGAGATATTGGTTCACGAAGTAAGGTGTTTGAAGCATGGAAAAGTGTGGTGTGTGATCAATTCTCCCTCATCGGTAGAGGAAGAAAGAATTGTTGTGTATATAAGACTCGAAGTTGGTTTGGGGTTTGGGACCCCAAGGGGTATCCCATGTGTTTAAAGGAGGGAAGACCTAGATGTGCTTCGGTTCGAGGAAAGACCACACGCGCGCCGCCGCCCGCCCGTCCGGTCCGGTTCCGTGTTCCGGGTTCTCGGGCCGTGGGCCGTCTGATATTATCTTTTTGGGCCAGAAAACTTTGCCAGAAGTACAGTTTGATCCCAGAAGTTTCGGATGTGCGGTTTGGACCGAATTCTTTCGGATGTACGATTCGGTCCACGAAGTTTCAAGATGTACGTTTGGTCCCCGAAGTTTCAAGATGTACGAGTTTGGTCCCCGAAATTTTTCGAAAGACAAAATTTCGACGGTCCCGAAACAGAAACGTCCGGCCTCAATTCGACCCTTTATTTTGGGTGAATTACACCTCCTATAATGGCCAATCCGTTGGCAATTTTCTCCATTTATGTGGTGGCTTTACTACCTCCATAATGGTCATTATTTGGCCAATAATGGCTGTTATGGAGGTAGTCAAACAGTCCCTCTTCCTCCTATATAAACACCCCTTACACCATTGTTAAAGCACACTTGATATACACGAAAATACACAAAGCGAGAAAGCAAAGCGCTTTCTTCCTAATCTTCCAAGCATCATTTCGTTATTCAATATTCTTCACGGTAGCTTTTGAGTTTCCTTTGCTCAATAGTTCCATTGCTATTTTATCTTGGGAGACGAATTGTCCAGGACGTATAAAGGATACATACGGGGCAATATTGTCTTAAGGACAGAGTGCCACACTCGACTCAGCAAAAACAACTTTCCAGTTTTCTTGATCAACAAAATAGTAATTTCAGTTTGTTGTTATATTGTAATTTTCAGTTTTAGAGTTGAATTATAATTTCAATTCTTACATAAGCAGTTACTTGTAATTTCCGTTTCCTGCAAATCCTTGTAAGCACCAACACTACTAGTATGCAATTTTGTAATAGTTTTAACGTACCTTAGTAATATATAATATATCGTGGTTTGTTCAAAAAAAAATAAAAAAAATCTTACCTTTTAGCAAATAAAACAAAAACGAACGAGAAAAAGACAATCTCACCCGTAATCTCCTCATTAATTATTTCTTCATTATTCCAATCTATCAATATCCCATGTGTAAACGAATGAGAAATAATTTCAAATATTTATTTTATTTCATTTTTATTAGCATATTTTTAAAATCATAAAAATCTCCGGACAGGACATATGTAAAATTACAACTTCTAATTTTCCCCCCTTCTTAAACTTTATGCGCTTACTTCAACCATAATAGCATACCAGGTGTAGTACACAAATGAGGTCCAGGGAGATAGTAGGTACACAGGCGGCTCAATACTGGGGTCTAAAGCTAAAATTCAATGAGGGAGGGGACTTAATTTTTTGTCACAAAACGAGAAAAGAAAAGAATTTCATATATATTTTTCATTTGAAGTCTAGAAGATCTATGTCAGAAATATAACTTAGTAACTTTCCCAAGAGCTCCTTTCTGAGATCAGATCATATCAAAGATTTAATTTTTCTCCTTTTTTTGAGTTCTGCACACCAAATTCATATTTTCTAATTGACATATTTTATATTCCAATAAATAGTTAAAATGAAAATGTATATTACGTAGTAAAATATCAAAACAAACAAGTTTTATATGAAAACAATACTAAAAGATTGCAATTATAGAACAAGGAGTTGATAACTTGATTTGACAATATTTTTTTGGGGCTTCAATGTACTTCTTGGTGCGTGAGAAAAAACAAAAATAGCACATTCATATGTTGTTGCTCTTGTTTTTCAGAGCAATTTACTCAAAAACTCTCTTGAAAAAATAATGAAGATATATAAACGCATAGAAGTATATTTAAATGTTAGAAAGAAAAGCTAAAAATAGTTTAAGTATCGTAGAAAAACCATTCAAGACCTTCTTTTTTATCAATATACGAATTCAACATTATATTATATATACATTACTTATTGATTTAAGGGCATTTATTTCTATCAACTAGTTAACTATTTCTTTTTAATAACAAAAAGTTCAGTACTTTATAATTTTCTAAAAAAAAGAAAAAAATATAGATTATATTGATGAAAAATAGAGCTTCAAAAAATGAGGGGCCTAAAGCTAGGTTTCAGAGGCTTTATTCAAAAGTCACCTTATTACAAATCATTTTTAAAAAAAGGACAGTAACAATAGCAAAATACAATGTTAATTGAAGTATAAAAACCATAAATAAATAGAAATTTAAAAATAAGAAGATACAAGTACAGTAGTATGAAAGAAGAAATTAGACAATGCCTAATAAGCGGTTCAATTTTCGACGCTGAAAAAACAAATAACAGAGGAAACAGCATTAAATTGCTTGCATATACAGTTGTAGTTATTAGTAAATTTCAGTTTTCCACTACTCCCATAATATTGAGTGTCCAATTCCCACTGATTTTGTTAGTACATACTCCATTTTGCAATCAATAAAATTCAAATATTTTGAGTACCTTTAAGCCAAACACTTAACTGGGTTGTGCACAAAAAATCAGTTTTCAGACGAATTTCACATAATTTTGAGCAAAAGAGTATCTGGGTATTGCTTGAATTTGGATTCTCAAGATGGGGAATCGATTTATATGCATGACGAAGAAGGAAAATGGTATAGGGTCAACAATTAGTAAAAGAATGGAGAGATCAAAGAGGAGGTCATTAGTAGAAGAGGAGTTACTGCACATGAAAGCTTTATCAATGGCAATTCAACAACATCAACAGTTGTCTCAAAGATTTGAAGGATCAATGTCTAGACGTATTGGATCCACTACTTCTCGCCGTCGCACTGATACCTCTGAATCCGCACCCAATTCTAAGCAGGTATCACTTGGTTGTTTTTATGTTTGTTTAGTTCTATTTTGAATCAGTATTTGTGATCTATATATATATTGCAAGACTGGGTCTGAGTGGAATCTGCTATTATGAGTTTGATGGGGGTAGAGGTGTGCAACACTGAAAAGTTCAGCCTTTTTGTCCCTTTTTTTGTTTTTGTAATTTGTGGAATTGGTGCTACAAATGATTGATTCTCTTTTTAGATTCTTGATAATGTGGGCAAGTGTAAACTTAAAAGGGAAAGAGGAGAGAAAGGCACTTTTTGTTGAAAAGGTAAAAACTTTAATCCCCTTTCACCTTTTTTCCCCCCTTTTCGAAATCTTTTTAAGAAAGGTACGAGAAAAGAAAGAACAAAACCAACTCTCAAAGCCTATCTTTTTCTTTGTTTTTTTCGTGATATAACATTGCTAAATTCATGTTTGTAACTACAACAACATACCCATTGAAATCTCACAAAGTGGGTTTGGAGAGGGTAGAGAGGTTGTTTCCGGTAAACGCTCGGCACACACGCAATGCAAAGCAGTATAAAAAGTCGTGACAAAAAATACTATAAAAGCAAGATACAACAGTCTAGGAAAAAACAAGAAATGAATACAATGATCAAAGGACAAGAAATAGATATCAAGTAGAAATAGAAGGATTGTTATCAAGAATTTCCTTTGTGTTCTTTCTTTTGTGAAATTTCCTTTGGTTTTGGAAGTTTAGGGTTGATTACTCCCAGGGCCTGAAAGTATAAGGTTGGGCAATTTCTTCTTTACTTTTCTTCTCTTTTGGGTATTTTTAATCTTATGTTTATACTATTGCCAACACTGTAGTTTTTCTGTGTATGTTTGATATGAGGACCCAAAAGCCAATCTCCTTTTATTATTGCTCTGTCTTCTAGTAGCACTATTAGTATACCTGCGCAGATTTTCTGAGTGAGTACTTGAATTCACATCGTAGATGAAGGGCAACTTTATTAGGGGCACATGTAATTGCACTTAACTTTGCTTGTCATTAGTCTACTGCAAAGGTTACCAGGAACAAACTTACTTTAGATTTTCGTGCAGACATGGTTGCAGCTTATATATGCCATTCAGAATACATAGGTTGGACGATCCCAGAGCAGATGGCCCATTGCTCTTTGTTATCTGCTATAGGATATTCCTATCCTCTACAAGCCTCCTATAATCTGTTAATTCTTACATTATTGTTTTGCATTATGTATTTCACTGTACTAAATTACGTGAGTGACATATGAATTTATTTCTAAATTCCATGTGTTACTATTAGTTGCCTTACAAAATTTATGCTGTAAAGTTACCAGAATTTTTGGAGAGCATCAAAACAAAGAAGTTCATTTTGGTACATGGAGAAGGATTCGGAGCTTGGTGTTGGTACAAAACTATTGCTCTATTAGAGGAAACGGGATTGCTGCCCACAGCCATAGATCTCACTGGATCTGGGATTGATCTGACTGATGCAAAAAATGTGACAACACTGGCGGAGTACTCAAAACCATTGATTGATTATCTGGAAAACTTGTCTGAGGATGAAAAGGTAGAGATTTTTGGCAGACTTATTGATTTTTTTACTAGGAATTCTAACAAAGACTAACTTTGTGTTTAACCTAAAAAGGATTATGTGTTCTTCTTTAGGTAATTTTGGTAGGTCACAGTGTTGGAGGTGCTTGTGTTTCCTACGCGTTGGAGCTTTTCCCACAGAAAATTGCGAAAGCAGTATTTCTTTGTGCTACAATGATATCGGATGGACAGAGGCCTTTTGATGTGTTTGCTGAAGAGGTACATATCTTGTTTGACCGAAAATGTCAAAATATTTGAGAACGGTTATTGACAACTTGTTCCTGATTTACAACCTGTTGAAATAAAAATCAACTTTTGTTTTATAGTAGTGCATTGTCAAAGTACTGTTTTTGGATGAAGTATTCTAGAAGACTTGAGCAGAATCAAAATTGCTCCAGTGTGTATGTGTAAAAAGATACAGATACCACATCATGAGTAGCCTCATAATTGCCCCGAGTTTGCAGTCATGGCTCCTGAAATCACCATTTCATATTGATTGAGGTTTCATAGAGTTGTGATACTATTTTTGTTGCATATATAGAGATAAAAGTAATGAAATGTGCAGAAAGAAAATACAGCAATGTATGTGGAACACAGGTCCAGAAAGTAAATAATTTTTCGGAAAAGGCTCAAATACACCATCGAAAATGGCTCATTTATGTCACTCGTCAATAGTTTGGCTCATTCTTTCCATCACCGTTACCAAAATGGCTCATCCATGCCATTTTTCATTAACGGCGGTTTTACACTACCAGATATGGCACGTGGCCTCCAACTAGATTATGGTTGTGGGTGGGTCGGGTGTATGGGTTGGATTTTTTATTAATTTGGGATTTAAAACTGGGCTAGTTTAATTAAACGACGTGGACCTCTAATTGGAGGTCACGTGTCATATTTGGTATTGTAAAACCAGTGTTAATGAAAAATGGCATGGATGAGCCATTTCTGTAACAACGATGGCATAAATGAGCCAAACTATTGACGAGTGGCATAAATGAGCCATTTTCGATAGTTCGATGGCATATTTGAGCCTTTTCCAAATATGTTTTTTTGGTGGTGGGGTAGAATAAGAGTCCACTGACCCCCTTTTAAAACATTTTACTTTTTCTTAATTATGCTACAGCAGCACCAGCTTCAGAGCTCTTAATTTAAGCAACTTCTTTGTATGAGTAGTTAGCTCTGTACAACATTGGTTTTTTTTTATTTATTTGAAGTAGAGCTAATAATATCAAAAAGGCTACAAAATGATTCTTTTCTTTTGGTAACAAGTTTATGTGGTGCTTCTTCTCTACCTTTGAGCCTTACCAAATTTTCATGGCTGAAAACATGGTTCAAGCTTTTACCAAAGTCTATTTTCTCTTTCCTAAATTGTCGTCCTTGTTGAGGTGTAAGCTTTTGATCGAAATTCTCAGCATTTGAACTCTTCCACATTGCAATCCAGTCTGAGACTGGCCAGTTCATTTTCCTCACCAATCTTAAAAAATAAAGGGGCAGCCCGGTGTACTAAGCTCCCGCTATGCGTGGGGTCCGTGGAAGGGCCGGACCACAAGGATTATTGTACGCAGCCTTAACCTGTATTTTTGCAAGAGGCTATTTCCACGGCTCGAACCCGTGATCTCCTGGTCACATGGCAACAACTTTACCAGTTATGTCAAGGCTCCCCTTCAAATCTTCTGAAGCATATTAAAATGTGTTGAAAGTTGGAATTTTAACTCTTTTACAAAGTGGAATAAGAACAAATGAGTTTTTTAATACTAATCAAAAATCTTAGTTCATCCATATAATAATATGCATCGTGCAGAATTGATGAAGTGAAAAAAAACAGGATACATATCGTACCTTGTTGGTTCACAACCTCCTTCATGATAACCGATCTGATTGAATATCTCAAAGGAATCACTCACCTCCCAGAATAAACCTGTGTCTGAAATGCTATTTTAGTGTCAATAGTGTTATAGATATTTCCACCATGTGTTTACATGATGTCTATTTTGCAGCTCGGGTCGGCAGAGGTTTTTATGGAGTCTAAGTTTTTAATTTATGGGAATGGTAAAGAGAAGCCTCCTACTGGCTTCATGTTTGAGAAGGACCAGATGCATGGGCTATATTTCAATCAATCTCCTGCAAAGGTACTTCCATTATACAATCGAAAAAGCTTCTTCCATTATCGTGCTAATTTATCATTCCTAGTGTGCTGCAAATGCATGTACACCAGGATATTTCTGGTGATGGCATAAGCTTTACTTGGGTCATACACATTTAAACAACTCCACTTCAAGAGAATAAAAGCAAAAATAAAAATAAAGTAATAGAAGCACTTCCAACGTTCAGTGTTGGTGAAGTACTCCTTCTGTCCCGAAATGTTTGCCCCAGATCGTCCTTCAAAGATCAAACTGGGATTCAGTTTTAGAACTAGGTTAAAAATAAGTTTAGGATGCGAAATTTTCCTTTCTTAATAAAAAAATTGAAAAATATTTTGTTAGGATGAAAATAAAAAGTTATAAACTACCGCAAATAGGTAATGGACTTAGAATTTTCTAAATGGAGAATTCTCTTGACGATGCCCTTGACCAAATTTCTATTCAGCTTTTGAGTAGTCAAAATGGACTTCTTTTTTTTTTGTATTGAGGGGGTAAATATTTTTTATCCCATGGCTATTTCACAGAAATTTTCTTGTTCTAAATTCTGTGACAATGTTGTTTATGTTTGTTGAGCTAAGAAGTTCCAATAGAAAGTATTGTTTCCTAGGAAGTACATAGGTATTTCCAAAAGCGACCTTTCTGAGAGCTCGATATATTTTATTTTTGCGCAGGTTTCAATCCCAAAATGAGTAGAGAGATTCTAAAAGCACCTAACAGAGTGTAAAGTAAAGCATAAAAATAATTAGTAGCTTTGTGTCTACTGAAGATATGATTAGATAACAGCAACTTGCAAGACTGGTCCCTTGTGATAAAAGCATAGAGAAGTGGGGACTATAGAGGATTAGAATATCCCCTTTCCTGCTTCCCTTTGGCTGACTTAATCTTTCCATATTCAATAGTGTATTTTGGAAGCAAAATTATTATGAAGAAAGACCTGGAATACATTTGATGTTTCTACAGATGTTCATGGTGCCTATCATTTCTTGTAGGATGTTGCTTTGGCGATGGTTTCAATGAGACCCATTCCTCTTGGTCCGACAATGGAGAAGCTATCATTGACACCTGAAAAATATGGAACAAGTCATAGATTTTATGTGCAGACATTGGATGATCATGCTCTTTCACCAGATGTCCAAGAAAAGCTTGTGAGGGAAAACCCTCCTGAAGGTGTCTTCAAGATCAAAGGCAGTGACCATTGCCCATTCTTTTCGAAGCCACAGTCGCTGCATAAGATTTTGGTTGAAATTGCTCAGATTCCATAGGAATGTTCATATGAAAAAAAACAGGATCTTTTACTTCTCAGGGAAAATAGCTTTTGTTGTTTCTTTTGGAGGTTGTACAATCTGTTCCATGAGGTTGTTGGTTGTATAGAAGAAAAATTGGTTAGGTTGTCATGTTTCATAATTTTCATATTTTGTTTCATTTATTTCTTTTAAAGCATGAAATACATTTGGTTATTGTTGTCCAACTTGTAGTTTCACCTGAATTAAGCTGTTTGTATCCATTATTAGTTGCTCCATAAACACAGGTGACAATGGCAACTGGCACTAATTATTCTGTGATCATAGTTAACACTTAACAGATCATTGACAAACATTGAAAATATTTGATTCCTTCAAGAGTTTTTCATTTGGGCCACGTGCACTCTCTTCAAAATATTGCTTATGTTAAGTTTTGAGGAATGGTTTTCTTTGATCTTATTCATCAACAATATACAATTTATATAGTAGTTCAAGATCAACCTAATTAGTGTAAGAATATAATTATTCCTAAAAACAAAGATCAACATAATCCTAGGAGATATACAAAGATATATATCTAATCTTAGAAGATATATAAAGATATTCCTGATACTAGGAGATATACAAGGATATTCCCAAATCACCATGTACCATGTATATCACGGTTCAAATTAGCCGGCTATCAGCCGAATATGGTAACTGATAGCCAAATATGGTATGGTAGCCGATAGCCAAATATGGTATTTATTAATCCAATTCTAATACGCCCCTCAAGTTGGAGCATGCAAGTCACAAATGCCCAACTTGCGAAGTAAATATACAAATTGGATGACAAACATTTTGACATTTAGCACATAAACAGTATACTTATCAAATAATATACTGTATAATAATAATCATGAGTTAAACATTCTGAACTCTGAATTTTATTTTTTTTGTTTCTGGACAGGTGGGGCCGCGGCGCTAATCATTAGCGTCGCGGCGCCACTGAGGCAGTAGCCTTTCGGTTTATGAAAAAATGCATTATCGCCGCGCACTGCAAGGGCAGAAACATTTCTGCTTCTGCAATTGCATTAGTGCCACGACGCTGCAGAGGCAGAAATATTTCTGCTTCTGTAAATGCATTAGCGCTGCAACGCTCTACCATGGAGCCGCGACACTTATTATCCAGTGAGTTCGAGTTTTGAAACGAGGCATTAGCGTCGCGGCGCTCCACAATGGAGCCGCGACACCTCCCTGAAACACTATCAAGCGTCGCGGTGCCCTACCATAGGGCCGCGACGCCGATGTCCTGACAAACATTTCTGTGTTGATTTTCAAGAAATCGTTCAACCCCTAAATCCAATTTAGGGATCAATTCACATGCCCTTTATCATCACCCACCATTATCAATAACGCTCATATCGACCATCATCCGTTCTTACCGTGCACCGTGCAATGAGCCGGACAACACACTTTTGGCTTAGTTCGAGTTAGAGCGGAATGACTTCCTCGAGTTAGCGTAGGAGATAATTTAGTGTGATATCAAAAGGTCAACATTCATTCAGGATATGTAGGATTTCAAGAAACCTCGTTTTAATCCAATTTTATGTTTAACCCATATTATTATTCTATTCAATTATTATATAACCATTGAACCAGCCTGAGCTCTGATACCACTATAGGGTTTTGTTGGGTTCAAAACACATAAGTAAGACACATCGAAAGTTTAAAATTTTGTTTCTTACTTACCCCAACAACATTTCTGGTATGGTTATACAACAATTAAACTTGTAACATAAAGCATAAACTTACAAGTTATAGTATCTGGAATCTTTATCTACTATATGGTGGACACGCGGTTGCCCTTCCGATTGCAAACTCCAAGCTTTAATGTATTTTTCTTTCGGAAAGCTAGGAAATCCGGCAGAGGTTCGAGAGAGTATTTGATTCTAAGTCTCTAAGGCTTAGAATTATTTTCAGAAAATTGGTGTATGAATAATGAAGAGAATGCCTCTATTTATAGTTGAAAAATAGGTCAAAACCGGATTAGGGTTTGACCTTGGTCCTGACCCAAATTCGAGGCAGAGGCGCCGCGACCCTAGAGTATGGGCTTCGCGGCGCTCGACGTGTTCCTGCACTGTCTCGATTTATTTTCCGTGCATTCTTAATTAAATCCAAAATCCAATTTTGACTTAATTAAAATAATCATTATTTATTTAAATATCTCGATTCCAAATCGAAATTTAATTACTCTCTCAATACATCCTTAGATCGAAAAAACAATCGACATAGTGTGACCCTACATGCCTTCTCATATTGACATTAATTAAATTAAGGTCTACGCGGAACTCCTAGACGGCACCGAAAGACGAACTCAATATGTGAAGTACGTTTACGCGAATCTAGTAAACTTAACCTTTATGTGGTAAGATAAAATCCTTTCATTCACGACACACCCGATCAAGCTTAGGATTTGTCAAGTGTCTATCCAAATGACTTAATCATTGTATCTCATCTATATTAGTTAACAACTAGACCATATTCTAAATATGTCTATTGTGTTGGCCAACGACTTAGTCAACCTAACATCACTGAGAATTCGAGTGTTCTCTCGAATATACATTCGAGTAATGAATCCTAATCTTGGCTCAACTACCACCTTTAATCCACATCGTAATGTATCCAATACAAGTTGTATCTCAACCTATAAGGTATTTGAGCTTAGGACGGGATCAAAGTACATTACTTTGCAGACAAGGCGCGTATTAACCTCAAGTCTAAGGACTTCTATCTCCCATACGCTAATCATACTTTAGACAAATATATCAAACAGTATATCAGCAGGGCATACTAATACTTCCAAAGTATCCATGTGACGATCACGAGTAGTCATTACTCATAGCAGGTGAGACATACTACATTCTCTAAGGATGTGATGCAGACCACATGTCGACTTATCACATATCATCGATATCCCATTCTTGATGATCATTAGTCGAGGCTATTTAAGAGTTACGTTATAATATTAATATCTCACACTATTAATAACAGCGTAACCTCCAGGAATGCATATTATAGAATATTACAAACAATCAATTAATAATTCAATAATTGCAAATGTCAAAATATTAATCTCCATTAATAATAATACGATTGTGTATAAAGTACATTTGTCTTAATATAGATTGTGTCTAGGACATAAATAAACTTTCAGTACCATCCCATTTAATTCTTCCCAGTCATTTTTGTCCCCTTGATGCAACTCAACAACATCTAATTCCTTCTGTGACATTGCCGTTTGTACTGATGAATTGCTCTGCATCAATAGTCCTCTGCATCATATGACTCCACTAGTTGTAATGGATCATCCATAGTACTATTCGATGCCTCATGTGATTCTTGAAAATTCAAGAAAGCTGTGGATTCAGATTCAGATTCAGATTTAGAGTGTGAATTTAGTTAATTCATCAGGAAAATTATTCAAGATTGTGACAGTGGAAGTCTCGGAAGGACAAGAATTAGTAACGGGCCTCTTCTTGATGGCACAGAGCACATAATCTCTACAATCCTCATGGAATTTCTGAAGAATAGCAGTAGAGAGCTTGTAATCCTTCATGAGCCAACGCCTATCTTTCTTATTATACCCTTTCTTATTCACGTAAGACATGCTCTTCTTGCATCCAATAACCACCGGCGAATGATGATGAGTAGCGAACTGTTTTACCCTTGCCTTTCTGTTTCCAACTGCCCTTATTGTTTCCCAGATTGCGATTATACATGGACTTGTTTTTCTTCTAGAGCTTTGTGATGAAGAAGCGATATTGACTGGGGACTCCATGACTGTAAATCTCCCACGGCTCTTGTTTGCCGTACACATCAACATTAGTGGTGATGAATCCAGCATCATACATCTCTTATTTAGCCACGAATCTTAGCAATAAGCTAAGTCCTTCTGAATCAGTTGGATGGAAATGGAAACCTTCTTCAAAATTCTCCATGCCTTGATTTCTTTTCTCAATAACAATGAAAAGAAGGCCTAAGGAGGGAGATAATTTATAGACAAGTTTTCGGAGCAAGTCAAACCAAGCGTGTAACTTTGATATGGAAACTTTTTTACTTCACTAGAATTAATAAAACATAAAAATCTATTTTCTTGTGTGTCAATATTGGTTTAATTTTATTTGGAAACATAAACCAGTACACTTATGGAAATTTTATTTGGAAACGTTAGTAATTTTATGTCTTTTTAAAGATGGTGCAGGCGGGTCTTAGTTCGCATCTCCTTAAAGTTTGTGGTCCAATAAATTCAGATTTTTTTTTTAAGATTAGAACTTAATAAATTACCACAATTTTAAGTTATGATGCATGGAAATATTTATTAGTGGAGTAAATATCTCAAAAGATAACACATGTAGAATTTGTTAAACAATGGCCCAAATGGGGCACTACGGACAGCCCAGAAAAAGGGGCAGTAAATGGCCCATACGGACAGCCCAGCAGTAGCAGCCCAGACACGGACTAGTGACTGAAATCATGGGATATTTGGATTGGTATCTTGTACCAATCTTGTATATATGGTATATGTATTTAATGTATATTGTGGTGTAATTATTTACCTAAATTAGGATTATACACTTACCATAATTGTATAGTTAGAATTATGGTAGAATAAGGTTTTAGGAATAGGATTCTCCTATTTTGTATCTTGTATAAATACCTATTCAATTAATGAAAATAATCAAGGAGATTATTTCTTTCATGGTATCAAGAGACTAGGTTTTACAAAAAAATTCTCTCCCTAAATTTTTTGACCTTCTCGGCCGAGAACCCCCCCCCCCTCGGGTTTCTCTCCCAAATTTCATCTTCCGCTCTCAAAAACCTCTCTTAAATTTCCCCTCCTTCTTTGTTCTTTCAATATGTCTAAGAACAATTATCACCCTGCCCTCACGGTTCCCAATATCAAGAGCAGTATCCCTATTGTCCTTGAGATGGAAAATGTCCAATATGCGACGTGGGCGGAGTTGTTTAAAATTCACGCTATCTCTTATCAAGTTCTTCATCACATCATTCCTACCGCTAGACCCCTTCCTGCGGAGGATCCTGAGTTATGGATTACACTTGATGCTACCGTTCTCCGGTGGATCTACGCCACTATTTCGGTGGACCTTCTACAGACGATTATTGAGCCGGATACCACAGCTATGGCTGCATGGAATAGATTGCGTGACATATTCCAAGACAACCAACATTCACGTGTCGTCACACTCGAGCAGGAATTCTCTCTAGTTCGAATGGACGAATTTCCGAACGTTTCTGCATATTGCAAGAAACTAAAGGAGTTGGCAGATCAACTCCGTAATGTTGGCGCACCGATAACGAATAATCGTCTCGTTCTACAGCTGGTTGCCGGTCTTTCGGAGGCCTAAAATGGGGTTGGAACTCTCCTTCGCCAAAGCAACCCTCTTCCTGACTTCTATCAAGCCCGCTCCATGCTTACTTTGGAAGAAGCGGGTTTGGCTAAAAAGGCGGCTAGCGGAGCAAGCCCCGTCGTCATGATGGCGTCTTCCCCTAGTTCTTCGGGTTTTGTGAATAATTCGGGCCAAAACCATAATAATGGTGGCGGCAAGAATAATCGCAAGAATAATAACAAAAACCGCGGGGGCAAACGCGGCGGTTCTGGTGGCAGTTCCGATGGTCAGCAAGCAGGCGGTGGGTCCCATCTAGGGAACAGTGGCCCACCACCCCCCTGGGCCCAGTAGTGGGGACCATGGCAGTGGGGCTAGGGCAGTGGGCCGTGGGCCAACAGCCCTTACCAACCAGCAACAAGTTCCAGCGGCCAGTGGGCTGGCCAACAGTCCAGGCCCAACACCCAGCAGTGGCGGCCCACTAGCCAGTGGCCCAGTAGCAACTCTAGCGGCTACGGCCCAGCACCATCACAAACAGGAGTTCTTGGACCCCGACCTCCGCAAGCCCACCATGCAGCAGGCCCCACTCAGACTGATATCTAGGCCGCGATGCACACGTTGGGGTTGACTCAACCAGACCCAAATAGTACATGGACACCGGGGCAACTACTCACATGACTTCCGAATCAGGACCCGACCCGTTATCGCAGTCTGGCAGGGGCCCTCCAGTATCTTACTTTTATCAGACCGGATATTACATATGCGGTTCAGCAGGTGTGTTTATTCATGCATGATCCCAGAGTTGAGCACATGAATGCAATCAAACGCATCATTCGGTATATTCAGGGGACACTGGACTATAGGTTGCATTTGTATCCTTCATCTACATCCACACTTGTCTCTTTCACGGATGTTGATTGGGTGGTTGTCCCGACACCAGACGGTCGACTTCTGGCTACTGTATGTTCCTTGGCAACAACTTGGTCTCCTGGTCGGCAAAGCGTCAGGCAACTCTATCACGCTCGAGTGCAGAGGCAGAATATCGAGGGGTAGCGAATGTGGTTTCCGAATCATGTTGGCTACATAATTTGCTTTTGGAGCCTCATTGTCCCATTCAGAAGGCAACCTTAGTATATTGCGATAACATTAGTGCCATTTACCTTTCAGGTAACCCGGTTCAACACCAACGCACCAAGCATATCAAAATGGACATTCACTTTGTCCGTGAAAAGGTTGCAAAGGGTCACGTTCGCGTATGCCATGTCCCGTCTCGTTATCAAATTGCAGACATCTTTACAAAGGGTCTACCGGCTGTCCTTTTTGAAGATTTTAGGGACAGTCTCAGCGTTCGAAGACCGCCCGCTATGACTAACGGGGGTGTGTTAAACAATGGCCCAAATGGGGCACTACGGACACCCGGAAAAAGGGGCGATAAATGGCCCATACGGACAGCCCGAATGATAGCGAGCCGGACACGGACTAGGGGCCGAAATCATGGGATATTTGGATTGGTATCTTGTACCAATCTTGTATATATGGTATATATATTTAATGTATATTGTGGTGTAATTATTTACCTAAATTAGGATTATACACTTACCATAATTGTATAGTTAGAATTATGGTAGAATAATGTTTTAGGAATAGAATAGGAATAGGATTCTCCTATTTTGTATCTTGTATAAATACCTATTCAATTAATAAAAATAATCAAGGAGATTATTTCTTTCAGAATTATCTAGTAAAGTCACTTAACTTAGTTTTGTATCAATAAAATCACTCAACTTATGCATTTTCTCTTTACAAAAGTCACTTAACTTAATTTTATTTCAATAAATCACTCAACTTATGGATTTTTCTCTTATAAAACCACTTAAGTTAGATTGATTTTCCCACAAAGTCATTTTAATCAAAAGATAAAAGAGATAATTACAAACTTCCCCTTAAGTTTAGTTATGTAATATTTATTTTCTTTGGGATTTATAATATTATTATGCTTAACTCTCTTATTTTAAATTTTATCTGTAATAATTTTTTGACCTAATTATTATTAATATAAAGCATCGGGATTTAACTAATTTTTCTTTATCATATACTATTTTGCTTAAGTAATTTTGTAAACATTCTTTTTTTAGGTCTTAAAAAAAATTGACTTGACAAACTAGACTAATTTTTTATGCCAGGTAGACATGAATTTTATGCTAAATAATAATATCATATTAAAGAAGTCATGCCAAATATCGGACCTACAAGTCAAAATTGATCTTCAATTAAAAGCCAAAGAAGCAAGACTTCCTGAGGTATGCGAAAGTCTGAATGGTATGCCCTCTCTGGCTTTTATAAGAAATTATGTTGCTGCAATCGATATGCTATAAGACAAGCTGAAAAATCACTTGAAGAGATCAAGTCTAAGCCAAGTTGCTTTATTTTCGATACGCTTATTGCTTGTCCAACTGAGACAATTGATAGGTTTTAGATACCAAGAATTATTTTTTGAAAATTCATTTTGACTCGTGGGTCTGATTTTTTATATGAGTCTTTTAATATAATACTAGTATTATTTAGTGTGGGTTCATGTCTACTTAACATAAAAGATTATCTTATTTTATCAAGTCAAATTATTTTGATAATATGGAAAAAAATGTTGACAAAAATATTTAAGAAAAATAATACTTGTATAATAAAGGATAGATTAGTTAAGTTAATTTTTTTATATTAATAATAATTAAGTTAAAAAATTATTATAAATTTTTTTAAAATAAGATAGGGAAGCACAATATTATAAACCACACAGAAAATAAATATTACATAATCAAACTTGAGGGGAGGTTTATGTAATTATCTCTTTTAGTTTTTTATTATAATGACTTTATGCGAAAATCAATTTAACTTGAATGGCTTCATAACAAAAAAAATCTATAAGTTGAGTGACTTTATTGATACAACACTAAATTAAGTAATTTTACTAGATAATTACACATACTTTAATTTTCTATTGAGATATTTATTCTTTATTAGTCAAAGTAGTTAGAAAGGTTTAAAAAAAAAAAAAACAGACACGCTATTTTAAGTTGAGGCATGGATTTTCAATTGGGTTTCAAGAAATGTAACTATAAAAATGTTCATCAAATCACTAGAATATATAATGTAATACACCTACGTAAGCATATGATTATCGGGCGTTGAATTCAACTAATTCATGTCCCAATTTATATGTCATACTTTCCTTTTTAGTTAGACTAAAAAAAGACATATTTCTTTATTTGATAATAATTTAACTTTAAACTTTACCTTTTACGCTTAACGAAATAATTTATAACCACACAAATATCTTTGACTTATTTTAGACCACAAGATTCAGAAGTCTTCCTTTATTTCTTAAATTTTGTGCTAAGTCAAACTACATTACATAAATTACAACGAGGGAGTATTTCATGCATAATAATTATCTAAAATCCAAAAGAAAAAAACGAATTGATACCCATTAATTGTTGGTATCATAATAAAAGAAACATTGTGTATGACTAAAGCGGTACATAAGCTAGCATCAATTAGTACGCACACGGAGTTTCGATAAAAGAATTTTTGATGACACTCTCAGATGTTCAAGAAAATTCTGATAAAATTCAGTTATCGACGGCCTGACAATTCTGAAACAATACTATGAGTTTTTTGACGGATAGGTATCATATACGAGTATTATCCTTTTAAATTCCACAAATAGAAATCTTTTGTTTCCAATAACTCTATTTGTCTATCAATTTGGCTAATATATAATTCCACGTCCCCTAATTCAATTACTATTAAGATGGAGTATTTCATTTAAAATTAATTTTTTCTTTTTTCTTTTTACAATTGTTTTAAGTATTATTACAGTTCACTTGTTCGAGTGGAAGATACTCAAATTAAGAACTTATCCGAGCGTGTACTCGGATTTCTTCGAGACAAGTTGGCTGCAAATAATTCACAACTATAGGGGATGTTAAGATATAGCTTAGCAATATTTAAAATTAAAATTTGAATATTATTCCACAATTCCAGTTATGATAGGACTTACCGCTATAATCTAAAGCAAGTTTAATTTATACATAGCTCATTATGTAAAGCAAGTAGAGTATATAGTTTAAATGGGTTAATTTAGCTCAAAATGCAAAGCAAGTAGAGTATATAGTTTAAATGGGTTAATTTAGCTCAAAATGCAAAGCAAGTAGAGTATGTAGTTTAAATGGCTATATTCTTCAAATGGCCACTCAACCTGAATCCCAAACAATTCTATAGGGGTCCATAAACTAAGATTTAAGGTCATTTGTTCAAATTGCTTTCCATTTCTAAGTAGCAAATGATGTAATAAAGTCATTTTTCTTTGGTTTAAAATAATAAAACCACTCAAGTTTACCAAAATAACTTTGAAAAATCATTCTAACCGTACTAACCCACAAAAAAAAAAGTTGACCCGTTGAGATATATGACTATTAGCCATAAATCTAAAACCAAAAATATTGTAACTAAAACTATGTATGACCAAATAATAAGATACATGATTATATATGTAGAATAGCATCCTAATATCTCTTCTCTCACACACACAATTGAGACAGTTCTGATTTTATCATGCGATCCTAATACTACGAAGAAAATTGAAGGAGTTGTTCTACTGAATAATGTTTTTAAGTTCTTAAGTCTAGATTCTTTCATCCGCTTTCATCATAATCTCTCTTCTTTTTCTTTTGGCTTTAATTGAGGGCAAATACTCATCTTCTTCTTCATCCTCATGTAACAGTTGTTAAGTGACATACAAAAAGTTCAAGTGATGTTCCAAACTACCTAAACTGGTAAAATGTTGTAGTAACTAAGTTCCTTTACCGATACTAACCTAACTAATTGGTTCCAAACTACCTAAACTGATTTTAATCGGCATTACTTAGCACACCGTGCATATAAGACCATATATGATGAGAAACAGAAACACTAAACATGAAGTCATTTTTTCTGTTGAATCACAATGACACAAAATTGTATCAGCATCATGAGACCAACCAAAGTTTTGAACAGTTGATTTATTAATTAGCTCTTTGGATATAGAGTGTTAGGGTGTGTAAAACTATGGAAAGTTAAAACCAGAGATGAAATAAATCGAATGCCAATTCTGTTTCCGAATGTCACCAATTATGTCGTCCGACATCAGTGACAACACTTAGCAAAACAGAAACTTTAAAGAGTAAATGCAGCGGAATTTAAAGAACACAAAGGTTTAAAATTTTCATAAGTTATATATATTATATAACTTATGATGGTCAATGACCAGATGTATTGTATATAATTATATACAAAAATACAAATTTCTTTCTTTACAGATTTACAATATAAAATGAAAAGAAATTAAAAGTTGAACTCGCAGATGACTTCTGCTAGAAAAATCTAACTAAGTAAACATAGAAAACCTCTCATTACAATCGCTCTATACAAAACTAATCTAGAATCTAAACAGCAATTGTAATGTTGGACAGAATGTTGTCAACACACTCAGACAACACTTGTGATCCAAATTTCTGAGATGAAATCCCAAGAGCTCTCTTGGTATTTTTGCAATCCCTTGAAAGGCTCATCGATCGGTTGTGGAAGTTAAGGAAAAGATGGGCAGCTTGTGGTAGATGATTAAGGAGTGAAAATATCAACAACTTTGACTTATTCCTTACTCGACTTCTTCCCCAAGCTTTGACTCTTTCTCCCACATTTTACACAGCTCAGATTCACCATGCCTAAGTCATTTTTACCTCACAGTAAAATATTACTGTTTAACGTGAAGTAAGACAAAACTGTTTTTCGAAGATGTTGGTCCGAATGTTATGAAATTTGTCCCAACATTTTTATGCATTCAAATCAGTACTTCATAAGATATGTTGGGTCAAATGTCACAACACCAAACCCAACATTAACAATCTCCCCCTTTTTGCCTTTCTTCACAAAACACATTACAAAATGTACAAAAGACTTAGTGCATTGTCACAGATGTTGTCCAACACTTGTGATTACTGACAAGCTCCCCCTTAACCTGTGATGGCATACAAGCAAAACTTAAGTATACTAGTGTATACCAAGTCATAGGATTAGAAAATGATGTGTGTACATATATATACACATATCATCCAATATACACAACACAAAAAGAAAGACCCCGTTGTCAGAATAAACCATTGTAAAAACTAAACATCCACATCAACCATTAAGCAAAACAAAAAAAATAGTTCATAAACCAAACATTAAAAGCTCATGGTGCTGCACATCAGCCCACTCCTTCCTAGCTTATTATGCAGCAACAACAGCTTCCAGTAGCTTTCTACTTCTGCATAACAACTTTAGCTTCAGCCCTCAGCCTTAGCATGTTCAGCAACACCTTCCTCCCAACAGCTTCTTCCTTTTGCACAACAATATCAACAACTTCTTTCAGCAACACCTTCCTCCCAACATCTTCTTCCTTTTGCATAGCAGTATCAACAACTTCTTCTTCAGCAGCAACAACGGTAACAACAGCTTCACCATGTGCACCTTCAGCCTCTTACCCCTGTTCCCCCTGCACAACAGCATAATAGCATATCCTCCTTTTTGTGAAGATAGTAATAGCAAGAAATGGTCTCTGGCTTGAACCAAGGCATCCCTGGCTGCATCAACCTCTGAAATGTATTGGTTGACTTTTGCTATTTGACCTACTAGCCAGTCTGTTGACAGGGTTGACTGTCTTGAACCAGTGTTGCCCTGAATGTTGGTGACATTCCTGACAACATTCTCACATTTTGCTTCCTTCTTCCAAGGCAAGTCAATAACTCTTTCTTTGCTCTTTAAAACTGTATTGTTTATGGTGTAAAGGTCAGAATCCTTTCCTATAATATCCTCTTTCTTAGGTTCAAATCCTTGGGTAGTCAAGATTTGGTAGATTAGAGAGGAAAATTGAAGGATTAAAGTTGATTCTTTTTCAGCCAAGTTGACAACTTGATAAAAGATCATCTTTCCTAATTCAACTTTTAAGCATTTCCCAATTTTAAACAATAAGGAATCTTGTTCAGATGTCATAACTGACTCATTCAAGGAGGGAAGCCAATTGTGAATAGAAATTTTGTGGAGGGTTGAAAATAAGGTTGTTAGTTTTGAAGCTGTGCATCTAGGGATCCACTTTTTCATTATACCTCCAGTGAGGTATTCAATCATTTTATCCATATTTTCTATCACTTGTTCAACATCTCTAACTCTCTCTTCAACATCAAGACCCATACATTGATTTATAATAGAGGATGTAAACTGATAAATCTTGTTATAGATATATATCTTCCCAAATTTTTTGAGGAGACATCCTCTATAGCAGGACTCAGAATAGAATAAAACAACCTAATCACTTACATAGGGTTCTTTTTCTGTGACAGTTTTGAGAAGCTGTCTATCCTTGAGGAATTCTATCAAGCCATATTCAGTACATGAAGTAACATCTAACACTTTCTCAGGTCTAATTACTCTATTATTGTACCAGTTCCATTTGTCGTATTTAGCTTTATAATATAATTTTCTTGAGAAAGCACATACCTCAATATCTGAATCAGACATGGCTGAACTCTCGGATTTGGTACTGCTGGAAGATGTTGTTGTATATACCTCTGCAGATATTGGCTGAAATGTTGTGTGATATATTGTAGCATCAATGGCAACATTTGGATCAACACTTGATTTGGCATATCTGGGAATTCCCTTTGGAAAGAATTTCTTCAGTGGAGTTTCATCAGGGATTTCATCGTCTGCTTGAGACACATTTTGCGGGACAGAAGTAGTTGGTTCTTCTTCACTCTATTCAGTTGAGAGCACAAATTATGTGTCATCACCGGCACTGCTCGAGCAAGCAGGTATAAATGTATCAAATTTGGACCTTTTGTTGCTCGACTCCTCACGAATTGTTCTCTCAAACATTCTGCTCGATCGATGAGTAGGGAAGGTGGATGATCTTGATCTTTTACCCAATGCTAAAATATCAAATATTTCATCAACATTTATTGGATTGTTGTCATCACCTGGGTAGCTAATGTCTAAAGGTTCATCTAAACCTTTAAATATTATAGCTTTGGACAAGTCCTTTGTAGATGGTGAAGAAGATAACCGGTAGGGTTGCTGCGGTTCATTTTTCTCAGACGATTCAGTGTTCATATGAGGGCTTGTACTCATTGGGGTGTTGGTTGTAGTGTTGACTCATATTGGTGTTGACATTGGAGTGGTTTCCATCGGTGAATATTGAGGAGAAAGTTTTGGGAATTTAGGGTTTGAGATTGAGAATGGAGTTTGGAATGGTGATGATTTCATCGGGTATGGGAAAATTCAAAATGATAAAATGATATCAAATGAGAGAAATATTTATATACCTGGCTAACTTTTCTTAACAACAAAAATTCCTTAATTTTAGGTGTTTCATTTTTACACAATAACTTACACCTAATGAGATAAACATCACGGTAGGAATAAAATATAATCTTATCATTTTAAATTAGAGATTCATGTAAAAATGCATATAATAGGGAGTAGGATATGATATTTCAATGATCAGATAAGCACAACATCCCAACACATATCACATTCTGAAAATATCAACAACAATATTGGCAACATTTTGGACGACATAAGTATTTTGATCCCACAAGAACTTTTCGTTTTGGCAACAAATCAAGACACATTTTATACGTATTTTATGAGTTTGACCACTGGATCAATGTAACATTTTCCCATCGTGTCCTTGATCAAATCATATAACACATACAAAAGATTTTTTCATGTCCAAATAAGAATACTTATTTAGTATTCTCAAAATTCTTTTGAAGCATTCGATACTCATATAGAATAGGAACGGTATCTTTTCAAGGGCTTTGCCTATTTTGCACAGTTGCCAAATATTTGTATAGTCTTTGCCTTATTTTGATACTCCCCTTTTATGATATACATGTATTTATCTATATAATCACAGAGAACGGTATCACGTTGGAATTACATTCTTATTGAAGGATCATGCTTGTGTGACTAAAAGTTATGCACCTTACAACAACAATAATCAGTCAGTGATATTACATAGGTAAATGTCACCCTAAATGTTAGACAATGTTTCAATCGACATTCACCAACAATGCATTTTTTAGAGATTACAAAGACCAAGAGATTTCTTCAAACTAGAAAATCTCTCATGGTCCAAATCTTTTAAAAAAATATCAGCTAGTTGATGAAAAGTGTCAACATGTTCAATTTTAACTAGCTGTTTTTTTTAACTAAATCTCTTAAAAAGTGATGTCTAATATCAATATGTTTTGTACGTGAGTGCTAAACTGGATTTTTGGAAATATTTATTGCACTCAAATTATCACAGTACAAAATCAAAATGTTGCTAATAAATTCATAGTCGTCTAACATGTGTCTTAGCTATATTAATTGAGAGCAACAACTTCCAGCTGCTACATATTCAGATTCAGCAGTTGAAAGTGAGACACAGTTTTGTTTACGACTATACCATGAAATAAAGTTATTGCCAAGATAAAAAATCCTCCACTTGTACTTTTTCTATCATTTACATCTCTAACCCAATCTGAGTCACTAAATCCTATTAAGTTAGGATTAGTGTCTTTGGAATATAAAATTCTCAACTCACATGTACCAGCAATATATCTAATAGTACGTTTCACGACATTTAAGTGGGACATTTTGGGACAGGCTTGAAAACGTGCACAAACACAAACACTAAACATAATATCTGGGCGACTATCAGTAAGATAAAGAAGGCAACCTATCATAGACTGATATAATGTTGGGTCGACATTTTTACCAACATTATCCTTACATACCTTCTGCGATGAACCCATTGACGTCTTCATTTCTTTAGCATTCTCCAAACCAAATCTCTTAACTAGATTCTTGGCATATTTACTCCGTGAGATGAAAATTCCATCATCACTTTGCTCTATCTACAAGCCTAAGAAAGACGTTAATACCCCAATCATGCTCATTTCAAGTGTTGATGACATAGCTTCAACAAATGAATTTAGGTATGACTGTGAGGTCGACCTAAAAACTATGTCATCCACGTAGATTTGATCAATTATAATATCTACACTGTGTCGTTTAATAAATAAAGTAAGATCAGCTTCTCCACGGTTAAAACCAAATTTAAGAATAAAGTTAGTTAAACGACCATACCATGCACGAGGGGCTTGTTTCAACCCATACAAAGCCTTTTTGAGCTTGTACACATAGTGTGGATGGTAAGGATCTTCAACTCCTTTTGGTTGTTCAACATAGACTTTCTTATTTAGATAACCATTTAAGAATGCACCTTTCACATATATTTGGTGTAAAGTAATTTTCAGACAACACGCAATAGCAAGTAAAAGTCTAATTGACTCAATTCTAGCCACAAGTGCGAAGGTTTCGTCATAATTGATTCCTTCAACCTGAGTATAGCCTTGTGCAACTACAAGATCTTTGTTTCTAACAATTGTTCTCGATTCGTCTGATCTATTTTTAAAAATCCACTTAGTTCCAATTACATTTGTATTATTTGGACGTGGAACTATGTCCCAGACTTCATTTCGAGAAAATTGTTCAAGCTTTTCTTGCATTGCTTGTATCTTGAAATTATCTTTAAGTGCTTCTACAACGTTCTTTGGTTCTAATGTAGATATAAAACAAGAAAGACTAACCTCTTGGTATATGGTTGACATACACATATACCTTACCATTTCTCTATAGTTGAGTGGTTATTTGCCTCTTATTCTAATTCCTTCAAAAACTCTCCCTATCACTTGGCCCGTTGGATGATTCTTCCTAATACTTGATTAGGAGTCCCTGCGACCTTGGTCTAACAATTCAGCACTCGACTCCTCATCTGTGGCCTTTGTGGTCTCTATTGTTGTTTCAGATGTTGCTCCAGGTGTGACAACATCCGATTCTTCTACAATCTGTGGACTTTCCACTGTATCTACAATGTTATTTTCAATAGTTTTTCCTTTCAAACAATCTTCATAGATAATTTTACTTTTATGACTAAGTTTGGGTATGCCTCTAACAGCTTCATATGAGACCAATTTTTCTAAATTATGGTAGTTGACATGCCCCAACTTTTGATGCCATAGTGTTGTGTCATTGATCTTAGCATTATTGTATGTTTCTTGTCTTACAACAAGATAGCAACTGTCACATGTTCTTGTACCTGTCATGACACATATATTTGCTTCATTCATAACTTTACAAGCGTTCTTATTAAATTTTACCTCAAGATCGTCATCACATAGTTAACTAATACTAATCAAATTAGTCATTAAGCCCTCAGCGTGTAAGACATTCCTTAAGACTGGAAAACCAGAAACATCCAAGATCCCTTTTCCAATTATTTTGCTTTTACTGCCACCTCTACAAGTCACGTTTCCTCAATTGAATGAGTCATAGTTCCTTAGAAATTCTTTTGTACCTGTCATGTGGCGAGAACACCCACTATCAAATTACCAAGAACCTGAAATATTAGTTCTTAATGCAGTTATACAGACATTACAAGTTAAGTCCATTTTAGGAACTCAAACTCTCTTAAAATATTTTTTACCTTTTGACTCAGAAATGTTGCTGCGATGTTTATCCGAAATGTTGGACAATAATTTAGGAAACATTTTGCTCACATAATTTTGAAGTTTGAAACAGTATGATTTTAAGTGTCCAGGGGAGTTACAATAATAACATACAAACTTCATTTTCTTTGACATATATGAGAACATATTATTCATCCTTTTTTCTTACCTTGCCAAGTCATTTTTACTTTGACTTGAGTAGCTGGTGTGTTTGTTGGAGAAGATCATGGAGTAAAATTCTCTAACATCTTTGACTTGTTCCTCACGCAAAGCAACAACCTTGACTCGTTCTTCCCACGTTTTTCACCAGCTACTTTTTACCTTACCAAGTCATTTTTACTTCATAGTAATATTTACAAAAATATTACTTCATTCAGTGAAGTAAGGCAAAACTGTTTTTCGAATATGTTGGTCCGAATATTATGACATTTATCCCAATATTTTTATGCATTCAAATCAATATTTCAGTAGATATGTTGGGTCAAATATCACAACACCAAACCTAACATTAACAGTTAGAATTACTGTTCTTCTGGAATTTTATTTTAAACAAATATCTCAACTTAAACTGGCTTTTTATTTTTCTTACCTTTCTGGCGTAAATGTTCCATGCATAACTCAAATGGATGATGTTATTCAATGTTTTTTTACGGAAAAGGGCTAAAAATACCCTTATGAAAAATGACTCACTAATACCCTTCATTCACCTATTATCCTCAATCTATTTTTTAGCTCAACAATAACTGTCTTTTTTTTTAATTTAAAAATTCCATGACTTCGGAAAGGAACTTTTGGAACACCAGTAGGCATTAAATGAAAGAAATAACTAAATACTATATCTCACTTTGAGGTGGAAACATAATAATTTTTTTTATTGTCTTTATAATATTCATATTGGTTTTTATTGTATTTATTTTTTCCATAGATTCTAAAAATTCATAAAGAAAAACAGAATGAATAAACTCAAATTATTACAAATAGGTTTTTCTAATGATAAATAAGTGTCAGGTGCTTGCTATGATTGGCCTCATATATTAATTAATTTAAAAATTAAGCTCACCACTTTTAAACCCAAGCCTGTTGACCCGTTCTTTTTACCCATACATATATTATACATTGATGATATACGTATTATAGATCAATCAAATTCCTTTTTGGGTGGACGATTATTTAATTAACCAACAAAGTCTTACTTGTTACCAAGTTAATTTCCTAACACGTACTAAGCTGGATGAAGTTAAATTTTTGAATTAACACACAAGAAAATAGAATAGTACTATTTTTGTGTTTAATTAATCCTTGTTGAAGTCAAAGTTATATTGAGAGAACGACACAAAAACCGACCCCGAGCCCCATTTGCTTCCTAGTACAATTCTAATAGTTTTATGGTATAATCCTACTCTAAGTATATTTGATAAATAGTAATTATGATAATTTTATTAGAATAAGGTTTCCTTGTTAGACTAGGGAAAGGAGAACTCTATATAAAGAGGTCATTATTATGAATGAAAGCAAAAAGAATTCTCTCAATATTTTTCTTCTCTCTAAAATTTCATCCACTCTTAATTTTAACATGGTATCAGAGCCACGTTGACAGAACACAAAAAACTCTAAATAATGGCGGGTGACGGAGAAAACGGCGATAAAAATAAAGGAATTGCCAGTGAAGAAAATAAAATTCAAAGAAAAACAATATCCCCGTATGACATTACGTCAAACAATAATTCCAGAATTTTGATGACAAAAGTTCAGTTGAAGGGAGAGAATTACGAAGAATGGGCTCGATCCATGAGGACGACCTTAAGAGCAAGGAAGAAATTCAGCTTCGTTGATGGTACGATCAAGAAGCCGGATGAAGAATCACCGGACTTAGAAGACTGGTGGACTATAAACTCTTTGTTGGTGTCATGGATTTGTAACACCATTGAACCAACTCTTCGCTCAACGATCTCGCATAAAGAGGAAGCGGAAGAATTGTTGATGAGCATCCGGGAGAAGTTCGCTGTTATCAACGGACCTCGGATGCAATAACTAAAAACAAAACTTACGGAGTGCAAGAAGAAAGGAAGGACCATAGTAGATTACTATGTAAAACTAACCAAGCTATGGGAAGAATTGACAAACTACGAGCAGATCCTGACTTGCAAGTGTGGAAAGTGCACGTGCAATGTGGGAATGATCTTGGAAACCAAAAGAGAAGAAACAAAAGCGCATCTTTTTCTCATGAGATTGGATGAGGTAATGTATGGAACGGTGAGATCGAACATACTGGCCCAGGAACCATTGTCATCATTAAACAAATCTATTTGAAGTTATTGTAGGAACAGCGTGTGAGAGGACTCACACAAAAAATGGAGGAACGAAGTGAAACCATGGGATTTGTCGTGCAAGGAATAAATTCATACCCTGATCAAGGTGTAGGAAAAAATAATGGAGCATTTTGCACACATTGCAAGAGATTCGGACACGTTGTAAAAGAATATTTTCAACTTATTGGGTATTCGGAATGGTGGACGAAAAGTAAGAAAGGAGATGAATAATTCAGAGGAAGAAGATGAGGACAACAACAACAGCAAAGGGGACGCCCGGGATCCGGTCGCAGAAGAGGCAACTACCAGACTAACGTTGTTGTTGTCGAGGATACACATGCAGAGATGGAGCAAATGAACACAGGGGGATAGGACCTCAAAATCTGGGCGAGGAGATCCGAAAAACAATAATTCACGTATTGAATTCACAAGGAATAAATCCAAATGGCAAGATGGATGGTGAGACCAAAAACGCATCCTAGATTATTGACTCCGGAGCTACCAATCACATGACAGTTAATTCAGAGCAACTGAGCGATCAGCGGAATATTCCTCAGTGTTCGGTTGGGCTTCCGAATAGAAGTGGTTTGGTGGCCACGAAAGAAGGAACGACTAGGCTAAATAATAGGATTTGATTAAAGGATGTCCTCTATGTTCCGGACTTAACTTGCAATTTAATTTCTGTATCGTAACTTGTTGATAATTTAGATTGTGATGTAAATTTTAACAAAACTATGTGTGCTATACATGACCCCACCACACGAGGAAGCTAATGGGAACGGGTGGGGGATGAAATGGACTTTACTATTTTCGGAATGTGCCACGGATACGAGCTTTGAAGGCAGATGTAGTTGATTGGTTCAATATTTGGCAAAAATGGTTAGGTCATCATTCTGCACAAGTGACAAAGTCTATTACGATATTGGATTTAAAAGAAAGTAGTGTTGGTTCGGATAAAGAATGCAATGTTTGTCAAAGGGCAAAACAAACAAGTGTTTTTCCTTCGAGTGATAATATAATTTCCGATATTTTTGATAAGATTCATTGTGATTATGGGGGCCATATTGAACACCTTCTTCTTGTGGTGCTTCATATTTCTTGACTGTTGTGGATGATCGGTCGCAAGCCGTATGGATTTTTCTTTTAGTTGATAAGAAAGAAGTGTCCCAAATCTTAAAAAAATTGTTCGCATTGGTGAATAGGTAGTTTGGTAAGAAGGTGAAAATTGTTAGAAGTGATAACGGAACTGAGTTCACATGTATGAACACTTACTTCTTCGAACATGGAATTCTTTTTCAAACTTCTTGTACAGGGACGCCGCAACAAAAATGGAAGAGTTGAAAGAAAACACCGTCACATTCTTAATGTGGCATGAGCATTAAGATTTCAGGGTCATCTTCCAATCAGATTCTGGGGAAAATGTGTTTTGACTGCGGGATACTTGATCAATAGAACACCTTATTTGATTTTGAATAGGAAAACCCCCTATGACATATTATACGAAGAGGCGCCTCATTATGATCACTTAAGGGTACTAGGGTCACTATGCTATGCACACACGAAGGGAAGAACAAGAGACAAGTTTGAGAGTCGGAATCGTAGGTGTGTCTTCTTGAGATACCTGTACGGACAGAAATGATGGAGATTGTGTGACTTAGAAAATGATGAATATTTAGTCTCAAGAGATGTAGACTTCTACGAGACTAAGTTTTATTTTGTCATAGGAACAGGTATCTCGGTTGACAACATAGAAGTGATCCCGGATAAAACAAATGAAGAAATGAATCAATAAGATTTCAAAGAAGAACAGACAGATAATGTAGGTACGAACAAAGCTCTAATAGAAAAATTCAAACACTAGATATCGAACCTACAGATTAGCCTGAATTAGACCGGACATATGCTAGTCCGAATATTAAAATTGTGGAAGAAATATAGACGGAAGGTACCCGGGCGAATGAAGAGCCACTGGAGGAAGAATTGGGTCGGGGTAAACGTCAAAAGCATGATTCGATTCAATTACGTGACTACGTTACTGAAACATTCCGTAAAGAAAGTCCATCAACGAGTTCGTCCGATCTCAGCAACCCTCAGGTGCGCCTTATCCTTTAGCTCACTATATATCATGTGATAATTTATTCTCACAACGGCTTCTTTGCAGCAATTACCACAAGAAATGAACCAAAATCCTTCTCGGAGTCCATAAAAAGGAATGTTGGAGAAAAGCCATGCAACAAGAAATTCAAGCATTGAAGGACAATGGAATATGGACATTGGAAATATTATCATCGGATAAGAAAGCACTCGGATGTAGATGGGTATACAAGATCAAATACATCTCAAATGACACAATTGAATGATATAAATCTCGGTTGTTCATCTTCGATAATAAGCAGGAGGAAGGAATTGACTACAATGAAACTGTCACGCCCCGACTTTTCTCAAGTCTTTCCTTAGGGCGTGATGGCACTTGGGCAACTATCCCTTCCCAGACAAACCATTAACCTCTTTTCTTCCTAAATTTACGTGCAAGATCTCCTCCCCACTCGTCGTAGAAAAATACTTAGTTTAATCAGTATCCCTGCTTTATCCCATATAACATATTATATACTTATTGCGGTACGTGCAACCCGATCCAATGCATTTATATTATCTATTTGTTGCGGTACGTGCAACCCGATCCAATGCATTTATATATTTATTGTGGTACGTGCAACCCGATCCAATGCATTTATATATTTGTTGCGGTACGTGCAACCCGATCCAATGCATTTATATATTTTTTGCGGTACGTGCAACCCGATCCAATGCATTTATATATTTGTTGCGGTACGTGCAACCCGATCCAATGCATTTATATATTTGTATATATATGTTATATGTTCAAAAGACTCAGATAATATTTTCTTTTCTCAACTTTTCGCCCTTCCCACTTGTAAGGGTTATAACTCTCGAACCGTAACTTCAAATAAGGTGTTTCTTACGCCGAGTCGAAAGTAACATGGGATCTATCACTATCTCAAGTTTCCTCTGAAAATTCTTAGTATAACTAGTACCAATTCACGCAAGAAACAACCCTATGAAAACTGCCTCGCCAGAATTGTTTAAAAAAAATAATCTTAAAACAGCCATAGCATTTTATCCGTATGTCGGATTTATCTCCGTAAAGTCTCAAACTGTCGAGAACATAGAAATAAAGATCTTTTATTCAGCACAACTTTCCAGATTCCTCACTGAAACATTTATTTATTTTATTTTAACAACTCTCAGAAAATTATTTCGCCAGATTTTTGTAAGACAAAACACAATCTTAAAATAGTCATAACTTTTTATCCGTAAGTCGGATTAATATCTGTAAAGTCTCAAACTGTAGAGAACAGAGAAATCTAGAACTTTTATTCAGTACAACGTTCCAGATTCCTCACCGATATTTACAGTTGTTCCGTTATACATTCTGTATTCCGAATTTCATTTGATCCGAGGCAGAAACTTTGAACTAAGATAACTCTCAAACCGTATGTCAGTTTTATCCCCGATTGGGCTCAATCTGATCGTGAAGGAGAGATGTACAGCCCTATAAAATTTCATCCAATTCTAAGAGACATAACTCAGCAAAGCAGATTGTAATTTCATGACCCAAACTAGTTATCAAATAACCTACTAACAATAATTTCATGATCATTCTTTCAACATCCGGATCATATTCTAATATGTATTGTAACTTAAAAATAAGGGATTATACTAAGAGTTATGAGTGAGAGAACTCACTTTTATTACTTCATACTGCAAACGAACTTTCAAACTCCAACTAATCCTTTCCCTTCTTGCTCCCTTGTATTTTTCTGATTTTTGCTCTTGGTATTTTTTTCTGAAATTCTATTCTTTGTGCTAAGTGTTTTATTTTGTGCTATGCAGAATATATAATATGTTGTGTGTGTATAAATTGTGGGAGGTGGAAGGAGAAGAGGTAGAGGGAGATGAAAAGCTGGAAAACGTGCAGGCAATGTGGTAATGGGGGGTTTTAATGAGGGAGAACAAGGGGGAGAGGACGTGTATTATTGTTATTATTATTAATATTTTGTAACAACAAATCAGGACTTTACAACAATTCATCCTCGAATGTGAATAAGATTATAACACAACACGTAGACACGCACATTGCACACACATGAAACACAACTTAACACATTTTATTACCTTACTTAAACAGGAATGGGTATTTGACTTTCATCGCTTCTTCGGCTTCACAGATTGCGTCTTTTGTGGAGTGATTTCTCCATAGGACTTTCACAGAAGTAAAATCTTTATTCCTAAAGCATTTGATTTGTCTATCCAGTATTTCCATCGAAATTTCTTTGTATTGAAGCTCTTCATTCAGAACTATCTCTTGGGGTCAGATGATGTGGCTTGGATCGTGTAAGTATTTCCGTAACATTGACACATGGAATACCGGATGCACCGCTTCTAATTCTTGTGGAAGGGCTAGTTGGTAAGCCACATTCCCCACTCTTCGTAAGATCTCATATGGTCCAATAAACCTTGGGCTCAACTTCCCTTTCTTGCCAAAACGCATCACTCCCTTCATTGGAGAGACTTTTAAAAATACTTTCTCCCCTTCTTGAAATTTGAGATCTCTTTTGCGATGGACCACATAAGATTTATGGCGGCTATGAGCTGTTTTGATTCGCTCCTGAATTATCTGCACTTTGTCATTTTTTTCTTGAATAGTTTCGGGTCCGAATAGTTGCGTCTCACCCACCTCGAACCATCCCAGTGGAGATCTACATTTTCGCCCATACAAGGCTTCGAATGGAGCCATCTGTATGCTAGAATGGAAACTATTATTGTAAGTGAACTCAATTAGACATATATGGTCCAACCAGTTGCCCTAAAAGTCCAACACACAAGACCGCAACATGTCCTCCAATATTTGAATTGTTCGTTTAACTTGTCTGTCGGTTTGCGGATGGAAAGCCGTACTCAACTTGACCTTCGTCCCGAGGCCCTGCTGGAAACTTTGCCAAAAGTGTGAGGTGAATTGGGAACCCCTATCCGAAATAATTTGTAAGGGAATCCCGTGTAACCTCACTATTTCCTTTAAATAAATCTGCGCGTACTGCGACGCCCGATATGTAGTCTTGACTGGTAGGAAATGGGCTGACTTTGTAAGTCGATCTACAATCAGCCATATAGAATCATAACCTTCTCTAGTTTTTTGTAGATCGGTGACAAAATCCATATGAATCGCCTCCCATTTCCACATGGGGATACCAATGTCCTGAAGTAGCCCATCGGGTTTTTGATGTTTAGATTTTACCTGCTGACACGTAAGACATCTTCCGACAAACTCTGCAATATCCCTCTTCATGCCATCCCACTAGTAATTTGCCTTGAGATCCTGATACATTTTTGTTGATCCTGGATGAATGGAATACCTTGTGTTGTGACCCTCATCTAAGATCTTCCTTCTTAGATCCCTTACTTTAGGAACACATAACCTACCCTTATACCGAAGGGTACCGTAATTTTCTTTTAATGTAAACTGTGAAGGTTTTTCCTGTTGAATCCTCTCCCGAAACTTAACAAACTTTTTATCCTCAAACTGACTTTCTTTTATTTTTGAAGCTAAGGCAGACTGAGAGGTATCATGCAACGCCACCCTGCCTTCACCGACCTCAGCTAAACTAACCCTGAGGTTTCCTAATTTTTGTACCTCACTTATAATACCTCTCTTTTGTATTGTCAAGTGAGCCAAGCTGCCCATTGATCTCGTACTAAGTGCGTCGGCCACCATGTTAGCTTTTCCAAGATGGTAAAGAATGTTAAGGTCATAATCCTTAAGCAACTCTAATCATCTCCTTTGTTGGAGATTCAGATCCTTTTCGTGGTTATGTACTGTAAACTCCTGTGATATGTAAATATATTTACATGCACCCCATACAAATAGTGTCTGTATATTCGTAAGACGAACACTACCGCGGCCAATTCCAAGTCATGAGTTGGATAATTCTTCTCATGTATCTTCAATTATCGAGATGCATACGCAATCACCTTCCCAAACTGCATCAAGACACATCCTAACCCAACCCTAGAGGCATCACAATAGACTATGAACCCTTCTTGTCTCGATGGTAAGGTTAGAATTGGTGCAGTAGTCAACAACTCCTTCAGTTTCTGAAAACTTGCTTCACATGCTTCTGACCACTGGTACTTAACTGATTTCTGAGTCAATCGAGTCAAGGGAGAAGCAAGACTAGAGAAACCTTCTACAAATATTCTATAATACCCAGGCAAACCCAAGAAACTCCTAACTTCTGTCGGAGTGGTAGGTCTTGGCCAGTTCTTCACTGCTTCTATCTTTTGGGGGTCTACCATAATTTCATCCCTTGACACAACATAGCCCAAGAAGCTACCTTTTCCAACCAAAATTCACACTTTGAAAATTTAGCATACAATTTCCCATGTTTTAAGACTTGAAGCACTACCCTCAGATGCTCTTCATGTTCTTCAACACTCTTGCTGTAAATTAGAATATCATCGATGAATACAATCATGAATAAATCTAATAATGGTTTGAAGATTCTATTCATGAGGTCCATAAAAGCTATTGGAGCATTAGTTAACCCGAAAGACATGATCAAGAACTCATAATGGCCATATCGGGTTCTAAAGGCCGTTTTGGATATATCATCAGGATTTATTTTCATGACATCCCGAACGAAGGTTAATCTTGGAAAAATAACTAGCTCCCTGAAGTTGGTCAAAAAGATCATCAATTCTTGGTAATGGATACCGGTTCTTGATCGTGACCTTATTGAGTTGTCGATAGTCTATGCACATTCGGAGCGAACCATCTTTCTTCTTCGCAAAAAGAACTGGTGCACCCAAGGGGGAAACACTAGGCCTTATAAAGCCCTTATCCAGAAGATCTTTCAATTGTTCTTTTAACTCTCTCAATTCAGCTGGGGCCATTCGATATGGAGGAATGGACATGGTTCTTGTACCCAAAATTAATTCTATAGCGAACTATACTTCTCGGTCCGGAGGAAGGCCTGAAAGATCTTCAGGGAACACCTCCAAAAAATTCAGAACAATAGGGACATTATGCACCTTTGGGGACTCTTCTTGGGTATCCACTATATTAGCTAGGTAAGAGTATTCCACTTCGTGACTTCTTAATAAATTTTGAGCCCTAAGGTAGGAAATAAGCCGACTCGAAAGTGTCCCAATCCTACCCCTTATAAAAACTTCTGGTTCCCCGGGAAAAGACAATTTTACAACCTTTTGACTCTTAGCAAAACCTATTGACACATACGTAAATGTAGAGTCGGGATCATATAATACAAGTGCATGAATACTTGAGAACAACAAAATACCTGTGACCACCGCATTAGATGTCTCCGCCTCATTCCTTTGGCGAAAGGCGTAGAGCCGGTTAGGATTGTTGGACTATTGACTTCCCTGACTCTATCGAGACTGGTTTCCCTGATTTCCCTTGTGAGCAACTGTGGTCGCTTCTGACCTCCCATGAAAAAACTGAGTTTGGGTTCTCTTCTTGCAATCTTTGACATAATGGTATGGTTCTCCATAGTTATAACAACCTTTCTGTGAGAACCTGCATTCTCCAAAATGTTTCCTTTGACAAATCTTACAGACCGGTTTGTCACTCCCTGCATTGGGGTTAGTGGCCTTGACCTTGCCACCTTGATGATTGACCCATCTATGCCCCTAGGGCCTGAAATGAGTTTGGCCTACTGTCTGGATCGGTTTTGAAGAGCCCTTATTGCCCTCTTGCCTCTTGTTCTGATTTTGATTAAAGGATTCTGACAATCGAAGCCTCTTCTGTGAATACTCTCTTTTTGCTTTAGCAAAACTTTCTAGCCTCATAGACATGTCGACGATCTGAAGGTAAGTTCAATCATTGGCTAATGACACTACCTTCTTTCCTTGTGAACCTTGTTCCTTGCCTCCCTTTCCCTATCGTCCATTCTTTCCTTCATCTTCCAGACTTTCTTGACTTGACATAGGAATTTGAGCAAGGAGCCTTCATTACTATCTCCACATATCATCTTTGCTCTTCTAAACGAGGAGTGGGAATCTCCCGGAATGGAGTTGAATATTATCTGTAGTATGACTCCAATCGGATAGTCAGAAAAGGTAGGGTCAAATGAATGCCTCTTTCATCTAGCCCTAAACAAATCCATACAACGTGGGATTGTGCCATCAATATACATGCCAAAATCGTCTCCTGGGTCCATCCTACGGTCCATGAACTCCTCCTGAGCTCGCATTATCCTTTTCGTTTCTATGAGCACTTCCCTCTTTGTTGGAAGTCGTATTGTAACTATATCTACAAAAACACTTGTTAGTTAGTTTATCGTTGTATAGTCTCCTTTCCTAATCCGTTTGGAAGAGGTAATATGAGAACCAAGTCTTTGAAAAGACTCAAGATAGGCACGGGGAGAGTATAAAGAAAGTGAAACTGTTTAGGATGTTATCCCGTTCACTTATTACTAAGGTGGTGTGCACACCGTCGCAATAAGTAACCAGTCAAGCACCCAACTCAAAGAAATTTTCTAGAATATCCTAACCTCGCACACACCATCGCAATAAGTAACCGGTAAAGCACCCAACTCAAAGAAATTTCCTAGAATCTCCTAACCTGGTTTAGCTCTGATACCAACTTGTCACGCCCCAACTTTTCTCAAGTCTTTCCTTAGGGCGTGATGGCACCTGGGCAACTATTCCTTTCCATGCGAACCATTAACCTCTTTTCTTCCTAAATTAAACATGTATCTAAGTGCGGAGATAATAGAAACATGTATTTCTTTAATGAAAGCACGAGCCCATACTCATGCATCCACAAATATTTCTATACTCGATGGGAGTTCAAATATAGAATAAAACATCCGAATCTTAAAAGAAAACAGTCTCATGTGGGGCATTCCCCTAGATAACATAATTTAATTCTTCAACCTACTTATTCAAGAGAGACCAACACCAAATCAGGAACAATGGATTTGGTGGAACAATGAGGCTGTGGGACGATCGCTAGCCCTGTTGCGGAGTTTTTTTCTTTATCGCGCTTACCTGAAACATGTTAGTTAAAAGAGTCAGCCCAACCATCCGGGGTTGAGTGAAAACCTCGCCTTACAATCCAAATTAACCTCACAATATTCTAATTACAATCATATTATAAACATAATAAGCATGTTGTGAAAGAAAAACAGTTTACAATACTTTCATTATATAAGTCAATAAATATTTACGTGCAGGATCTACTCCCCACTCATCGTAGGAAAATACTTAGTTTAATCAGTACCCCTGCTTTATCCCATATAGCATATTATATACTTATTTTGGTACGTACAACCCGATCTAATGCATTTGTATTATCTATTTGTTGCGGTACGTGCAACCCGATCCAATGCATTTATATATTTGTTGCGGTACGTGTAACCCGATCCAATGCATTTGTATATTTGTTGCGGTACGTGCAACCCGATCCAATACATTTATATATTTGTTGCGGTTCGTGCAACCCGATCCAATGCATTTATATATTTGTTGCGGTACATGCAACCCGATCCAATGCATTTATATATTTGTATATATATGCTATATGTTCAAAAGACTCAGATAGTATTTTCTTTTCTCAACTTTTCGCCCTTCCCACTTGTAAGGGTTATAACTCTCGAACCGTAACTTCAAAGAAGGTGTTTCTTACGTGAGTCGAAGGTAACACGGGGATGTATCACTATCCCAAGTTTCCTATGAAAGTTTTTAGTATAACTAGTACCAATTCACGCAAGAATCAACCCTATGAAAACTGTCTCGCCAGAATTTTTGAAAAAAAAAATAATCTTAAAACAGTAATAACATTTTATTCGTAAGTCGGATTTATCTCCGTAAAGTCTCAAACTGTCGAGAACGGATAAATCTTGAGATTTTGTTCAGCACAACTTTCCAGATTCCTCACCGAAATATTCAGTTCTTTTATTTTAACAACTCTCAGAAAACTATTTCGCCAATTTCTTGTAAAACAAAACACAATCTTAAAACAGCCATAACTTTTTATCCGTAAGTCAGATTAATCTTTGTAAAGTCTCAAACTGTCGAGAACAGAGAAATCTAGAACTTGTATTCAGCACAACATTTCAGATTACTCACCAATATATACAGTTGTTCAGTTATACGTTCTGCCTTCCGGATTTCATTCTATCCGAGGCAGAATGTTTGAACTGCGATAACTCTCAAACCGTATGTCGGTTTTAGCCCCGCTTGGGCTCAATCTAATCGTGAAGGAGATATGTACAACCCTGTAAAATTAATCCAATTCTACTAGACATAACTCAGCGAAACAGATTGTAATTTCATAACCCAAACTAGTTATCAAATAACCTACTAACAATAATTTCATGATCATTCTTTCAACATCCGGATCATATTCTAATATGTATTGTAACTTAAAAATAATGGATTATACTAAGAGTTATGAGTGAGAGAACTCACTTTTATTACTTCGTACTGCAAACAAACTTTCAAACACCAACTAATCCTTTCTCTTCTTGCTCCCTTGTATTTTTCTGATTTTTGCTCTTGGTATTTTTTTTTTGAAATTCTATTCTTTGTGCTAAGTGTTTTCTTTTGTGCTATGCAGAATATATAGTGAGTTGTGTGTGTGTAACTTGTGGGAGGTGGAAGGAGAAGAGGTTGAGGGAGATGAAAAGGGGGAAAACGTGCAGGCAATGGGGTTTTTAATGAGGGAGAACAGGGGGGGGGCGTGTATTATTATTATTATTGTTATTATTTTGTAACAACAAATCATGACTTTACAGAAACGTTTGCTCCAGTTTTGAAGGTAGGGATTGTTGGAAATTTGCCTTTGGCGGGAGTTGCGACCGACGAACTTTAACGGCTTAAACACTAGTGTAACGTATGTTGGAGAATCCGGTTCTTCACACATGCATGATCTACTAAGTACGTAGATAACCGTAGGGCCAAGAATCGTCAAATTTCATTGAGAAATGAAAAAGATATTGGTTCACGAAGTAAGGTGTTTGAAGCATGGAAAGTGTGGTATTGGGTTCAATTCTCCCTCATCGGTAGAGGAAGAAAGAATTGTTGTGTATATAAGATTCGAAATTGGTTTGGGGTTTGGGACCCCAAGGGGTATCCCATGTGTTTAAAGGAGGGAGAACCTAGATGTTCTTCGGTTCGAGGAAAGACCACACGCGCGCCGCCGCCGCCCGCCCGTCCCGTCCGATCCGGTTCCGGGTTCTCGGGTTCTCAGGTCACGGGTCACGGGTCGTGGGCTGTGGGTCTTCTGATATTATCTTTTTGGGCCAGAAAACTTTGCCGAAGTATAGTTTGATCCCGAAGTTTCAGTTGTACGGTTTGGACCGAATTCTTTCGGATGTACGGTTTGGTCCCCGAAGTTTCAAGATGTACGGTTTGGTCCCCGAAGTTTCCAGAACATCAGAATTTCGACGGTCAAAAACAGAAATGCCAAGCACTCAATTCAGCCATTTATTTTGGCTGAATTACTCCTCCTATAATGGCCAAATCCATTGTTCTTTCTCCCATTAATGTTGGTGGCTTTACTACCTCCATAATGGCCATTATTTGGTCATTATGGAGGGCGATATCAGCCCCCTCCCTCACCTATTTAAACACCCCCTTACACCATTGTTGAGAGCTAACAAAAAACGTTCATACAACACATATGCACGAAAATACAGAAGCTTTCTCAAGCAGAAAATTCTTCTTCCTACAACTTCCAAGCATCATTTCGTTACTCAATATTCTTCACGGTAGCTCTTGAGTTTCCTTTGCTCAAGTGTTCCATTGCTGTTTTATCTTGGGAGACTAATTGTCCAGGACGTATAAAGGATACATACGGGGCAATATTGTCTTAAGGACAGAGTGCCACACTCGACTCAGCAAAAACAGTTTCCATTTTTCCGTCTTCTACAAAACTGGAATTTCCAGTTTTTTCTTGTGTACCAATGGAATTTTCGATTCCATGTTGAATTATTGAATCTCTGTTTATCCTTTTGAATACTTGTAATAGTTATATACTTCCCGTACTGCTTTATAAAGTACCATAGAGCAAAAACTCCCAACATCTTAAGACAATGTTTGTATTGTATTACTATTAGTGTTCGAAAGATGTCGGTCAAAAATTGTGTGACCAAATCTGGATATGGAAATGGTTTTCTGGTAGGTGAGAGTGATGATGATGAACGTGTTCATGGTGTCACCGCTACCAAGACTGGTGGAAACAAGCGCTCTCGAGAGCCGGAGGATGTCAACTGGGACAAGAGGAGAAGACTGAAGATGTTATTCTATCTTGCAACAGAAGGCCTATATCTGTCCCAGACAAAAGATCCGAATAATGGTAAAGAAGGAACTGGACACTCAGTTTGATGAAGTGACTGAAGTGAGCCAGAATCCGAAACTGGGATAAGTAGTTTTTCTTACTTGTCAAGAATAAATATTAAATTATGTCTAATTAAAAATGGATTAAAGTAAGGAGGAATATGAAAACAATTTATATTCCTTATGCTTTAACAAATCAGAAGTTTAATCTCATCTTCTTTCCCGTTTAAAGATTGGATTTTGTAAACGACTTAAGAAGATCCGTTCTTTTAAGTGTATTTATTAAAGTGTGTAAAGTATGTTCGCACATACGAGGGAGTAAGATCCACTGACTGTGCGAAAACTGTTACCACTCTTAAGTAAGCGCCAAGAATTATCTGGGCACCAATCTTAACGGAAGGAGTCTAAAAGCTAAAGACGTTGAACCTGTCATACTATTTGGCAGAAGATCCTTCATAGGATGATATTGGACACTCAGTCACATAAAGCCTCCGGGCGACTGGAGTGGGCCAAAATTCCTTTGATATAATGATATTAGACACTCAGTCATACAAAGCCTCCGGGCGACTGGAGTGGGCCAAAATTCCTTTGATAGGATGATATTAGACACTCAGTCATACAAAGCCTCCGGGCGACTGGAGTGGGCCAAAATTTCTTTGATATGATGATATTGGACACTCAGTCATATAAAGCCTCCGGGCGACTGGAGTGGGGCCAAAATTCATTTCATAGGAAAAATAATGGACACCTAGTAAGGTGGGCCCCAGTTTCCAAGTCTTAAATGATCTGAAGGCCTAAAGAAAAGGCAGAAAAGAAATTGGACACTCAGTCTGCCAAAGCAACTGGAGTGGGCCAGAGTATCTGGATCACATATGATCCGGTTACGCCCTAACCACGGGTAAGAGGTTGTTCATGTGAAGCAACACCACCTCTAAAGTAGAAGGGGTTGGAGAGGTTGTCCTCAATAGGACTTCAGGGAATGAGATCACTCTAAGATGATGTGATACATGTCCCTAACTTGGTTTAAGGGACGATGTTGGTCAAGCTGGTTTGAGACTAGTCCAACAGGTCTGTAATAACTAAGAATGGTACAGTATGTCTGTAGCCAAATGAATGATATATTTGTAATCCGTGCGTCTATGCCATCATAGATTAAGACACGTTAAATAGCAAGTCATTCAAAAGCTAACGATGTTGAGATTGTTTCCTTCTTAGACATAAACCCTCAAAATAAATGTGAGGTAGATGAAGAGGCAAAATCACCTTTCCAAATTCCGTCAAGGGAATAGCGAAAGAAGCACTGCTCCTCTAGAACTTAGTCACACCTACTTGGGTGATTTGAAGTTTATACAAAATAGAGGGGGGAGACAAGTACGTTGTGATCTTCATTGATGATGGTACAACGTATGGAATCCTTTGTTTGTTAAAAAGCAAAGATGAAGTTGTTGAAGCGGATAAGCGCTACAAAGCAGAAGTTGAAAATCAACTAAGCATACGGATTGAGAAATTCGTAGTGATAGAGGGGAGAATGTGAAGCATCGTTTATTAAACGACTTGCTCATTACTCACCTCAGTCCAACGGTGTTAGCCAAGCGCAAAGCCGTACGCCCAAATTATGTGGGGCAAGACGATCCTTACCGCTAATGCGATTCTCAACAGAACTCCGCATAAGGATAAGGATAACGCTCCGTGTGAGACATGGAAAGGATCTCACATACAAAAGTTGTGATGTGGGGTGGTTTGGTAGAAGTTGGACTACCGAAACAGGTCAAGTTCGACCTAAGACTGTAGATTGCATATCCACTGGATCTGTAAATAAAAGTAGTACTTATCGCCTCTTGGCGTCAAAGAATGCTGAATTCTTATAAGATAACTCTCCTTAAAAAGGAAAAAGGAGTATTTGCTCAAGGTTAACCAGAACCCGCGAGGGCCTGACTGTCCGGAACTAGACATTCCGTATATACAGGACTCGAAAGTTGCTGGATATCCGAAACTTAATATTCCAGATCTGCAGAACTCAGGGATTCTAGATGTTGAACCGAGAAGGAGCAAAGAGGGGACAAAGACTTGTTCCATACCTTCTAGCTTGTATGGTTGAGAACGAACCATGGACAATTGACAAATAATTGTCATCTCCAGAAGCGCTGCTTTGGAAAGAAGCTAAGAAGAGAAATATATTCCATCATATAGAACCATACGTGTGTAATGGTTGATCTTCCTCCGGAAAAAGAACCTTTGGGTTGTAAAATGTGCTCCCCTGTGAGTAGCTTAAACATCCAGGGCCATTGCAGTCTTGCGTGGCATGGATGTTGAACCAGCCTTCCCAACCGGAGAGTTGGAAGAAGAGGATCAGAGTTGGTTTGCTGAACTATTGGGCTTCTTCCTGAACTTTCATTTTGGTCCCTGAAATGTTTACATTTTGGTCCTGAAAGTTTCAGATAAAACAGACACAATGAATCTGACCACAGAAACATTGACTCTGAAGTTAGAAAGCCAACAGTTGGAGAATCAACCGTCTGAAAGTAAAAGTCGTATTGAAACAAAGTCTCAATATGAAAGATATGGGTATCACAGATGACATCTTAGGAATTGGATTTCTAAGACATCTAACGGACTGGTCGATAGTTGACAGTCTCGTTGAAGCCACCAATGGATATGAATCATAGAACTGATTGGAATCATGGTGCACCCATAGACAAGGAGCGATATGCTCAGGTCACGTGTAGTTCAATGTATTGTACACACTACAACCGACCTGGTATCGTCCAACAAACGATCGCCTTGAACTAAGGTTCACCGATGATCTTAATACATGATCAATAGAAGGCGTTAAGTCGGATATGACGATATCGAATTATTCGCCGATCTACGGATTATAGTATTCTGGATGTCCAGCGGTTCTAGGAGAACACAGTGATGCAAACTGGACATCAGATCTGAAGAACACCAAAGCCACAAGTAAATGTGTATGGTGGGTCTTAGAAAAAACCTCTAAGCAAACTTGCATCGACCGATTCATGATGGAATCGGAGTTTATCGCTTTATACAAAGCATGAAAGAAGTTGAGTAACTTCATGAGTCCTTAGAGGACGTCCCTTATTGAGAGAAACCCGTGCCTTCAGCAGTTATACACTATGGCTAGCCGGTCGGCTTTAGGAAGGACACGGATGACGGCGTCTGGACATATCTGTCAGGATCTGTCGGAGACATAAGACCGTATGTCAGTTGATCATCACGGGTGTCACTTCCTTATTTACTAACTAAGGGACTACCCGGAGATCAAGTGTTCTGCCTGTCTAGGGGAATGGGCTTAAAACCCAAAATATACGGACCAATACGGTAGAAACCCAACCTTACGAACCGGAGATCCCGGTAATTTGGTTCAATGGGAAAACTAAGTTGTAAAGGTTCGATTGATCGCTTCGGTGGAAGCATGAGCACTTCGGATAGTGATTTCGAAAAGAAACACCAAATCCAAAGCCGTTCCCGCGATAGACGTTAAGTGCTATCTGCAGGTATGGGTAAAGGTTAAGTTTTCAAAACTCCGTAATGATCCTCAACAGTTGAGGTTAGGTCTTTGGGAAACTTTTAATGGTTCCTAACACTTGTGAAGTGGGGTATAGCAGGATACCTTGTAGGAGACCACCTATTTAAGTGTGAGGATGGGCCGCCTCAAATTGAACGCACTTAAGAATCCAAGACGTTGTCCATGGCCAAAACGGACAAAACATTACGAAGAAGAGAGTAAGGGAATTTGTTGTGTTGGTACCGTTGTCTTGGCTTACACTAAACACTGACGGTTCAAGATATCACGTTCACCACGCAGTAAGTAAGTCCGATGGTATTCAACTATGGAAGGTTCAAAGCTGAGGCTACCTCTCCTTATGCAACATCGATCCGCTGAAATATTGTTGGAAATGAAAAGACACCATGTGAGTGCGCAAAAATCTCTTTCAAGAGGGGATTGTTGGAAATTTGCCTTTGGCGGGAGTTGCGACCGACCAACTTTAACGGCTTAAACACTAGTGTAACGTATGTTGGAGAATCCGATTCTTCACACATGCATGATCTACTAAGTACGTAGATAACCGTAGGGCCAAGAATCGTCAAATTTCATTGAGAAATGAAAAAGATATTGGTTCACGAAGTAAGGTGTTTGAAGCATGGAAAGTGTGGTATTGGGTTCAATTCTCCCTCATCGGTAGAGGAAGAAAGAATTGTTGTGTATATAAGATTCGAAATTGGTTTGGGGTTTGGGACCCCAAGGGGTATCCCATGTGTTTAAAGGAGGGAGGACCTAGATGTTCTTCGGTTCGAGGAAAGACCACATGCGCTCCGCCGCCGCCCGCCCGTCCCATCCGATCCGGTTCCGGGTTCTCGGGTTCTCAGGTCACGGGTCACGGGTCGTGGGCTGTGGGTCTTCTGATATTATCTTTTTGGGCCAGAAAACTTTGCCAGAAGTATAGTTTGATCCCAGAAGTTTCGTTGTACGAGTTTGGACCAGAATTCTTTCGGATGTACAGTTTGGTCCCCGAAGTTTCAAGATGTACGAGTTTGGTCCCTGAAGTTTCCAGAACATCAGAATTTCGACGGTCAAAAACAGAAATGCCAAGCACTCAATTCAGCCATTTATTTTGGCTGAATTACTCCTCCTATAATGGCCAAATCCATTGGTCTTTCTCCCATTAATGTTGGTGGCTTTACTACCTCCATAATGGCCATTATTTGGTCATTATGGAGGGCGATATCAGCCCCCTCCCTCACCTATTTAAACACCCCCTTACACCATTGTTGAGAGCTAACAAAAAACGTTCATACAACACATATGCACAAAAATACAGAAGCTTTCACAAGCAGAAAATTCTTCTTCCTACAACTTCCAAGCATCATTTCGTTACTCAATATTCTTCACGGTAGCTCTTGAGTTTCCTTTGCTCAAGTGTTCCATTGCTGTTTTATCTTGGGAGACTAATTTTCCAGGACGTATAAAGGATACATACGGGGCAATATTGTCTTAAGGACAGAGTGCCACACTCGACTCAAAGAAAAAACGCTTCCATTTTTCCGTCTTCTACAAAACTGGAATTTCCAGTTTTTCTTGTGTACCAATTGTAATTTCAGATTCCATGTTGAATTATTGAATCTCTGTTTATCCTTTTGAATACTTGTAATAGTTATATACTTCCCGTACTGCTTTATAAAGTACCATAGAGCAAAAACTCCCAACAGTGACCGTTCGAACCTTCTTGACAGTAGCGGCTGCTCGAAATTGGGAGTTGCATCAGATGGATGTTCATAATGCCTTCTTGCACAGTGAACTGGCGGAAGAAGTTTATATGAAATTACCACCAGGATTTCATGTGTTTGACCCGGAGCAAGTATGTCGACTCTGAAATTTTTTATATGGGTTGAGACAATCCCCACGGTGTTGGTTTGCCGAATTTTCAAGTGTGTTGATGAAGTATGGGTTCAAACAATAATACTCTGATTATTCTCTCTTCAAGATATACTAGGCAAGTATACAACTTAACATATTAGTTTATGTGGATGACTTGATTATCTTCGGAAATGACCATGATGCCATTGCACGATTCAAATATTATCTTTGAGCCTATTTTTACATGAAGGATTTGGGCCCGTTGAAGTATTTTCTAGGGGTTGAAGTTGTGCGCGGACCAACCGGATTATTCCTTTGTCAACAAAAATATGCCTTAGATATAATCTCTGAGTCCGGGCTATTGGGAGCAAAATCGATTAATACTCCCATGAAATAGAATCAAAATTTGGCGTTGGGCAAAGGGGCCAATTTAGAATATCTGAAACCATATCGATGTTTGGTTGGTAGATTGATATACCTCAGTTTTACACGACCAGAGTTGTCCTATTGTGTGCATGTTTTATCTCAATTCATGCACCAATCGAAGGAAACACATTGGAGACAAGCCTTCCGGGTGGTAAGATACTTAAAGAAGAATCCTGGGCAAGGAATTATGTTTAGGAAGGATTTTGATCTCCGATTGTATAGGTGGTGTGATGCGGACTAGGCTGGATGCCCTTTGACCCTAAAATCACTCACCGGATAGTTTATTTTCCTCAAAAATTCACCGGTATCATGGAAATCAAGAAGCATTACATTGTCTCTCGATCGTTAGTAGAGGCAGACTACCGTTCAATGGCAATGACGGTTTGTGAATTAAAATGGTTGAAGGGAATCATAGATAGCTTAGGCGTAAAACATAAATCTCCAGTTAAAATGTATTGTGATAGTCAAGCACCATTGTATATTACACGAAATTTGGTATTTCACGAACGGACTAAACCTATTGAAGTCGACTGTTATTATGTCCGGGACGTTCTCCAATCTGGTATAATACTTCCAAGTTATGTGTCAACCAACTTGAGGGGGGCATTGAGAGACCGACACAGAAACCAACCCCGGACCCCATTTGTTTCCTAGTACAATTATAATAGTTTTATGGTAGAATCCTAGAAGTATATTTGATAAATTGTAATTATGATAGTTTTATTAGAGTTGAGTTTCTTGTTAGACTAGAGAAATGACGATTTTTACTTCTATAAAAAGAGGTCATTATTATGAATGAAATCAATAACGAATTCTCTCAATATTTTTGTACTCTCTAAAATTCCGTTCACTCTTAATTTTAACAGTTTCCATATCAAACGTTCCCGTATATGCTTAATTATAGATATAGAAAGAAGTTCCCAAAGTTTCCTTAAGTGTTGCTTTGGGCGGAAGAATTAAGTAAACCAACGGCTTAATTTCCTAAAACTAACTCAGAAAATTTGTGTATAAAATCTCAAACCTCCCACCTAGGGCCCTCTTTTCACAAGTGTTACTGAGAAAAAATCCAGGCAATGGAGAATATTAAAGAGGGTTTCTGTTTTCGACCCGCAGATGCACAAGTGTTTATGTTCTTGTTGAGATTCATTGCTAGACAAGACATGAATGATTCTGAATTCATTACCACTAATGTTTATGTGTATGGCAAACAAGAACCATGGAATATTTATGATCATGGAGTGCCTTGCGGTGATGATGACGGGGACAACGATTGCAGTCAATATCTCTTCTTCATCACAAAGCTCAAGAAGAAAAACAAGTCCATGTATAATTGCAATATTGGAAACAGCAAAACAAGGGCAAAACAGTTGGAAAGGAGGGCGGACCGCTGATTGGGTACAAGAAGAGCATGTCTTACGTGAATAAAAAGGGGTATAATAAGAAAGATGGACATTGGCTCATGAAGGAGTACGAGCTCTCTACTGCTATTCTTCAGAAATTCCATGAGGATTGCAGAGATTATGTGCTCTGTGCCATCAAGAAGAGGCCCGTTACTAATTCTTGTCCTTCTGAAACTTTCACAGTCACAATCTTGAATAATTTTCCTGCGGATATTGATGAAGTAATTAGTAATTCCAGGAATTTGGAACACTCTGAATCTGAAACCACGGGTTTCTTGAATTTTCAAGAATCACATGAGGCTGCGGAATCGACTAGTACTACTAATGAGCCATTACAAGTAGTGGAACCATATGATGCAGGGGACTATATGATGCAGAGCAATTTATCAGTACAAATGGCAATGTCACAGAATAAATTAAATGTCGTTGAGTTGCATCAATGGGACAAAAAACGATTTACATGGAATGTTATATGATATGCACCCGGACGACATGAATATCGTTGAGCCATTATTAGCAGTAGAGGCCATGCTCAATTTTGTGCCTGAAGATGTGCTTAGCTTGAATACATGGGAGATACTATTGGACTCAGATGACACAGATCAGATATTACAAGGAACCTGACCACAAGGTTGTGCTGCAAAGGATGACCATATATTTTGTTTATCTACGATATGTTGGAGCAACCTGTAATATTATATAGACATTTTTTAACAAGCTGTATAAATATTTTCTAATAGATGATTGAGAATTTATCAAGTCCTTTCCTTCCTTTGAGTTGCTTCTTCATTAAAATTTTGTACTTATAGTATTAGTTTAACTGATTATGCCTTTAGTCAGAAGTGTATGAACCCAACGATACCAATGTATGAGAGGAAGACGTTATTGAGAAAATAACTGAAAGAATTTGATTTGGTGCCTATTCCCTTCCAAAGAGGTTAGTATAGACTCATCTTACAAGCATGATCCTAAACTAGAATTAAGGTAGTAAATAACTAATTATACACCTACTATATACAACAGATAATTAAAGATTATGCCATATTTACAAATATTCTATCACACCACCGCAGTCGAAGTGGGAGGTTGTCGTATGCTGAGACTGTCCTAAAAATCTTCAAATAGAACCAATGGAAGACCTTTTGTAAAAATATCGGCGATCCAATAACGTGACGGGACATGTACTTTTCCACGAGCAACCTTTTCGCGGACAAAGTGAATATCCATCTCAATATGTTTAGTGCGTTGATGTTGAACCGGATTCCTGGAGAGATATACCGCACTAACATTATCACAATAAACCAATGTCGCCTTCTGAATAAGACAATGGAGCTCCAAGAAGAAGGTTTCATAGCCAACAAGACTCAGAAACCACATTGGCAACTTCTCGGTACTCGGCTTCGGCACTGGACCTAGACAAGGTAGCTTGCCGTTTGGAGGACCAAGAGATCAAATTTTCACCAAGAAAGACACAATAACCAGACGTGTAGCGTTTGGTATCCGGACATCCACTCCAATTGCATTTGTGTAAGAAATGAGAGTGGTTATCGAAGATGGATATAGATACAAGCCATGATCGAGAGTGCCCTGAATATAGTGCACAATGCGCTTAAGAGAATGCATGTGAACCTCCATCGGGTTATTCATGAATAGATAAATCTGTTGCACAACATAAGATATGTCGGGCCTCATGAAAGTAAGATATTGCAGGGCACTTGTAAGGCTGCGGTAATGTGATGGATCAGCATATGGTGTGCTGGAAGTAGCACTCAACTTCGGTTTAGTATCAACTGGTGTAGAAGACGGCTTACAAGAGGGCATGCCAGCCCGTTCAATGATCTCTTCTGCATATTTTTTCTGAGACAAAAATAAACCACCTGCATGACGTGTTACAGCTATTCCCAAGAAATAACTCGATAGCCCCAGATCTTTCATAGCAAAATCTGAACTACGAAGAGACATGATAGACTTGAGAAAAGCATCAGAGGAAGCAGTTAAGATAATATCATCCACATATAGAAGGATGTAAGACATATCATTACCGTGACGGTATATGAAGAGAGAATTATCAGACTTGCTGTTAAAAAACCCAATAGTAGAAACATAATCTACAAACCTCTTGTACCAGGCCCGATGAGCTTGTTTGAGCCCATACAAGGATTTCTTCAGTAAGCATACATGATTAGGATAAGTGGGGTCTTTGTAACCCATGGGCTTATACATGTACACCATATATTTGAGTTCTCCATGCAAGAATGCATTTTTCACATCAAGCTAATGTAAAGGATATGCCTTAGAGAGAGCTAGACTTAGTACTGTGCGGATAGTTGCTGGTTTGACCACCAGACTGAAAGTCTCACCGCAGTCCACACCAACTTGTTGAGTCTTTCCATTACCTACAAGACGAGTTTTATGCCTCTCAAATGTACCATCAAATTTTTCTTTATGACTAAAAATCCACATAGACCGAATCACATTAACCGCGGGAGGACGAGGTACCGAATTCCAAGTCTTATTATTGATAAGAGCATTATATTCATCATCCATAGCCATTTTCCAATTCGGGTCATTAAGGGCAGACACAGAATTATGAGGTAGAGGTGATTTGGTAACATGGGTATGAAGACAGTATTTTTGTTTGGTTTGAAAATCCCATGTTAACTACGAGTGACTGGACTTTGGGCTGAAATTAGAGTTGGTTGGACATGAGAGGTGGTAATGGGCTGACTCGTGATGGGTCCTGAGGCCGAGTGAGAGTGGAGTGGACTACCCAGGAGTGGGCTTCCATCCAGTGGGCTACCAGGCGTTGGGCCTCTCGACAGTGGACTGCCAGAGAGAGGTGACGCGGGGCTGTCAAATACTGGGCTCGGGTAAGCAGGATGTGTTGGTTGGGCTCGGATAGGAGGTGGTTGGGCTGAGCCGCTGGGATGAACCGGACTGGCCAAAAGGGTAGGCGAGTCGGGGTGATCTATTAGGCTGGTTTGCGAGGCCAACTGGTGGACTAAATACGGGGACACGCTATCATCAAGAAATTCGTAAGTATGAGGCAATGAAGAATGCATTTTAGCAAACGGGAAATTTGATTCATCAAATACTACGTGGCGACTCACGATGATTTTATTAGAGGATAAATCGTAACATTTGTAACCACGATTGTTTGATGGATATCCCAAAAAAATACACAGAGTAGAACGAGGTTGAAGCTTATTGATGGTAGTAGAAGGAGAAAAAGGATAACATAAGCACCCGAACACCCGGAGATGAGAGTAAGATAGTCCCTTTGGTATAGAATTTTGAGAGGGGATTGATAGGATAATTATTTGCTTGGAAGTATGTTGAGAAGATAGGTTTCCATGTGTAATGCATGATGCCAAAATGATGGTGGTAGGGAGGCATGGGCAAGTAAGGTTCTAACAATGTTTTTAATGGTTCAAATTTTTCTTTCCGTTTTTCTATTTTGAGATGAGGTATGTGAACAAGAGAGACGAAAAGATAAACCATTAGCTTTGCAAAAATCCTAAAATGGCCCATTATCAAATTCTCTACCATTATCACATTGAATATTTTTAGTGTCCCGTTCAAACTGAGTGTGGATGAATGCTCTAAAGAAGAGAAATGTGGAAAAATCTTGTGACTTTTTAGACAAAGGAAATGTCCACAAAAAATTAGAGTAATCATCCAACAAAATAAGATAATATTGATGGCCCAAAGAGCTCAAAATGGAAGATGTCCAAATATCATTATGGATAATATCAAAAGGCATAACAGTGCATGAATTAGAAGCAACGAAAGGCAAGTTAACATGTTTTCCAAGAGGACATGAGCGACAAAGATGACAATTTCGAGTTTTGGTACACTCAATAAATTTATTTTGTCTAAGGGAGGCAAAAACAGGTGCTCCCGGATGACCCAAACGTTCATACCATAAAGAAGGTGCTAAAACTGAAAAAGTTGATGGTAATTTGGCTCGATGTGTGGTGGTAGTAGTGATGGGATATAGCTCGCCCCGACTATCGCATCTCATTAGCCGCATCCCCGTCTGAAAAATCCTTTACGGAAAACCCAAAAGGATAAAATTCAACAGATGCTGAGTTGTCAATGGTAAATTTTCTTACCAAAACCAAGTTTTTAATTAATTGAGGAGCATGAAGAATATTTTTAAGGTTAAAGGTGGGTTTGGGGTGGGGGTGGGGGAAGCTTGTATTACCATAACCACGATTAGAATTGAATGACCATTTCCGACGATTATACCACGATTATTGCTCAAATTAAAATAGGATGAGAGATTACCTTGTGAGGACGTCATATGAGACGTTGCTCCGATGTCCATGTACCAGTTTGCATCGGGTGGATTGAGCCCAAGAGTGTTTATTGCGGCCTCATTATCGGTTGGTGTGGCTATTGCAGAATGGGTCTGCTGCTGTGGACCATTTCTCGGACTGGGCTTGGCCTAAGGTGCCGAAGGAAAAGGGCACGGGGGACAGCCCAAGGCCACTGCCAAGGCCATTGTGGCGAATCACCTCCACACCGGGCCCACGGCTGCCATGCCGGGCCAGAGCGTTGCTTCTGGCCGCCACCCCGCCGCCACTGCTGCCACCTCCACCACTCCGGTGGCCACCACCCTTGCCACAACCGCGGCCACCGCCGTGATTTTTACCACCATTGTTGCCATTTCGTCCCTGTTGACCACGATTTGGCGGCATATTTTCAAATTGTGAAGAGTTGTCATCGGAGTCCGGCAACTGACTGATTCTGTCGTCCAGAAGATGGAGGATTCCTCAAATTACTACTGCTTCCATAAGCCGTGATTTTGGATTTGGAAATGTCTTTTTGCTGCAATACTTAAGTTTCTTTGTTTTTTGTCCTTTCAAATTGCAGTAAGTAGCTTATTGAACACTCACATTTACTGCTCTTTGGCTATTTCTTCCTCCCCTCTATTGATATGTATTAGCATACAAATTTTGTAATATGAATTTTTTTCCAGAAGAAAATACAGTAGAAAGTATCTAATACGTAAAAAGAGGTCAGCTCTTTCATATTAATCTTTTCTATATTATACCCGCTAATACTTCCTCAGTCCAATTTTAATTATCACTTTAGCTCTTTTCACGCTCATTAAGAAAATAATATATAAAATATAGTTTACTAAATTATTTCTATTTATTAGATATTTTTTTAAAAAAATTGAGTTGTATTAAAAAGAACTACTATTTTAATGTTAAGGGTATAGTTGAACTTTAATATCGTATTTCTAAAATGATAATTTTTTAAGCTAAAACGACAATTAAAATGAGACTTGCAAGCATATATTCCATGAAAACTGCTGGCAGAAATGGCTAATGCAGAAGGATATAAAAGCAACTTCTCCCCTTTCTAATTGATGATGCTTAAATAACAGAGCTAATAGCAAACGATTTATATCGCAAATATTATAATTAGGGTCATCAATTTATCACCTGGCACAAATTGGTAACTGTGCTAGTTTTATTTAGACTTTTCATAGTATTTCAATTTTTTCATCAAACCGGGACAAATAAAAGTTCCATAAACGGATGATGCATGAGGATCTTGGGGCCGGGGAGAGTGTTACAACCTCTCAAAACATTCAAAAATTATCATGAGGATCTATAGTTAGACTGGCAATAGTACGTTGTGTGGTCAAAATAGGTCAAACACACGTCGACGTTGAGGGATAACGCCAGAAATTATTATTCATTCACTGTAATAGAAGAGAATAAAGAAATGAAGCTAAGCTTTTTCACAACCCATTGTAACCTGTCCCAGCCACCTAAATTGTGCCTTAAGAACGGAGATTTCAGGTGAATCGAACAAATAATGAAACATTCTTAAATCCTTGTAGGTGGGAACAAAAAGTGAAAGAACGAGATAGAAAGGTTCGATTCAAGTTGAAAGGGGCGGAGTTAGAGTATGTGTTACGAGTTCAGCCGAACACAGTAACTTTGGTCCAAACCCTATATTTGTCTTTAGAAATCCATTGAATATGCACACATTCTTAATTTAAAATCCAATAATTTAAAAGAATTATAACCCCAAACCCAGTAACTTCAAATCCAGTCTCCGCCTCTGCTGACAGTTGGTCTCATCTTTATGACCTTAGCATTAAATACAAAGACTCATCAGCACTGTAAGCCACAAACAGAAATACTAAAAATTATTTGAGTTAAACAAACAAATAATTCGTAAATCCAGAACTCTTTCATCCGAGGAAAAAAGCCCAAAAAAGGGAACGATTCCACAATCATATACCTTGATGCTATTGACAAAGCAAGGTAGCAAAACACAATATTTCTGCAACAAATTGCCATAAACAATGTGGCTGTACATCTGCTCATCTTAATAGGTCCGGGGAAACAGTTAATAGAAAATCTCAATGCATAAGTACAACATTTAAAATGCAACAAACACATGCTTCATGAGAAACAAAGCTGGCATAGGGTAATTAGTTACATAGATAAATTAAGGATCCACGAATGCTAAGCTTGAAAGAAATAATCCCCTTGATTATTTTCATTAATTGAAAGACTATATATATAAGTTACATATTTCCATAATAGGAGAATCTAATTCTACTCCTAAAACCTTATTCTACTTGGCTACTAAATATACAATTATGGTAAGTGTACAAGTCTAATTAAGGTAACATTTACACTACAATATTACATCAATATACACACCTAATATACTGCCCTGCCCGTGATGGGCTGATGGGCCAATCCCGAGATGGGTTGGTCTGCCCGTGACATTCCTAAAGGACCCGTGATATACACCATGTATACCAAGTGTATATCACAGGTGTATACCTTTTTTAACACACCCCCACAGTCATAGCGGGCGGTCTTCGAACGCTGAAATTATCCCTAAAATCTTCAAAAAGGACCGCGGGAAGACCTTTTGTAAAGATGTCTGCAATTTGACATCTTGACAGGACATGACATACGCGTACCTGACCATGAGCAACCTTTTCGCGGACAAAGTGAATGTCCATTTCGATATGCTTAGTGCGTTGGTGCTGAACCGGATTACCAGAAAGGTAGATGACACTAATATTATCGCAATAAACCAAGGTTGCCTTCTGAATGGGACAATGAAGCTCTAAAAGCAAATTACGTAACCAACATGATTCTAAGACCACATTAGCTACCCCTCGATATTCAGCCTCGGCACTTGAGCGGGATAGAGTTGACTGACGCTTTGCAGACCAGGAGACCAAGTTGTTGCCAAGAAACATACAATAGACTGACGTAGACCGTCTGGTGTCGGGACAGCCACCCCAATCAACATCTGTATATGAGACAAGTGTGGACGTCGAGGAAGGATATAAATGCAAACCATAGTTAAGTGTACCTTGAATATACCGAATGATGCGTTTGAGTGCATTTATGTGCTCAATTCTGGCATCATGCATGAACAAATACACCTGCTGGACAGCATATGTAATATCCGGTCTCGTAAAGGTAAGATACAGAAGGGCCCCTGCAAGACTGCGATAGCGGGTCGGATCCTCGTAGGGTACGTCGGCCGCGGCACTAAGCTTAGGCTTTGTATCAACTGGAGTGGAAGTCGACTTACAGGATGATATCCCAGCCCTCTCGATGATCTCAGTTGCATACTTCCGTTGAGACAAGAACAATCCATCGGAATGACGAGTGACGACAATCCCCAAAAAGTAACTCGAGTGCCCTAAGTCTTTCATAGCAAACTCAGAGATGAGCATGGTCATGATAGACTGGCGTAAGACATCTGTAGAGGCAGTCAAAATGATATCATCCACATGTAACAGAATGTAGGCCAAGGATGAACCACAACGGTAGATGAATAAGGAATTATCTGACCTGATGTGAGTGAACCTAATAGTCAAAACATAGTCAGCAAACCTTGTATACCAGGCCCGTGGAGACTGCTTAAGCCCATATAAGGACTTCTTCAACAAACAGACATGATGAGGATGTTTGAGATCCCTGAATCCCAACGGCTGATGCATATAAATTGTTTCCTTGAGATCACCATGTAGGAAAGCATTCTTTACATCTAACTGATAAATAGGCCATGCTTTCGAAAGAGCCAAGCTGAGTACAGTGTGAATGGTTACCGGTTTGACCACCGAATTAAATGTCTCACCACAATCCACCCCAACCTACTGAGTCTTACCATCAGCCACAAGCCGCGCCTTATGTCGTGCAAATGAACCATTTGAATTTTCCTTATGAGCAAAAATCCACATAGACCTAATAATATTAATACCAGAAGGACGGGGCACCAACTCCCACGTCTTATTATCAATAAGAGCATTATATTCATCGGTCCTAGTAATTTTCCAATTTGGGTCATTTAACGCAGACACATGAGTATGGGGTAAGGGTGATTTAACAACATTATAATTTAAATTAAAATGTCTCTTTGGTTTAAAAACACCCTGCTGACTCCGAGTGATCGGTCTATGACTTGAGGAAGAAGTGGGCGGATTTTGGGAATTTTCTGGGCTCGGGATGGACTGACCAGCAGGAAGTGGGCTGCTGGCCCAAGACGGTAATCAGGCGCTGGAACTGGACCAGTTTCAGAATTGGGCTGGACTGGCCCAATCGCTGGAACTGATCCGGTGATGGTAGAGTGCGACAGACCAGTGGGGCCAGCGGGAAGTGGGCCCGTTGGAGAATTTTGGGTGCGGGACATGTCTGAAAAATGGTGAGTAATATACGGGGATATACCATCATCCAAAAAATTATACGAACTCGGCTCGGGAGTATGAACTTTAGTAAATGGAAATTGGGTTTCATAAAAAATTAAATGGCGATTAATGATGATTTTCTTGGAGGATAAATCAAAGTATTTGTAACCACGATGATTAGACGAAAAACCCAAAAACACACACGGAGTAGACCGGGCCTGAAGTTTGTTAATTGTGGTAGACGGGAATAACGGATAACACAAGCACCCAAAAACCCGAAGATGATAATAAGAAGGACTCTTATTATATAAAATTTGAAGGGGGGAAGAATATGTCAGACCTTTGGAAGGAATTATGTTAAGAAGATATGTAGCCATTTGAAGAGCATGATGCCAAAAATATGGGGGTACGGAAGCATGAATTAAGAGAGTGCAGACAATGTTATTTATGGAATGAATTTTACATTTGGCTTTTCCATTTTGTGAAGATGTATGAGGACAAGAAAAATGAAAATTGATCTCATTATTGGCACAGAACTCCCGAAACACCTCATTGTCATATTCTTTGCCACTATCACACTGAATATTTTTTATTTCTCGTTCGAATTGGGTTCTAATGAATGCTCTAAATTGTAAGAAGACGGAAAACACTTGAGATTTATCTGCAATCGGAAACGTCCATAAACACTTAGAATAATCATCCAAAAAGAGAACATAATATTGATGACCCAAATAACTTAGAACAGGAGACGTCCATAGGTCGCTATGAATAATATCAAATGACATTAAAGTATGAGAATTTGAGTCTACAAATGACAACCTAAAATTTTTTCCTAAAGAACAAGACTGATAATTTGGAGGACTATTCATACCCTTACATGAAATAAAATTATTTGTATGTAATGACGACAAAATAGAAGATCCTGGATGACTAAGACGAGCATGCCATAAGGAATGAGCAAGGGCTGCAAACGCTGATGGCAAGGCTTGACTCGATGGACTGAAATCGGATGTGATAGGATAAAGATCTCCCCTACTATCACACCTCATGAAAGGACTCCCCATCTTGAAATCCTTTACAGAGAAACCAAAAGGATCAAATTCAATAGAAACGGAATTGTCAGTGGTGAACTTTCAGACAGACACTAAGTTTTTAATCAATTTGGCAGCATATAAAGTATTTTTCAAGATAAGGGGTGGATTTGGGGGGAAACAAAGTTTTATGACCATAACCCTGAATTGGAATAGAATTACCATTACCGACAATTATACCACGAGGGTTGCTCAAATTGGAATAAGACGAGAGAGTACCTTGATCGGAAGTCATGTGTGTCGGTGCGCCGGTGTCCATGTACCAATTCGGATCCGGTTGCGTCAACTCAAGCGTGTGCATTGCGGCCTCAATGTCGGTGTGAGTAGGTGTGGGGTCCACTGCCGAGAATGCTTGTGTGGGCCGAGGCCTAAGCAGTCCACCCTGCTGCCCCGGCCTAGTGCTGACTAAGAAGATGAAGGCTGATTATTGGGGCTGTCCACCCCACTGCCCGTTGGAAGGCCTTGGAAAATAGGGGTTGTTGGACCACGGCCCATTGCCCCAGCCCCACTGCCATGGGGCCCACGGCTGGAACCAGTAGGGAGGAGGCACACTGTTGACTGGACGGGGCCCATTGTCGGACTGTTGACCACTGGAACCACCACTGGAACCGCCGTGTTTGCCCTCGCGGTTTTTGCTATTATTCTTACGATTATTTTTGCCGCTACCATGAGCACGGTTTTGGCTCGAATTATCAACAAAACCCGAAGAATTTGTGGAGGACGTCATCATGACTACGGGGCTTGCTCCGATAGCCGCCTTCTTAGCCAAACCGACTTCTTCCAAAGTAAGCATGAAACGGGCTTGATAAAAAGCGAGAATTGGATTGCTTTGACGAAGGAGAGTCCCAACGCCATTATAGGCCTCGGAAAGGTCGGCAACCAATTGTAGAACCAGACGATTATTTGTCACAGGTGCGCCAACATTACGAAGTTGGTCTTCCAACTCCTTGAGTTTCTTGCAATATGAAGACACATTTGGAAATTCTTCCATGCGAACTTGAGAGAATTCCTGCTCGAGTGTGACAACACATGAATGTTGGTTATCTTGGAATATGTCACGCAATCTATTCCAGGGAGTCATAGCCGTAGTGTCCGGCTCAATGATCGTCTGTAAGAGGTCAACCAAAATAGTGGAATAAATCCACTGGAGAACGGTAGCATCAAGAGTAATCCATAACTGAGGATCCTCTTAGGGAATAGGTGCAGCGGGAGGAATTATGTGATGGATGACTTGATGGGAGATAGCGTGAATTTTATATAATTCTGCCTACGTCGCATATTGGACGTTTTCCATCTCAAGAACAATAGGGATGTTGTTCTTGATGTTAGAAACCATGAGGGCATGATGAAAAATGTTCTTAGACATAACGAAAGAACAAAGGGAGAGGAGGGGAGATTTGGGAAGAGTGGAGGTAAATAATATCGCGAATTCCGGTGAAGGGGGATGCAAAACGGAGATGGTTGTGGCCAAGAAAGGCACAAAAAACCAAGAGCAAAGGTGGAAGCAAAACCTAGTCTCTTGATACCATGAAAGAAATAATCCCCTTGATTATTTTCATTAATTGAAAGGTTATATATACAAGTTACATATTTCCATAATAGGAGAATCCTATTCCTAAAACTTTATTCTACTTGGATACTAAATACACAATTATGGTAAGTGTACAAATCTAATTAAGGTAACATTTACACTACAATATTACATCAATATACACACCTAATATACTACTCTGCCTGTGATGGGATGATGGGCCAATCCCGAGATGGGCTGGTCTGCCCGTGACATTCCTAAAGGACCCGTGATATACACCATCTATACCAAGTGTATATCACGGGTATATACCTTGTTTAACAAAGTTGTTTATCAAAAACTCAATATAAGGTGATATTTATCATATTCTGAAACAAATAAGTACTTGCAGTCTAGTCATGGAGAGCTCACTCGTGAAAGATAATCGCAAAATTGGTGGAGGATCTTGGGCAACATAACAATTTCTCCGCCAATCGAAATAAATATCTAGACACGAAGTTGATTGAACATTTCTTGCACTTTCTTCTCTCTGATATACAACAAATTTATCCAAAACCGTTGCATTAGGAAATCATTAAATGGCAGTCCGGTGCACTAAGTTTTCATTATGCGCAGGGTTCGGAGAAAGGCTGAACCACAAGGGACTATTGTGCGCAGCCTTACCCCATTTCTCCAATAGATTGTTTCCACGAGAAAACCCATTAAATATGAATAAATAATCGGAAAAAGGGCATTCCAAGAGGTTGTTTCCACGAGGAAATCCATTAAATATGAATAAATAATCGGAAAAGCGCCAAAAATGTCCCTATACTATTCGAAAAGGTCAAAAAATACCCTTCATCCACCTATTTTATTAAGAATACCCCTCCTCTACCTATTTTAGCTCACTTTTGCCCTTAAAACTAACAACCATCTTTTCATTCTTTTTTATTGTTATTTATTACGTGGCATTCCCCTATTGGACAAAATTAAAACCCCACCCCCATGAGATTTTTTCCCTTTAATCAAATCGCCCAGACCCACCGCACCCGCCCCATGACCCAATTCCCATTAAAAAAACCATCAGCATATCAAAATCCAAAACAAGCATCCCTGTGCAAAATCCAAAATTCCAACAGTATGTTCATCACATGTAGCAATTATGTCTTTTATATGTGGTTGTTATTAGACCAATATTTTTTACATCCTCATCCAGATCCTATCCACTTTAAAAGTTGAGAAGTTAACCATTCCTGCAATTTCTGAGCATCTGCATATCTGGACCAAGGTTTTTGGATTTGATGAACTTGAGGAATCAAACAAGCAAGAAATGAAATCCATCAATATGTTAGTATTTCTTGGGACAGACTTGTTACAAAATAAGATACTGAAGAAAGATATGCAAGAGGGTATGGAATAATTATATGTCCCTGCTTCCTCTTTGTTTTTCTTTAACATTTTGCTTTTTGAGTAAACTGACGATATTTATGACTTGGATTTGTACAACATTTTCTGCAGCTTGTGAGTTACATCATAGTCATCCTCTATCGCCTGCTTTGGTTGAAAAAGCTGATCAGGAATCATCTATCAGTCGTGACGGACATCTACATGTGATGAACATGTTGCTGGAATTTTGGATTTTGCACAGGAATCGCTTGTTTTGGATTTTGATGTGCTGATGATTTTTTTAAATGGGAGGCGCCAGGTAATAAATAACAATAAAAGAGAATAATGAAAAGAGGGTTGTTAGTTTTAAGGCAAAAGTGAGCCAAAATAGGTGGATGAATGGTATTTTTAAACCTTTTCGAATAGTACAGGGGCATTTTTGGCCCTTTTCCGATAAATAATTGATTACAACCCAGTAACTAAGACAAGTTATGAGTTTGATGGCAAAATCTAAACACATAAACTTTAAATTCTAGCATCGCCTCTGTATGCCAAGAAACAAAACCACTTACAGTCTAGTCTTGAAAAGTGAGTCGTGGAAAATAATTAGAAATTGGTGGATTGGTGAAACTTAATGAAGCAACTCAGATTTCAGAAAATCGAGCTACCTGTTTATAGCAAGCAACAGAAGAGGAGCAAATTCATCCGGTGGTGGATTGGTGAAACTTATCATCGAAGAGAATGACATTAGTATTGTAATTAGTGTACCGATTTTAGCATAATTAGTGTAGAATATTTGTATTACTTAGCATTGTACACTTACCATATTTATAGGAGTCTTGTACTATTAGAATAGAGTTTTAGGAGTAGAATAGGAATATGATTCTCCTATTATGGAAATATGTAAATTGTACATATACTATTTCAATTAATGAAAATAATCAAGAAATTATTTCTTTCATGGTATCAAGAGTCTAGGTTAATATTTTCTCCCACTTTCTCCATAATATTTTTGTCCAAACCACCAATTCCGAGCCCCTTCCTCGGTTTCCGTGCCCGGAAATTATTTTTCTCTTCCCAATTTTTTTCTCCCCAATCCCTACTTCACGTCTTGCGTTGCTATTATGGCTAGGAACATGTTTTACACTGCCCTTACTGTTTCTAATATCAAGAATCACATCCCTATCATTATTGAAATAGAAAACGTCCAATACGCGACATGGGCCGAACTGTTCAAAATACATGCACGCTCGCATAAAGTGCTACATCATATTATCCCCGCGACTCCTACAAATACGGATGTGCCCAAACCATAGGATGATCCTACGTTATGGACGACCCTTGATGCTACTGTTCTTCAGTGGATTTACTCCACTATTTCGAGCGACCTCTTGCAAACGATTATCGAACCCGACGCTACGGCGATGGAGGCATGGAATAGAGTACGTGATATTCCAAGATAATCAGAATTCTTGGGCTGTTACCCTTGAGCAGGAATTTTCCCATATCCATATGGAAAATTTTCCAAATGTTTCAGCATATTGCAAAAGGTTAAAGGAATTGGCGGACCAACTCCGTAACGTTGACGCGCCTGTTTCGAATGATCGTTTGGTCCTACAAATGGTTGCAGGCCTTTCAGAGGCATATAGTGGTGTTGGCATGCTTCTTCGTCAGAGCAGCCTTCTTCCGCAATTTTATCAGGCTCGTTCTATGCTTACCCTCGAAGAAGCCGTCTTGGCCAAAAAGGCGGTACCGGTGCTAGTCTCGTAGTCATGATGACTTCCTCTACAAATTCTCTGGGTGGTGGTGATAATTCCGGCCAAAACCATACTCATAGTAGCGGCAACAATAGTCGAAAAAATAAAGCCAAAAATCGCGGGGGCAAATGCGGTGGTTCCGGAGATGGTCACGGTGGCAGTAGGTCTCGAAATAACGGCAGTGGGCCATAACCCAACTGGTCCCAGCCTTGGGCCTGGGCCAATGGGCAGGGGCCCAATAGTCCCTACGGCCCAACAGTTTTGCCTTCTGGCCACTGGACTACCCAGCAGAGTTTTTCCAGGCCCAATCCAGTTTGGCCCAGTATTTCTCGCCCCAGTTCTGGGCCGGGACAACAACCCGGTGTACTTGGGCCCCAGCCCCCTCAAGCCCATCATGCAGTGGGCCCCACTCCTACCGATATTGAAGCCGCGATGCACACGCTTGGAATAAATCCTTCGGACCCAAATTGGTACATGGACACCGGCACCACTACTCACATGACGTCTGACTCAGGTACTCTCTCGTCTTATTCCAATTTGAGCAACAATCATGGTATAATTGTTGGTAATGGTATTCAATTCCAATTCACGCTCCAAAATTGATTAAAAATTTGGTGTCTGTCTGAAAATTCACCACTGATAATTCCGTATCCATAGAATTTGATCCATTTGGTTTTTCGGTGAAGGATTTCAAAACGGGGAGTCCTCTCATGAGGTGTGATAGTAAGGGAGATTTTTATCCTATCACACCACATTCCAGTTTCTCGAGTCACGCATTGCCATCCACTTTTGCAGCACTGGCTCATTCCTTGTGGCATGCTCGTCTAGGTCATCCGGGATCGTCTATTTTGTCTTCCTTAGATAAAAACAATTTTATTTCTTGGAAGGGTGTGCGTAGTACTCCGAATTGTCAATCTTGTTCTTTGGGAAAAATAGTTAAATTGTCATTTGTAGACTCTAATTCTCATACTTCAATGCCATTTGATATTATTCATAGTGATCTATGGACGTTTCCCGTTCTTAGTTCTTTGGGTCATCGGTATTATGTTCTCTTTTTGGATGATTATTCTAAAATTTTATGGACTTTTCCAATAGCGAAAAAATCTCAAGTTTTTTCCATCTTCTTAAAATTTAGAGCATTCATTAGAACCCAATTCGAACGTGAAATAAAAAATATTCAATGTGATAATGGCAAAGAATATGACAATGGGGTGTTTCGGGAATTTTGTGCAAATAATGGGATCAATTTTCATTTTTGTTGCCCTCATACGTCTTCACAAAATGGGAAAACCGAACGTAAAATTCGTACTATTAATAACATTGTCCGCACTTTACTAATTCATGCTTCCATACCCCGTCTTTTTGGCATCATGCTCTACAAATGGCTACATATCTTCTTAAAATTATTCCTTCCAAAGGTTTGACATATTCGTCCCCCCTTCAAATTTTATATAATAAGACTCTTTCGTGTTCATATCTTAGTGTCTTTGGGTGCTTGTGTTATCCACTTTTTTCGTCCACCACAATTAACAAACTTCAGGCCCGTTCAACCCCGTGTGTGTTCTTGGGTTATCCGTCCAATCATCGTGGTTACAAATGTTTTGATTTATCTTCTAATAAAATCATCATTAGTCGCCATGTAATTTTTTATGAATCCCAATTTCTGTTTGCTAAGGTTGGTATTCCCGTGCCGAGTTCGTATAATTTGTTGGATGATGGTATATCCCCGTATATTATTCACCAATTTTTGGACATATCCCGCGCCCTAAATCCTCCAGCGGGCCCACTGCCCGCTGGTCCCACTGGTCTGTCGCAGGCCCCTGTCCCTAGTCCCGTCACTGGGCCAGTTTCAGCATTTGGGCCAGTCCAACCCAATACTGGAACTGGTCCAGTTCTTGCATCCGAGGCTGCTTCTGCTTCCCGTGTTGGGCCAGCAGGCCCACTGTCAGCTGGCCAGTCCGTCCCGAGTCCAGAAAATTCCCAAAATCTGCCCAATTCTTCCCCGAGTCAAAGAACAATCACTCGTAGTCAACGGGGTATTTTTAAACCAAAAAGACATTTTAATTTAAATTATAATATTCTTAAATCTCCTCTGCCCCGTAACCCAGTGTCTGCTTTAAATAACCCGAATTGGAAAATTGCTATGACCGTCGAATATAATGCTCTTATTGATAATAAGACGTGGGAGTTGGTGCCCCGTCCATCTGGTGTTAATATTATTCGGTCTATGTAGATTTTTGCTCATAAGGATAATTCTGACGGTTCGTTTGCGAGGCATAAGGCTCGTCTTGTAGGTGATGGTAAGACTCAGCAGGTTGGTGTGGATTGTGGTGAGACGTTTAGTCCGGTGGTCAAACTGGCTACCATTCGCACTGTGCTCAGCTTGGCTCTTTTGAAAGCATGGCCCATTCATCAGTTAGATGTGAAGAATGCTTTCTTACATAGTGATCTCAAGGAAACAGTTTATATGCATCAGCCCTTGGGGTTTAGGGATCCCAAATTTCCTCACCATGTCTATTTGTTGAAGAAGTCCTTGTATGGGCTTAAGCAGTCTCACGGGCTTGGTATAAGAGGTTTGCAGACTATGTTTCGACTATTGAGTTCTCTCACGGTAGGTCTGATAATTCATTGTTCATATATCGTCGTGGTTCTTCATTGGCTTATTTACTATTATATGTGGATGATATTATCTTGACTGCCTCTTCCGATGCCTTCCGCCAATCTATCATGACAATGCTCAGTTCTGAGTTTGCTCTGAAAGACTTGGGTCCATTGAGTTATTTTTTGGGGATTGCTGTCAATCGTCATGACTGTGGATTGTTCTTATCCCAGAGGAAGTATGCAGTTGAGATCATTGAAAGGGCCGGGATGTCATCTTGTAAGTCCACTTCCACTCCGGTTGATACTAAACCCAAGTTGGGTGCTGCGACTGGCTCACCGTATGAGGATCTGACTCGCTATCGCAGTCTTACAGGGGGCCTTCAGTATCTTACGTTCACGAGGCCAGATATTACGTATGCCATACAGCAGGTGTGTTTGTTTATGCATGATCTCAGGATTGAGCACATGAATGCGCTTAAACGCATCATTCGGTACATCCAAGGGACACTTGACTATGACTTACATTTATATCCTTCATCGACATCTACACTTGTCTCATATACAGATGTTGATTGGGGTAACTGTCCAGACACCAGACGGTCTACGCCGGGATATTGTATGTTTCTTGGTAATAACTTGGTCTCATGGTCTGCCAAGCGTCAGTCAACTTTATCACGCTCTAATGCAGAGGCCGGGTATCAAGGGGTCGCCAATGTGGTGTCTGAATCATGTTGGTTATGTAATCTTCTTTTAGAGCTTCATTGTCCTATTCAGAAAGCTACCTTTGTGTATTGTGATAATATTAGTGTCATCTATCTTTCTGGAAATCCGGTTCAGCACCAGTGCATTAAACATATCGAGATGGACATTCATTTTGTTCGCGAAAAGGTAGCTCGTGGACAGGTACGCGTCTGTCATGTCCCTTCCAGGTATCAAATTGCAGACATATTTACAAAGGGTCTTCCTCGGTCCTTTTTGAAGATTTTAGAGACAGTCTCAGCGTTCGAAGACCGCCCGCTATGACTGCGGGGATGTGATAGACAATGTATATTCCCGTGATATACAATTGCCATACATAGTGTATATCACGGGACTTTGGTCCTTTTTAGTATTGTAATTAGTGTACTGATTTTAGCATAATTAGTGTAGAATATTTGTATTACTTAGCATTGTACACTTACCATAATTATAGGAGTCTTGTATTACTAGAATAGGGTTTTAGGAGTAGAATATGAATAGAATTCTCCTATTATGAAAATATGTAAATTGTATATATACTCTTTCAATTAATGAAAATAATCAAGGGATTATTTCTTTCAATCTAAATCTACATTACAATCAGAGGTTCCAAATAATCTCAATATCTTGGAAGAAAAGCATTTTCCAACCATAATTTTGGACCAAAAATGATTAGCACCCTACAACTAATTCATGACTATCACGGTTCCCCTCTCCTTATGACTGCACAAGACAATGATTAGTAGGGAAAAGGTTTCCTTTAAAAGATGCAATGACTTAAAATAACCCAGCTATTGTCCAAAACCTCAAGTTAAATTTGGCATATGTCTGCAAAAGCTGCCCCCTTAAAGGAAATATGCCTCATCTCTACTCATGTGTACATTCCTCTTTCAGTTCACTTAGTCGACTAGACTGCTTTCCCTCACATTCTTCTCTTCATTCTAATTATAGATTGATCAACAACCATTGTCATAGAGATGCAATTTAGCAAGCATATCAGCAGCTGCCCTGAAATAGAAAGGACAGATGAAGCCTCAAAGAACCATCAGCAGTTTTGACATATGATCTTTCAATCAAAACATTTTTCTACCATATTAGAAATAATCCTTTCTTCACCTCAGGTCACATCTAAATTAACTTTATTATGTACTATGAGATGTATTATGAACTCTTTAGATGCTGCAATATTTTGTGAAATATCTATCAAAGAAACTACAACATCAACAAGCTTCAGATTTTGTTGACTCCGGTCACCAGCAGCCATAAGAAAACCACAACAAAGAGACATTAACACTAATTTCACTCAAATGTCATCTTCCTAAAGTTTCTATTACGAGAAATGAATACCAGCACTCATTCGCATCATGTGAGGAAAGTTCTTTTAAAAATTAAACCTAAATAAGGTACAATAATATGGTAGCCAAAAGTCATCTTTAAACCTATTACAGAGATTCTTTTGTCTATTTATAGTAAGAATATAATGAAGTGTATCAGACCTACTCAAAACTCTTTCATATGGCATTATCCAGTAAATTGTTGTTCAACAAGTTTTTTTGCAACAAATCTATCTGAGGAATGAAGATTCAGGAAAATCAAGAAATTAGATGTAATGAAACAATCTTTGTATGAGCATAACCTCAAGTAAAAGCATTCAACAGCACTGTAAGCCTCAGTTTAAACAGCTAGAGATTATTTCCATAAACAAAACAGTAGAGACCTCTTTCTTCTAAGAAACTAAGTAGCCATCATAACTGAAGGGTGTCAAAAGCTACTGAAAGTAAAAACAAGAGATGAAATACTCCCAACATTTATAGTAACTCTATACGAGAGTTATCAGTATTTATCAAATTTGCTCCTATCTAACGGAACGCTATTGGATCAAATGACAAAGACATTATTGAGAAAAATATGACTTTTCTCGGATGAAATGAAAATTGGATTCATGTAACAGGAGAAAGATTTCCCATTCCTTAGCTGGAAAGATATGTGGCCGTGAAAGAGGGATTAAGTGGAACAGAATTGACTGGGTGGTAGAGTCGTGGAAACGTTTGTTTCTTCCATATTTTGGGCCTTAGCTCCATGGAGGAATATGTTACTGCTGAAACACGAAAGAATTGAAATCTTAGATCAAAACACTATGTATGGATGGAATGAACTGCCTAAATAAGAATTCTTGAACAACAAACAACCAGTTCAGATATTCACGACCAAGAAGTACTGGATTTTCTTTCGGATAGGCCCTGAAAGGAGAAGGAAGGCATCTTCTTGCTTTCAATCTCTAAGAGCCGATTCGATGGCATCTTCTCTTATGATCTTTCTAGTTAGCACGAGTGGGAATAGTCCCTCATCGACATGGGAAGAGAGCTTCAAGCAAAAAGGGCTTGTGCAAGCAAGTGACACTTTAAAGCAAGTGACACTTTACTTCAAGCGAATAGTGCTGCCTCACTTTCTTTAGCTAGGCTGAGAAGCCGATTACCGACATAGACTATTTCCTTCTCATCGAAAGATGCCTAAGACCTTTTCACTAAAACAAAACCTAAACTCCCTGCTCCTCGAACAATTGAATCAGAAGTCAAGATATTCATACCCACACATAAAGAATATCTTGTGAATGACCTCTTTTTGAGGAAGAATTTGACATTGACCAGGAATGAGAGCATAATGAGCCTAATGACGTACCTTCAACTCGAAAGGCTAAGCCAATAAGAGAGAGTTGTCTCCTTCCGTGTGAAAAAATTGGATCTTTTCTTTTAAAGAACAATCCTTTTCCTAGAGTTTTCTTGTGATACCTTAAGATAGGACAAAAAGCCTCCCAGTGATCTTGTATTGGATTATGCATGAATTGACTAACCACTCCTAGCGTGCTAAGCCATAGTATGTTTTTATCCTTCCCAGTGTGCCAAGCCCCCTCCCAACAGTCTCAGGCCATGGTCTGGGTCAATGAACTAGTCTCGTCCCCCTAACCTAAGAGTTCTAGTTATGACCAGCCGAAAACAAGTCCTCTAGATGCCTTATAACCGTCCTTTTTGCCCATTCCCGCTTATGCGTACTTCATGGCTGATAGGCCTTGAGCAATCAAAGTTACGCCCTCTTCCGCTACTGACTATGAACAGTTGACAACTAAGGATTTCTATTTTACTAAGCCAGTTCGGTAAGTTAAGGTCCATGAAATTAAACAAAATTCTTATTATTAAAACTAATAAACAAAACCCTCGAATCACTAAATATATATATATATATCGGGGATGTCTCTTAGTAATGTCTAATGGCTACTCGCGTGATTTGGAATAGAGTAATTAAAATCTTCTTGGTAAAAAATGAAAGAGCTCCATCTAATAACTTCTATGAATATACACTAGGTTGCACAAAAAAGTTATTTTTGGATCAATCCAAAGCCCAAAAAGGTTTTTAAAAGGTTAAAAGGTCCGTTGAGCGCCTCAAGGCTATGTCATAATAGATCTGAACACTTGCCCGGATCGACTCCCAGATCATAATTGCTCTAGTAAATAACTAAAGAAAATAGATAGATATAGAAAAATAGAAGAGAAACGAACTAATTATAAAACTATGAGAAATCCACCAATCCACATGTGATGTGTGAACAATGACAGTTGTGTACCATAGTCAGTAACTAGATACAGATAAGGGGGCATGGAATACATATGATGAGCTACAACAATGGTTAAAGAGCCTAATATAGCTAAGTTAAGAGATAATTGAGCATGTCATGAAGTTGTTAGGATATCATATAGGCCTTTATGGCCCTGACCTGTAAATGGACCTTTATGAGCTTCTAAAATATCTTTTAGTTCATGACCAATACCCCAGTTGGTTCTATAGATGTGACCCGCTATCAGGAAAAGAATTGAAATAGATAAATAGTGATGGGCAATATCAGTTAGCCACAGACCCCCGCCATTCTTGGATCTAATCCTCCACGAAAAGTAAGAAAGTCCGTATATTTTGACCAATTCAAGGTGAAAATGGGGTTGCTCCCTCGGCAAAACTGGGATAAAGTTGAGCCAAATGATCTCGATTCAAGATAAATTCATGAGGAAGTGGTATCTCTTTAGTATCTACTCCAGCGTGTAGAAATTATTGAGGAGGTTGAGGGAAAGGTGGGCAGCCGGTGTGTTTGTTGGAGAAGATCATGAAGTCGAAATCTCAACAACTTTGACTTGTTCTTCACTAGACTTCTTCCCCAAGCTTTGACTCTTTCTCCCACGTTTTACACAGCTCAAATTCACCACGCCTAAGCCGTTTTTACCTCTCAGTAAAAATATTACTGCTTAACGTGAAGTAAGACAAAACTGTTATAAAAAAAATGTTGGTCTAAATGCTGTGACATTTGTCCCAACATTTTATGCATTCAAATCAGTACTTCAGGAGACATGTTGGGTCAAATGTCACAACACCAAACACAACATTAACAATAACATTTGGAATGCAACAAGTTCAAAATTATGATAACAGTAAATCAAAAACTACAATATAAGGTATTTCTAGTATGACGGAAAAAAAATACTTCCAGCTGGTCATGCTAAGTTAATTCTTGGTAAGTAATCATGAGATTCCTAGATGATCTTGGGCTGTCTAACAAATTCTTAACCAATTGCGATAAATGCCAGGAAACACAGCACTCTGAGCAAGTGCAGCATTTTCTTCTCTTTGCGACTATAACAAACTTCTGCAAAGCCACTGCATTCTCTAATAGAAACCTTGAAAGTTCGAAAAGCATACAAAAGCCCCCCTTCAGACCACTCCTTCAAACAGCCTCTTCCGCAGCCGACAATCTTAACATTCTTGAGATCGGGAAACACCGTGTTTGGAATCCAACTCGGCAAATTGATGTTATCTACTTCGGCGAAATAGCTTTGCTCAATCTGGCATAGGGAATCTTCACACTGGAACAAAGAGTAAAATCAGGATCTAAAGCGGGTCTACAGCATATATATTCCACAGAAGACAAACTAAATGATCTCACAATAGAACAGTTCTCAAAACGCATAAATCTTGAACAGTTCTCAGCAAATGATTACAATAGCTAATACCTATCAGAAACACACATACAATACATAAACCAAGCAAAAAGAGGTTCAGTTGTCAATGATCGGTTCCTTTTTTGAGCCCATTTACTAGAAAGAAATTAACTACCCTGATCATTTAATTTTTTGTTCTAAGGTGATAAAATATTCTAAATGATATTATATTTGCATTCTCCTTAAGAAACTCATTTGGAGGGAAGGGGCTTAAAAAACTGAATGGATGTAAAAAGAAGATCATAAATCGGGAAAAATTGCGACCCCAGTTTCAATGTGTATGTTGAGTGACTCCAAAAGAGGCGAGGTGTGCAAAAGATACAGATTATACTCCGATACATGTAACTTTAGAGTTGGACATTTGCATCTCAATTCTGGAAGCATCATTCCTTCAAGTTTCATCATGAACACAACCTGTTGAAATAATCTCAAAGAAATTAGTAAAGCATAGAGAAAAAAGCAAACTACAAAGAAAAAATAATCCACAACAAAAATATAGTGCTATGACAAAGCTAACCACCTAAACACTTCAAGGAAGAACAGTCTGCAAAAGCCTAGTTTCTAAAATAATCTATTGCCAATAAAGAACATACCAACTTCAAAAAGTAAATATAAAGATGATAAAAGGTATCAAAAGGTGAAGACAAGATCCGACTGTATGCATTATAAATTTCCTTCCCATGATTCAATAAAAACAAATACCATTGAAATTCTCATGTTTACAAAAGTTAAAAATTATACGATACTGTTAAACAGAGCAATAAACATGTGATATACACTGAATATACAGCAGTGTATATCACATATATATCACATATATATCACTGAATTAAAGCGAAAAAGCGAAGTGCAGCCAGGTTGGGCCTCTCGGCGGTGGCCCAAACCAGCGGTGCGGCAAGGCCTCTCGGCCTCCGGGCGGTGGGCCGATCGTAGCCCAGCAGGCAGCCCATCACGGGATTAAAGCAGCAAAACTGTAGACATAATTTGTATATTAAGGAAAGTATATTGTGTGTATATTGTAGTATATTTTATTACCATAATTAGGATATACACTTACCATAATTGTATAGTTAGAATTATGGTAGAATAAAGTTTTAGGAATAGATTAGGAATAGGATTCTCCTATTTTGTAACTTGTATATATATCTATTCAATCAATGAAAATAATCAAGGGGATTATTTCTTTCATGGTATCAAGAGACTAGGTCTACACAAAAGTTTTTCTCCCAACTTTTGCCTTGTGGCCGAGAACCCACCCCCCCCTCGGGTTTTCTCTCCAAAATTTTGTCTTCCGCTCTCAAAAACCTCTCTTAAATTTCCCCTCCTTCTTTGTTCTTTCAATATGTCAAAGAACAATTGTCACCCTGCCCTCACGGTTTCCAATATCAAGCTAAGTGTCCCTATTGTCCTTGAGATGGAAAACGTTCAATATGCAACGTGGGCGGAGTTGTTTAAAATTCACGCAATATCTTATCAAGTTCTTCGTCACATCATTCCTCCCGCTAGACCCCTTCCTGCGGAGGATCCTGAGTTATGGATTACACTTGATGCTACCGTTCTTCGGTGGCTATACGCCACTATTTCGGTGGACCTTCTACAGATGATTATGGAGCCAGATACCACGGCTATGGATGCATGGAATAGATTGCGTGACATATTCCAAGACAACCAACATTCCCGTGTCGTCACACTTGAGCAGGAATTCTCTCTCGTTCGAATGGACGAATTTCTGAACGTTTCTGCATATTGCAAGAAACTAAAGGAGTTGGCAGATCAACTCCGTAATGTTGTCGCACCAGTAACAAATAATCGTCTAGTTCTACAGTTGGTTGCCAGTCTTTCGGAGGCCTATAATGGTGTCGGAACTCTCCTTCGCCAAAGCCACCCTATTCCCGACTTCCATCAAACTCGCTCCATGCTGACGTTGGAAGAAGCCGGCTTGGCTAAAAAGGCGGCTACCGGAGCAAGCCCAGTTGTCATGGTGGCGTCCTCTCCTAGTCCTTCGGGTTTTGGTAATAATTCGGGCCAAAACCATAATAATGGTGGCGGCAAGAATAATCGCAAGAATAATAACAAAAATCGCGGGGGCAAACGCGGCGGTTCTGGTGGCGGTTCCGGTGGTCAACAAACAGGCGGTGGGTCCCAGCCAGGGTACAGTGGCCCACCACCGTCATGGGCCCAGCAGTGGGGCCAATGGCAGTGGAACCCGTACCCTCCAGCAACAGTTTCCAGCGGCCAGTGGGCTGGCCAACAGTCCAAGCCCAATACCCAGCATTGGCGGCCCACTGGCCAGTGGCCCAGCAACGGCAACCAAAGCAGTTACGGCCCAGTTCCAGCACGGCCGGGAGTCCTTGGGCCCAGACCTCCGCAAGCCCATCATGCAGCAAGCCCCACTCAGACCGATATCGAGGCCGCGATGCACACATTGGGATTGACTCAATCGGACCCAAATTGGTACATGGACACCGGGGCCACTACTCACATGACTTCCGAATCAGGTACTCTCTCATCTTATTCCAATTTGAGCACCCGTCAGGGGATAATTGTTGGTAATGGCAGTTTTATTCCAATTCTAGGGTATGGTCGGAAAACGTTGTCTCCCCCCAATCCACCACTCCTCTTGAAAAATACTTTGCATGCTCCTAAATTGATTAAAAATTTAGTGTCTGTCCGAAAGTTCACAAATGACAATTCTGTTTCTGTTGAATTTGATCCTTTCGGTTTCTTTGTGAAGGATTTGAAGACGGGGTGTCATCTCATGAGGTGTGATAGTAGGGGGAATCTGTATCCTATCATGCCCTGTTTCACTCCATCGAGTCCAGCCTTGCCGTCAGCCTTTGCAGTCATCTCTCCTTCCATGTGGCATGCTCGTCTGGGTCATCCGGGATCTTCTATTTTATGAGCTTTAGATAAAAATAGCTTTATTTCTTGTAAGGGTACGAGTCGTACTCCAATTTGTCAGTCTTGTTCTTTAGGAAAGATTGTTAAGTTGCCGTTTGTAGACTCCAATTCTCATACTTCTATGCCATTTGACATTATTCATAGCGACTTATGGACATCTCCTGTTCTTAGTTCAATGGGTCATCGATATTATGTTCTCTTTTTAGATGATTATTCTAGATTTTTGTGGACGTTTCCAATTGCGAATAAATCACAAGTGTTTTCCGTCTTCATCAAATTTAGAGCGTTCATTCGTACTCAATTCGAAAGAGAAATAAAAAATATTCAATGTGATAATGGGAAAGAGTATGACAATAGGGAGTTTCGGGAATTTTGTGCTACTAATGGGATAAATTTTCATTTTTCATGTCCTCATACATCTTCACAAAATGGGAAAGCCGAACGCAAAATTCGTTCCATCAATAACATTGTCCGAACTCTCCTAATTCATGCCTCCATCCCTTCATATTTTTGGCATCATGCTCTACAAATGGCCACATATCTTCTTAACATAATTCCTTCTAAAGGTCTGACATATTCTTCCCCCCTAAAAATCCTGTATAATAAGAACCCGTCTTATTCCCTTCTTCGGATTTTTGGGTGCTTGTGTTATCCGTTATTCTCATCCACCACAATTAACAAACTTCAGGCTCGGTCTACCCCGTGTGTGTTCTTGGGTTATCCGTCAAATCATCGTGGTTATAAGTGTTTTGATTTATCCTCCAAGAAAATCATAATCAATCGTCATGTCATTTTTTATGAAACTCAATTCCCATTTATGAAAGTTCATACTCCCGAACCTAAGTCATATAATTTTTTGGATGACCAAATATCCCCGTATATTATTCGAAATTTTTCGAACATCTCCCGTACCCAAAATCCTCTAGCGGGCCCAATGCCCGCTGGCCCACAGTACCGCCACATCCAGCAGTTTCTGCCACTGGAACAGTTCCAGCAATTGGGCCTGTCCAGCCCAATTCTGAACCGGTCCGTAAACCGAGCCCAAAGATTTACCAATTTGGGCCAGCAGGCCCACTGCCTGCTGGCCAGTCCGTCCCGAGCCCAGAAAATTCCCTCAATTCTTCCTCGAGTCATAGACCGGTCACTCGTAGTCAGCGGGGTATTTTTACACCTAAAAACACTTTAATTTACATTCTGATGTCTCTAAATCCCCCTTGCCCCGCAATCCTGTGTCCGCATTAAATGACCCTAATTGGAAAATTGCTATGACTGATGAATATAATGCTCTTATTGATAATAAGACGTGGGAGTTGGTGCCCCGTCCATATGGTATTAATAGTATCAGGTCTATGTGGATTTTTGTTCATAAGGAGCATTCAGATGGGTCCTTTGCTAGACATAAGTGGCGACTTGTTGGTGATGGTAAGACTCAGCAGGTTGGAATTGATTGTGGTGAGACGTTTAGTCCGGTGGTCAAACCGGCTACCATTCGCACTGTGCTTAGCTTGGCACTTTCAAAGACTTGGATGATTCATCAGTTGGATGTCAAGAATGTTTTTCTACATGGTGATCTCAAGGAAACAGTCTATATGCATCATCCGTTGGGTTTCAAGGATCCCAACCGCCCTCATCATGTCTGTTTGTTGAAGAAATCATTATATGGGCTTAAGCAGTCTCCACGGGCCTGGTATACACGATTTGCTGACTTTGTTTCAACTATTGGGTTCACTCACGCGAGTCGATAATTCCTTGTTCATCTACCGCCGTGGTTCGTCATTGGCCTATATTCTGTTGTATGTGGATGATATCATCTTGACTGCCGCTTCCGATGCCTTGCGCCAGTCTATCATGACCATGCTCAGTTCTGAGTTTGCTATGAAAGACTTAGGGCCTTTGAGTTATTTTTTGGGGATTGCCGTCAAACGTCATTCAGGTGGGTTGTTTCTGTCTCAACGAAAGTATGCTGCTGAGATCATCGAGAGGGCTGGGATGTCATCTTGTAAGTCCACTTCAACGCCAGTTGATGCAAACCCAAAGCTAAGTGCCACAAAAGTGCACCATACGAGGACCCGACCCGCTATCGCGAGCTTGCGGGGGCCCTCCAAGATCTTACATTTACCGACCGGATATTACATATGCGATTCAGCAGGTGTGTTTATTCATGTATGATCCCAGAGTTGAGCACATGAATGCAATCAAACGCATCATTCGGTATATTCAGGGGACACTAGACTTTGGGTTGCACTTGTATCCGTCATCTACATCTACGCTTGTCTCCTACACGGATGCTGATTGGGGTGGTTGTCCCGACACCAGACGGTTGACTTCTGGTTACTGTATGTTCCTTGGCAACAACTTGGTCTCCTGGTCAGCAAAACGTCGTGCAACTCTATCACGCTCAAGTGCCGAGGCAGAATATCGAGGGGTAGCAAATGTGGTCTCCGAATCATGTTGGCTACGTAATTTGCTTTTGGAGCTTCATTGTCCCATTCAGAAGGCAACCTTGGTATATTGCGATAACATTAGTGCCATCTACCTTTCAGGTAACCCCGTTCAACACCAACGCACCAAGCATATCGAAATGGACATTCACTTTGTCCGTGAAAAGGTTGCAAAGGGTCAAGTTCGCGTATGCCATGTCCCGTCTCGTTATCAAATTGCGACATCTTTACAAAGGGTCTACCAGCGGTTCTCTTTGAAGATTTTAGGGACGATCTCGGCGTTCGAAAACCGCCCGCTATGATCGCGGGGGTGTGTTAAACGAGCAATATACATGTGATATACACCGAATATACAGCGTGTATATCACATATATATCACCGAATTAAAGAAGCAAGGCGAAGTGCAGCCGGTTGGGCCTCTCGGCGGTGGCCCAAACCAACCAGGCGGTGCGGCAAGGCCTCTCAACCTCCGAGCGGTGGGCCGATCGTAGCCCGGCGGGCGCCCATCACGGGATTAAAGCAAAAAACAAGAGACATAATTTGTATATTAAGGAAAGTATATTGTGTGTATATTGTAGTATATTTATTATCATAATTAGGATATACACTTACCATAATTGTATATTAGAATTATGGTAGAATAAGGTTTTAGGAATAGATTAGGAATAGGATTCTCCTATTTTGTAACTTGTATATATATCTATTCAATCAATGAAAATAATCAAGGGGATTATTTCTTTCAGATACCATTGATACATCCTACAATTACAACAACAACAACAACATACCCAGTGTAATCCCACAAGTGGGGTATGGGGAGGGTAGAGAGGTTATTTCCGATAGATCATCGGTTCATGAGAAAGCAAAAACAAAGCAAGTCAAAGAGGAAAAAGGAACTACAACAAAATAATACATTAAGCGAATAACAAGAAACATTAAATAGTAATAAAAATCAAAAGATAAAAGACTACATGAGAAATACTACGAACTACAATTGTTTGCTAAAAGTCAAACATAAATAAACCTCTGCAAACTAAGTTCCAGTTATTAGCTCGGTCGCATAACTCAATTTTTGAAGATTGTCCAGAATAAGGTTTCTGATATCTTGATGATGATCAAGACAACTGTCTTCCTCAATATCATCTTCCTCCCAGAATTCAGTGATACAACTAATGCTAAAAGTGAGGCTAGCAATAACCAAAGAGGACACATCTACAAGCCTACACTTGAGATCACTAAGTTCTCCTGAAATATCCAAATGCTGAAGATATGGGGCAATAATTTCCAAAGAATCATATCCTGCAACTAAAGGCTACAAAGAATGTGTCAACGTTAGTCTCTTTAAGTTTGAACAATTAATTTCTAGACGATGATAACCCTCGCGAAACGACAACTCCATAGTTTCCAAAGCATGACAACTTGACAGTAACATCACAATATCCTCATCTACTAACTCTGTTGACCGCAACGTTAGGTTATTTCCAAGATATAGCGAGTCGTTCATCAAACACCCAATGATTCAAATGCAATGTAATCAATGACGAACAAGTGTACATAGAAATATCGTCGGCACATGCATATGAATGTAACTCAACATCTTCCACTTTGTTTTCCACAGCAAACTTAAGCCATTGGCTGATTTTCCAACTGAATTCCCAGCCTCTATGATGAAACTCGAATTCGATTTTATTTAATTTTGGGACACGTGGAATGAGTTAAAACGTGGTCCACAAAGGATGTGAAGTTTTCGATGGAAATTATGAATTGAAGTCCAGAGATAATGACACCTCTTTGAGAGAACACATGATGTGACGTCATCTGACTGATACAGTGATTTATATGTTTGTAAGAGAAACTCATATTATTTATAAGGTTCTACCCGAGAACAAAGTAAATTGCTCACACCAGGTTCGTGTTGGAAATTAGCCTTTGGCGGGAGTTGCGACCGATCAACTTTAACGGCTTAAACACTAGTGTTACGTATGTTGGAGAATCCGATTCTTCACACATGCATTATGTACTAAGTACGTAGATAACCATAGGGCCAAGAATCGTCAAATTTCATTGAGAAATGAAAGAGATATTGGTTCACGAAGTAAGGTGTTTGAAGCATGGAAAAGTGTGGTGTGTGATCAATTCTCCCTCATCGGTAGAGGAAGAAAGAATTGTTGTGTATATAAGACTCGAAGTTGGTTTGGGGTTTGGGACCCCAAGGGGTATCCCATGTGTTTAAAGGAGGGAGGACCTAGATGTGCTTCGGTTCGAGGAAAGACCACACGCGCGCCGCCGCCGCCCGCCCGTCCGGTCCGGTTCCGAGTTCCGGGCTCACGGGTCGTGGGCTGTGGGCCTTCTGATATTATCTTTTTGGGCCAGAAAACTTTGCCAGAGATGTAAAGTTTGGTCCCTGAAGTTTCAAGATGTACAGTTTGGTCCCTGAAGTTTTCAGAAAGTCAGAATTTCGGCGGTCCAGAACAGAAACGTCCAGCACTCAATTCAGCCATTTGTTTTGGCTGAATTACACCTCCTATAATGGCCAATCCGTTGGCAATTTTCTCCATTTATTTGGTGGCTTTACTACCTCCATAATGGTCATTATTTGGCCAATAATGGCTGTTATGGAGGTAGTCAAACAGTCCCTCTTCCTCCTATATAAACACCCCTTACACCATTGTTAAAGCACACTTGATATACACGAAAATACACAAAGCAGAAAGCAAAGCAGTTTCTTCCTAATCTTCCAAGCATCATTTCGTTATTCAATATTCTTCACGGTAGCTTTTGAGTTTCCTTTGCTCAATAGTTCCATTGCTATTTTATCTTGGGAGACGAATTGTCCAGGACGTATAAAGGATACATACGGGGCAATATTGTCTTAAGGACGAGTGCCACACTCGACTCAAAGAAAAAACAACTTTCCGAGTTTTCTTGATCAACAAAATAGTAATTTCGGTTTGTTGTTATATTGTAATTTTCAGTTTTAGAGTTGAATTATAATTTCAATTCTTACATAAGCAGTTACTTGTAATTTCCGTTTCCAGCAAATCCTTGTAAACACCAACAACTTAAGACAATATTTTTGCTTACGGTAATCGCAATAACATGGCTGGAAATATGACCGATGTTGCGCTTCGTCTGCTTCTTTGCCTCTCGAGGCAACGTTGCGCCTTCCCCGCCATCGCCGCTGCGGCCAAGGCGTAACTCCGCCGCCTTCACTGCTTTGCTGCTGCTGCGCTCTCTGCTCAAGGCGTGCTGCTACTTGCCGCTTCCCAATCCGTTGGAGCTCCACCCTCTTCATCACACCACCATGATCGCCCCGAAAAATTCATGGGATCGAATTCAAAAGATGGCAACAAAAGATGTTGTTTTACTTAACAGTTATGGGCATGGCCCGGTTCCTTACGGAAGATCCTCCACAAGCTGGAGATGAAATGGACTCTTCGCCCAATGAAACGGGTAAAGGGGGCCTTGGTATCCATGTCATTAATGGCATGAAGATGGTTCGTGACGCATGGAATCATAGCGATTTCATGTGCAAGAACTATATACTTGAATCGCTTGCGGACCCTCTCTACACGGTCTATTGCACCGTTGGCACTGCCAAAGCGCTGTGGGAAAAACTGCAAAAGAAGTACAACGCACAAGATGCGGGTACTAAGAAGTTCATCGTTGGAAAATTTCTAAAATTCCAAATAGTGGACAGTAAGACAGTGATGTCCCAAGTCCAGGAATTCCAAATGATTTTACATCACCTGGATTTGGAAGGACTGAAACCAAATGAGCAGTTTTTGGTTGCATCGCTGATTGAAAAGTTACCTCCTTCATGGAATGAGTTTATGAGTTACTTGAAACTCAAGACAAAGGAGATGACCTTTGAAGAGCTTGTTATCAAACTGCAAATCCAGGAAGATAATAAGAACACCTTGCCAAAGGGTAGACAACATGCTGAGGCAAAGGCAAATCTGGCTGAGGCCAAAGGGAAAACAAGCAACAAGCGGAAGTTCCACAAAGACGGCAAAGCCCCCGCAGCGGAGACGTTCAGAGGTAACTGTCATCACTGTGGGAAACCTGGTCATAGGATCAAGGAATGCCGCAAGCTCAAGACTGAGCAACAACAGAAAGCCAAGTCGAAAGGCAAGGCTAAAGCTAACGTCGTCAAGGACACGCTCCTAGATGACATGATTGAGGATTTCTCGGCCGTGATGCTAGAAGCCAACTTGGTTGAGAATCCGATGCAGTGGTGGGTGGACACAGGTGCAACAAGACACATCTGTTCCAACAAAGATGCCTTCTCCACGTACACTCCGGTCTCCGACAAGAAGCTGTTCATGGGCAACAACGCTTCCTCGGACGTGCTAGGGGTTGGAAAGGTGGTCCTGAAGATGACTTCCGACAAGGAACTCACTCTGAAGGAAGTGATGCACGTCCCAGATATTAGAAGAAATCTAGTTTCTGGACCTTTATTGGTTAATGCTGGTTTTAGGCTAGTGTTTGAATCAAATAAATTTGTACTCACTAAAAATGGCACATTTGTGGGGAGGGGCTTCGTCTGTGAAGGCCTCTTCAAAGTGAAAGCCATGTCTGTATTGCGTCAAGGAAATAAAGTTGAGTCTTCTTCTTATTTGCTTGAGTCTTCTAATTTATGGCATCATAGATTAGGACACGTAAACTACAAGTCTATTCAAAGGTGGTAAAGATGGAGTTGTTGCCTTCTATCGACATAAACCCTCAACATAAGTGTGAGGTGTGCGTAGAGGCAAAACTCACCAAGCATCCTTTTCGATCCGTCGAAAGGAATACCGCTCCTCTAGAACTTATTCACACGATATATGTGATTTGAAGTTTGCACAAACTAGAGGGGGAACAAGTACTTTGTGACATATATAGATGATAGCACAAGGTATTGTTACCTTTACTTGTTGAAAAGTAAGGATGAAGCCTTTGAAGCGTTCCGACGTTACAAAGCGTGCGTTTGAGAATCAACTTAGCCTACGGATTAAATCCATTCGTAGCGATAGAGGGGGAGAATATGTAGCGCCTTTTGAGGAATATTATGCCCAAGAAGGCATTATTCATCAAACGACGGCTCCATACTCACCTCAATCAAACGGTGTGGCGGAACGTAAGAACCGCACATTAAAGGAAATGATGAATGCCTTGCTTATCAATTCCGGACTTCCCCAAAACATGTGGGGAGAAGCCGTCCTTACCGCTAATACGATTCTTAACAGAGTCCCACATAAGGGTAAGGACAAAACTCCATATGAATCATGGAAAGGGAAGAAACCCACCTACAAGAGGATGTTCCGTGTTGGAACAAACCCGTACCTTCGGTAATGATCCACTGCGACAGTCAGTCGGCTCTAGGAAGGGCACGGAATGCTATGTACAACGGCAAGTCTCGTCACATTCGACGGAGGCATAAGGCCGTTAGGCAACTGATCACCACGGGTATAATGTCCATTGATTACATTAAGTCAAAGGATAATATAGCAGACCCATTGACAAAGGGCTTACCCAACGATCAGATGGCTTTCCTGTCTAGGGGAATGGGCTTAAAACCCAAACTATAAGGACCAATACAGTGGTAACCCAACCTTACGAACTGGAGATCCCAGTAATTTGGTTCAATGGGAAAACGAAGTTGTAAAGGTTCAGTTGATCGCTTCAGTGGAAGTATGAGCACTTCGGATAGTGATTTCTGAAAAGAAACACTAAATCCAAAGCCGTTCCCGCGATAGACGTTAAGTGCTATCTCGCGGTATGGGTAAAGGTTAAGTTTTCAAAACTGTAATGATCCTCAACGAGTTGAGGTTAGGTTTTTGGGAAACTTTTAATGGTTCCTAACACTTGTAAAGTGGGGTATAGCAGATACCTTGTAGGAGACCACCTATTTAAGTGCGAGGACGGGCCGCCTCAAAATGAACGCACTTAAGAATCCAAGACGTTGTCCATGGCCAAAACGGACAAAACATTACGAAGAAGAGAGTAAGGGAATTTGTTGTGTTGGTATCATTGTCTTGGCTTACACTAAACACTGACGGTTCAAGACATCACGTTCACCGCGCGATAAAGTAAGTCCGATGGTATTCAACTATGGAAGGTTCAAAGCCGAGGCTACCTCTCCTTATGCAACATCGGTCCGCCGAAATATTCTTTGGAAATGAAAAGACACCATGTGAGTGCGCCAAAATCTCTTTCAAGAGGGGATTGTTGGAAATTAGCCTTTGGCGGGAGTTGCGACCGACCAACTTTAACGGCTTAAACACTAGTGTTACGTATGTTGGAGAATCCGATTCTTCACACATGCATGATGTACTAAGTACGTAGATAACCGTAGGGCCAAGAATCGTCAAATTTCATTGAGAAATGAAAGAGATATTGGTTCACGAAGTAAGGTGTTTGAAGCATGGAAAAGTGTGGTGTGTGATCAATTCTCCCTCATCGGTAGAGGAAGAAAGAATTGTTGTGTATATAAGACTCGAAGTTGGTTTGGGGTTTGGGACCCCAAGGGGTATCCCATGTGTTTAAAGGAGGGAGGACCTAGATGTGCTTCGGTTCGAGGAAAGACCACACGTGCGCCGCCGCCGCCCGCCCGTCCGGTCCGGTTCTGAGTTCCGGGTTCCGGGTTCCGGGCCCACGGGCCCACGGGTCGTGGGCTGTGGGCCTTCTGATATTATCTTTTTGGGCCAGAAAACTTTGCCGAAGTACGGTTTGATTCCCGAAGTTTCGGATGTGCGGTTTGGACCGAATTCTTTCGGATGTACAGTTTGGTCCCCGAAGTTTCAAGATGTACGAGTTTGGTCCCCGAAGTTTCAAGATGTACGGTTTGGTCCCCGAAGTTTTCGAAAAAGTCCGAATTTCGACGGTCCCGAACGAGAAACGTCCGGCACTCAATTCAGCCCATTTATTTTGGCTGAATTACACCTCCTATAATGGCCAATCCGTTGGCAATTTTCTCCATTTATTTGGTGGCTTTACTACCTCCATAATGGTCATTATTTGGCCAATAATGGTCACATGGAGGCATCAAACAAATCCCTCTTCCTCCTATATAAACACCCCTTACACCATTGTTGAAGCACACTTGATATACACGAAAATACACAAAGCAGAAAGCAAAGCAGTTTCTTCCTAATCTTCCAAGCATCATTTCGTTATTCAATATTCTTCACGGTAGCTTTTGAGCTTCCTTTGCTCAATAGTTCCATTGCTGTTTTATCTTGGGAGACGATTTGTCCAGGACGTATAAAGGATACATACGGGGCAATATTGTCTTAAGGACAGAGTGCGACACTCGACTCGGCAAAAACAACTTTCCGCTTTTCTTGATCAACAAAATAGTAATTTCGGTTTGTTGTTATATTGTAATTTTCAGTTTTAGAGTTGAATTATAATTTCAATTCTTACATAAGCAGTTACTTGTAATTTCCGTTTCCTGCAAATCCTTGTAAACACCAACAGTTCGATCCTACGTTGCAAAGCTCCAGTTAGATTTTAAATTTTCCTCCTTTGCTATCCAACTATATCCCGGGTGACAGCTGTTTTCTTTGTATGTAATTAAATGATGGAGAAAATGATCAAAATGGTACTTAATGTATGAGATTCTGTTCCATTTAGTCCTTCGTGTATAAATATAGTCGAAATGGTTCTTAATATACTACAAAAAGTAATTAGTTAATCAAATAAAGACAATAGTTATTTTTTCTACCAAAATAAACTAAGGTCGTCAGCATCTTCTTCCATACTCAACCTGCTTAGCTCAGTAAGGTATTCTAGGATTCATTCTATACCAATTAAGTATATTCACCATAAAATTACAATCTTCTTCAAATCCTACCATTTTCTCATAGCTCTTTTAAGTTAGAGTTAAGAATTTTTTATGTGGATTGTAAAATCAGATTGAATGATATAAAAGGTACATTTGTTGTAGCTTGATACCCCACATGATGTGCACATATCGTGGGCCCCAGTTTATTTTGACTGCAAATATAGCAATTATCTTTACTTATATAGCATAGGATAAAACTTATCACTTTTTAGAATACATCAAGGACAATTTCCGTCATGTTTATACATTCAGGACCACTTTCATCATTTTCTCTTGACTGGAGTAATGAACAAAATCTAAGATTTCTTGAGTTAATTGGTCTTGTAGATTTTTATTAATTTGGTTTTAGTTTTACGTCCTTTTATATATAAAAAATCTGAAAATAACTCACAATTATGTTTTACAGGATTATATTCTTTCATTCAAATTGTAAAGATCTAACTGAATCATTTGCACAAAATATTTATATATTAAATACACTGGAACCTTGGGATCAATTGATTTTATAGTCCTTTATAAATTTATTTTATAAATATAATACTTTGAGATCTCCCAAATTTGACACGTTTTATTCTGTATATCTAAATTATCAGTTATAATTTTTTGTGTTGTATCATTTGACTCTTGTGTATGCTCCTCATGATTTGAATGAAGCCAATTCGTCGAAGCAAAAATTCTATCCGTCGTAAATTGGTAAAACATGCAATTTGTAGAATGTCATAATGTACATAATTTAGACATGTTGTTCATTTTTTTGCCAATATCCAATTTGGAAATATCTTTTGAATACATTTTCTTTATATTAATGGAATCTAAAGGGTTCAGACTGAGTAGGACCAAAACAGAATACTTGGAGTGCAAGTTCAGTAACGGGAGCGACCTTGAGGCAGGAGTGGAGGTGAAGCTTGGTACTCAGGTCATTCCAAAGAAAGGAAGCTTCAAGTACCTCGGGTCTATTATCCAAGGGAATGGAGAGATCGATGACTATGTCACACATCGTATTGGGCAGGGTGTATGAAATGGAGGCTCGCATCTGGAGTTTGTGCGATAAAAAGGTGCCACCAAAACTTAAAGGCAAGTTTTATAGGATGGTGATTAGACCGACCATGTTGTATGGAGCAGAGTGTTGGCCGGTCAAGACCTCGCACACCCAAAAGATGAAAGTTGCGGAGATGAGGATGCTGAAGTAGATGTGTGGGCATACAAGGAGGGATAGAATTAGAAATTATGATATCCGGGACAAAGTGGGAGTGCCCTCGGTGGAGGATAAAATACGGGAAGCGAGGTTGAGATGGTTCAGGCACGTGCAGAGGAGAGACACAAATGCCTCAGTGCGGAGGTGTGAGAGGTTGGCTATGGACGAGTTCAGGAGGGGTAGAAGTAGGCCGAAGAAGTATTGGGGAGAGGTGATTAGACGGGATATGGCGTATGTGCAACTTACTGAGGACATGATCTTAGATCGGGCTTATGGAGGACACGTATTAGGGTAGAAGAGTAGTAGGTAGTCCAATGTAGTCCTACTTACGCTTACAAACTAGTAGTTATAGTGTTATTATTATAGGCCCGCTTAGCCTATCATACTAGTAGGCGCAATATTGCTTTATAGTCCCCTGTCGTTTGATTTCTGCTGCTATATGTTCTTGAAAGAAATAATCCCTTGATTATTTTAATTAATGAAAAGGTTTATATATACAATATACAATATCTAAATATGGAAAATCATATTCCTACTATAATACTAATATCCTAATTACTCTTGTAGAAGACTTCTACCAAATATGGTAAGTAACCTAAATATACACAAATATATACACACACCATTTTTATCACACCCCCGCAGCCATAGTGGGCAGTTGTCGTACGCTGAGACTGTCCCTAAAATCTTCAAACAGAACCAAGGGAAGACCCTTAGTAAAGATGTCAGCAATTTGGTACCTAGAAGGGACATGTAAGACACATACTTGTCCATGAGCTACCTTTTCGCGAACAAAGTGAATATCCATTTCGATATGTTTAGTGTGTTTATGTTGGACCGGATTTCCAGAGAGATAGATGGCACTAACATTATCACAGTAGACCAAGGTAGCTTTCTGAATAGGAAAGTGAAGCTCTAATAAAAGATTACGCAACCAACATGATTCAGACACTACATTGGCTACTCTTTGATACTCGACCTCCGCACTAGATCGCGATAAAGTAGCCTGGCGTTTTGCCGACCAAGAGACCAAGTTATCATTAAGAAACATACAATAACCAGAGGTTGAACGTCTGGTATCTGGACATCCACCCCAATCAGCATCTGTATATGACACGAGAGTAGAGACTGAAGATGGATATAAATGCAACCCATAATCAAGTGTGCCTTGTATGTATCGTATAATGTGTTTGATCGCATGCATGTGCTCAATCCGCGGATCATGCATAAATAAACACACCTGTTGAACTGCATAAGTAATATCTAGTCTCGTGAATGTAAGATATTGAAGAGCCCCTGCAAGACTGCGATAGTGGGTTGAATCCTCATATGGTGTGCTAGACGTAGCACTCAGCTTTGGTTTGGTATCAACCGGAGTAGAAGAGGGCTTACAAAATGACATGCCAACTATCTCAATAATCTCAGCCGCATACTTCTTCTATGATAAAAATAGGCCACCTGCATGAAGAGTGACAGTTATTCCCAAAAAATAACTCAAGGGCCCGAAGTCTTTCATAGCAAATTCTGAATTGAGAAGGGTCATGATGGACTTGCGCAAACTATCAGAGGAGGCAGTCAAAATAATATCATCCACATACAATTTAGCAAACGAAAATTGGGTTTCATAAAAAATGACATGGCGACTAATTATGATTTTATTAGCGGATAAATCAAAACACTTATAACCATGATGATTAGACGGATAACCCAAAAATACACCAGCGGTAGAACGGGCTTGTAGTTTGTTAATTGTAGTAGATGGGAAAAGCGGATAGTCCAAACACCCAAACACCCTAAGATGAGAATACGAGGGATCCTTATTATAAAGAATTTTTAGGAGTGATTAATATGCTAAACCTTTGCTAGGGAGTATGTTAAGGATGTAGGTAGCCATTTGTAATGCATGATGCCAAAAGGACGGAGGTAATGAAGCATGGGCTAGTAAAGTTCGGACAATATTATTAATGGTACGAATTTTTCTTTCGTCCTTCTCATTTTAGGACGTATGAGGACAAGAAAACTGAAAAGATATGCCATGAGTGTCATAAAATTCCTGAAATGGCCCATTATCATATTCTCTACCATTATCACATTGAATATTTTTAATTTCTCATTTAATTGGGTACGGATGAAAGCTCTAAATTTTAAGAATGTGGAAAAAACTTGAGATTTTTTAGACAAAGGAAAGTCCACAAAAATAGAATAATCATCCAAAAGTAAAATATAATAACGATGGCCCAAAGAACTCAAAACGGGAGATGTCCATAAATCACTATTAATAATGTCAAAAGGCATCGATGTACTAGAAGTAGAGGCTACAAATGGTAATCTAACATGTTTCCCTAGAGGACAAGAATGATAAAAATGAGTATTACGTGTACTCTTACAATCAATAAAATTATTATTTTTAATAAAAGAAATAATAGACGACCCTGGATGACCCAGACATGTATCCACAAAGAAGGAGCAAGAAAGGAAAATATAGAAGGTGTGTCTTGATTTGTGGAAATGGTGGTGGTGGTGATTGGATAAAGCTCTCCCAAACTATTACACCTTATTACAGGTATCCCCGTCGTGAAATCCTTCACAAAAAAACCAAAAGGGTCAAAGTTAACAGAAGCCCAATTATCAGTTGTGAATTTTAGGACAGACACCAAATTTTTAATTATGTGAGGGGCATGAAAGATATTTTTAGGACTAGAGGTGGATGTGGGGGGGGGACAAATTTGTGTGACCATAACCACGAATTGAAATTGAATTGTCATCACCAACAATCATGCCATGATTATTGCTCAAATTGAAATAAGACGAGATATTATCTTGGGCGACGTCATATGAGAAGTGGCACCGGTGTCTATATACCAATTTTTATCTGGGGGATATAATCAAAGTGTATGCATCGCAACCTCAATCTCCGTAGGTGTCGGATAAAAACTGGGGTCGCAGCAGTGAAGGTCTGCAAAGGCCGAGGCCCAAACAGGCCAACCTACTGCTAGGGCCCAGCCGACTGCTTGGGTTGGTACTGCTAGAATTGGGAATTGGGCCTCTGGATGGCCCAATTCGCAAGAACGTCTGGGAAACTAGGAAATGCCATGTTGGGCCACTGGACACTAGCCCAACAACCCCACGGACATTGTGTAGTGGCCCAAGGCTGCGGCCAGTGGTGTTGCGGCCCAGATGGCCCACTGCCGCCACTGTTTTGACCACCGCCACTGTTGCGACCACTGCCACGGTTCTTGCCACCATTTTTTCGATTTTGACCCTTTTTACCCCCATCATTGTTACGGTTTTGGCTAGAGTTGGCCGAGAATGAGTGAGGGTCATCGGATGTAGCCATCATCATGGCGGAATTAGCTCCGGTAACTGCCTTTTTACCTAAGCCGGCCTCTTCTAATGTGAGCATGGAACGGGGCCTGGTAGAACGGTGAAAGATGATTACTTTGACGAAGAAGTGTTCCAATGCCATTAGAAGTCTCGGATAGGCCTTTAATCATATGAAGAATGAGACGATCATTAGTAACGGGCGCACCAACGTTCTTCAGTTGATCTGCCAATTCCTTCAGCCTTTTACAATAGACTGAGACATTAAAAAAATCCTCCATATTGACATGGAAAAATTCCTGCTCAAGAGTGATGGCACATGAATTTTTGTTATCTTGGAATATATCACGCACCCAATTCCAAGTTTCCATTGTCGTGGCATCGGGTTCAATAATCGTCTGCAACAGGTCCATAGAGATTGTGGAATAAATCCAATCGAATACTGTAGCATCAAGAGTTATCCATAACATAGGGTCATCATTAGCGGTAGGCACCTTCTCCTTGCCTGATTCCGCGAGAATGATGTGATGAAGGACTTGATGCGAACGTGCGTGAACTTGAAATAATTCTGCCCACGTCGCGTATAGGACGTTTTCCATCTCAAGAACGATAGAGATGTGGTTCTTGATGTTGGAGACTGTAAGGGCAGGATGAAACGTGTTCTTTGAAGAAGACATGAGGAAACCACAAGAGGAGAATTATGGATTTTTGGAAAAGAAAAAAAAACCACACGTTGAAGGGAGATGTTGGACGACGGCCAATGGCAAGTAGGGCAGAGGAAGGAGGAATTTTGGAGAATAAATTTTTTTCCCTAGACTGCTGATACCTTGAAAGAAATAATCCTTTGATTATTTTCATTAATGAAGAGGTCTATATATACAATATACAATATATAATTATGGAAAATCCTATTCCTACTATAATACTAATATTCTAATTACTCTTGTACAAGACTTCTACAAAATATGGTAAGTAACCTAAATATACACGAATATACACACACACGATTTCTATCAATTCTCTAGTGTACTTTGTTTATCTTATTTACTTGCTTTAGTTACTGCTTTTTTTAGAATGCGCTATCATGGCTTATTCGCTATTGATACCAGCATTTTCATACTGCTTTAAATTTTTTATCCGGGTATGACAGTTTCTCTTGCTTTTGTTGTGCTTGTGCTTTGTCTTGAGTCGAGGGTATCTCGGAAACAACTATTCTACCTACCAAGGTAGAGGTAAGGTATGCGTATACTCTACCATCTCCATACCCCACGCTGTGGAATTTCACTGGGTATGTTATTATTTGTTGTTGTTTCTGTACATATGCTTTATGTTGGATTCATCAGTAAAATATATGAATTTATAAACCTGTGATATACACGATATGTATGCCATGTATATCACGGGCTGCTGGTTGAATTTAGGTTGTTACACCCGTGATATACACGGTATATGCAGGCCGTGTATATCACAGATTAGTGGTCTAATTAGGCTATGTTTTGGTGTAAATAATTAGAGTTGTACACTTACCCTAATTGTATAATTATTGTACAAGTAGAATAAGGTTTTGGGAGTAGAATAAGAATAGGTTTTTCCTAGTATGGAAATTGTAAATTGTATATATACTCTTTCATTAATGAAAATAATCAAGAGATTATATCTTTCATTGTATCAGAAGTCTAGGTTCACAAAATCTTATAGACTTTTTTTCCGCTGCCTCATTTTCCGTGCTTCTCTCTCGGAATTCGTGCCCTCATTCCCTCCTCTCCTTCTAATTTTTTCTTCCAAATTCCTTCTTCACCTATTGTTCTTTCATTATGTCTACGTAAAAGAACATGTTTCATCCTGCCCTTGCAGTTTCCAACATCAAGAACCACATCCCTATTGTTCTTGAGATAGAAAACGTCCAATATGCAACGTGGGCGGAGCTTTTCAAATTCATGCCCGTTCGCATCAAGTTATTCCTCATATCATTCCATCAGCCGAAGGCAAGGAGCCTGCCCCTGAAGTTGATCTGATATTATGGACTACTCTTGATGCTACCGTTCTGCAGTGAATTTATTCCACTATCTCTACGGACCTCTTGCAAACAATTCTTGAACCCGATGCTACAGTGATGGAAACTTGGAATAGGCAGCGTGACATATTCCAAGATAACAAAAACTCCCATTCTGTTATTCTTGAGCAGGAATTTTCTCATGTTAACATGGAGGATTTTCCGAACGTCTCAGCCTATTGCAAAAGGCTGAAAGAATTGGCGGACCAACTCCACAATGTTGGTGCGCCCGTTAGCAATAATTGTCTTGTTCTCCAAATAGTTGCTGGCCTATTCGAGGCTTATAGTGGCGTTGACACTCTCTTTCGTCAAAGTAATCATCTTCCAAAGTTCTATCAAGTTCGATCCATGTTTACGTTGGAAGAAGCCGGATTGACTAACAAGGTGGCTACTAGTACAAATCCAGACATCCGACGTTACTCCGTCCTTCTCCGCCAATTCAGGCCAAAATCGCAACAACGATGGAGGCAAAAATGGTAAAAGTTAGAAAAATAATGACGAAAACCGAGATGGGAATAACGGGGGTGGACCTTGGGGCAATGGACCACAAACCAACTGGCCACAGTCCTTGGGTCCATGACCTTAGAATTGGGTCGGCTGTTCTTGGCCCAATGTCCCCTATTACCCGCAACCGGCCTACCCGGGAAACTGGGTCCAATTTTCCAACAGGCCCAATTTTCCAGCCCAGCAGTTTAGTCTACAACCAGGTTCTGGGCCGGGGCAGCCAACAGGTGTGCTTGGGCCTCGGCCTGCCCAGGCCCATCATGCAGCGGGCCCCACTCTGATAGATATTGAAGTCGCGATGCACACACTTGGATTGAATCCTCCGGATAATAATTGGTACGTGGATACCGGTGCCACTTTCCATATGACATCCGACTCAGGTACTCTCTCGTCTTATTACAATTTGAGCAATAATCGTGGTATTATTGTTGGTAATAGTCATTCAATTCCAATTCATGGTCACGATAGTGCAGTCCCCCCCCCCCCCCCTCCCCATCCGCCTTTTGTCCTGAAAAATACTTTTCATGCCCCTAACTTAATTAAAAATTTGGTGTTTGTTCGCAAATTCACGACTAATAATTGGATTTCTGTTAATTTTGATCCTTTTGGATTTTCTATGAAGGATTTCAAAATGGAGATACCTCTTATGAGATGCAACAGTATGGGCGATCTTTATCCAATCACCACTGCCAATTCCGTCACTCCAGCCATGTCATCCACTTTTGTTGCATTTGCTCCTTCCTTGTGGCATGCACGTTTGGGTCATCTAGGGTCGTCAATTATGTCTCCGTTAAATAAAAAGAATTTTATTCATTATAAGGGTACGAGTAGTACTCCAATTTGTCCTTCTTGCCCGTTAGGAAAACATGTTAGATTACCTTTTGTAGCCTTTACATCTCGCACTTTAATGCCTTTTGATATTATTCATAGTGATTTATGGACGTCTCCAGTTTTAAGTTCTGTGGGTCATCGTTATTATGTTCTATTTTTAGATGATTTTTCTAATTTTTTATGGACTTTTCTGTTAGCGAAAAAATCTCAAGTATTTTCCGCTTTCCTCAATTTTAGAGCATTTATCCATACCCACTTCAAACGTGATATCAAAAATATTAAATGTGATAATGGGAAAGAATGTGATAATGGGGTGTTTCGGGATTTTTGTGCTACTAATGGCATAGTTTTTCGCTTCTCGTGTCCACATACATCTTCACAAAATGGGAAAGTCGAACGAAAAATTCGTACGATTAATATTATTGTCCGTACTTTATTAGCACATGCTTCAGTCCCTCCTTCTTTTTGGTATCATGCACTACATATGACTACTTATCTACTTAACATACTTCCTAACAAAGGTCTGGCTCTTACCTCTCCCCTCCAAATTCTCTATAATAAAGTCCATTTATATTCTCATCTTCGAATCTTGGGGTGTTTATGTTATCTACTATTTCCGTCATCTACATTAAACAAGCTTCAAGCCCGGTCTACCGCTTGTGTGTTTCTGGGTTATCCGTCAAATCATCGTGGTTACAAGTGTTTTGATTTATCCTCTAATAAAATCATAATCAGTCGTCATGTTATTGTTTATGAAATCTAATTTCCATTTTTCAAAGTCTGTAGTCCCGTGCCTGACTCATATAATTTTTTGGATGAAGAGGTCCCACCATATGTTCTACATCAGTTGTTGAACACACCCGAGCCCACTGTTCCGCCAGCAAGCCCATTGCCCTCTCCGCACATTACTCCCCATGGTTCGTCAGGGTCAGATTGGTCCAGTGGGCCTGTTGTCCAGCCCACTGCCGAGACTGCCCCTGTACTGTTTCAGTTGCCACGTCTTGTTTCCAGTATTGGGCCATCAAGCCCATTGCAGGGATTATTTCTTTCATGAATAAATTATCCACTGTGAAAAAGATCACTTGGACTATATTTGTTAGAATGCGTGGCATCTTTTTTATATGAGTCCTCACATATCATGTTTCTACATTGAAGCTCCTCTAATGTAATTATTGAACATAATGAGAAATTTTAGAATTAGTATTGCAAGGGCTAACAAACAGTAAAAGTGGTAACAAAAATTCAAACGAAATACTGACCAATATTATATGACACTTACCCAAAAGTCAATATATTGGTATCATTTCACACGAACATTATCCTATAATACATCCCGTTCAACCAAATCCGAAAAACAGCGGGATCTAATCATGGCATAAAAGAAGCCAGTAGCTCTTTCGCGTGGGATTTATCAAGAAAGTTGCTTCATGACTTGTCGTACTCCTATTAACAGGATGTTTAACATAATTCATGACATGATTTGAGATTCGACTTTCATGTCATAATTTGTGATTCGTGTAATATGCCATGACTTATATTTATTTGTGTTTGGTCCTGTATGGGGAAGTTGTGCTAGTTCAGAGGACGATTAGCCGTTATGGATTCTAATGTATCGCTTTTGAGCATTGATGTGTCAGTTCAGAGGACGATGGACTTCTGAGGCGTGTAGCCCGGTAAATCTATTGTTCTGCTAGTCCAGAGGACGATTAACCTCCGTAGTAAAATAGCCCGGTGTATCTATTGTTGTGCTAGTCCAGAGGATAATTAGCCTCCATGGTATAATATCCTGGTGTATCGAATGATTGTTCACCCGTAAGTTGGCATGTGTTGATCTGTTGGTTGTCTGTGAGTGGCTTGTTGATGATCTTGAGTTCATGATTGAAAATACTTAACATGATGAATAATATACAAGTTGAAAGTGATATATTTCTATGTTATTGACTTTTACTGGTGATTTTACTAAGGTTATTGACTTACTCTATCTTTGGAATTTCGAATTGTTTTTTAAAGAACTTAAGGTAACGAGAACGACTTAAGGAATCAAAATGATTATTTCTTCATCATTGACTTATATTGGATGTTCATGAGATCTTATCATTTTTATTTTGAACTGTTTCTCAATATTATTTTCTATTACACTTATTACTTATAGATTTTGTTGTGAACTGTTGTCCTCGGAGACATTCAATAAGTACCCAGTACTTAGGCATACCATTATTGTTTTTGATGGTATGTTAGGTAACGAAAAAAGCAGGTTCGTGATATGCGTACGGAGTAGGAGAATTTGTTGCTTTCCATACTTATTGGTGAGCCCACACCCTTGTTCGTGGGACACCCCCATCTATCTAGCTTTATTATTGTAGTTTTCGGGTTGCGTCCCAATGTGTTAGACTTTGTTTATGTTTTTTAGACGCTCCGTAGTTCAACGTTGTGTTATGGGTAGATTGTTGAATTCTCGTATGACTTGTTGGGGCGTTTACCACATTTTATGATATTTTATCTCTATTAAACTTTCGTTGATTTTTATAAGTATAAGTATGCTCTCATTTAGCCGTAAATGATTGTTTTAAATAAATGTGAAAGATTAACAAAAGAAATTAGACGTTTATTAATTTTATAAGGTGCTTTCGGTGTTCATGACATCGGATGCTGGTTGTCCAGGCCTCAGTGGATATTAGGGCGTGACATTCTCTACCTCCGAAGAAATAGAAGATAAAAGGAAGAAGAAATATAGCTTTCAGAAAAAGCTAGCTCTTCTATTGCTATCAGCTTGAACAGTTAATGATTAAATAACAACGCACATGCCAAACAATTATTTAACTCATCATAAATTAGAATAATTGTGCAAGTCTAAATTGGTTTTAGTATTTTAGATTTTCCATCAAAATAGAGGAAAAATAATAGAAGAAAGAGAGATAACACAAAAAAACTTTTTCATTCTACATTACCAAAGAAAAAAGAAAGAAATTAAATTAAAAAATAATACCATGGAATGTAACGCAAAGTAGGTAGGATTGGACATTTTGATCCGATCCATCTTAGTCCAAACAAGCTTTGGATAGGATTGGACATTAGTCTATTTATTGATTCAGCCCATTTGGACCCGTCCAACTTCAGCCCAAACAATTCAGTTACCACATCAAAAACCGTAAAAGTCCCAATAGAAAATCAACTAAAATTCTGACCAATATTGTTTGACACTAGTAAAAAATTCAGTATATTGGTATCATTCCTCACGAACATTGTCCTACAATACATACAGTTCAGCTACTTGAATATGAGTAGTTTACCAAAACAAGGGAATAAAAGATATCAATAATTCTTTTGCATGGGCTTTATCAAAGAAAGTTGTTGTTCCACAACTTTGACAACCTCTAGTACGCTATTTCAGGTAACTCGAATGTGTATAGACAAATGTTGCAAAACATAACATTTTAGAGAAAGCGTTGCTTGCACATCTGCAGATCCAGGAAAATAAGCTTAGCAAGAACCGCTGAAACAAAAGTACAACAACTAAAATGCAACAACCAAATTATCCTTTACGGTACACCATGCATATATTTTATGTTTCCATTTCCTGTTCAAAAAGTAACTTCCATGCATATATTTTATATTTCCATTTCCTGTTCAAAAAGTAACTTTTCGTATGTCATACGTATAAGATAACAAGAACAAATAGCTATTAGTTACATATACGATTTCAAGATTTTCACTTGCAGTATATCAAAAACTAATACAAAGTAACAATTCTGGTATACCGAAATAGAAAATTACTTGCAAACTAGTCATGAAAAACTCCCACTTGCAAATAATCACGGAATTGATAGAGGATCTTGGCAACCTAACAATTTCTCAGCCAATTGAAATGCATATCGAGACACAGCTCATAATTGAACAACTCTCGCACTTTCTTCTCCTTAATATAATTACGAACTTCTCCAAAATCATTGCATTCTATAGTAGAAATTCTGAAAGTTTGAAAAAGATCATAATCTCATTCCTGATGCTCCTTCAAACACAACCTCAAATAGTTGACATCTTAACATCTTGATGTTGGGAAACCCACAACTTGACAACAAATGAATATTAGCTCTTTTGACCAAATATTCCAACTTAGCAACAATGCCACTTATCCACTGTAGACAGAATATAACAACAACAACAACTTAGTGTCACTACAAGAAAGTAGGTTTTTAGCGAAGGAAAATTCAATCGTTAAAAGTCCAAATCCGGTCGATTATTCAATAACGACCCTACAAACTCCTGTCGTTAAAAACTTTAACGCCCGTATTTTCAAACCGGCCAAGATTCGTTAGCGACGACATAATTCCGGTCGTTATTTATTGATAGGACAGGATTCTCCCTTTGCTATTTAATCATCCGGTCGTTACTACTCTTTAATGACAAGAACTAATTACTACAAAATTATATTACTGAATAGTAATTATTAATTACTTCATATGCTTTTATACATAAGGACACATCCGAAAATAGAACAAATAATCAATATTCATATAAAACTGTTGGGTATTTTTGCTCTATGGTACTTTATAAAGTAGTACAGGAAGTATATAACTATTACAAGTATTCGAAAGGATAAACAAAGATTCAGTAATTCAACTAGAAATCTGAAAATTACAATTGTTGAACTACTGAATCTTTGTTTATCCTTTCGAATACTTGTAATAGTTATATACTTCCCGTACTGCTTTATAAAGTACCATAGAGCAAAAATACCCAACAACTTAAGACAATATTGCCCCGTATGTATCCTTTATACGTCCTGGACAATTCGTCTCCCAAGATAAAACAGCAATGGAACCCTTGAGTAAAGGAAACTCAAATGCTACCGTGAAGAATATTGAGTAACGAAATGATGCTTGGAAGTTGTAGAAAGAAAACTGTTTTGGTTGTGTATTTTCGTGTGTTGTATCAACTGTTATTCGTAGTGCTCAACAATGGTGTAAGGGAGTGTTTATATAGGTGAGGGAGGGGCTGAAAACTGCCTCTATAACAGCCAAATAATGGTCATTATGGAGGTAGTAAAGCCACCAACATAAATGGTGAAAGACCAACGGATTTGGCCATTATAGGAGGAGTAATTCAGCCAAAATAAATGGCTGAATTGAGTGCTTGGCGTTTCTGCTTTGACTGTCCAAATTCTGACGTTCTGGAAACTTCAGGGACCAAACTGTACATCTTGAAACTTCAGGGACCAAACTGTACATCTGAAAGAATTCTGGTCCGAACTGTACATTTGGAAACTTCTGGGATCAAACTGTACTTCTGGCAAAGTTCTCTGGCCAAAAAAGATAATATCAGAAGACCCGTGGCCCGTGGCCCGAGAACCTGGAACCGGACGGGAGGGCGGCGGCGGCGCGCGTGTGGTCTTTCCTCGAACCGAAGCACATCTAGGTCCTCCCTCCTTTAAACACATGGGATACCCCTTGGGGTCCCAAACCCCAAACCAATTTCGAGTCTTATATACACAATAATTCTTTCTTCCTCTACCGATGAAGGAGAATTACACACAATACCACACTTTTCATGCTTCAAACACCTCACTTCGTGAACCAATATCTCTTTCATTTCTCAATGAAATTTGACGATTCTTGGCCCTACGGTTATCTCGTACTTAGTAGATCATGCATGTGTGAAGAACCGGATTCTCCAACATACGTAACACTAGTGTTTAAGCCGTTAAAGTTGGTCGGTCGCAACTCCCGCCAAAGGCAAATTTCCAACAATCCCCTCTTGAAAGAGATTTTGGCGCACTCACATGGTGTCTTTTCATTTCCAGCAATATTTCAACGGACCGATGTTGCATAAGGAGAGGTAGCTTCAGCTTTGAACCTTCCATAGTTAAATACAATCGGACTTACTTACTGCGCGGTGAACGTGATGTCTTGAACCGTCAGTGTTTAGTGTATGCCAAGTCAATGGTACCAACACAACAAATTCCCTTACTCTCTTCTTCGTAATGTTTTGTCCGTTTTGGCCATGGACAACGTCTTGGATTCTTAAGTGCGTTCATTTTGAGGTGGCCCATCCTCGCACTTAAATAGGTGGTCTCCTACAAGGTATCCTGCTATACCCCACTTCACAAGTGTTAGGATCCATTAAAAGTTTCCCAAAACCTAACCTCAACTGTTGAGGATCATTACAGGTTTTGAAAACTTAACCTTTACCCATACTGCAGATAGCACTTAACGTCTATCGCGGGAACGGCTTTAGATTTGGTGTTTCTTTTCGAAATCACTATCCGAAGTGCTCATGCTTCCACCGAAGCGATCAACCGAACCTTTACAACTTAGTTTTCCTATTGAACCAAATTACTGGGATCTCCAGTTCGTAAGGTTGGGTTTCCACTGTATTGGTCCGTATATTTTGGGTTTTAAGCCCATTCCCCTAGACAGGCAGAACACTTGATCTCCGGGTAGTCCCTTAGTTAGTAAATAAAGAAGTGACACCCGTGATGATCAACAGCCATACGGTCTTATGTCTCCGACAGATCCTGACAGATATGTCCAGACGCCGTCATCCGTGTCCTTCCTAAAGCCGATCGGCTAGCCACGGTATATAACTGCGGAAGACACGGGTTTCTCCCAATAAGGGACGTCCTCTAATGAGTCATGAAGTTACTCAACTTCTTTCATGCTTTGTATAAAGCGATAAACTCCGATACCATCATGAATCGGTCGATGCAAGTTTGCTTAGAGGATTTTCCAAGACCCACCATACACATTTACTTGTGGCTTTGGTGTTTTCCAGATCTGATGTCCGGTTTGCATCACTGTGTTCTCCCAGAACCGTTGGACATCCAGAATACTATAATCCGAAGATAAGCGAATAATTCAGATATCGTCATATCTGACTTAACGCCTTCTATTGATCATTTCTTAAGATCATCATTGAACCTTAGTTCAACTGATCTGTTTGTAGGACGATACCAGGTCGGTTGTAGTATGTACAATACATTGAACTACACGTGACCTGTGCATATCGCTCCTTGTCTATGGGTGCACCATGATTCCAATCAGTTCTATGATTCATATCCATTGGTGGCTTCAACGTGACTGTGAACTATCGACCAGTCCGTTAAATGTCTTAGAAATCCAATTACTAAGATGTCATCTGTGATACCCATATCTTTCATATTGAGACTTTGTTTCAATACGACTTTTACTTTCATACGGTTGATTCTCCAACTATTGGCTTTCTAACTTCAGAGTCAATGTTTCTGTGGTCAGATTCATTGTTCCTGTTTTATCTGAAACTTTCAGGACCAAAATGTACACATTTCAGAGACCAAAATGAAAGTTCAGGAAGAAGACCAACAGTCCAGCAAACCAACTCTGATTCTCTTCTTCCAACTCTCCGGTTGGGAAGACTGTTTCAACATCCATGCCACGCAAGACTGCAATGGCCCTAGATGTTAAGCTACTCACAAGGGAGCACATTTTACAACCCAAAGGTTCTTTTTCCAGAGGAAGATCAACCATTACACAAGTATGGTTCTATATGATGGAATATATTTCTCTCTTTAGCTTCTTTTCAAAGCAGCGCTTTTCGAGATGACAATTATTTGTTAATTGTTCATAGTTCATTATTAACCATACAAGCTAGAAGGACTGGAACAAGTCTTTGTCCCCTTCTTTGCTCCATCTCGGTTCAACATCTAGAATCCCTGAGTTCTGCAGATCTAGAATATTAAGTTTCGGATAGCCGGCAACTTTCGAGTCCTGTAGATACGGAACGTCTAGTTCCGGACAGTCAGGCCCTCGCGGGTTCTTGTTAACCTTGAGCAATTACTCCTTTTTCCTTTTCAAAGAAAGTTATCTCCAAAGAATTCAGCATTCTTTGACGCCAAAAGGCGATGAACACTACTGTTATTTGCAGATCCAGTGGATATGCAATCTACAGTCTTAGGTATGAAACCACCCCATATCACAACATTTGTATGTGAGATCCTTTCCATGTCTCACACGGAGGGTTACCCTTATCCTTATGCGGAGTTCTATTGAGAACCGCATTAGCGGTAAGGATCGTCGTGCCCCACATAATTTGGGAGTATGGCTTTGCGCTTGGCTAACACCGTTAGACTGAGGTGAATAATGAGCAGTCGTTTAATAAACGATGCTTCACATTCTCCCCCTCTATCACTACAAATTTCTCAATACGTAGGCTTAGTTGATTTTCAACTTCTGCTTTGTAGCGCTTTTCCGCTTCAACAACTTCATCTTTGCTTTTCAACAAACAAAGGATTACATACGTTGTACCATCATCAATGAAGGTCACAAAGTACTTGTCTCCCCCCCTCTATTTTGTATGAACTTTAAATCACCCAAGTAGGTGTGACTAAGTTCTAGAGGAGCGGTGCTTCTTTCGCTATTCCCTTGACGGAATTTGGAAAGGTGATTTTGCCTCTTCATCTACCTCACATTTATTTTGAGGGTTTATGTCGACAGAAAGCAACAATCTCAACATCGTTAGCTTTTGAATGACTTGTTATTTAACGTGTCTTAATCTATGATGGCATAGATGCACGGATTACAAATATATCATTCATATGGCTACAGACATACTGTACCATTCTTAGTTATTACAGACCTATTGGACTAGTCTCAAACCAGCTTGACCAACAGCGTCCTTTTAACCAAGTTTGGGACATGTATCACCTTATCTTAGAGTGATCCCATTCCCTGAAGTCCTATTGAGGACAATCTCTCCAGCCCCTTTGACTTTAGAGGTGGCGTTGCTTCACATGAACAACCTTTTGCCCGTGGTTAGGGCGTAACCGGATCATATGTGATCTGGATATTCTGGCCCACTGCAGTTGCTTTGCAGACTGAGTGTCCAATTTCTTTTCTGCCTTTCTTTAGGCCTTCAGATCATTTCGGACACTGAAACTCGGCCCACCTTACTAGGTGTCCATTACTTTTCCTATGAAATGAATTCTGGCACCACTCCAGTCGCCCGGAGGCTTTATATGACTGAGTGTCCAATATCATCATATCAAAGGAATTTTGGCCCACTCCAGTCGCCGGAGGCTTTGTATGACTGAGTGTCCAATATCATCCTATCAAAGGAATTTTGGCCCACTCAAGTCGCCCGGAGGCTTTATGTGACTGAGTGTCCAATATCATCCTATGAAGGATCTTCTGCCAAATAGTATGACAGGTTCAACGTCTTTAGCTTTTAGACTCCTTCCGTTAAGATTGGTGCCCAGATAATTCTTGGCGCTTACTTAAGAGTGGTAACAGTTTTCGCACAGTCAGTGGATCTTACTCCCTCGTATGTGCGAACATACTTTACACACTTTAATAATTACACTTAAAAGAACGGATCTTCTTAAGTCGTTTACAAATCCAATCTTTAAACGGAAAAGAAGATGAGATTAAACTTCTGATTTGTTAAAGCGTAAGGAATATAAATTATTTTCATATTCCTCCTTACTTTAATCCATTTTTAATCAGACATCATTTAATCTTTATTCTTGACAAGTAAGAAAAATACTTATCATTTAATATTTATTCTTGACAAGTAAGAAAAATACTTATCCCAATTTCGGATTCTGGCTCACTTCAGTCACTTCATCAGACTGAGTGTCCATTTCCTTCTCACCATTATTCGGATCCTTTGTCTGGGACAGATATAGGCCTTCTGCTGCAAGATAGAATAACATCTTCAGTCTTCTTCTCTTGTCCCAGTTGACATCCTCAGGCTCTCGTGAGCGCTTGTTCCCACCAGTCTTGGTAGCGGTGACACCATGAACACGTTCATCATCATCACTCTCTTCTACCAGAAAACCATTGCCATATCCAGATTTGGTCACACAACTTTTGACCGACATCTTTCGAACACTAATAGTAATACTATATTGAACTACTGAATCTTTGTTTATCCTTTCGAATACTTGTAATAGTTATATACTTCCCGTACTGCTTTATAAAGTACCATAGAGCAAAAATACCCAACAACATAAGACAATATTGCCCCGTATGTATCCTTTATACGTCCTGGACAATTTGTCTCCCAAGATAAAACAGCAATGGAACCCTTGAGCAAAGGAAACTCAAATGCTACCGTGAAGAATATTGAGTAACGAAATGATGCTTGGAAGTTGTAGGAAGAAAACTGTTTTGGTTGTGTATTTTCGTGTATTGTATCAACTGTTATTCGTAGTGCTCAACAATGGTGTAAGGGAGTGTTTATATAAGTGAGGGAGGGGCTGAAAACTGCCTCCATAACAGCCAAATAATGGCCATTATGGAGGTAGTAAAGCCACCAACATAAATGGTGAAAGACCAACGGATTTGGCCATTATAGGAGGAGTAATTCAGCCAAAATAAATGGCTGAATTGAGTGTTTGGCGTTTTTGCTTTGACTGTCCAAATTCTGACGTTCTGGAAACTTCAGGGACCAAACTGTACATCTTGAAACTTCAGGGACCAAAACTGTACATCTGAAAGAATTCTGGTCCGAACTGTACATCTGGAAACTTCTGGGATCACACTGTACTTCTGGCAAAGTTCTCTGGCCCAAAAAGATAATATCAGAAGACCCGTGGCCCGTGGCCCGAGAACCTGGAACCGGACGGGAGGGCGGCGGCGGCGCGCGTGTGGTCTTTCCTCGAACCGAAGCACATCTAGGTCCTCCCTCCTTTAAACACATGGGATACCCCTTGGAGTCCCAAACCCCAAACCAATTTCGAGTCTTATAAACACAACAATTCTTTCTTCCTCTACCGATGAGGGAGAATTACACACAATACCACACTTTTCCATTCTTCAAACACCTCACTTCGTGAACCAATATCTCTTTCATTTCTCAATGAAATTTGACGATTCTTGGCCCTACGGTTATCTACGTACTTAGTAGATCATGCATGTGTGAAGAACCGGATTCTCCAACATACGTAACACTAGTGTTTAAGCCGTTAAAGTTGGTCGGTCGCAACTCCCGCCAAAGGCAAATTTCCAACAAAAACTTCATTGTTGTTTGTTAATACAAAACTAAAGCATCACATTACATGAAAATAGATACGTTAAAATTGTATGACATCATTTTAGTTACTCCTAAAAATAGACAAAAATGTAGATATGTACATAAGACAACGTCTTTAAACCACCACTAACTAAACAAAAAAAATTGCACTTCAATTTGCTTTGCACTTTCTTCAAGGATAGGATCTTCAGACTTCAAATTCTTGATCCGATAAATGAACAAGTCTATGTCAGTTTGGCAACAAAGAATAATTGAAGAAAAAGGAGACCTCATATATTTTATGCTCAGTCATCACACAGGAAATGTGAAATATTGAAGTATCTAATAAAGCATGTGAACAATAACTTACATCTACCCGATAGTTCAGCAAACTTAGATGATTTCCAAAAATAAAGATAAAGTATGCATTTACTCTTATTTTTGTTACTACTAGATGATTCTTCGCCCGTGCTCAGCACAGGCCCAACGGCCAACAACTTGGATGCACTCTGTGTTTTTTTTTCTTTTTCTGGATAACAATTTAACCTGTAGTTTATAGGGCAAACCTTTGCACTACACCGGTTTGAATTGTACAATTGAAGATTATATTCTCTAAAAACATCTAGTAAACTCTTTAGAGGCTTTCCCGAAGAGAGCAAAAGAATTTCTTAGAATGTGAACATACATTATAAATGTGTGTAATAGCACGAAGACTAAGCTGGAAAAACCTCTGGTATTCTTCTCTTAACATGTACCTAACTTTTCATTCATATAAGAACATATAATTGGACATTGTGCATTATACTGTCAAAGAAGGTCAAATGAAAATTTATAAGATATGTTGGTTGTACCACAAGTGAAAAAAAAGTTCCACATCAATTTTTTTTTCTTCAAATGGAGTGTATATTTCAAACACAACTTTAACTTCCAAGAACAATTTGTCAACTTCAACTTTCAAGTACAATTTTTCAACTTCAACTTCAAATTTTTTTTCAAATCTCAGTCCATTCATGTCCAAACGCCTACTTAACATGACAAATTAAAAGTTGAAGAAAACAGAGGAAGAATCCTTGTAGCATTAAGAAGATAAGTAAACTCCGTTCATTTCTTGGCATAAGGAATTATTGAAAACTTTGGAATATTAATAAAAAGGAAGAAAACTTTTGCACCTGTAAACAAATTTCACATGTTGTATCTCCCTTTTCATTGCACCAATTCTGTGCTGAACTACCAAAAAAAAAAGTCCAAATTGAAAAATACGTGAATTGTGAATACTAAAAATAGATTTAAAAAAATCCGTAACACCAAAAAAAAAAAAGATGGTTACATAGTATTAAATTTTGAAATTAAAATAGTTTGTTACCTTTACAGTTCCAGAGCAAGCACATGAATATTCTAAGCTCTTACAATTTTCAAACTCTTCTTCATGGCAGATTCTCCGCATGCTAGTAAAAAGCAATTTGTAAAGAGTAGCAGTAAAGGAATATATTACTCCATACCTGGAAAATAAGAAAGAGAAGGAAAACAGGGTAGAAAATGAAAGGAATAACATAAAAACTTTCGGTACAAATAGACTTTCAATTCTCACCCAATATGAAGAATAATGAGATAAGCTTAGACACAAGGCTCTAAGGAATTGGTAAAATTATCAGTACTGATGGAAATAATATTAGAAGTACTTGCAAGCATCTTCCTTTGAGATATTGGGCAACAATATTTTTAACAGTGTTTAAATTCATTGCTGGTGATAACTAACATTTTACATTTCACATTTCACACTAAGCTGGAATAACCTAAAGAGAGAGTTATTAGGGGAATTTCAGAAAAGCATGATTGAATAAATACCAATAGACAAAGAATGAGTGCAATAGCTTGCTCATTAGATGGTCTACCAGAGCGAAGCCTTAAGCGGCATAGACTAAGCATTTGATCCCGAAGCATATGAGGTTAAGGCTGAGAATGGCTGTATAAACAGAAGCATGAAATCTTCTTCACCTAATAAAGTACACCAGTGACAGGAAATGGGAAAACAGAAGCTTGTTGTTTTCTGCCAGAATTAATAGGAAGGGTCTTGCGTAACTGAATATATAATACATGCACCTTTTCTACCTCTAAAATGCATTGAATTAACTAGATATTCCTTAATTTATGCCACATCGTAATTGTTCCTATGATAAAAATTTTACTTTTCCCTTCATCTAGAAAACAAAATAAGACATAGCAGGGGATTGATTAGATAAATTTGTTGGAAATTTACTAAATGTGGAAATAAGTATATCCCATTACTTTATGACTCGAACTATTGGGCCAGCACGTCGGAAACGTCGTTTCCACACACGTAGTTTCAAGTATCGCAAATTTCATTAGTGAAAGAGATATTGGTACGTATGTAATACGTTTGAGACATAGAATTATGGACGGTTATTGGCCAAATGACATAGTATTCCACGTTGGTAAATGAAGGAAGAAGTGTACAAAGTCTAAAATGAAATGAGTCGGAAATCACCGCGGAGCCGTGAAGGGCCGCGGCGCCACAACCGTCGGAGACACGGCGGCGGAGCGCCGCGGCGCTTCGGAGGCAGAATGCTGCGACGGAAAGTTGGAAAAATCTGACGTTTGGGCTGGTTTTGGAGCATTGATTCTCCATTACTTGCCACATGAATTCATCCATTATTTGGCTGAATGTAACCCCTCAATCAAGTGCAATTACATGGCTATTGAAGGCCTTTAGTTGGCTAGTTGAGGGGTCTTCTACTTACACTATAAATTGAGGCCTTTGGCTCAATTGAAACACGCTACACTCAACACTTAGAAAATTCTCCAGATTTTCTGATTTCATATTCTTCCTCTCTAGCAAAGTCACTATACTCAAAGTTCTTCAAGAGTAACACTTGAGTTTCCTTTGCTCACTTGTTAAAGTTGTTGTTGTATCTTGGGAGACTATTGCTCAATACCGTAAAAGGAGATATACGGGGCAATCTTGTCTTAAAGACAAAGTGCCATCACTCGACTCAGCAAATCACACAAGCAGTTTGTTAAGGTTTTGATTTCCAGTTTTATTGTAATAGTTTGTTTATCCATTCTACTATTTTAATAGTTACTTACTTTCCGTTCCCTACAACAATTGTATCCCAATAATTTTAAGACAAGATTTTGTTGTAAGTAAGTTAAAAAGATGACTGGTATAAATCAAACTACTTCTGATTCTGTTGCTGCTGCTCAAGGCAATCCCTCTGACTTCCCCACTGCTCAAGGCACTCCTAATGCCTTTCCGGTTGCTCAAGGCTCATCCAATGCCTTTGCTGCCGCTCAAGGGAATGTTGCATCTCCTCCACCCGCTGGATTTCACCATGAACGCCCTAAAAAGTTCATGGGGTCAAACTTCAAATGATGGCAACAAAAGATGCTCTTCTATCTGACTGTTATGGGAATGGAACGTTTCCTAACAGAAGATCCTCCACAAGCTGGAGATGAAATGGACCCTTCGCCTTCTAAAACGGGTGAAGGGGGCCTAGGTATCCATGTCATTAATGGCATGAAGATGGTTCTTGATGCATGGAGTCATAGTGATTTCATGTGTAAGAATTACATATTGAACTGCTTGTCAGTCCCTCTCTACACGGTGTATTGCACCGTTGGCATTGCCAAAGAGTTGTGGGAGAAGCTACAAAAGAAGTACAACGCACAAGATGTAGGTACTAAGAAATTCATTGTTGGAAAATTTCTGAAATTTCAAATAGTGGATTGTAAGACAGTGATGTCCCAAGTCCAGGAATTCCAAATGATTTTACATCACTTGGATTTGGAAGGTATGAAGCCAAACGAGCAGTTTTTTTGCATCATTGATTGAAAAGTTACCTCCTTCGTGGAATGAGTTTATGAGCTACTTAAAGCTCAAGACAAATGAGATGACATTTGAAGAACTTATTATCAAACTCCAAATTCAGAAAGATAATAAGAAGGCCTTGCCTAGGGGTAAACAACCCGCTGAGGCAAAGGCAAGTCTGGCTGAGGCCAAAGGGAAACAAAGCAAGAAGCACAAGTTTCAGAAAGACGGCAAGACCCAAGCAGAGAAAAAGTTCAAAGAAAACTGTCACCATTGTGGGAAACCTAGTCATATGATCAAGGACTGCCGCAAGCTCAAGACTGAGCAACAAGATAAGTCCAAGGCTAAGGGCAAGGCTTAGGTTAACGTTGTCAAGGACCAGTTTCTGGACGACATGATTGAGGAGTTCTTAGCGGTGGTGCTAGAAGTAAACCTAGTTGAGAATCCTATGCAATGGTGGATGGACACAGGTGCTACAAGACACATCTCTTCCAACAGAGATGCCTTCTCCACTTATACACCGGTTACAAACAAGGAGTTGTTCATGGGCAACAACGTTTCCTCTTACGTGCTGGGGGTAGAAAAGGTAGTCTTGAAGATGACTTCTGGAAAGGAGCTCACTCTGAAGGAAGTGATGCATGTTCCTGAGATTAGAAGAAATTTAATTTCAGGTCCTTTATTGGTTAATGCTGGTTTTAGGCTAGTGTTTGAGTCCAATAAATTTGTAGTCACTATGAATGGAACGTTTGTGGGAAGATGATTCGTTTGTGAAGGCCTCTTCAAAGTAAACACCATGTATGTATTACGTAAAAGCAATAATATTGAAGCCTCTTCATCTTACTTGCTTGAGTCCTCTAATTTATGGCATCATAGATTAGGACATGTCAACTACAAGTCCATCTAAAGGTTGGTAAAGTTGGAGTTGTTGTCGTCTATCGACGTAAACCCTCAATAAAAGTGTGAGGTGTGCGTAGAGGCAAAACTCACAAAGCTTCCTTTTCGATCCGTCAAAAGGAATACCGCTCCTCTATAACTTATTCACACAGATATATGTGATTTGAAGTTTGCACAAACTAGAGGGGGGAACAAGTACTTTGTGACATTCATTGATGATAGCACAAGGTATTGTTACCTTTACTTGTTGAAAAGTAAGGATAAAGCCTTTGAAGCGTTCCGACGTTACAAAGCAGAAGTTGAGAACCAACTAAGCATGCAGATTAAATCCATTCGTAGCGATAGAGGGGGAGAATATGTAGCGTCATTTGAGGAATATTGTGCCCAAGAAGGCATTGTTCATTAAATGATGGCTCCATACTCACCTCAATCGAAAGGTGTAGTGGAACGCAAGAACCGCACATTGAAGAAAATAATGAATGCCTTGCTCATCAATTTTGGTCTTCCCCAAAACATGTAGGGAGAAGTTGTCCTTACCGCTAATACGATTCTTAACAGAGTCCCACATAAGGGTAAGGACAAAACTCCATATGAATCATGGAAGGAAAAGAAATCCACCTATAAATATTTAAAGGTATGAGGTTGTCTGGAAAAGGTTGAAGTACCCAAGCCAAAGCAGGTCAAGATTGGGCCTAAGACTGTAGATTGCATATTCATCGGATATGCAAATAACAATAGTGCTTATCGCTTCTTAGTGCATAAGTCAGATATCCAAATATCCATGGGGGTACAATCATGGAATCAAGGAATGCACAATTCTTTGAAGATACCTTTCCTAGAAAAGAAAAAGACATAACCTCTCGCAAACGAAGTTATGAACAAAGCTTTCAGGAACCGGGAGTCATTGACGGCTCGGATCTATATGGTTCAGATCTAGTGGATCTCGAGGTGGCTGAATATCCGGAATCTAGTGTTCCAGATTCTCAGAACTTGGAGACTCTAGAGATGGAACTAAGGCGAAGTAAAAGGGCCAAGAAGGATAAATCCTTCGGTCCTGACTTTGTAGCTTATATGGTTGATGATGAACCAAGGACAATTGTTGAATCATTGTCAACTCCAGAGGCACCGCTCTTGAAAAAAGCTATTGAGAGTGAAATAAGCTCCATTCTACATAACCATACTTGGGAGTTGGTTGATCTTCCTCCGGAAAATAAACTATTGGGTTGTAAGTAGATACTCAAATGGAAGTATAATGCAGATGGGTCTATAGATAAGTACAAGGACAGGTTGGTAGTCAAGGGCTATCGGCAGAAAGAATATCTTGACTACTTTGACACGTACTCTCCGGTATCTCGGATGACATCCATACGGGTATTCATTACAATAGTTGCTTTGCGTGAGCTTGAGATACATCAAATGGATGTGAAGATAGCCTTCCTAAATGGTGATTTGGAAGAAGAAATTTATATGGACCAACCCGAGGGGTATGTGGTTCAAGGGCAAGAGAAGAAAGTCTGTCGGCTTGTCAAATATCTGTACTGTCTGAAACAAGCCCCGAAGCAATGGCACGAAAAAATTGATAGTACTCTACTATCGAAGGGTTTCGCCATTAATGAGTGTGACAAATGTGTCTAGATGAAAGGTAACTCTGACTCATTTGTTATGATATGCATGTATGTAGACGACATGTTGATCATAGGGAGCAGTCCTAGAATAATTCTAGAGACTAAGAACATGTTGAAACAATGTTTCGACGTGAAGGATATGGGTATCGCAGATGTAATCTTAGGGATAAGAATCTCTTCTCAGAATGGTAAAGCAGAACGAATCATTCGCACTATCAATAATATGGTTCGTACTCTCCTGGTTCATGCCTCTCTACCCCCGTCCTTCTGGGTCTATGCAGTCAAAATGGTAAAATACGTCCTAAATATTTTACCAACCAGCACTCTTCACAATTTGACCCCAACTAAAATACTATACCATCCGGTCCCACTTATGATCACCTTTGGATTTTTGATTTCCTGTGCTACCCCAACCTCACCTCTACTGCCCTTCATAAATTAGCACCTCGAACCACTCTGTGTGTCTTAGTAGGATTTCCGTCCAACCATAGAGGCTACATATGCTATGATATATCCACCCGTCAAATTCACGTCTCTCATCATGTTACATTTGACAAAACGGTTTTTCCCTTCGCAAATATCCAAAAATTCTGTAATATGGACTACACTTTTCTCGAGACTGACACATCACCCTTCGTCTCGAAGACTTGTTCCGATCCACTGCCATTGGTACACCATTGACCTACCTGGGTCCCATCACTACCACCTCCGGTGGGGCATCGGCAACCCCTATGTGTCCCGTTACTGCTACCTTCGACGGTTACTCACTTGTGCCTCGTTCAGCCCCTGTCTCCACCTCCGTCATCGGTCACCACCATACCGTTTCCCCTGTGTCTCCGGCTATCACACAGTCATCTCCTCAGCCTGGTCCACCACTGCCCCTTGTGCCAATGTCACACCACCGTTCCAGTACCCCCACCCACCCTATTTTTGGTGAACCTCAGTTTTTGTCAAACTGTCAACCAGAAACCTCGAACCTCCCAGTTACCAGAACCCTGATCGATATAATAACACCACATCTACAACCCATCCTCAACCCACTTCTGACGTCGTACCCCAACCATATCCAACCATCAAATCTCGATACTGCGCTTGTCCCTATCCATCATATGGAAACCCGTGCCCAACACAATATTTTCAAACCTAAAGTCCAGTTCAACTTATCAACACAAACCGTGTCACCAATTCCTAAAAACCCAAAATTAGCCAAACTAGACCCCAATTGGAATGCGTGTGAGGAATTTAATGCTTTAACAAAATGGCACATGTGAGATTCGGTTCCTTGGCGAGAGAGGGTGAAAGTGACCCGATGCATATGGCTTTTCCGTCACAAATATAGAGACAGTGGTGACCTAGAGAGGTAAAAGGCCAGACTTGTGACTAATGGCACTAATTAGTAGACAGGTATAGATTGTAGTGAGACATTCAGTTCAGGTGTCAAATCGGCCACTATCCGCACAGTTCTGAGTATTTCTATAGGTAAACATTGGTCAATTCATCAGCTTGATGTGAAAAATATGTTTCTACACGGGGATTTGAAAGAAACTGTTTATATGGACCAGTCGTCTAGTTTTGTCCATCTCGCCGCTCCTCACTATGTATGTCATCTACGTAAGTTACTCTATGGTTTGAAACAGGCTCCTCGAGCATGGTATGATCGATTTGCACAGTACATTATGCAAATTGGGTTCGTCTGCAACAAGTGTGATAATTCTCTCTTTACTTTTCATCGAGGTAGTAACATTGCTTATTTATTGTTATATATGGATGACATTGTGCTCATTGCCTTCTCTAATGTGTTGAAAAATGAGATTATTGCACTCCTTAAAACCGAATTTTCCATAACTGACTTGGGGAAGTTGAGATGGTTTTTGGGGATATCAGTGACTCGTTCTGCGGATACTATGTTCTTATGTCAGCGCAAGTATGCAGATAAGATAGTGTACAGGGCTAAAATGGCAAACTGCAAGATCATGTCCACTCCAGTTGACTCTAAATCAAAGCTTAGTGTTGTTGATGGTAACCAAGTGTCTGATCCCACTCTTTACAGAAGTCTTGCAGGTGCACTCCAATATCTTACTTTCTGCAGGCCTGACATCTGTTCAGCAGGTATGCTTATTTATGCATGCCCTAGGGAGTCTCATTTTACTGCCCTTAAACGTATCATTCGATATGTTAAGGGCACACTTTATTATGGATTACACCTATACCCCTCAACACTGACCAGGTTGTTAGCATATACAGATGTTGATTTGGCAGGCTGTCCGAACACGCGCCGCTCCACCTCCGGCTACTGTATGTTCTTAGGGGATAATCTCATCTTTTGGTCTGCCAAGAGGCAAACCACATTATCCCGTTCGAGTGCAGAAGCAGAGTATATAGGAGTTGCAAATGTTGTTGCTAAGATCTGTTGGCTCTGGAACCTTCTTTTGGAGCTCCAGTGTCCTTTGCATAAGGCATCTGTGGTTTACTATGATGACATATCCTCCATTTATTTATCTCATAATTCAGTTCAGCATCAGCGAACCAAGCATATTGAGATGGATTTATTCGTGAGAAGGTTGCTTTTGGTCATGTTAAAGTGTTGCATGTGCCTTCCTCCTATCGGTACGCGGATATCTTCACGAAAGATCTTCCTCGACAGCTATTCCTCGACTTCAGATCTAGTCTCAGCGTCCGGCCTCCTCCCCCTCCTAGTGAGGGGGTGTATTAACGTGTACATATGTATTCCTAAAATCCCACCACTATAATTATAATATATCACATATATTGTGTAAATATTAGTGATGTAGAATTATGGTAAGTAGAGGATTCTTATTGTACTAGGGTTCTACACATTGTACACTATATATACTTGTATTAATAAGAAAGCCTCCTCAGGAGAGATTAATACAATCTTACAAAATCGTATACGAGCCTCTTCAAACTTGGGGTATGAAAGACAAACATCTTTTAAGTTTTAATTAAATCCCCACAATAAAAAACAATCAATCAAATCACCAAAAGACCCACTTTTTTCTCAGATTCAAATCTCTAACAGCCACAAATGACCAAATCTCGATACCCCACACAGGTTTCCAAAAAATTCGTGACTCCCGATCAAGTCTCGGGTGTTCAAGACTTTATTTGAATAACCCTAGTCACCAAAAAGAATTCAATTTTGACTAATAGCCAACAAGACTGAAAAGAAACTAAAAGGAATTCCTTCAGAGTGGTAGAATTTGAACATCAAGTGTGAAAACTTAGTACTGCGGGTAGTAGAGCAGCAATGAAAATAGCAACTAGTAGAAAAAATTGCTCAGACTAAAAGTGTCTGATAATTACCATCCACTTCCCCTTGAGCACAATCTTCGCCAGTTCATTCATGCCCATGGAGGCTAGCAAGTCAATTTTCTCGATCCTCACAGTCTTGATGGCCGATTCATTAGGACAAATTCCATGCCTCAGAGGGAGGCGGAGAAAATCAAGGCGTGTGGGAGTGGCTAGGTTTTGATTTGGCGCTCATACTGAGGGGTTTTGGGGAAGGAGAAATGTTTTCGGGGGGAAATTAGGAAAAAGAAAAGGTTCGCGCGTTATGTTTTTTTGGGGTTAACATTTACGAACGGATATTGTGGCTTTTATTGACCGGATATGATCCCTCCGCTACTGTGCAGATAAAATTGAGGTTTCACGATCGGAAAAAATATTAGTCGTTGTAGGTAACTAATAACGACCGGATTCACATTCATATCCCCTCGTCTGTGAATGGTCATTAAAAGTTAAATTTCTTGTAGTGTGTAATCCCACCAGGGTATCTGGGACAGTAGTGAGTAAAAAATGGTTGGAATTGAATTTTAAAAGATAACCATTCTTGTTATAATTATAACCACATTATTGGCAATATAGTCGATATGAACTCAATTTGAAGTAAAATTGAGACAAATTAATTATTCAGTTAAATAATTATGCTTTTGAACTTTACAACAACAACATATCCAGTGTAATCACATAAGTGGGTCTGGGGAGGGTAGAGTGTACACAGACTTTACCCCTACCTTGGAAGGTAGGGAGGTTGTTTCCGAAAAATCCTCGGCTCAGGAAAAAGTAGGGCAAAAGGTCAGATAAGAATTGACGAAAGTAAAGAATTCATTTCACAATACTATAAATAAGCATTATGAAGAAAAGTAACAGTAACTGCAACAAATTAATATGATATATGAAGTACAAAAGATAGCAAATAGTAGCAAGAGAATAAAGATAATATTACGCCTACTAGTATGAAAGGGTACACGAGACAACGCCCCTACTACCTCCTAACCTTCTACTCTAATTTTCGTCCTCCACAACCTCCTATCTAAGGCCATGTCCTCGGTGAGCTGCAACTGCGCCGTGTGTCCTATCTAATCACTTCTCCCCAATACTTCTTCGACCTACCTCTACTTCTCCTGAAACAATGCCAACTTCTCACACCTCCGCACTGGGACCTTCGTGCATCTCCTCTGTATATGTCCGAACCATCTCAGCCTCGCTTCCCGCATGCTTTTGAACTTTAATAAAAATAAAATATTTATTTGCAAAACTGGACTAACTTTAATAATTAAGTTGTAGATTATAACCTTAAATTGACTATATAAAATCATACTCAGTAAAAATACTTTTTTACATAAATTAATTTTTAAATTAATAAATATACTTAAAATAAAATATAATTAATTTATATAGACATAATTAATACTTAAAATTATATATATATATATATATATATATATATATTTGCTCTGCTTGGGGATCTCGGCCACTATTTTCTATAATGGCTACTTAACGAGTCCCTCCCCCCTACCCACGCCTCCCCCACCCACACCTCGACGTCCCAATTTTATAATCACACTTCTTTTTTGTGTATATCCCAAAAAAAATGTTATATTTCGATAATTAGAAATAACTTACCTCTAAAATTCTCCTTATACCTTTACTGAAATGATTTATAACCACATAAACTTTTAAGAATTATTTTTTACCACAAATTATAATAGTCTTTATTTTTTTAAAACTTTTTGTGTCTAATTAAATAAAATAATGCCACATAAATTGAGACAAGGAGAGTATCATTTATTTCAGTACGGGTCTTGTACGACAACTACGTTTACATAATAATACTATATGTTTCCTGTTTTTCTACTTCCTCTGTCCCATATTAATTGATCTGTTTTACTTTTTGAGAGTCAAGTTGACTAATGTTGGAGCTAAATTGTATTAGATAAATTTGATATTTTAAAATTATAATTTTGATATTCAAAAACTACACGAAGAGTGTAAGATTGGAATAATTTTCCTTAGGGATTCCTTTCATTAATCACAATATATATAGTTGTACAGAGGTTGATTCCTAATACAATAAGAATCCTAACTTACCTTAAATGGTTGATTCCTAATACAATAAGAATCCTAAGTTATCTTAAATATACATCTATCATAATTACAAAATATACTGTGAATATTCAGAGAATATTCGCTAATACTCCCCCTCAATCGGAGCGGGAGAAGGTCGAACGCTAAGGCTGGATCGGAAGTCGGTGAAGAGCTGTCTCGGTAGTCCCTTTGTTAAAATATCTGCATACTGATAGGAGGAAGGTACGTGTAATATTTTGACCTGACCAAAGGCAACCTTCTCACGCACAAAGTGAATATCCATCTCGATATGCTTGGTCCGCTGATGTTGGACCGGATTGTGAGACATATAGATGGCAAATATGTTGTCACAGTAGACTATAGACGCCTTTCACAGTGGACATTGGAGCTCCAAAAGAAGATTTCGGAGCCAACAGATCTCAATAACGACATTAGCAACTCCGCGATACTCTGCTTCAGTACTCGAATGGGATAGCGTGGCCTGCCGCTTGGCGGACCATGAAATAATATTATCCCCAAGAAATACACGGTAGCCTGAGGTGGAGCGACGTGTGTCCGGGCATCCTGCCCAATCTGCATCCGTGTAGGAGAGTAACTTGGTTGGGGCAGAGTAGTAGAGATGCAGTCCGAAGTCTAGTGTGCCATTAACGTATCTGATAATACGTTTGAGGGCCGCAAAATGGGACTCTCGAGGGTCCTGCATAACACAGACACACCTGCTGAACGACATATGCAATATCAGGCCTAGTGAATGTAAGATCCTGAAGGGCACCTACAAGACTCCGATATATAGTGGGATCAGAAACGGGCGCGCCCTCATTGGCACTGAGCTTGGATTTTGAGTCAACCGGAGTTGGCATAATTTTACAATTTGCCATCTTAGCCCTGTACACTATCTCCTCCGCATATTTGCGCTGACATAAAAACATAGTAGCTGCAGATCTGGTCATGGATATACCCAAGAAATAACTCAGCTTGCCCTAGTTAGTCATATCAAATTCAGTTTTGAGTAGAGCAATGATTTCATTCTTCAAACCGTCAGAAGAGGCAGTAAGAACAATGTCATCCACATATAATAGCAAATAAGCAGTGCTGCTACATCGATGAAAAGTGAAGAGAGAGTTATCACACTTGCTACATATAAATTCGATCTGTATAAGACACCTGGCAAAGCGATCATACCAAGCGCGGGGGTGCCTGTTTCAAGCCATACAATGACTTCCTGAGACGACATACAAACTGCAGAATTGTCGGATGAACAAAGACACGGGGCTGATGCATGTACACAGTTTCTTTCAAATCCCCATGAAGAAACTCATTCTTGACATCAAGATGATGAATCGGCCAATGCATGCCCATAGCAATACCGAGAACAGTTTGAATAGTAGCCGGTTTAACAACCAGACTGAATGTCTCACCACAATCAATACTCTCCTGCTGATTAGTGCCATTAGCAACCAGTCTTGCCTTATACCGCTCAAAGTCACCATTGTCTCTATACTTGTGACGAAATAGCCACATGCACCGGATAACATTCACACCGTTCGGTCTAGGTACCAAATCCCAAGTGTTCTGCTTGGTTAAAACATTAAATTCCTCGCACATGGCCGCATTCCAATTAGGGTCCAGTTTGGCTAGTTTTGGATTTTTTGGAATGGGTGATATGGTTTGTGCGGAAAGGTTAAAATGGACCTTGGGTTTGAAAATCCCGTGTTGTGCACGAGTCTCCATACGGTGGGTAGGCAGCAGTGGGTGATCTGGATTTTATGGCTGTGGGATGTCGGGTTCTGGAGGCAGCAGTGGTACTGGTTGGGCAGGAGACATAGTCGGGTCGAGCAGTGGGGTGTACGACTGAGAGCTGGAAGGTGTCTGGTCAGAGACGACGCCGGACAGTGGCGGGGACGGAGCTGCTGGCACAGGCTCTGTCGGAACAGTGGGCTGCCGGTGGTACAATGATTGGATAGTCGGGGACCGACTCGGTTCATCGAGAAAGGTGTAATCGGTGGTCTAAAATATTTGGAGATTTGAAAAAGGAAAGGCCATCTCGTCAAATGTGACGTGACAGGAGACAATGATTTTGCGAGTGGCTATGTCATAGCACAGGTAGCCCCGATGAGTAGGAAAGAGACTAACGAAGACGCATGGCGTGGTGCGTGGGGCGAGTTTGTGAGGTGCAGTGGAGGATAGGTTGGGGTAGCATAAGCAGCCGAAAATACGAAGATGGTCATAGGATGGGAACCTACGGTATAAGATTTCGGTTGGTAAATTATTAAGAAGAGATTCTACCATTTTAACAGCATAGACCCAAAAAGGATGTGGAAGACAGGCATGAAACAGAAGGGTGTAAACCATGTTATTGATGGTACTTATAATTCGTTCAGTCTTTCCGTTTTTGGAGGAAGTATAGGGACAGGAAAAACGGAAAATCATGCCTTGTTTAGAGCAGAAATTGTGAAATGCCGAGTTATTAAATTCACGTCCATTATCACATTGGAACGATTTGATAGATTTTTCAAACTGTGTTTTAATGAGTTTTTGAAATTCAAGGAACTTGGCAAAAACTTCAGATTTGAATTTCAATGGGTAAATCCAGACAAAATGTGAAAAATCATCTAAGAATACTAGATAAAATTTGTGACCCAAAGAGCTAACAACCGGAGATGTCCACAAATCAGCATGAACAATATCAAAAGGAGAAAAAGTAACATTGTTGGATGACATAAATGGAAGACGAGTATGCTTTGATACCATGTAAGATTAGAATAATTTATGTTAGGGTTTCATTTCATTAATCACAATATATATAGTTGTACAGAGGTTGATTCCTAATACAATAAGAATCTTAACTTACCTTAAATGGTTGATTCCTAATATAATAAGAATCCTAAGTTACCTTAAATATACATCTATCATAATTACAAAATATACTGTAAATATTCGCTAATAAAGAGTACTACAAGTTGCAATTCTTTTTCTGTCAATATAGTGAAAAATATATGTCAAAATATTATTCAATTTAATATAATTTGACTTTTAAAAAAGAAAAGTTGACAAGTAATATGTATGAGGAAGTACCAACAAATATTTTTTGGTCACATTCATATATTGACACGCTATTCAATTTTCAAATTAAAGACTATCTTAATGATTAATTGCGTATTTTGATTTAGACATTTTAATATTAAAAAATAAAAATTTAAAACAAACGAGGCTTAAGCCAACTAGCTGACCTGTATGAAAAGAAAAATTGAAAACTTTGATGAAATTCTCTGGAAAAAGACAGCATAGCGGTCACAAGTTCCTCACTTGGCCTAGTTGTATCTGTTGCTTTGTAGTTTGTACAAAATGCATGGTGCACGTGTTGTAGACGAGTCTTCAGCTACTCGACAATTAATAAGAATCTAATAGTAACAGATTTCTATCGAGTATTGATTTTTTGTGACATTTTCTAAAACTAGCTAACTTCACATTATCAAAGACAAAGGTCCATACTCTGAAAATCTTTAAATCCTTCTTAATAACGAGTAATTGGGGATATGATGATGATTATTAATTGAATATAACTTTCATTGATTCTATACAATTTCGGAGGCTGTACTAATTGAGTATATATCCATACACTAAAAACACCATTAGACATGCATGTTAAAGATCATAAGTTGCGACTTTCATTTTTCTTTAGCCATTGTTATCTTTTCATCCTTAAATATCTTATTTTGCTTAAATTATTATATGTAAGTAAGAGATGTTGCGTGCATGGCTTTGCTAAGAGATTCTTGATCGATGTTCTTGTGCGTTTTGAAAAGATGTACAACATATGTACTAAAAAATTTCTACAGAAAGTAGTACATTATACAATTTATACTAACACATTGTCACAAATTAATAGTGGATGTATTCATATTCGCCTAAGATTATTTTAAACGCCCGAAGTTTAGTGTAGTTTAAATTCAATCTCACATTTATGACATGATTCACGGTCCGTCAGAATTAAATGACACCAGCCATTTCAAACTAAAGATTATTTTATTTCTCATGTATAAATACTTATAAGACTTTAATAATGATACATTTAATATTCATAAATCTTGATGAGTATGAACTTGAACATTTTGTCCACTAAGATACTAAATACAATGCCATCCTTTGCGTAACAACCAATAAATCACTAATTGAGCAATAACTCCATCTGGCATATTTTTCCCTAAGTCTACATGACTAAGATTATTGGAATCAAAACTCAATGCAATACAACAGAAAAAGAGAGAAAACCGGGATAAGATAAAACAGATCCATCTAGCCCAAATTGGCAAATTGATTTTTTTCCTCAAAATATTTAATGTTTTAGAAAAAATAAAGAAGTAATTTATTATGGGTTTTCCCAATCTATCCTTACTGATTCAATTAGAGTTTATTATATAAGACGTTTAAAAGAGAAGTAAAGGGTAGTTTAGATAAATATTCTAGTGGTAAACACTAAACACTATCAAATGTCTTAGAAATGTGCAAAGAATTTAAAATAAAAAACGTAATAGCACTAGGCATTTACACTTGAGCAACTTAACCTTACTAGTTACAAATCAAAGGAAAAATATCATTACTTAACCATGGTTAAGTAATAAACATATGTTCATAAAAAATACACATCTTATATTCATTCACTTGATGTAAACACTGAATAAATTTTTATAAAGAATAAAATTAAAAAAATTAAAAATGCTCTTTGCCTTTAATTTTGCAAAACCTTGTCTATTTCGAAAGATGATCAGGTTTTCTCCTATATAAATCGAGACTCTAATCCCATTTTCTCAACTCTTAAAACTATCAACTCACAAGCACTTCACTCCTCACCTCCACCTCTAGCACCTCACAAAGCAAAGAAAATAAACAATAACACACACATACACAAAAACATGGTTAAGTTAAGGTTTTCTTGTTTTTGCCTGATGTTTTTCTTGTTAACAAGTTCAGTTCTAGTAGAAGGAGATTATGCATATGATTACGATGATGCATTTGCTCCGGGAGATAGTGAAGCTCCGTCGCCGGAGCCATCACTGGCACCTGCACCTGCACCGGCGCCGTCAAGTGGTGGTAGAGGTCAGAGTACGAGAGCTTTGGTGCCAGCTTTGTTTGCCTTTGGAGACTCATTGATAGACAATGGAAACAACAACAAACTTTTTTCATTTGCAAAAGCCAATTATTTCCCTTATGGCATTGATCTTGGCGGACCTACTGGACGCTTCTCTAATGGTTACACTATCATTGATCAGATTGGTAATTCCATTCCTCACTTTCTTTTTGTTTTTAATAAATGTTTTGGCTGATGTTTTTGTTCTTATTCTTATTATACTTATTATTGTTGTTATTGTTTGCCTCTCAAATTTTCTTGTTTCTATGATTTATTGTACTTCTTTTGACATTTATCATTTTTCGTCTCTTTCATTTTTTAGTATTTTTTTTCAGACAGGAAGCATTCTTTTTTTTTTTTTTTTTACCATACAATTGCTTCTTATTTATGAAATCTTTATAAGCTAAAAATAAAATATTATTGGGAGTATCTATACTTCTTTTCGTTTTCTCGAAAATTCTGAACATAAGAATTACTCACTCGCTCAATTTATGTGAGGGTGTTTGATTAGATACGGAATTTAAAAATAAAAGATTTTTTAAGACTTGTGATCTAAAATACTCCTCCGTCCACTTTTACTTCTCCACCATTCTAAAAAATAGATATCCACTTTTACTTGACCATTTTTAAAACCAAGAGATAATTTACTATTTTATACCTATTTTTCCCTTATTATTAAGTATAATAATTATCAATTCATTTTCAATAAGTGAGATGACTTATAATAATTAAGGGTGATATAGTAAAATTAATTATCATTTCATTTATTATTTTTTGAGGGTAACATTTATAAGTAAAAGTGGGAGTAACTGATAGATATTTTTGTGGTTATAAATGAAAAATTTTAAGTCAATTATTTTTACTAAATATAAAAATATATCATTCTTTTTCGAATTTATTAAAAAGGAAGAGTTGCTATTTTTTAAATGTATTGCCTTTACCCCCTGAAATTATCTCCAAAATAAAAATTAATGTTGGTTGTTTTTGAATGAATGACCCTGTTTGTTTCTGAAGCAAAATATATCGTTTCCGGTTTTCATTTTTGGAAAATGATTTGTGTCTTGCGTTCTTATGGATTTTCAAAGAACATAGAGCAACTGAACGTCAATTATATAGGCCTACGAGAAAGCTCCTAAATAGAGGAGATGAATTCTAAATAGGCCATGTGAAATATAAGTGTCAATTTTAGGCATATGTTCGCCTTCCTTTCTTTTTTTTGACACAATAATGTGTTTCTCTAAGTGATAGAAAAGGTTCTATATCCTAGGAAAAATAAAACTAGTAGAAAAAAGGGAGCCAGCTAAGCACTCGAGGTAGGGGTGTACATGGACCGGATTGGTTGGGATTTTTTAAATATCAAACCAAATCAATTGTGTTGGGTTTTTAAATTTATAAACTAAATCAAATCAATAAAAGTCGGGGTTTTCAACTTCGTTTTTTCTCGGGTTTGTGATTTTCTCGGGTTGTTCGGTTTTTTCCGGTAAAATCTTCATACAAAACATATAATTTGTGCTTCGAATATTTCTTTAGTCCTAGTAAAATACAACTATCTAATTAAGTTGTTCCCTAAGAAAATGACACAAAATGTGAGAGAAGTGATGACATTGTACTAAAATATTCAATAAAAAATAATGAAATCGCTAAGCAATAATGATAATGATCATAATCTAAAAGTACAAAAAGAAAACAGGAGGGTTAATTATAATTACATGATATATATTAAAGAAAAACTAAATCAAGTTATGTTTTTTCATTATCTAACCAATGCAAAACTAATAGTACGTAGTAATAGATATCCAACATTATTGTTATTCCTAGTATTAGAATTGAATTTCTTTTGTTAGCATTAGTATTGATTTGAGCTTTATTTGAGTTACTAACATCAATGGGCTATAAACTATGAAAAACCTTAAGAAATATTTATAAATTACATTATAAATAATTTTTTTATGTATAAAATATTTTAAAAATTGTACACATGTACTTTCAGGTATTTGGTTCAGTTTTATTTTTTTTTGGTTAAAACCAAACCAAATCACTTATGGTCGGATTTTTTTCCCAATATCAAATCAAGTCAAATCAAACCGCTAATCGAGTTTTTTTCTCGGTTTGACTTGGATTATCGATTTAGTGCGATTTGTCGGTTTTCTTTGTACACCCCTAATTAGGAAAACTTATCGACCATCATTATTTAGATCAGACTAATTAATCAAAGATAAGTGAGACTAAATTACTGTGAAGATACACACTAACTAACTTCAATTAAGTGATAAATATTTATATATATAAACAAATGGCATGCACTTATTGTTTGTTTACGTTGAGTTAGCGAGGATAAGGCCAATATAAGATTCAAGTTCAAAATGTATTGACTATTTGTTTTCACTTTATTTAAGACTAATGGTAATTAATGCATAATCCAAGTGAGTATTTGAAAATCCTTTCAGATTTCACAAAAGAGCTCTCTCATTTACATTTACATTTACATTTACAATTAGTCCTGCTCTCCCCCTTATCCCCGTCCCCCCTTCCATGAATTTCTTGTTGTTCTGCTAAATAAAAAATAAAACAAGCTTACATATACACGATCTTATGAAGCTAATTAAAATTTATTTGAACTATCCACTCAAAAGTTCAGTCTCAAGTACTCAAGATATTGATTATCCGATATAAATCATTACGAGGGGTGGATTCAAAATTTTATATTGATACTTAATTTTAGTGTTGTTCTTTTGTGACGATAAACTCATACTTAATCTAATAATGGTGTTGTTTGAGCTAATTTGTGCGTACATCGACTAATTTATGGATATATACATGCTATTTTCTCCTGCTGTTTTGGATTCGTTTGTTGGTCTCAAAATTATTTCTCCAGCTCTTCGACCGCTAAGCCACCCTTGGAGGCCATTAAAAAATATTACTTCACATGTTCTAATTTATATGACACTTTTTGTTTTCTTGAGATTTTTTCTTCATAATTTAACTGTGTAATTTAATCAACATTTTAAAATGCATTTCTTATCATATTTATATGAGAAAAATTGCAACTTATAGCATTTTTTATATAATCGTTAAATATCTTAATTTTAATTTTAAAATATTAAATTAATTATTTAATCCATTTAACTTTAAAGACTAGTCAAATTGGCTCTCGTAAAACGCCACAACAATTTTAATGGAGCATATGTGTAGAGGTTAAATCCTACTCACTGATGCGATAGAAAAAATATATATAAAGGTAAATATATCCGTGATACACATCAACTACTCACTGATGGGATAGAAAAAAAAAATATAAAGGTAAATATATCCGTGATACACATCAATTAGTAATTTGGTAAAGGGATACATAATTGGCAATTTCAGGTTAGAATCAAGTGATAGCTAGTGTAACATATTTTTACTGTCTGTAATCTTTTATGACTTGAGTTAGACTTGTGTAACGTCTTATTACATTTGCAGCTGACCTTCTCGGATTGCCTCTGCTTCCACCACATTCGGAGTCCTCCAACGTCAACAAAATGCGTTACGGAGTGAACTATGCCTCTGCTGCTGCTGGTATCCTTGATATTACTGGCTTTCACTTTGTAAGTCATCTTATTTTCCATACTTGGCCTTTACATTATTAATCAGGTCTTTATGCATTTCAAGAATAGGATATTTTAGGGGGAAAATAAAGTTATATATGTAATACACATTGAAAATATAAAGAATTTTTTTACAAGATAACTGTAGTTTTTTTTACAAAAGGTTACCAATTAAAGTTCATCATGAAGAGATTACTAGTAATTACCTCATACATGACCTGTAAGTATTTTTACATTGTTAGTTCATAGAATTTAAATTCAGATGGTTAAACTTAGGGGTGACAAACGTAGCCCATTAAAATATGACCCGCCAAATTTGTTAATTAGCTCAATCCATTTCAGCTCATAAACAAATTAGGCTGATGTTAGCCCAAATTGAAAGAAATCTTATCAAAATATGTTCAAAAAGAATTTTTTATTTTGTATGTTATATATTAGCCATAATAAAGAAAGAAAAAATTTATTAGGTACTAAAAAAATATAAAATAACAAAGAAAGAAACTAGAACTTAAAAGAATCAAGGGGGTTGGATTATGACCCGCTTTTTAACCAATTTTAGACCAACCAATTTCATCCCAAGTAACTTTTGGACGGATCAATAACTCACCTATTTATTAATTAAGCCCATTTTAACCTACTTAAATTCAGCCTAACCTGCACCCCTAATTAAACCACTGAGATGCCAATCTATAGTCAGATCTATTTTGTTAAAAAAATTCGAAACTGAATTTGGTTTAAAGAAATTTTATGTTTCAAAAAAGAATTTTGTTTGAGCTAATCATTCTTGTTTTTCAGGTGGAGAGAATCCCATTCAGTTATCAAATAAAAAACTTTGAAAACACGTTGGTGAGTTTGGTAAAAAATATGAGTGCATCAGTTGTGAAAGAGGATATTCCCAAGTGCATATTCTTTGTGGGTATGGGCAGCAATGACTACCTCAACAATTACATTATGCCTGCCTACTTTAGTCAAGATCAATACTCTCCTCAAAAATTTGCTGAATTACTGATTCATCAGTACATAGTTCAATTGAAAGTAAGTGACCCTTCCCCATCCCTCTTTCAAAATCAGTTTTGTAATTAAGGATTCATACGCTTCCCACATGCTCTAAATTGGTTTTTCTCTTGACTATGTGCTATTTGTTATTCTACTAGTATCATAATACCTCAGTTTTTAGTTCAAATAAGTTTGGCCTTTTGAAGCATCAAGAAAAGCTTTTCTGGTTGATATTTAACTTGAGCACCTCTACATAGTGGAGCAATAAATGCGTACGTGATTTATACTTTTCAATCTTTTGAAATTTACAGGAAATACTATGATTTAAACTCCATTCTTATGAATTATATCCTTAAACTTCAGACTATTACAATTTTTGTATATCTTCGTTGGGGTTTGACGTATAAAATGTACCGACAGCGGTGTGGTTACTTTATCCCTTTGCTGAAAAATTATACCATGTATATAAAATTAAAAAAAAGCTATAGGTTGCAGGTTTGACTCTCAAAAGTGGCAATTTAACATTTTTCGGATCCCTTTAGTGAGATTCTTGACTTCACCATTGTGTACATGCAACTTTAAGATCAACATTAGAGACGTAGATTAATATGAGATGACAAGTTTAATTTATTAATTTATCCTAACAAATTCACTTGTTACTATATGCAGAAATTCTACAATCTTGGAGCCCGGAAAGTTATAATTGCTGGGATTGGACAAATGGGTTGCATCCCAAGCATGCTAGCAGAAAGTTCAAGTGGTCAATGCTCAGATTTAGTAAATGAAATGGTCCATCCATTCAATGCCAAGCTAAAGACAATGGTCATGAAACTCAACAAGGCTCTGCCTGGTGCCCACTTCATTTACCTTGACATGGAAAATATGTTCATGGATATCATTAGCAACCACAAGTCCTATGGTATGCCTCACTTATTTCATTGATATCATTAGCAACCACAAGTGGCATAGAAAAGTTGTATTTAAATAGCAAATTAGAGGTAGATTGATAGAAGACAAATAATTAATGGAGTAATAACTTCTACCATATACACTGACATTGTAAAAGGTTTTACAAAATGATTTTTTTGACAGGGTTTAATGTGATAGATCGTGGGTGCTGTGGCATAGGGCGACACAGAGGGGAAGTAACTTGTCTACCAATGCAAACACCATGTCCAAACAGAGATGAGTACTTATTTTGGGATGCATATCACCCCACATCTGCAGTCAACCTCTTGCTTGGAAGTATGGCTTTCTATGGAGGCTCCAATTTTACTTATCCTATGAATATTGAGCAGCTTGCTGGTCTCTGAGATTCAAGAATATGGAATGTAGTAGTTGTCATTTTTTATTGTATCAAGAAAAGAAGACCTTAGGAAATAGTTGGGAACTTCTTGATTACATTGACTTCCTTGCAATGGATGGTAATTTACATTTGTTAGCAGTGAATTATTATAATTTATAATATCTTTGTTGGACTCTCTTTTGGACCCTTCTCGAATACCTTGCAATAGTACTCAATGCTTTAATTATCTATTATTTTTTTTACCAAATTAATTTCTATTTATTCAAATATTAGTTAGCGCAAAAGTTTTACTTTTAATGTGTTACAAAACTTACAAGTAATACTTAAGTAAAAGCCGTTAAATTGAGAAATTCATAGCTCAGATTCTTCAATGATCTTCAAGAGATGGCTAGTGTAGAATTGAAGAACACTAGAAAATGTAGAGAGAAAATTATTATATAAATGTATATGCAAAAAGCTAAGATATTATTAATGACCTGTAGTCTATATATACAACCACGTGTAATCTAAAATATCTGCTAACAATATTCTAATAAACTAACTACTCCTCCAACTAACGCTAGTCTAAGAAATAATTAGTTCACAGTTATCCCTAACTAATCACAACTAACTTCTCAGCTCAAATTACACCAGCTCCATCACTCCCCTCAAGCAGGTAGGTGTGAGAACATTCAACACTTCCAGCTTGGAAACCAAATGTTCATATTGTGATCTTAACAAAGCCTTAGTCAAGATATATGCTTGTTGCACCTTAGTGTCAATGTGCTGAGTCCTTATCGATCCTTCCCCAGATGAAATCACAACCTATTTCAACGTGTTTGATTCTCTCATGATATATAAAATTTGCTGCTATTTGAATGACTGTTTTGCTATCACAATACAGGTCAATAGCAGCTTCACTTTTGCTCCTAATTTTTCAAACGATCCTGCCTACCTTACTAGCTCAACTATTGTCCATGCCATGCTCCTGCACTGTACTTCTGTAGAGCTCCTTGATGTTGTATTATGTTTTTGTATTTCTAGGATATGAGAGACTCTCCATGTTTGATGATGAACCTGTAACTAATTTCCATATTTTTAGGCATACATCACAATATGCAGTCAAAGTATTACTCCATGTTGAGATGTTGTGGTCTCAATAATAGTTTAGAGTTAAAATAAGACTTTGATGATTAACAAACATGTACAAGAGACAATCAAGTATGAGGGAGAATGAAAGAAGACGTAGAAGAATCAGATCATTAACAGATCTTCAAAAGAAACTGGTAAAGCAGTCATAACTGAAGAGGAACTGGTCCTTTAGAAGAACAATTGGAGACCGGAAGAAGAAGCTATTTCATGCATACTTGGAGAATTAAAAGTTTTGACTCGTTCCTATTCGACAAGGAACTGGAGTTCCACATATGAAAATATTATAATAAAATGAACACGTAAATTAGCATGAAAATAGGAGAAGGTTTGTCAAATACACGTGAAGGAAAAAAGGAAATCCATGTAAAACAAGGATTTATTTGGTACAATTAATGGAACCAAGTCTTGGATGGATTTGGAGAATTGAAGGCGGACATTCGGTCCAATAAATACAACACGTCAAAAAACATTGAGGTTCGACCATAACCAAAGAGAGACATTTAGAGTGAGAGCAGTGTCAACACCAAGAGTCTCGAAGAAACCAACTATGACAACATCAAATAACATGCTCCTATCTAGATTTATCATTCTGTTCTTGAGTTGTAATAGTTAGATTTTTGTGGTTCCTTAACAATATCTTATTTACATTCCTAATTGATTGTAGTATGTGTTGTTTCGAGTCTGTAAATGACTTCATTAACTGGGTAGAGTCATTAATGAAGAGAGAAGAGAGAGGCAACAATTGAGAACATTATTGAGGAAATGTAATGACCCATTTAGTTATTTTGAGCCCCCAAAATACCCTTCTCATAGTTCCATCTCGGAGTTTTTGACTTGCTCGAAAAATTTGAAGTCAAATGGATGTCATTTGGTTCACTTTGGGAGAAGGTTTCACATTGAAAATTCCAGCGTTTAATTATTTGGATAAATTAATTATTTTGGGAAAATGTACTCTGATTGCGATATAAAGATTCCGTTAGATTTGAAATATTATTTACGACCTATAGAAATTGATGAAACTAATTTTAGAGTTTGTTTGGTTGGTTTTTGATAATTAAATCGGTTTTAGTACTAATATGCTTATATATGGTAAAAAGATGGTCACATGAAGAAATAAGACCGAATTTAAAGTTTGTTGGTTCCATTAGCTTTGTATTAATGTTTATGACTTGTGGGGATGGGTGGTGCAATATCCGAGGCTTTCGGAAGAGTTTTGTATAAGGAAAATGATATTTTGGAAATCCTTAAGTTAAGAAATGAAGAAGTTTGACCAAAGTCAATACCAGAGATAAATGAGTCTTTTTTAAAGTTTCATCGATTCCATTAGGTATGAAATGTGATTCATGACTTAGTCAAGTCGTTCGTTCAGTTCTCAAAAAGTTCGGTTGTAATTCAGGTGGTTAGTTGAGAAACTAGCTTTTGAGATGATTTGGAGTTGACAATGGTCAACATCAGGTGAAGACAACCTCTTTTGGGTATTTTGACTGGTTGAGAGGTCCGTATAATGATTTTGAACTTGTCCACAAGTTTTGGTGAGATTTCGATGAGTTTCGAATGGATTTGGGTTATGACTCACTCTTATTTGAGGTTTAAGAATTGTCTCTTTGGACATAAAGGGTATCACATTGATAAAATGAGCTCTTAATGGTGTTTTGATTGAACCATCATATCCGTATCATAATTACTGAGCCATAAAAAAGAATCATCAAATCCGGACATTGTATGAGGGAGTTATGCCAATTTTAGTGTCGAAATAGATTGATGGTGCTGGTGCGTCGCACCTGCGAAGTGGGGTCCGCACATGTCACCCCGTAGGTGAAAAACATGGTCCGTATGTGCGGAAAGGACATGTGGCAGGCCGCAGGTGCGACCTTTTATCCGCGGAAGCGGAAATTGTTGTGTATTAAAAAATCGGATTGCGTTCATTTAGTATTTTGAGTATATCTTGAGTTCTAGAGCTTCGATTGAGGAGATTTTCATGACGTTGTGCTCTTTTCAATAAGGGAGTAAGTATCTAACCTTTATTTTGATGTTTTTGTCAAGATTATTTGCATTGGTTATGAATTTTATCTTTGTTTGGTTGGGTAAAATTGGTGGTTTTAAACCCTAAGTTGAAATTTAAGTTTTCTTCAATTAATTATGGTTGGATTTGAGTAAATTCTAGGTTTTTGGCTTGTTTAGACCTTGGGTAAACTATTTCTAACTTAAATTTCATTTTCAATCCAGATTTTTCAAACATTCAATTTATGGGTTTAACACAAAGTGGGTTTGGATAAAGTCATGAAATTGAAGGCTCAGTTGAGGTTAGAATTCCATGAATCCTAGGATTATGACTATTTATATTATGGGTAACATGTTTCTAACTTAAATTTCTGATTTTACCCTTTTGAGCCCGGGGTCTCTTTTTGGACTGCATTTTCAATCTTCGTTTAAAAAGTATAGCAATATCGGTGTCCGTAGATTCGTGTTCTAACGTAAAAAATGTATTTGATAGACCTTGATCGTTCTGAGGCTCTTCTAAAGTGAAAGGCATTGTCTTGAGGTTTGTGGCACCAGATTGGCCTTTGAGGTAGGATACGATTTAATCTTTAGACTCCGATAGAATCATGCATAACTTATAATCATTGAGGGGTATTGGACACGATGGGGGTCCCACCTTAGTGACTGTGATGAGCACTTATATATGTACTATTGTATTGTGTTTGAGATGATCACACTTAGGTAGGTTTCCTTTAGCTGTTATATAGGCTATAATAGCCGTGTGTGGACTTCTATTTGACATGTGCTTTGATTTATCTCATCACCCTGTGCCTCTTAATATGGAAATATTGATTATCTAGAATTGTTGTGACACGGATGATATTGAGGTATGTGTTTATTCATCTCTTGAAACATGACTTTTCATCTCATACTACTATGATTAATTGTCTTATTTACCATTTGCATTCATAAATACAAATTATCATTGATATTAAGGTGAATTCGATACGGAATGTTGTTGGGTGTGATGAGGCCGGTAAATAAAGATAAATGAGTTTGATATGATATGATATGGATACTGAGATGATATGATATGAAATGACTCGACAAATGAGTCTGTAATTTGATTCTCTACTAGTCTGATGGATCATGTTGGTTGGTTGTGAGCGATATAAGGACTCGCGGAGTCTCCCATACGTCATAGCTATATAGAATGTACAGTAGCATGTGTATACCAGGTTTGGAAATGGACATTTGCATTGCATTCATTTCAATCCTTGTTACTTATATGACTATATGACTTATCTGTAATTGCATGGATAAAAGGACTTATTTGTGTACTACTAATTAAGTAAAGGTTAAGTAATTGCTATCAATTGATAAGGAAGCGAGTTAGAGGTAATTATAGTCAGACGTACTTAAGATGAACTTTTGAGGAACAGCTTGAGCCGGAAATATGTGAATTCTAGAAAGATTAGTCTATTAATTAACTATTCCTAAATTATTTGTATCTTCTGTAAAGTCCCATGAGTGAATAGGTTATGTGTTAGATAAGATTAAGTTGAAATGATAGTTATTGCGTGGTAGACTTAATCTTTATATGTCTTATGCATTTTCTATCGTTGTCGGTCTATGATGCATACGGGGGTACGTTGTATACTCATACTACATTTGCTGCATCTTTTATTTGGATGTAGATACAATCTATTGTTCCATTTCTGACTCTCGGGGCGATCTTTGGAGGTTTCAGGGTGAGCTACATATCCTATCAGTAGCTCTGGTCTCCCTCTATATATTTATTATGTTCTTACTATTCCAAGTCAGATGTTGTTATTTAGTTCTTTGAGTTGTTATATTATCAGTTGCCTTTGTACAAGTCTGACCAGGTTTTGGAAAAATGTAATGTTTTAGTACTTGATGATTTTTAAGCATTTTAATGGTAGTTCAATTCTTATATAAATTCTTGATTCTTTTCGCTTTTATTTCATGAATTTGACTAAATGATTTTGGGGATGGTTCACTTACTGGGATAGTGTAGGTGTCATCATGACCCATGATTTGAGTCGTGACAAGTTGGTATCAGAGTTCTAGGTATATCGATCTCACGAGTATAAGAGCAATGTCTAGTAGTGTCTTGCGGATTGGTACGTAGACGTTTGTACCCATCCTCGAGAGGCTATAGGACATTTAGGAAACTTCTATTCTTTCATTCCTTTCATGCTACTTCATTCTAATTGGTATCTGGTCGATTCTAATTGGTATTTGAAACCTCTTCATCTTATTCTATCACTGATGGTGGGAACATGCTCTTAAATTTGTACATGAGTGGTTTGATATGACCTCACGCGGTAGGGTACAAGATGTGTCACCATGATACATACACGTGACTAAGTACAATTTTTAGCTATGATTTGAAGGTTCAGTTGAGTGGGGTTGTGATTGAGATTCCTTAGTTCAGTGATATCATTGGAAAATGCGAATAATAATACAGAGGTGCAAGGAAAATAATTTGAATTTATCAATCTCTGCTATATGATAGGAAAAATTGGTATCTGACGTGCTCGTCAGGATAAGGTTGCAAGATGTATGGGGGTGGATGTCGTATAGGGTTATAAAAAGTTAAGCTGGGCTTCGACATGACAAAATTGAAGTATTGGAGTAAGAAATAGTGGTTTGTGGGTTCCTTCAGGAAATGACTATCTGTTCTAGGTTAGGTGGCAAGGTAACTTGTGACGAGTGAAACTTAAGAAAATAGACAACCTTGATTCTTTAATAAACGGTGTGTTCTTAGGGTCTCTTGGTGTTTCGAGGTTAGTTATAAAAGAGGATCATCGAAACCAAGAGTTTGTTGATTTGAGAGTTATGTTGCGGTTATTTAATATAGGGTGGATGTAATGGTTCATGGATGAGTAGGTATATTCGATTATGTCGTAGGCTGATGAGGGTCAGTGATTGACTAATAGGAATAACTCTAGCGCTAGACAGGGGTGAAGTTTTATTTATAAGGAGTTACCGGATGTTGCATCTAGTTTTAGATAAGGTTGTGGGCCTGGTTTGTAAATATTAAAACTTGAGAAGTTTCTACGATTACTGGTGGCGTGACTTTGTGTAGTTGACCAAATGAGAGAAATAATCGTGCGATTTGTTAGAGTTGTTCTAGTTCAGCAATATAGGGCAAGAGGTGGTTTTTTGCGGGCAAGCATCGTTTAAGGACATCGAGTAAGGTGTTGGTCAATAGGGACATTTATGGTAGCAGATTGATGATGGTTTTGAACTAATTCAAGTGGTGAAGATCATTTCAGAAGTTGAGTTAATGATCATGAATAATTATTGAAACCAAGAGAGTTGAGTTCACTATGGAACATTTAAGTACCGATGTTGGGCCAGTAAGCCCATGAAACAAATATGGAATAAGGACTCTTACATTAAGGGATTTTGACAAGGGCACTTCGATAAAGCTATATGAAAATGTTAGTAGAATTGTGTCTACGGTAATTAAGGATCACCGTACATATTATGGGCAAGTTAAATGATGGTTTCGAATAATGCATTGAGAATAATTGATTCGTGTTGGAATATGTTGAGTTGGTCAGTATTTTCTAGTAGAAGAACTTCAGGCGATGTGCCGGATTTAGAGAAGTTTCAGTTTTGAAGTTCGAATGAGGAAATGGAAACTCTCGGGTGTCTGAGTGGTTGGAATACTACCATCTCTAGGATTGGCTCAACTATTTTTCAAGACTTATGATATTACAGTACACTCTTGAGCGGGTTTGAGTGATGATCAATCGATAGTGGTAAATGTGATTTTGAATGATATGTGGAAATGAAGAATTAAGATAAATGCATGGTTGATCTAAATTGGGAGAAGTAAGCTACATTTTTGGGAAAAAGAAAAAGAGTTGGATTCAAAGTCCCATGATTACTTGAGTCGGGTGTGGATTATGGTAAAGTTGGATTGGATCATTCAGATGATGTGAGGTTGTGTTCATGGTAGTAGATTATGTTGAAGCATTCCAGACTAGATAACATGAATGAGTATTTCAATACTAAAGACTTGATAGTAAATGCACAAGGTAAGGTACATAGATTGTAAGGTTGATACGTTAGGATTTGGTAAGGCTGGTGAATTGCGAGATTCGATACATTTTGGATTGTTAAAGCGTAGCGAGGTATTACAATTAAAGGTTCGATGGGTGAATGTGTAATATAGAAGGCAACAGATTTTACGATGAGGTGTTCATAGCTGTGGGCGAGTTAAGAGAAAGTGTAGAAAGGATTTGATGTACTTAGAGTTCATGGGGTTCTATCCGATTTGTGTATCGGGTGGAAGTTTAGAAACATGAAGATTACAATCATAAGGTATAGTTCTTCAGTGCTAAGCTAATGACTTGAATAGAATCTAACTTTTGGAGTCATGGGTGATGGAACATGATTGATTATTCATGAGAAAAGAGATGGAAGACGTCACCGCAGGATTATAGAAAGCCTACTAGTTATTTTGGAATCAGTCCGGGTGACTATCAATGATTTACAAATTTGAGCACTTATTTCTGAGCCAGAATTGTTCAATTAGGGTCGGGTGTCCTATGTTTATATCGCATGGATGAGTTATGGTATTATAGTAAACCACCGAAAAAGGTTCGATGGATTTCAATTTGGAATAGAGGTATGACATCGCTACAAGTTCTCTATTACACCCTGCGATTCTACGTGAGATTGGAAGTATAGTTAGCCAATTTGAGATCCGGCAACCTGAGACCCTTTTCGAGGGTCACGTATGACTTATGTAAATTTCAAGAAGGTATACGAAATATTGGAAGTCAATTGGATTAAAGGAAACCTATCTCGGCAAAGTTTGACGAGAATCAGACGATATGCTAAGTGTTCCGCCCAACAGAAGTCAATACGATTCGCGGATCAGGCCACAGATCAGGACCTTCACTTCCTCACCTCACTGCCCCCATCTGTGTTGGATATTGTGACCACGGATGATGTTTTGCGATGCAGAACTGACCGCACATTAGAGGCGGTGGGGAGTCCTATATATAGCCAATATCAGTGGCTCATTGTCCTCATTTCATTTTCGACCCCAACTCACTCCTAACACTCTCAAACACTCCCCTAAGGTTTCTATATCATCAAATATCAAGATCATACAAGTTTGAAGAGAAATTCTCCATAGATGATTCATGGAAGCTTGGAAATCACCTTAGTAGCAAGGTGAAGTTGGGAATCTTATGGAGCTTGGAGAAGAGCTTATGGTGCAAGTCTTCTTGGATGGGTTAAGGTAAGATCTTGATGTTTTTAATGATCTCTAGCTTCTCATAGCTTAGTTGGAGTTATAGATGAAGGCAACTTGTAATAGTTAAGCTAAACCTCCATGAAAGAATTGTTAATGGTTCTTGGATTGTTCTTGAGTAAGCTTTGAAAATGATCATAGCTAGAAGTTGAAGGATGTGGTGTTAGAGATTATGGATTATGGATGATGATCTTGTTGTTGTTTTTTATTGTGTTGTTTTTGTTATTGATGTTGTGTTGAAAATGAGGTAATAGTATGATTGGTAACCATGAACATCGTAACTAGAAAAGTATGCTCGTTAGGTGTTCGTCAAATTGTCCTAGTGAATCGATTTCTAGTTCGTTGATCTTATCTTGATCCAAAATCCTCTATATTATGTAGATAATTACTCGTAAAGAAATCGGGAGTTCATGAGGCTTTGGTAGCTAAGCAATGCAAGTATGTAAGGCTAAACTCTTCTTTTCTAGGCATGAATCTTAGGAACATGTATTGATTCCAAAAGAATAGTTGTTCAAAGTGTACTAAAACCATGTTTACATGATTTTTATCAGGATCACCTTCCCTTTTGACATCTTGTCCTATTATTTTGGGTCTATTAGTTGACTAGTTGAGATCATACTCTTTTTTATGGAGCTTCTCAAGTCATAGTCTTGTATAGCTACAAGTTATCATCTTAAGACAAAGAAAAGGACTGAACCAAAGCTAAAGGCTGGACGCCATTGTTAACTTCAAAAGACAAGTTCTATTCACATGTTGTTTGCCCCTCTTTGAAAGTACTTTTTGGCTCATTAATGCATACCATATATCTTGATTGTCTCTGAATTCCATAGGCCCCTAAAAAGAGGATTCCAAAGAGTTAAACATAGGGTCGGCCAAGGGTCGTGTCAAAACAAGGTCAAAGAGTTATGAGTTTCAAAGAGGCCACAAGTACCATTATTACTACAATACATAATCCACACCACCGAACTAATCTCAGTGGGTAGTTATATATATATATATACCACTAAGTCAATAGCCAGTGGACAGTTGTACATGTACATTATTCATACCCGGGGCTATAATCGGAGGGCGGACACTTATATGTACATCCAAACATACACCTCAGAGCATTACCTAAGGGCAATACCATATTACACACCTCGGACTATAATCCGAGGAAAAATTATATAAAAAAACTTATATTTAGAAGTTTCAGTATAATTTCTTATATATATAAGGAGGGGTGAGTGAGGTTGAGTTGGTCAGAGTTTGATTGGACACGGGTTGACACGAAAATGGGATCGAAAGTAGGTTGCGGGTGGGACGTTTCTCTAGGCAGTGGGGTGTTTGGTGGGGTAGATTCATGGGGGGCGCTCGGGCTTAGACATTTTGTGGGGGTGTTCTAGATACATTGAGGGTTGTATTGATGGTCGGTGTTTGGTAGCTAAAAGGTGGCAAGGTGTCGGAAACTGATCTGGACAGTAGGTTCTCGGTAAGAGGTGTTTTGTGGATTGTTTGGTGTTGTCGGGATTGAACAGATGTGTATGGGTGGTTTCGATTAATGGTATTTGGTGTGGTTGTTTGATAAGTGTTGTGGTGTATGGTGGTGAGAAGAATCGGGTTGTTTGCACGAGGAATGAACATGAGGTTGCTAAGTGCAAGGTCGGGTACAAACCAAGCGAGGGTCCGTCAAAATGAACAAGGATAGAGAAGAGAGGTTGTTATTGACAAGATCGGGTCGACACCAAGTAAAGTAGGACAATTGGACAAGGATTTGACCAAGGTTGCTAAGTACAAGCTCGAGAACAAACCAAGTGAGAGAGGTCGGTGAACTTATAAGAGTAACCGGATAGACCCTTCGCTTGGGTTTAGTTAGATCACAAAAATTCCAATTTCCACTTGCACTGAGGGGGACCTTTGGCTTGGGCGTAGTTAGATCACACAAGTTCTAACTAAACTTACATCGAAAGATACCTTAGCTTGGGTTTAGCTAGATCACAAATGTTCTAACCAAACTTGCACCAAGGATTTGACCCACAAAAGGATCGATGACTCACACAAGGACCAACTAAGATAAACAACACACAAGTTGAATATCTTAGCAAATGAGTAAAACTCGGATAATTTTCATAAATCTTCCACACCTTTTTACATCAACTTCATGCCCTATTTATACTAAGACTTAGACTATTCTAGAAGACAACTTAATGGACACTTAACTTGATTACATTCGGCCAAATGAGAAAAGGGGAAGTGAGAGGGTTCTCGACCGACTTGGGGTAGGGAATGAACCCAACCTTTCATGAATTCTAGATCACTCTTTTATTTCCTTCATACATGAACTAGTTAGTTCATGAATTATCCTCTTGTAAAATGTTGAGAAGCTTCTCCTCTTGACATGTACCTTGGGTCGAAAAGAAATGAGAGTTTCTCGGTTAACTCTTCAAGTTCCCTAGACCATTCTTGGTGTTTCCCATGTGGCTAAGTTCATGAATGAATCATCTCCTTGGAAGCCTCACCTTCTTGATGGTCATTGCCTTGTCATCTCGGCTTAATCACCTTCTCCAGTTCACGGTCTAGTCATCCTATTACATGGCATATTAATTATGTCCTAAAAAGAGCTAAAAGCTAAGGGAGGAATTAAATATAAGCTAAAAGGGAAAAACATGGTCTCGACCAAAACCAACATAAAGGCCAAAATAAATGTGTCTCGTTGCATCTTTACATGATGTCTTCAATTCCACTTCATATTCCATGCCATTTGAAGTACCTAACCGTTGTTTGATGGTTCTTTGTTGGCACCCTCGGAAAATCACATAGCGGCTCAAGTTGGGAGTTCATGTTCCAAGGCTTTCTTTCATGAATCTCCCCTTCTTTAAAAGAATTTGTCCTCAAATTCTCTCCATCTAAGTACATTGATAAGTCTCCAAGATGGAACATTGAAATTCCACATCCGTCCAGGAGTTCTTCCTTGTATGAGCTTTCTTGGAACCTAGCCTATACCTTGAAAGGGCCACACTACAAATAGTTTTCCCATCGGATCAATGAGCCATAGGTAAACTTCGAATTTGGTATTGCACCACCCAATTTCATGTTTGGGGTAGGGTAGCAAGGGGACTATAATCTCAGATCACACGATGATATGAAGAAGCCAAGCCATGGAAGCTTCTTACCACCCTTATACTTGCATTCTCGAGCCAATTCATGATAGTTCCCACTTCTGATGGATTAATACGAAGGCTATCGGGTAATACTTTGTATTCATGGACCAAGGTCCCCATGGACGGTCTTATTACCTTGTGCATGAGACTTACGGAAGGGCTAGGGGCGTTACATACTCCGAATGGCATCACACGCCACTCGCACAAACCATGTTTGATCTTGAAAATCACCTTCCATTCAATTTCCTCTCGGATCCTCATTGGTTGAGAGCCGCTCCTCAAATCTATCTTTGAAAACAATTTAGCTCCACTCAATTCATCCAAATAATCGTCCATCCTCGGCCACAGAGATTTGTACCTTACGGTGATGTTGTAGGTTGTTCGGTTACCAATACCCATGTTCCAAGTTTCATTTTTCATTGGAACCAACAAGATAGGTATCGCACATGGACAAAGGTCCTCTCGGACAAGTAATCCTGGAAACTCTTTAGTCTCCTATGGATATCCACTAGAGTTGAGAGGATTAGGTAATGAACCCCCGGAGACAAAGTCAATGGCATGATCAATACCTTTTGTTGAGAATAATCTGATTGTAAGATCATCTGGCAACGCATCTTCCAAATCTTCCAAGAGTTCCTTTGAGTCGGTATCTTCAAGGTTCTCCTTGTCCTTACACATTAATGCATCTATGGAACTCCATTTCTTTGACTCTTCTTCCATCTTCCTTGCCTCAAGTAAGAGAGCCTCGGCCTTGCATTTCTTGGCGTTTTGGATTTTCATATCTCTCACCTTACTAGGTGATAATGGCATCACTCGGAAATCCTTGTCATCCTTTCGAAAAGAATAGGTATTCTTTTCTCCATCATGTAGTGTTCTTCTATCATATTGCCATGGTCGACCCAACAAAATATGGCAAGCATCCATATGTAGGATGTCGCACCATATCTCATCTTCATAATTCCCAATCCAAAAGCTAGTGAGGGATTGTTTTGCTACCCTTAGCCTGTTGTCTTTGTTCCCCCATCGGAGAGTATAGGGCTTGGGGTAGTTGCGATTAGGCAACATCAATTTGTACACCAGTTCTACGGAAGCCATGTTGGCACAACTTCCACCATCGATGATCACGTTACACACCCTATTATTCACCTTACATCGGGTGTAGAATAATTTCTCTCTTTGTGACTCCTCATGTTCTTCAAGTTGAGCACTCAACACATGTTAGAGTACCAAACTTACACCTTCCTCCGCAAGAGCAACATCTTCTTCTAGGGACTCTTAGATCTCGGGTTCCTCAATACGAAGGAATCCGCACACTCTTGGTATTCTTCAATGGTCATGACCCGTAGGTTAGGACATTCGCGTGCAAAGTGTCCTAATCCTTGGCATTTAAAGCACCTCTTTTGACTTCTATCTACTCCCTTTGTAACCTAGACTTTCTTTCCTTTATTGTTTTCTACACTTTCCGAGGTATACAATGGGTTTGAAAAAGAAGTAATGCCCTTTTCTTTCACACTAGTGGACTTTACATAAGGTTTTAGAGTACCCTTCTTTTGTTGCTTTTCAAATTTGATAGCTAAGTGGAACGCGTCTTCAAATGTGTTGTAAGTTGCCACTTCAACCTTCTCTTGAATTTCCATGTCCAAGCCTCCAATGAACCGTGCAATTCTTTGTGTTTCCTTTTCTTCCAAGTCACAAAGCATAGTGACATTCTCTAATTCTCGCACATATTCCTCAGCCTTAAGAACTCCTTGACGAAGTTTGGTGAGCTTAAGGTAAAGGTCTTGTTCATACTTTCTTGGTAAGATTATTATTTTCAAGTGCTTCTTTAATTTTTCCCATGAGTCAATCTTGGTCTCGCCATTTCTCCTTCGGCTTGTTTTGAGGTTTTCATACCACACGGAAGTGAATGACTTCAACTTAAATGTAGCAACCTTAAAACATTTTTTATCATCATATTTTTTGTACTCTAAAAGCCTCTCAATGGCCCTTAGCCATTCAAAAAACTCTTCTGGATCCATATCGCCTTCAAATGTTAGAAGTTAAAGTCATAGGCTTCGGTCATCTTCCCTATCATGCCTCGGATTATTTTGGACATTTTCATCGGCATTCCTTGGGTTGTTTTATGCAACTTCTTCCCCGAATTCGACATCATGAATCACGGCACGCTCTGCTAACTCTCTTCTAAAGAGTTGCATTTGTTCCGCAACAAGGTTACTTACGATCCTCCGAAGATCAGCCATAGCATCAAGGCGTGGGATGGGATTGCCTTGATCTGATAGCAAACTGATGTATATAAGGAGGGTGAGTGAGGGTTAGTTGGTCGTAGTTTGGTTGGACACGGATTAACATGAAAATGAGATCAAAAGTAGGTTGTCGGGTGGGACATTTCTGTCGGGCAGTAGGGTGTTTGGTGGGGTAGATGGGTAGATTCAGGGGGTGTCTTGGGCTTAGGAGTTTTGTAGGAGTGTTCTAGATACGTTGAGGGTTTTATTGATGGTCGGGGTTTGGTGTTTTGACAATGGCAAGGTGTCGGAAAGTGATTTGGACAGTAGGTTCTCGATAAGAGGTATTTTGTGGACTGTTTGGTATTGTCAGGATTTAACGGGTCTGTATGGGTGGTTTCGGTTGATGGCCTTTGGTGTAGTTGTTTGGGAAGTGTTGTGGTGTATAGTGGTGAGAAGAATTTGGTTGTTTGCACGAGGAATGAACATGAGGTTGCTAAGTGCAAGCTCGGGTACAAACCAAGCGAGGGTCGGTCGAAATGAACAAGGATAGAGACGCGAGGTTGCTATTGACAAGCTCCGATCAACACCAAGTGAAGTAGGCCAATTGGACAAGTATTTGACCGAGGTTGCTAAGTACAAGCTCTAGAATAAACCAAGTAAGGGAGGCTGGTGAACGTATGATAGTAACTGGATAAACCTTTGGCTTAGGTTTGGTTGGATCACAAAAGCTCCAACTTCCACTTGCACCTAGAGGGACCTTTGGCTTGTGCGTAGTTATATCACAAAAGTTATAACTAAACTTACACCAAAGGAAACCTTAGCTTGTGTTTAGCTAGATCACAAAAGTTCTAACCAAACTTGCACCAAAGGTTTGGCCCACAAAAGGATTGATGGCTCACACAAGGACCAACTAAGATAAACAACACACAAGTTGAATAACTTGGCAAATGAGTAAAACTCAAATAATTTTCATAAATCTTCCACACCTTTTTACATCAAGTTCATGCCCTATTTATACTAAGACTTAAACTATTCTAGAAGACAACTTAATGGACACTTAACTTGAACTACTTTCGGCCAAACGGGAAAGGGGGAAGGGAGAGGGTTCTCGGCCGACCTTGGGTAGGGAATGAACCTAACCTTTCATGAATTCTAGATCACTCTTTTGTTTCCTTCATACATGAACTAGTTAGTTCATGAATTGTCTTATTGGAAAATGTTGAGAAGCTTCTCCTCTTGACATGTACCTTCGGTCGAAAGAAAATGAGAGTTGCTCAGCCAACTCTTCAAGTTCCTTAGGCCATTCTTGGTGTTTCCCGTGTAATAGCCATTTAAGTAAGCTTTGAAGATGATCATAGCTAGAAGTTGAAGGATGTGGTGTTAGAGATTATGGATTATGTATGATGATCTTTTTGTTGTTGTTAATTGTGTTGTTGTGGTTGATCATGTTGTGTTGAAAATGAGGTAATTGTATGATTGGTAACCATGAACACCGTACTAGAAAAGTATGCTCGCTAGGTGTTCATCGAATTGCCCTAGTGAATCGATTTTTAGTTCGTTGATCTTATCTTGATCCAAATCCTCTATATTGTATAGATAATTACTCGTAAAGAACTTGAGAGTTCTTGAGGCATTGGTAGCTAAGCGACGCAGGTATGTAAGGCCAAACTTTTCTTTTCGAAGCAAGAATTTTAGGAACATATATTGATTCCAAAAGAATCATTGTTCAAAGTGTACTAAAACCATGTCTACATGATTATTATAGGGATCAGCTTCCCATTTTGACATCTTGTCCCATTATCTTGGGTCTGTTGGTTGCCTGGTTGAGTTTAAAGACCCATCCGGTCGTTTTTGGCTAATGACTCTTATTTTCCTATTTTATCCTTTTTGTGGTCTTTATATGGAGTTTGTGATGCACGGGGGTGTGTGTCACAGATATCGAGATCCAGTTACATGAGTTTCAAATGAAAAAGCCCAAAACTAGAACCTTAGAGTTGGTTAGTTTGACTCAAGGTTAATTTTTTAATAGATGGGTTCATTTTAGCGTTTTGTTATTCCCGATAGCTCCGGAGGGTCATTTATGACTTAGTCGAGTCATTGGTTTGCTTCCCGAGATAATCATATGTATTGTGTGGCCCTATTTGCAATATTTGGGTTCTTGGTTATTTTGGACGATTCCTTATTATTTAAGTACGGAGGGGTGAGTGAGGATAAGTGGGTATGAGTTCGGCAGGGAACAAGTTGATGCGACAAAGGGTGGGAAATGGGGTTCTCGGGTTCTAACCGGGCATTGGGGTTATGGTGGTTTTAAATGGGTGTTGACACCCAATTTTGTCCCATCTTTTCTGATTTATTTGCAATTTTACATATTTTTTACACCGAAAAAACAATATTAATATATATATATATATATATATATATATATATATATATATATATATATATATATATATATTATTTTTAATATCATTATTTTTTTTTATTATTATTATTATTCTATTTTAAGCATTAAATATTTCGCAAATATTATGTTTTATTATTATCACATCGGTTATATCTTATTTTAAATAATTTACATTTTTTCTTCACAGCATTTTTGATATTAAACTTCTTTTTATATTTTAAACCCATAACTCATTTCTTATTTCTCAACCCAAAAACAATTCAACTTCATCTATTTATTTTTCGGCCCACCCGAAATCCCCAGTCCAAATATCAACCCACCACAAAATCACAGCCCAAACAGACCCCCCATTTTCCGCAACCCAATCGGCCAACCCAAACCCACCGAACCCCAACCCCAATCTGCCCAATCCCCCAAGCCCACCCGAAAGGCCCACTCGATCAACCCATTTTTCCCCATTTATTCAAACCCAACACCCCTATTCCCCCGACCCCACATCGCCGGTCACCTCACCCCTGCCACCACCAACCCCTGACACTACCAACCCCCTCTGTTACGTTGACACCACCAACCCGTCAACCCCCATCACCTATCCCTCTAAATCCGCTTCCAAAAATTCAGAAATATTTGCCTTTAATTCAAATTTCAAACTCGATTTGACGGGGTGAACGTTGGGGGGATAACCTTCTATAAATACCTCCCTTTTGTTCACCGTTGGGAGGAGGTTTTTGGGGGTGGATATTTGGTCCGAAAAGAGGGAGCATTAGGTCGGTTTTTTGGGGATTTTGGGTCAATTTTTAAGTCCGAAATTTAGTTTCAAGTTTTGGAAATCCGAAATCTTCTTAAAGGTTGTATTGTATTTTGTTTATGTTGTTCTTCACTAAAAATTCAAAATCATCTTAAGAGCATTTCTTCTTTCTTTTGCATGTATTCTTCATCTTAAGGATTTCGAAATTATTGGTTTTTGGTGTTGAAGAATCTGAAATTTTGCTATTTTCCCACTATTTTTTCGGGTTCCATGCGGGGTCGGGTCGGTCGGGTCAAGTCGAAAACCGGGTCAAAATTCAGATTTCCAGTTTGGGTTTTAAGATTATAAATTCAAGTTTCTTTGTTCTTAATTTTGGTTAAGAATCACCTCTTTTGTTCCTTAATTCCCAAATCCGAAAATACCCCTTTTGTTCTTAGATTTCCGAATCTGAAACACTACTTTTAGCCCTCAATTTTGCAATCTGAAAATTCCACTGCATTCCTTATATTTTCGCTCAATTCAGGTTTGATCTGATTCCGGGTCTGGTCGGGTCACTGCCGAATCGGGTCAAAATTTTCAGAAACAACATTCTTTTCAGAATTATAAATTCAGAATTCGGTGATCAAATACCCAAAAATCTGAATTCTAAACATTCTCGAGCGGATTCGACTATTCAAAACAACGCCTCGGTTCGCTGCCCGGAGAAGGTCAATAAAACACAAACTCCTCTCAATTTATTTTCTGTATTTTTTATATGCTTTGTGTTGATTATATACTGATTATTCATGTTGCCATGTTTTAATGCCTAAGTGTAGTAAGTTTATTTGACTTGTTTAATTATCTATTGTTGGGTTTTGAATTCTAAGCAGTATGTTAGAGGCGATTTTTGTTGTGTGATAATGGCTTGTTAATTCAGGTCTTATAGAATTGACCCTATCAATTATGCCATACCATGTTCTAAATGTTATTGACATGATGATTTCTTATCTATTGGGTTCTTTGTTAAGTAATAACTAGAATTTAATTATTCTACAAGTTGGATATATGCTAGCATGATTTGTTCATATGGATTTTTATGATTTAGGAGTAATCGAGTTCTTACACTTAGTTCAATATGCCTTGGATGATAATTGATAGACTAAGTGTTTACTTGATGACCATGTTAACCATACTATATCTAATATAAGTGTAGTATGCATAATATATCCTAAATGGGATTGAGCATGTCTATGGTATTTATGTTCTTGCATGCTTAGGATAGTATCCTCCAAGGTTAATTGACCAGGCCTAATTGCCCTCCTTATCTGCTTGAATAAACTTTGCATTTATCCTTGTTTGCTTTAATATAAGATTATCATCATGTTAATGCATATGTCTTTTGGGTTGTGATATGTCATGTTTTTGTTTAACAGAGTAGGATGTATGTCCAGTCTGGTACCAGATAATCTTAGTTTGTATGAGGTCATTGCTGGATTGCTCCATCATGTGTCTAAATTATATTGTTATGGCTATATAAGTCAGTTGCACACTTATCCTTACCTACTTTAAAGATATGCATATTTTGTTTGGATTAAGCAGTCATGTATTTACAAATATGCCTGGGTCGGATTAGCTTTGAGTCTGTATGCCTATTAGTTTAATTATATGACTGCTTTGCTTACTTGAGTGTCATCATGCTGGGTGAGGTAGCATGAATAGGACCATATATGCTTAGTCTAATTGAAAATACCATGCACCTTTGGAAATGCTTCTTTTTAATGGTCACTTGTCATTTTTCTAAGTTTACATGTTTGTCAAGCTAACTACACATTTGTTTGCCTAAGTGTTAAAATGCATCCATATTATCATCTTTTAAGTTATCTTATATCATGCCCTGTTTACTAAGTTGTTGAATGATATCTGTATTAACATTTTTGTGCGTATTTGAACTAGTTTGTGGCGTGTTATATTACTGCCCATATCTGCATTCTATGTTTACTGCAAAATGTTTTCTTTCATAGTTGCCTTGTCTGAACTCCCCTATTGTATTGCTTTGTCGATTGAAAGCCAAGGCATGATTTGGGTTTGGGCTTAGCCTCTTCTGATAGCCTACCATACCTGAGGTTCTAGAAACCTTTTGATCTTGGTGCGGCATCGGAATATGGATGGTGGTAGCCCCTTTGATTTCTTGTCTTCCAACTATGTGGTTTAGCTTGATTGTCAATCTCTAAATTCATTTCCCTTTTTAGTATTGAGTTGGTTGATATCTCTGCTCCCTGATAACTACCAAGTGTTCTGTTAGTTTATTGTTTTGTTAAAATAGAAGTAATTTGAATACTCATTCTTCACCCCTCCTTTCTTTGCATAACCCTGAGGAGTGTCAACTATCAAATAACCTTGTGATGCTTCAACGAGCTTGTTGTATCTACTGATGTGCTTGGTTGTTAGGCTCGCTGGATATACTTGTCTGTTATATTGGACTGTTGCTACTTGTTGTTGGTGCACTGCAAAGCAGATGACTGTTGGCATTTTGAGATCATCTCTGCATCTGCAAAGCCAATTGTTGTTGCACTTGAGACTTCAAAATTGTTGCTACGTTTGGCTTGCTATCGCTATCTTTTGGTCTGCTGGTTACTGTATTTTTTGGATTAAATTTGCTGCATTCTAAGGCAGATGGCCGATGCATCTTGAACCAATTGTTGATGCTCTTTGGTGCCCCTTTCTGGGGGCAAAACAGTTGCTACTTCTGAAGCTTTTAAAAGGGCTTAATTGTTGCCATATTTTGAGCCAATTATTACAGCATTCGGGTCAAATTATTGCTGCACTTTTGAAAATATTTGATGTTTATCACTGCTGTATTTTAGCCACTGCTGCTGTTTTTTCGGCTGAAAATAGCTGCTTTAAGACCGGTTCGGACAACCGCAATATTTCTGAAAAGTCTACTGACTTGAACAGAATACTACACTTGGGCTAATGAAATTGAATTTGAGGTCGTGTCCCTTCAAAAATTGTCTCGGTTTCGGTTTTACTGTTTTGGTATTATTTTACTGATTTGAACAAATACTACACTTAGGCCGATGAAAATATCCATCGATTTTTGACCCCCCCCCCCCCCCCACAGTTGTAAAGACGGAAATATAACCTCTAGGCAAGGATGAAACTTAAATCTTTTTTTTTAGTTCACCCGAAAGATCAACATGTTTAGTAGGTGAGGCAACTAAAATGATCGACGAGTTATATGTTCGCAGCCACGACGTGATTGGAATGATCTTTCTTTTCATCCGAGAGACCAACATGTTTAGTAGGCGAGGCAATTAAAATGACCATTGAGTCATATGTTTGCAGCCACGACGTGATTGGAATGGTCTTTTCAAAATTTAAGTCTGAGCCCTCCGTGATCAAAACATTCACTATTTTGGATACGGATCCGAAGTTATTTATATTTAGTTGTTTCTAACCGTTTGTTCTTGACAGCTTGCAAGGATCAAAGTCAACGAAGGCAGATACTCCCCGGAGATTATTTATTTTGTTGTTTTTTTTTTTACTTTCTTTAATTCAGCTTTATCTCGCTCTGTATTGTAATATTATTTATTGCACTTATGTAATTATTGAAATGCTTAGAATAGGTAGACTTAGAATTAATTCATAGGGTAGTCTAAAACTGGAAACTCGTCGTTAGCTTATTTACTTGGAGGCTTGGTTAGTTCAAACATAGAAACCCTCCGCTAGTTATTTATTTTTAGGCTCGTCATGCATACTCAAAATTTTCAAAACAACTTTGATCATCTTTTACTCGCTTTATTAATCATACAAATAAGTTTATCTTTTTTTTAATTTGCAACTCAATGATTTCCAAAAAAATTACTTTTTTTGGCGTTATAAATAATTCATTTTTCTCCTTACTATTAAATTGTTATAAATGCATATTTTTCAATTTACATGTATTTTTCTTTAATATCATACAAATGCATACTTGTATAAAATGCATCATTTACTAAATATTTGCAAACATCTTTTTAACCTAGTATACTTTTAAACATGCATTTTTTCTTAGCAATAATTAACCTGAGTTTCATCGGATAACCGCAAGTTAGCGGATCTTAAAGGATGCTTAACCCCTTTCCTTTAGGATAATAAAGAACCCTAACCTAGAATCTCATTAGTTTCGCAGACCTTAAAATTGGAGTTACATTGCAGCATTTAGTCAACATTTAGGTGCCTAATTCACCTTAGAATAATTAGGTGGCGACTCCTTAACCTTACCCAGGAATCACCAAACACGTTGTGCTGCGCTTTGACCGATTGGTGAAAAACGGGCGCGACAATGGGTAGATTCAGATGGAGTTGGGTCAAGGAGTTTTGTGGGGATGTTATGGACACTTTTAAGGTTGTTCTAGAGGTCGGGTTTGGTTAGATTAGTTGTGGAGGTTGTCGGAAGTTTATTAAAACAGTAAGGTTCTCGGTTGGGGCGTTGCTATCGGACAGTGTGGGGGTGTGGGGCTATTTCGGGTAGAAGTAGTTGGAATCGGGTGTAGGTGTTTTACAAGGGTATTCTGGGTATGTTGAGGGTCATGTAGGTAATCGGGCTTGGTGGTTGGGTGGTGGAAAGGTAGCGGAAACAAACTGAAATAGTGAGGTCGCGGTAGATGTTGTTTTGTGGACTATTTGTGGTTGCTAGAATTGGACGGGGAGACGTGAGTGGTTTCGGGACTTGGCCTTTTTTTAGATGTTTGTAAGGTTTTGTGGAACGTAGTGGTGAAAGGAATGAAGTGATTTATATGAGGAATGAACACGGAATGCGATGTGCAATCCGAGCACACACCAAGTGTTGGTTGGTTCGGTTTTGGATAAGTGTTTGGGTGGTTGTGGTTTTGGTGAGATACACTTGATGAGCCCAAGGATAGGGACACGGGGGTTTTACTGCTCGAGTCGACACCAAGGATAAGGTGACCAATTCCATAAGATCAAGACCGGGGTTTTCTAAGTGCAATGCCTATGAACTAGCCAAGTGAGGGTGATCGGAAGCCCTTTTAGTGACCCTAGGCTTAGGCTAGGTTAGTCCACACAGCTCCAGCGTTCGCTTTCCACAAAAGGGGTTCCTCAAGCTTGGGTATTGATTAGGTCACACAGTCCTAACCAATACTTACACCGAATGGAAACCTTAGTTTGGATTCAACTAATTCACACATTCTTAGTTAAACTTACGCTAAGTGGTTTGTCTCACACAAGAACCAAGGTCCTCCCGGAGAACCAACTAAGAATATCAATCCCGGATTGAGAGACTTAGTTTTCATGAGTAAAACTCAACTTTATCATTAATTAAACTCTGAATATTTATAATGTCCTAAGACCTCTATTTATAGTACAAAATAGACTATTCTAGAAATCAAATGAAAAAACACAAATTAACACATATTGTGGACACATTTGGATTAACTTGGTGACAAGGGATTTTAGCCAAACCTTCCTCTTCCATAGGCCGAAATTATTATCTCCTATGTAACAATATTCATGAACTTGGTTCTTCCAACAACCTCATCTTCTTGGAATGTGTTGGAAGCTTTCATTCCCTGTATTTGTGTGCCTTGGCCGAATAGATAAGGGAGCATTTCGACCAACATTTCATATTCTTGGTGTCCTCAAGTTGGAGCATGAATTGTCTTTTTGGAAGCCTCATCTTCTAGACCATTCTTGTCCTTCCCAACTTGTCACTTTCGACCTAGTCATCCTTCTTGTCCTTGTCATGGTGTACTCTCGGCATGGGCATACAAGGAGGGATAGGATTCGAAATGATGATATCCGGGACAGAGTGCAAGTGGTCTCGGTGGAAGATAAGATGCGGGAAGTGAGGTTGAGATGGTTTGGGTATGTGCAGATGAGAGACACAAATGCCCTAGTGTGGAGGTATGAGAGGTTGGATATGGACGGGTTTAGGAGGGGTAGAGGTAGGCCGAAGAACTATTGGAGAGAGGTGATTAGACAGGATATGGCGCAGGTGCAACTTACGGAGGACATGATCTTAAATAGGGAGTTGTGGAGGACACAGATTAGGGTAGAATGGTAGTAGGTAGTCGAGCGTAGTCCTACTTACGCTGGCAAACTTGTAGTTATAGTGTTATTATTGTAGGCCCATTAGCATACCATATTAATAGGCGCAATATTGCTTTATAGTCCCCGGTAGTTTAATTTCTGTTGCTATGTGTTCTTTAGTGTACTTTGTTTAGCTCATTTACCCGCGTTAGTTACTGCTCACTTTTTCAATATGCGCTATCATGGATTATTCGCTTCGATACGAACATTTTCATACTACTTAAAGAATTTTTTGACCGAGTCTGACCGTTTCTCTTGCTTTGTTTTTGCTTTGTTTTTGCTTTGTTTTTTATTTTGCTTTTGCTTTTGATTTGTTTGTGCTTATGCTTTGTCTTGAGCCGAGAGTCTCTCAGAAACAGTAAGTTCTGCGTACACTCTGCCCTCCTCAGATCTCACGTTGTGGGATTTCACTGGGTATGTTGTTGTTGTTGTAAGTATTACAGAGAAGAGAAGGTAAAACCCTGAAACTCCGGCCTCCACGACGGCTTCAAACTCTCTCTATGTCCAAAGTTTTAAACTAAGGATCAAAAGTAATCTCAAAATTATGTAAAACTCTATGAACTATTTATAAGAATAGACAAAACTATTTATAAGTATAGAAAAAAAATCAGATAAAATAACTTAATCCAAAATAAAATAGGAAGAGTTGAATTTCTAGAACTGATTGGACGCCTCACACAGCATACGCATCAAATTTGGTCGCGGTCAATGAAGCACGACGAGAAAATGTGCCAGGTCCCTTATTTTTAATCACTTCGCACTTTCAATTGCTGGTTGCTTTACTTTCAATTCATTTGCATGTGCAACTAATTATCATGTAATCATTATGTTTCCTTAGTGTCCTCCTTGTCTCCTTCTTCTTTTCCTTTATTTTCTTTTTCGCTTTTGATTCAATTTTGTTTTAAATTTTTTTAATTTTACACCGTTTTATTTCTACACAACAAAATATAATATTAAGCACAAATCACTATAATTAATACTCAAAAAAATTAAAAGTACTAAAATGTGAAGCAACAATGACTAAATATATACAATTTGAGGCCGAACATCACCACTCACACTTAAACACTTGCCCATCCTCGAGTAAGCAACAAAATCACTCTAAAAAATCAAGCCTAAGAACACCACCACTTTGGTTGATACTAACAATTAGGCCCCATAGCAACTCAACCCATCAAATATACACTTCCTGATCATCATACAAGATATATAAACAAACAACAAACTTCCAACCTCCTAACCTTAAGGACAGACTCTAACTCATCAAATTTAAGCTCGCTCAGCCACTCTGTCAAAGAAACCTAATAACATCACCTATCTATCATGAAACAAGTGCCCTCACAAGAAAAAATAGTTCACACACTCAAATCAAAGAATCGAATGTAATTTAAGGACTTAACATCAAAGCACAACTCTCGCACTCACAACGAAATTCACATGTATGCACAAAGAACTATAGGCTTGCCCATTATGTACATCTCCACTAATTAAGTATGCTCAAATAGAATCAAATAGGACTTTAACGGGTTGTAATGTTGGTTAGGGGATGGGTAGGAAAACTATATAATAGTGACTTAAACTTTCCTAAGTATTTATACTTTTAGACTTCATCACCCATTATTTTTATCTCTTAACTTTATTTTTTTCAGATCTCTCTTCATCAATTATTTCACAAGTATTTTCTCCATATCAAGAACGTTTCAAAAGAAAATTTCTCAAGCAGTTTTTTTTTCATTTTTTTCTTTACATGTCATATGCCTTCAAAGAGGGCCTTTTCATCACTCTGTAGCTATCATTGGTCACTATTTTTTCACTCGACCATTCCTTTCTTCAAAATTCACAATTAATAACACAGTCTAAGCTACAGTGCTTAAGGAAGCAGGGTATAAAAACTAGGGATTCAAACAAAAAGATCAAGGCAAAAGTACGACCCCAAACAAAAGGCTACAGGCTCAAAGGGATAACTAGTGATAACAATATCTGAAAAGGCTAAAATTCACAAGACATAGCAAAGAAAGCCTATTATCATCTTCTAAACAGAGCAACACTTTTTATTTCGCTTCAATAACATGCAGGGCAAGTTCTAGACTAAAATGCAAAATATGGAATATATGCAAGAAAATACTCACCACACATGGCACAAGTATCAATCAAGATGGATCAATTCTACTCTAAGACACACAGGGTCATGGCGAACTACAAAAAAAAAATAAGCTATATACAGAGTCACATCCATGAGCCTAGGTGTCAGAAAGTTTGTTATTCTATATATTAACACTCAAGCCTTCACAGAAAAGTACTACTCAAGCTCATGCCTAAATATGCTAGAATAAAATAAGTCAACAGTGTTTTCTTCTCCCTCTTTTAATACTCCAAAAAAAATTATCCGGTTCAAAGGTCCCCCCTCGGGAAAGAACCGAGGCCATAAGAAAACTCAAGAGGGCGGGTGATGTATGCCACTAATGAGAAACTTAAGAAGCTACTAAAGAAAATAAAATAAACAAAAATCTTTTTGAAATTTTTCATTTTTCTGATTTTAATTTTTTTAAGACTTTAAGACTCAAAAACTACTAAAAGAAATCCTACGGCATATTTGTCATCACCCTTAACCTCAAACTTTTACAATACACATGGATGTACCCCCCACCCACCCACCCACCCAACACTTAAGACATGCAGTACCTCAATGCATCACAAGAAAAATAAAACAAAGCAAGGTAAGAAATACCCCCTGAGGCCATCTAGGGTCAAGCTAGCAGCATAATCTTCTACATGAAGGACGACCCCACACTTAAGCTAAAAAATGTTCCTTAGCTTTCAATTTCGGATACTCAGACTTCCCCTAATCTGTAAAATAAAAACAAAACAAAACAAAATATGACCCTATAAAAATAAAATAAAATAAAATAAAAAAGAAGTTGGTTGCCTCCCAACAACTGTCTGATTTAACATCGTGGCACAACGTCATCACTTTCACCACTTTTCCTTCTACTTTGAGGATATAAATTGTTCCCCCAATTTTGCATCAAATTTCCTGCTCCACTCCTAAGGCGGTGGTGTGAAATAAAGGAACCAAGTAATAGGTGTCACATCTTGCACTTCTTGGCTCTTAAGTAAGGTATGTCATTTTGTCTTTTTGGTGTGAAAAAATTTAGAATGTAAGGTTCTTGTTCCTCATCTATTAACTTCTCCAAAGACTTGGAAGACTCGATTTCCATGTCATCAACCAAACATAATATAGAAAAATGTATAGAATGAGGACCAATACACCCAAACTCCAAAAGTGCATTATTTTTTACATCCTTAATAATATATATTCCTTCAACCTCGGCATCATCAACAAGCACATGGTCTAATGATTGGTATTCTCGTTTTAGCTCCTCAATTTGGCCAAGCAGATCTTTTTCAGCTTTACACAACTCAACACTAAATTGTTGGGCGTTACACGCATCAACCTTTGACTCAAATCTGCATCCAAGTTGCGCACAACCAAGCCAAATGTAATACCTCGTACCTTCAAACATAGTCATATTTATGATTCATGGGTTTAGGAAATCAAAACGGGAGTTTAAAGTTGAAAACTAGTTTCAGTTCTGTAGAATGAATTTGACGTCAGATTATACATAACGTAGAATAAATTACGGTCCATCGAAATGAACCGTCGATTTTGTTTTGAAGTTGACGGAACCCAATAGCTTTTTACATACTGTATAATATTTGACGGTCCATCCTTTTTGACCGTCTGAAGCCTCTCAAGTTTTGAAGTCTCTGGAAAGTTGCAAATTAATTAAATTAATTCGACGGTCCGATTATACGGATCGTACATAAATCGACAGTCCCTTGCCAGACCGTATAAAATTTGATAGTCCGTCAAATTGGTCGTACATTTCACGACGGACTGAAAAATATAAATACCTAGACTTAGTTTTAAAAATCAGATTTCACTTCTCGCAAGCCCTAGCACGAAGAATCTCTCTTTCCAATCATCTCCTACGCCAAGGTAAGCCTTTTTCACGCGATTCTATGTGATTCTAACATAATTCTAATGAATTCTAAGTAGAATCCAATGTTCTTAACATAGGGTTTTCAAGATAAACCCAGTATAAAGTTTCAAGGTTCAAACAATGGGATTATCCTTCCAAGTTCAGGTTTTTAAGACACGAGTTAGAGCAATTAATGTATATAGAGCTTCTATCCACGTGGGGACATCATTATATTTCCCCACGCCACATGTAATCCATGAAACAAGAATTCTTCAGACCTAGGGTTTTTGCTCAAGTTCATAATAATCTTATGTTCATGTTTAACTATGTATGTATTATGTTGTCGCTTATTATATTCATGATATGTCATTTCGATTGTCATGAACCTATCCGTAATCCATGAACCCATGTCTTGATTTCCATGAGTTCGTAAATACAAGTTATGATCATTATCACTAAGTTTCATGAAGTCATATGTGTTTCTCATGATTTATACAAGTTATATTTTGTATTTCTTCACATGCTAAATTATAAATTTTTAAGTTATGATTTGAAGTTATTTTATATAATTCATGGGCTTTCAAGCCAACTATTTTCAAACACATATTTTAGGAGTTGCACGGATTACAGAAAAGGCTTATGCAGGCTGAAACTACGTATGCCAACGTAGGATAAGGGTCGCTCCGGCAGAGGACGATACCTTCTTATTACCCCTTGTGAGATTATTGGATCCATCATGTTCATGTTCATGTCTCGTACTCCGGTAAAGTACGAGATGACTTAGTTGATCGGGCAGAAATCAGACTCCACGTTCACGTGTGGTGGTTCATGTCGGTTTTGTTAATGCTCTCCCATAAATATACATATAGTTTTATAAATTCTACACATGTTATTATATTCATGTTTATGTTCAGTTTCATTCGGGGTGTCAATTTAGCTATCTTATGATTATGCCTTATTAGTAGAGGTATGACATAATCTTGTCCTGGTAAACAATTTTGCAGATTCATGTTTCAGAGGTTGCAAAAACTTGTTGCTTCCAAACTCACATGCAAGTATACACTATCGTACAAGTAATATAGAATTTTAAGTCCAAATATCATACTCACATGGACTTATGATTCAGTATTTACTAAAGTAAACTAATGTTAATTAGCTAAACAATAAATAAAATCCAAAGTTATATATATAAACTAACTAAAAAATAAAAGAGAACAAATGATGAACTTCAACCAAGAAAAAATGGTTTTTTATTGGAGAAGAGATAGGTCTAGGGTTATGACCACTATCAATCCATTTTTAGTCTTTCAATTGCTATACATATTTTATTTTCTGGGTTACTAGTTGACGGGTTGATGTAACTTTATGAGTATCTTCCGAGTTGCTTACAAGCTTGCAGATGCTACTATAACGCCTATATTCCTGTGGTCGTCAGAGATAACAAGAACGCATTTAAATCTCCGCATTCAACTAAGTAAGGCTAAAGGGTATATTCTTATCCTCAGTAGTGAAACGCTATAAATACGAACAAGCCCTATTTATTCTTATTACGCATGCAAATTTTCTATCCCTAGTCCAATTCACATGTCACGGATAGTATTTAATTATTGATCAAGTAACTAAATAATTAAGCCCAAGAATAAATAACTCAAATATGGAAAATCAATAGATATAAACGATAATCAAACGTCAACTTTCATGTTAGCATCAAAACCCTAGAACTAAATAGTTTAGCTCCACATAGACATGGAGGAAAAACAACAAATCATCCGAATAAAAATGTAAAAATAAGTATTACAGAGAAGAGAAGGTAAAATCATGTAACTCCGGCCTCCAAGACGGCTCCAAACTCTCTCTAAGTCCAAAATTCAGAACTAAAGGTCAAAAGTAATCCCAAAGTTATGTAAAACTCTATCTTATAGACTATTTATAGGTATAGAAAAAATCCAAGACACAATAACTGAATCCAAAATAAAATAGGAAGAGTTGAATTCCCAGAACTCATTGGACGGCTCACACATCATATGACATCAAATTTGGTCGCGGTCAATGACGCACGACGAGAAAAATGTGTCACGTCCCTTTTTTATCACTTTAAACTTTCAATTGCTGGTTGCTTTACTTTATTATTTTGGTAATTAACTTATTTTATTAACCACCAAAGTAGAACATTACAAAGTAGTGGCACAGCTAACACAGCTTGCCATCAGTTTTGTTAAATATCCATAGGATATACACGTGTATATCCTATGGATATTGGGTCTCGGTTTTACTGATTTTCGTGTATATGATGTGTATATTAAGTAATGTTTTAGTCTCCTAGTTTAGGTAATGTTGTGGTGTAATTAGTATTGTACACGTACCATAATTGTATAGTTAGTGTCCAAGTATAATAAGGTTTAGGAGTAGAATAGGAATAGAATTTTCCTATTATGGAAATATGTAAATTGTATATATACTCTTTCAATTAATGAAAATAATCAAGAGATTATTTCTTTCATGGTATCAGAAGTCTAGGTCTTAAAATCCTCTCTCTAAAAATCCTCCAACTTCCGGCAATCTGCCTCATTTTCCGAGCCCTCTTTCTCGGTTTTCATGCCCGCCGGTACCTCCTCTCTTCCAATTTTTTTTTTTCCAAATCCCTCAATCACATATTGTTCTATCAGTATGTCTACATCAAAGAACATGTTTCATCCTGCCTTTGCAGTTTCTAACATCAAGAATAACATCCCTCTTGTTCTTGAAATAGAAAACGTCCAATATGCGACGTGGGACGAACTGTTCAAAATTCACGCACGCTCGCATCAAGTCATCCATCACATAATTCCCGCGGCTCCTGAGGATACGGAGGTGCCAAGACGCGAGGATGACCCTAAGTTGTGGACGACTCTTGATGCCACCGTCCTTCAGTGGATATATTCCACAATTTCTACCGACCTTTTGCAAACGATTATTGAACCCGACGCTATGGCGCAGGCGACTTGGGATAGACTACGTGATATATTCTAAGATAATCAAAATTTTAGGGTTGTTACTCTTGAGCAGGATTTCTTCCACGTCAATATGGAAGATTTTCCGAACGTTTCGGCTTATTACAAAAGATTGAAGGAATTGGCAGACCAACTCCGCAACGTTGGTGCGCCGGTTTCCAATGATCATTTGGTCCTCCAAATGGTTTCAGGCCTCTCCGAGGCCTATATTGGTGTTGTCACGCTTCTTCATCAAAGCAATCCTTTTTCGCAATTTTATCAGGCTCGTTCTATGCTTACACTCAAAGAAGCAGGCATGGCTAAAAAGGCGGCTACCGGTGCTAGTCCCGTGGTCATGATGAGCGAGTCCACTGTTCATCCTACCGGTTCCAACAACTCGGGTCAAAACCGCCACAATGGTGTCGGCAAAAAGGGAGGAAATGAGAAAAATAATGGCAAGAATCGCGGCGGCAACAATGACGGCAGCCGGAACAGTGGTGGTGGCGGTGATGCCCCTTGGGGCAGTCAGCAGCATCAACAGTGTCGCAGTAGCAGTGGGCCCCATAGTTTGGGCCAAACAGTGGCAGCCCAGCGATGCGGCCTCATTGCACCACCGGGGTGGTTAGCGAGCGAGAGAGGCCTAACATGTAGTGGCCCACTTTCGGTAATCTCTCTGGGCCGAAAGCAAGCAGGGGTACTTGGGCCTCGGCCCACGCAGGCCCATCACGTAGTGGCCCCCACTTCTACCGACATCAAAGCCGCAATGCACACGCTTAGATTAAATCCTCCAGACCCAAATTGAATTGGTATATGGACACTGGTGCCACTACCCACATGACATCTTATTCAGGTACTCTCTCGTCTTATTCCAATTTGAGCAACCCTCATGGCATAATTTTTTGTAATGGTAATTCTGTTCCAACTCGTGATTATGGTCATAAAACTGTCTCCCCCCATCCACCCCTTATCTTGAAAAATACCCTACATGCCCCCAAATTGATTAAAAATTTAGTGTATGTCCGTAAATTCACCACTGACAATTCTGTGTCTATTGAATTTGATCCATTTGGTTTCTCTGTGAAGGATTTCAAGATGGGGAGTCCTCTCATGAGGTGTGATAGTAGGGGAGATCTTTATCTTATCACACCCAGTTCCGGTCCATCGAGTCAAGCCTTGTCGTCAACGTTTGCAACCCTTGCTCCTTCCTTGTGGCATGCTCGTCTTGGTTATCCGGGGTCGTCTATTTTGTCTTCCTTAGATAAAAATAATTTTATTTTATGTAAGGGTACGCGTAGTACTCCAAATTGTCAGTCTTGTTCTTTAGAAAAAATTGTTAGGTTGCCATTTGTAGACTCAAATTCTCATACTTTAATGTCATTTGATATTATTCATAGCGACTTATGGACGTCTCATGTTCTTAGTTCTTTGGGTCATCGGTATTATGTTCTCTTTTTGGATGATTATTCTAAGTTTTTAAAATTTAGAGCATTCATTAGAACTCAATTCGAACGGGAAATAAAAAATATTCAATATGATAATGTCAAAGAATGATTTTAGGAGTAGAATAGGAATAAGATTCTCCTATTATGGAAATATGTAAATTGTATATATACTCTTTCAATTAATGAAAATAATTAAGGAATTATTTCTTTCAAGTTTTCCTATCAACACAAGAGCTAGGTTAGAATTTAAACCTACTTAGCAAACATTGAATTCTAGGTGGAGCTCTTACACATATAACATAGACTATCTCCATAGCTATACTCTCCCATTATCTGCTCTTCTTCTCAAAGATTCTTGTGTTTCTATCTATCCATAAAGCATGAATGACCTCTGTACATAGCATCTTGAAGGCTTGGCCCCTTTGTGCCTTCCCTTCGGACATGCTGATCAGCCATTGCTGGTGTTGATTCCAGTTGACAGGTGAATAAGGTTGACTTTCCATCCACTGCAGCAGTCTATCCCATAAAGCTCTAGAGTATACACACTACACAAAATAAGTGTTCCCTTGTTTCATCACTGTGTTGACATAATTGGCATTTAGGCTCCACTGCAAGTCCCCATTTAACTAGTATATCTATTGTATTCAGCTTACCCAGAAAGTGCAGCCAAACTATAATGAGAGCCTTAGGTCTAGCTACATTTTGGAACATGAAGCACTTCCAGGAAACAAAAGGAGCTGCTGTAAGAGAATAATAATAGATCTGCCTTATTACAATTTTACCTGTGTGCAGCTGCACCTGAGATAATAGATCCCTAGCCTGAAAGTTTTTCCTGATCATCCAGCAAGCTTGCTTGGACACTGGTACACTGTGCAAGGATTGATTCTTAATATAATAAGTGTGGGTCCATCTTATCCACATCTTATCTTATTTATGCTCAATGTCCCACCATTGTTTGGCAATAACAGCTTTATTCCACCAGTACAAGTTAGCAATATTCAATCCACCAACACTCTTGGGAGTGCATAGTTCCTCCCATGATACCAAAGCCCTTTTAGTTATAACACCACTGCCAGACCACAAGTAACTTCTACAGTGCTTCAATGAGTTTCAATACTTTACTTGGCAAGATAAACAGCTGAGCCCATAATGCCTGAATACCAAATAAAATAGACTGTATAAGTTGCACCCTACATGCATAAGATGATTGAGAGAACCTAGTGAAACAACTATGTAGCATGGTAACAGAAGCCAGATCCCCTAATAGGAGTAAGTCATCTACAAAGCATAAATGGCTCAGTCCAATTTTAGCACACTTAGGATGAAAGTGAAACTACTTGTTCTGCTTCAAAGTGTTCAACAGCATACTTAAATATTCCATACCAATGGCAAATAAGAAAGGTGATATTGGGTCACCTTGCCTTAGCCCTCTAGCGGAAAAGGAACAGTTGGCTCTCCATTAATAATAATACTGTAACTAACACTGGTAACACAATCCATTACCCATTGTGTAGCTTAGAGGGAAACCTAGCTCTAACATGACTTGTTCAAGATATATCCATTCTATTGAATCATAAGCCTTTTGAAGATCTATCTTTATCATGCACCTAGGTGAAATATGTTTTCTGTTGTACCCTTGAACAAGCTCATGCAACAACGCCATATTATCACCAAGTTTTCTGTCAGGAATAAAGCCTGCCTGAGCCCACATATCACACTTGCCATAACTTTTTGCATTCTATTGGCCATCACTTTAGAAATCAACTTATATAATACAATACAACATGCAATAGGTCTATATTCTTTTATAGTAGCAGGGTTGTCATTCTTGGGGACCAATGTTATGGAAGTTCAGTTAACAGGTTTGTGCATTGTACCTTGATGAAAGAACTCCAGCACAGCAGCAGCAACCTCTTGTTTAAGAGTATCCCAAGTTCTTTTGAAGAAGACTGCATTATACCCATCCATACCAGGAGCTTTGTCATCTCCTATTTCTTTCAAACTAGCCACTACTTATGCTTTAGTAACAGGTTCACACAGCTGCATTCTCTGTTGTTGATTTAAGCAAGGACCTCCCTACATAGCAATTCTATCCACTGCTGGTAATTGTGTTGCAGAAGACCCCATTAGTCCCTTATAGAAAGCAATCACTTCTGCCTTGATTTCACCAGGATCAGTCAGTATCTTACAATCCAAAGTAGTGAGTGTAGATATTTGTTTTCTTCGACTCTTTTCTTTCAACACAGCAGAGAAGTACTTAGAGTTAGAGTCCCTAAGCTTGATCCATTTAGCTCTAGACTTTTTCTTGAGGGCATGCTCCTCTATTAGTGACCATTTCTCCAAGTTTTTCATAGTCTCCTTCTCCCAATCTTGTAGGCTAGCAGTCCAGTTAATCCTCATTTGAGCTTGAATATTTGCCAAGTTAGTTCTAGCATTCTCTATTTTCTGCCCCACAAACTTTCATTCTTCTATATTGAGCCTTCTCAACTGTGGTTTCAGAGCCTTAAGTTTTAGCATACATTCTCCATTTGCCTTGTTGCTAAAGTCTGAGTCCATTGTGCATGAACTATCTCTTGAAACTTAGGATGATCATCCCAGATGTTAAAGAATCTAAAATGAATTTTGATATTCCTTTGTAGATTAGTTAAAGTCAAGAGCATAGGACTATGATCAGAAATACAGGATAACTCATATTCCAAGACCACATGCCCCTAAGACATCATCCATTCATGATTGTCAAATGTTCTATCTAGCCTACTACATACTCTATCATCCCCATATTTCTTATTAGTCCATGTATTATAATCACCTTTCCACAATAATTCATTCAGGTGCAAGTCTTGTAAACATTCAGCAAAATCCCTCACATCTGCAAACTGCACTAGGTTCCCACTATGCCTGTCTTGTAGATATAGGAGGGCATTGAAGTCACCACAGATCAGCCAAGGGCTGTTAAGCCCAGTAGCAATATCTTTCAAGTAGCCCCATAGTGATCTTCTTTGCTCCACAGTATTGAAGCCATAGATAACTGTGAGAAAATAGTCAACATTAGTCCCATTCTGCACAAAGCAATGGATAAGTTGGTTCTCCTCTCTGATAGGTGTGACTTTGAAATGATTAGTATCCCAGATTAACCAAATCCTTCCGTTAAAAGCAGTGTTATAGTTATGCAAGTGACCTCAGCCTGGAGCAATACTTTGTTTAATTCTAGCAGCCTTGTGTTGTTTAACTCTAGTCTCAATCAGACCAGCAAGTTTGATGTTTTTATTACCCATAATTTTCCTTACTTCCTTCTATTTATATCGCTTATTAACTCCTCTAACATTCCAAAACAGCCAAGTCGTGTTGATTTTGTGCCCTCTTTATCAGGAGGTAAGGCTGATTTAGTTCCACTAGCTCCCAAACCACTTGTATTCACGTTTTTCCTTGTTGCTGAACTCAGGACAGGAAAATTAACTAAATATAACTCTGGGTTAGAACACAAACTAGTTCCAGCCATGATTACCTTCCATGTATGCTCTTGAGTAGGCATTATAGCTTTGCCTGGACATTGCACAGTACTAAATTCAATATCAGCACTCTTCTCTCCATTGTTAGTGGATATTTGCTGCTTAGTCTGGGGAAGGATAGTATCAGCAACATTTTCAGGTTGTTGGCCCTGTTGACTAGCCTCCACTGCATCACTTTAAGAATCAACCTCTTATTGCTTTCCTACTTCTAGCAACCCAACTTGTTGAAGTGGGATAGGCCCCTTACACATCCAAGTTTGAGCTTGTTTTTGATAACCACCTTTTTTTCTTAGGTCTAGGCTGGGGTTGCTTTACATGAGTAGGAGTAGGAGCACACCTATGCCCAATTTTCTGGCACTTCTCATAGAACATGGGTTTCCACTCATATATCACATACTGTAAGAATGTTTTACCATTAGGATTCACCACTATAACTTCATCAGGCAAATGTTGTTGGTACTTTCTATTGTACTTTATAAAGCAGTAAGGGAAGTAATAACTATTACAAATGTTCGAAAGGATAAATAAATGGTCAATCTTCAAAACTGCCGCAAGTGTGTTGTGTCTTGAATCTTGATCATCTTGCAAAGCCAATGTTGAGAACTGTCGCAAGTTTGTTGTGTCTTGAATCTTGATATCCTGAAATCAAGAAACAACTAAATCTGGATGGTTACAACGTTGTGTGTTGAGTCGAGTGATTGCACTCTGTCCTTAAGACAAGATTGTCCCGTATATATGCTTTTACGTTAGCGGGCAATAGTCTCCCAAGATAAAACAACACTTTAATCTCAACACTACAAAGCCAATAGGTTGAGCCTGTTCGAAGAAAACAAATATGACTCGACTTACGAAGATATGGAATAGGAAGGAAGAGTTTCTCTTTACTCTTCTCTTTTGTCTCTGTGTATATAGTGTGTCTCTTGTAGTGTATATATTGTGTATACGTGAGGGTTTGATCACTGTTTTTCAGCCACTGTTTTGCTGAATTTCAGCCACTGTTTTTCTGATTTTCTATGTCTTTTTCCAATGTGTTTTCAACCTGTTTTTCGTCTATTTTTCTATCTGTTTTTTGCCACTGAATTGAGCCAAATGAAGCTCAATATATAGAATGGAGGAGGGGCTAAACAACTGCCCAAAACATGATTGTTAATGGCCATTAGGAGGGCATTAAAACAGCCAAGTAAAGGTAGTAAATGGCCATCAAGTAGGCTGAATTATGGACATGAAGGAGGGTGATAATGGAGGAGTTAATCAGCCAAGTAATGGCTGATTAATGCCTCAAAAAACAGTCCCAACGGTAGGCAGAAAGTTTTCTGCCTTCCGTCACCTTCCCAGAAACCCTGGGGACCAAACTGTAAATATTGAAACTTCAGGGACCAAACTGTACATATGAAAGAATTCAGATCCAAACTGTACATATGAAACTTCAGGGATCAAACTGTACATTTGGCAGAGTTCTCTGGTCCAAAAAGATAATATCAGAAAGTCCCCACAGCCCACAGCCCGAGACCGAGACCGGACGGGCGGGCGGCGGCGGCGCGCGTGTGGGCTTAGCCTTGAACCCAAGCACATCTAGGTCTTCCCTCCTTTAAACACATGGAATACCCCTTGGGGTCCCAAACCCTTTACCAATTAGAGACTTATATAGAGAACAATTCTTCCTATTCCCACCGATGTGGTAGATTTGTCCCACACCACATTTCCATGCCTTAAACACCTTACTTCGTGGATCAATATCTCTTTCATTTCTCAACGAAATTTGACGATTCTTGGCCCTACGGTCATCTACTCACTTCGTAGATCATGCATGTGCGAAGAGACAAGGTCTCCAACATGCGGAACACTAGTGCTTAATTCATCAAAGATGTGTGGACGCATCTCCCCGCCAAAGGCAAATTTCCAACAATCCTCTCTATGAAAGAGAGATTGTGGCGCACGCACAAGGTGCCTACATTTCAGCAATCTTTCAACAAAAAAGTTATTGCATCAGGAGAGGTAGCTTTCGCTTTGAACCTTCCCTAGTTGAAACCATCGGACTTACTTACTGCGCGGTGAACGTGATGTCTTGAACCGTCAGTGTTTAGTGTAAGCCAAGACAATGATAACAACACAATAACTCTTCTTATTCATTTTCCTTCTTACGTTTTTGTCCGTTATGGCCTTGGACACACTTGGATTCGTAAGTGCGTTCATTTGAGACGGCCATCCTCGCACTTAAATAGGTCATCTCCTACAAGGTATCCTGCTATACCCCACTTCACAAGTGTTAGGAATCATTAAAAGTTTCCCCAACCTTAACCTCAACCATTTGAGAATCGTTAAAGGTTTGGAAGCTTAATCTTTACCCACTATGCAGGTAGCACTTTAATGTCTATCGCGAGAACAGCTTTGGATTCATGTTTCCGTACAGAAATCATCATCCGAAGTGTTTCTTGCTTCCACCGAAGCGCTCAACTGAACCTTTTGCCGCTTAGTTTTCCCATTGAACCAAATTCTTGGGATCTCCAATCAGTATGGTTGGGTTTCCACCGCAAAGGTTCGTATTGTTTGGGTTTTACGCCCATTCCCTAGACAGGCCAGAACACTTGATCTTCGGGTAGTCCCTTAGTTAGTAAACAAGGAAGTGACACCCGTGATGATCAGCTGCCATACGTTCTTATGTCTCCTGACAGATACGTCCAGACTCCGTCATCCGTGTCCTTCCTGAAGCCGACCGGCTAGCCACAGTGTATAACTGCTGAAGGCACGGGTTTCCCCCAATAAGGGACGTCCTCTAATGAGTCGTGAAGTTACTCAACTTCTTTCATGCTTTGTATAAAGCGATAAACTCCGATTCCATCATGAATCGGCCGATGCAAATTTGCTTAGAGGATTTTCCAAGACCCACCATACACATTTACTTGTGGCTTTGGTGTTCTTCAGATTTGATGTCCAGTTTGCATCACTGTGTTCTCCCAGAACCGCTGGACATCCGTAATACTATAATCCGTAGATAAGCGAATAATTCGGATATCGTCATATCCGACTTAACGCCTTCTATTGATCATGTATTAAGATCATCAGTGAACCTTAGTTCAACTGATCTGTTCGTAGGACGATACCAGATCGGTTGTAGTGTGTACAATACATTGAACTACACGTGACATGTGCATATCGCTCCTTGTCTATGGGTGCACCATGATTCCAATCAGTTCTATGATTCATATCCATTGGTGGCTTCAACGAGACTGTCAACTATCGACCAGTCCGTTAGATGTCTTAGAAATCCAATTCCTAAGATGTCATCTGTGATACCCATATCATTCATATCGAGACTTTGTTTCAATATGACTTTCACTTTCATACTGTTGGTTTTCCAACTGTTGGCTTTCTAACTTCAGAGTCAATGTTTCGTGGTCGATTCATTGTTTCTATTTTATCCGAGACTTTCGGGACCAAAATGTAAACATTTCAGGGACCAAAATGAAAGTTCAGGAAGAAGCCCAACAGTTCAGCAACCAATTCTGATCCTCTTCTTCCAACTCTCCGGTTGGGAAGGTTGTTTCAACATCCATGCCATGCAAGACTGCAATGGCCCAGGATGTTAAGCTACTCACAGGGGAGCACTTGTACAAGTAGCCGAGGCTTTAAACTCATCAGTAGATCTATCTACTTTGTACTCACTTTTGAGTATCCTTTTTCACAACCCAAAGGTTCTTTTCCCGGAGGAAGATCAACCATTACTCAAGTATGGTTCTTTATGAGGAAATCTATTTCTCTCTTTGTAGCTTCTTTCCAAAGCAGCGCTTTTGGAGATGACAATTATTTGTTAATTGTCCATGGTTCATTCTCAACCATACACGCTAAAAGGACTGGAACAAGTCCTTGTCCCCTTCTTTGCTCCGTCTTGGTTCAACATCTAGAATCCCTGAGTTCTGCAGATCTGAAATATTAAGTTCCGGATAGCCAGCAACTTTCGAGTCCTGTAGATACGGAACGTCTAGTTCCGGACAGTCAGGCCCTCGCGGGTTCTTGTTAACCTTGAGCAATTACTCCTTTTTCCTTTTCAAGGAAAGTTATCTTCTAAGAATTCAGCATTCTTTAACGCCAAGAGGCGATAAGCACTGCTGTTATTTGCATATCCAGTGGATATGCAATCTACAGTCTTAGGTACAACTTGACATGTTTCGGTATTCCAACTTTTACCAAGCCACCCCACATAATTTGGGCGTATGACTTAGCGCTTGGCTAACACCGTTGGACTGAGGTGAGTAATGAACAGTCGTTTAATGAACGATGCTTCACATTCTCCCCCTCTATCGCTACAAATTCCTCAATCCGTAGGCTTAGTGATTTTCAACTTCTGTTTTGTAGCGCTTATTCGCTTCCACAACTTCATCTTTGCTTTTCAACAAACAAAGGATACAATATGTTGTACCGTTATCAAAGAAGGTCACAACGTACTTGTCTCCCCCCTCTATTTTGTATAAACTTCAAATCACCCATAAAGGTGTGACTAAGTTCTAGAGGAGCGGTGCTTCTTTCGCTATTCCTTTGACGGAATTTGGAAAGGTGATTTTGCCTCTTCGCCTACCTCACATTCATTTTGAGGGTTTATGTCAAAAGAAGGCAACAATCTCAACTTCGCTAGCTTTTGAATGACTTGCTATTTAACGTGTCTTAATCTATGATGGCATAGATGCACGGATTACAAATATATCATTCATTTGGCTACAGACATACTGTACCATTCTTAGTTATTATAGACCTGTTGGACTAGTCTCAAACCAGCTTGACCAACAGCGTCCCTTAAACCAAGTTTGGGACATCTATCACCTCATCTTAGAGTGATCCCATTCCCTGAAGTCCTATTGAGGACAACCTCTCCAACCCCTTCTACTTTAGAGATGGCGTTCCTTCACATGAACAACCTCTTGCCTGTGGTTAGGGCGTAACCGGATCATATGTGATCTGGATACTCTGGCCCACTGCAGTTGCTTTGCAGACTGAGTGTCCAATTTCTTTTCTGCCTTTCTTTAGGCCTTCAGATCATTTAAGACCTGGAAACTCTGGCCCACCACACTAGGTGTTCATTACTTTTCCTATGAAATGAATTCTGGCCCCACTCCAGTCGCCCGGAGGCTTTATATGACTGAGTGTCCAATATCATCATATCAAAGGAATTTTGGCCCACTCTAGTCGCCCGGAGGCTTTGTATGACTGAGTGTCCAATATCATCCTATGAAGGATCTTCTGCCAAATAGTATGACAGGCTCAACGTCTTTAGCTTTTAGACTTCTTCCGTTATGATTGGTGCCCAGATAGTTCTTGGCGCTTACTTAAGAGTGGTAAGAGTTTTCGCACAGTTAGTGGATCTTTCTCCATCGTATGTGCGACATACTTTACACACTTTTAATAATTACACTTAAAAGAACGGATCTTTTTAAGTCGTTTACAAAATCCAATCTTTAAACGGGAAAGAAGGTGAGATTAAACTTCTGATTTTTAAAGCGTAAGGAATATAAATTATTTTCATATTCCTCCTTACTTTAATCCATTTTTCATCAGACATCATTTAATCTTTATTCTTGACAAGTAAGAAAAATACTTATCCCAATTTCGGATTCTGGCTCACTTCAGTCACTTCATCAGACTGAGTGTCCATTTTCTTCTTACCATGATTCAGATCTTTTATCTGGGACAACTATAGGCCTTCTACTGCAAGATAGAAGAATATCTTCAGTCTTCTCCTCTTGTCCCAGTTGACATCCTCAGGCTCTCGAGAGCGCTTGTTCCCACCAGTCTTGGTAGCGGTGACGCCATGAACACGTTCATCATCATCACTCTCTTCTACCAGAAAACCATTGCCATGTCCAGATTTGGTCACACAACTTTTGACCGACATCTTTCGAACACTAATAGTATTACAATACAATCTTGTCTAATGCTGTTGGTACTTTCTATTGTACTTTATAAAGCAGTATGGGAAGTAATAACTATTACAAATGTTCAAAAGGATAAATAAATGGTCAATCTTCAAAACTGCCGCAAGTGTGTTGTGTCTTGAATCTTGATCACCTTGCAAAGCCAATGTTGAGAACTGGCCGCAAGTTTGTTGTGTCTTGATCTTTGATATCCGGAAATCAAGAAATAACTAAATCGGATGGTTACAACGTTGTGTGTTGAGTCGAGTGATTGCACTCTGTCCTTAAGACAAGATTGCCCCGTATATATGCTTTTACGTTAGCGGAAAATAGTCTCCCAAGATAAAATAACACTTTAATCTCAACACTACAAAGCCAATAGGTTGAGCCTGTCGAAGAAAACAAATATGACTCGACTTGCTGAAGATATGGAATAGGAAGGAAGAGTTTCGCTTTACTCTTCTCTTTTGTCTCTGTGTATATAGTGTGTCTCTGTAGTGTATATATTGTGTATACGTGAGGGTTTGGTCACTGTTTTTTCATCCACTGTTTTGCTGAATTTCAGCCACTGTTTTTCTGATTTTCTATATCTTTTTCCAGTGTGTTTTCAGCCTGTTTTTCGTCTATTTTTCTGTCTGTTTTTTGCCACTGAATTGAGTCAAATGAAACTCAATATATAGCATGGAGGAGGGGCTAAACAACTGCCCAAAACATGATTGTTAATGGCCATTAGGAGGGCATTAAAACAGCCAAATAAAGGTAGTAAATGGCCATCAAGTAGGCTGAATTATGGACATTAAGGAGGGTGATAATGGAGGAGTTAACCAGCCAAGTAATGGCTGATTAATGCCTCAAAAAACAGTACCAATGGTAGGCAGAAAGTTTTCTGCCTTCCGTCACCTTCCCAGAAACTCTGGGGACCAAACTGTAAATATTGAAACTTTAGGGACCAAACTGTATATATGAAAGAATTCAGATCCAAACTGTACATATGAAACTTCAGGGATCAAACTGTATATTTGGCAAAGTTATCTGGTCCAAAAAGATAATATCAGAAAGTCCCCACAGCCCACAGCCCACAGCCCGAGACCGGACAGGACGGGCGGGCGGCGGCGGCGCGCGTGTGGGCTTAGCCTTGAACCCAAGCACATCTAGGTCTTCCCTCCTTTAAACACATGGGATACCCCTTGGGGTCCCAAACCCTTTACCAATTAGAGACTTATATAGAGAGAAATTCTTCTTATTCCCACCGATGTGGTAGATTTGTCCCACACCACATTTCCATGCCTTAAACACCTTACTTCGTGGACCAATGTCTCTTTCATTTCTCAACGAAATTTGACGATTCTTGGCCCTACGGTCATATACTCACTTCGTAGATCATGCATGTGCAAAGAGACAAGGTCTCCAACATGCGGAACGCTAGTGTTTAATTCATCAAAGATGGGTGGACGCATCTCCCCGCCAAAGGCAAATTTCCAACAAATGCTGAGTGATATTTACTTCAATAAGCATTCGAGCAAAGGACACCCTTGTTTGCTTTGCAGTGCACTCATCTGCAAAGATAGGAGTATTTATTAAGCCAGCAATTCTACTAAGAGAGTTAAGTCCCCAACAACTCATAGGCAATTGTGGTATTTTGGTCCATAAGGGAATCTCAGTAGGAAATTCACTATTAAAATGAAAATCGGGAGTCCAGGGCTTAAGTATCAATTGCCTATAATTGATGGTATAAGGTCCTGCATACAAAACCTCTTGCATATCCTCAATACTCTGGAATTTTACAATGAAATATCCATCCTCATGTAAATATACACTAGGATCTACAACTTATATCAAGATTGAGTAATAAATCAGCACATAGTATTGTATCCAGGGCACTCACCTATAGAATATATAATTAGGGCACACCTCCATTTTTCTGCTTCACGGTCGACCTCCTCCTTCTCTAATTGCACAACAACCTTCCCATCAATAATATGAGGAGGTATATATAGTAATGACAACCCATTCTCAGCTGCCCAGTTCTTCTTAAACAAATTCACCCATGGTGCTGTTGTTGTATCCCTATTTTCTACCTCCTCCACCCCAGCCCCGCTGGCGTAACCTCTCGCACCTGTGGAACTGTTTCACCAGTGGTGGAGTCGGTCTTCACTGCAGTAGAAACCCCCATACTCGTAATCATCTGCAATTGATAATTCGCCCCCTTCGACATCATAGATGACTTAGTAGTTTGACGCGCCGACATTGCTGGAGATAACGCCGACCCAATACCCACATTCTCCGATGTAGAAGTAACTACATCACCTCCTGAGCTTACAAACGTAGCTAATGGAACTTTTCTTGGACATCATCGTCCTCACACCACCTGAGTTTCCGCTTTTTCTTTACCCTTGTCTCGTCCTCTCGCCATGCTTACCTCACCGACGACAGTTAGCTAACGTGCGCCGGCTGGTTGTTTTACTTTCAATTCATCTTCATGTCTTCAACTAATTATCGTGTAATCATTATGTTTCCTTAGTTGTCCTCCCTCTCTCCTTCCTCTTTTCCTTTATTTTCCTTTTCACTTTTTATTTAATTTTACTTCAAATCATTTCAATTTTACACGCTTTATTTCTATACAATAAAATATACTATTAAACATAAATCACTATAATTAATACTCAAAAGACAATTAAAAATACTAAAATGTGAGATAACAATAACTAAATATATGCAATTTTAGGCCGAACATCATATACAATCCAATAAAACATATTACATCCATATAGTCATATTTTTCGGTTTACATCCGCATAGACAATAATCTTTTTGAAACATTCACTCTTATACATTTCCATACAATATTTATAAACCTAAAAAGCAATGTATCTATCGTATACAAAATGTATAATAGTTTATAAATATATATCCACCTTGTATAAAAGTGTATAACAACGTATAAAAGTGTATAAATTGTTGGAAATTGCTTATGGCGAGAATTGCGTCCAACCATCTTTAATGACTTAAACACTAGTGTTCCGCATGTTGGAAACTTTGGTTCTTCACACGTGCATAATCTACTAAGTAAGTAGATGACCGTAGGGCCAAGGATCGTCAAATTTCATTGAAAAATGAAAGAGATATTTGTCCACGAAGTAAGGTGTTTGAAGCATGGAAAAAGGTGGTAAAGACCAATCATCCCTCATCGGTGGGGGAAGAAAGATTTTTTTAGTTAATAAGTCTCAAAGTTGGTTTGGGGTTTGGGACCCCAAGGGGTATCCCATGTGTTTAAAGGAGGGAGGACCTAGATGTGCTTCGGTTCAAGGATAAGCCCACACGCGCATCGCCGCCGCCCGCCCGTCCGATCTCGAGTCGTGGGTCGTGGGCTTCTTCTGGTATTATCTTTTTGAACCCAAATTGCTTCATATTTATAGTTTGGTCCCTGAAGTTTCTGGTAAGTTAAATTGGGCAGAGAACTTGTGCTTTTGCTGGCTGTTGGTTTCTGGAATGTTAACAAGCCTTAATATGCACTCAATTCAGTCATTTATTTTGGCTGAATAACTCTCCCTAAAAGCTAATCCGTTACACATCAATTCACCATTTATTTTGGCTGAATTACTACCTCCATAATTGTCATTACTTGGCCAGTAACAGCAATTATGTCGGCAGTTGGTAAGTCCTCTCCTATAACTATACAATGAAGCCTTTGCCAATTGTTGAGAGCACACAGAATATACAAACGAAATCAGATTCTTCCTACAACTTTCCAGCATCATTTCATTACTCAAAATTCTTCAAAGTAACACTTGAGTTTCCTTTGCTCATTTGTTGAGTTGTTGTTTTATCTTGGAAGACTATTGTCTAGAACTTAGAAATGATATATACGGGGCAATCTTGTCTTAAAGACAGAGTGTCATCACTCGACTCAGCATATCAAAACTGTTCCAATTTCTTATTCCAGTTCATTGAAATTTTAGATTGTTGTAATTTCATTGTGTTGTAATACTTAGCAATTACTTATTTTCGTTTCCTGCACCATTGTAACCTGCAAGTTTAAGACAAGATTGTGTTTGTTGTAACTGCTTCGAAACATGGCTGGAAACATGAATGATTCTGCTGCTGCCACTCAAGGCAACAATTCCGCCAACCCTGCTGCTGCCACTACTGTTCAAGGTAGCAACTCGTCTGCCTTCCCCACTGCTGCCCAAGGCACGTCCGCTGCCTTTTCTGCTCCACCCTCCATATTCCACCATGAACGCCCTGAAAAATTCATGGGCTCAAACTTTAAGAGATGGCAGCAGAAGATGATGTTTTACTTTACTGTTATGGGAATGACACGTTTCCTAACAGAAGATCCTCCACAAGCTGGAGATGAAATGGACCCTTCGCCTTCTGAAACAGGTGAAGGGGGCTAGGTATCCATGTTATTAATGGCATGAAGATGGTTCTTGATGCATGGAATCATAGTGATTTCATGTGTAAGAATTACATATTGAACTGTTTGCCAGACCTTCTCTACACGGTGTATTGCACCGTTGGCACTGCCAAAGCGTTGTGGGAAAAACTGCAAAAGAAGTACAACGCATAAGATGCATGTACTAAGAAATTTATCGTTTGAAATTTCTAAAATTTCAAATGGTGGATAGTAAGACAGTGATGTCCCAAGTCCAGGAATTCCAAATGATTCTACATCACCTGGATTTGGAAAGAATGAAACCAAATGAGCAGTTTTTGGTTGCATCGCTGATTAAAAAGTTACCTCCTTCGTGGAATGAGTTTATGAGCTACTTAAAGCTCAAGACAAAGGAGATGACCTTTGAAGAACTTATTATCAAACTCCAAATTTAGGAAGATAATAAAAAGGCCTTGCCTAGGGGTAAACAATCTGCTGAGGCAAAGGCAAATGTGGCTGAGGCCAAAGGGAACCCAAGAAAGAAGCGGAAGTTCCAGAAAGATGGCAAGGCCCACGCAGCGGAGATATTCAGAGGTAACTGTCACCACTGTGGAAAACCTGGTCATAAGATCAAGGAATGTCGCAAGCTCAAGACTGAGCAACAATAGAAAGCCAAGGCTAAAGGCAAGGTGCCTGCTAACGTCGTCAAGGACACGCTCCTGGATGACATGATTGAGGAGTTCTCAGCAGTGGTGCTTGAAGCAAACCTGGTTGAGAATCTCATGCACTGGTGGATGGACACAGGTGCTACTAGACACATCTGTTCCAACAGAAATTCCTTCTCCATGTATACACCGGTCAACGACAAGAAGCTGTTCATGGGCAACAACGCTTTGTCTGACGTACTAGGGGTAGGAAAGGTGGTCCTGAAGATGACTTCCGGAAAGGAGCTCACTCTGAAGGAAGTGATGCATGTCCATGAGATTATGAGAAATTTAATTTCAGGACCTTTATTGGTTAATGCTGGTTTTAGACTAGTGTTTGAATCTAATAAATTTGTACTCACTACGAGTGGCACTTTTGTGGGGAGAGGCTTCGTCTGTGAAGGCCTCTTCAAAGTTAACGCTATGTATGTAATGCGTTCAAGTAATAAAGTTGAAGCTTCTTCTTATTTTCTTGAGTCTTCTAATTTATGACATCATAGATTAGGACATGTTAACTACAAGTTCATCCAAAGGTTGGTAAAATTGGAGTTGTTGCCGTCTATCGACGTAAACCCTCAACATAAGTGTGAGGTGTGCGTAGAGGCAAAACTCACAAAGCTTCCTTTTCGATCCGTCGAAAGGAATACCGCTCCTCTAGTACTTATTCACACATATATATATGTGATTTGAAGTTTGCACAAACTAGAGGAGGGAACAAGTACTTTGTTACATTCATTGATGATAGCACAAGGTATTGTTACATTTACTTGTTGAAAAGTAAGGATGAAGCCTTTGAAGCGTTCCGACGTTACAAAGAAGAAGTTGAGAACCAACTAAGCATGCGAATTAAATCCATTCGTAGTGATAGAGGGGGAGAATATGTAGCGCCATTTGAGGAATATTGTGCCTAAGAAGGCATTGTTCATCAAACGACGGCTCCATACCTCAATCGAACGGTGTGGCGGAACGTAAGAACCGCACATTGAAGGAAATGATGAATGCCTTGCTCATCAATTCCGGTCTTTCCCAAAACATGTGGGGAGAAGCCGTCCTTACCGCTAATACGATTCTTAACAGAGTCCCACATAAGGGTAAGGACAAAACTCCATATGAATCATAGAAGGGAAAGAAACCCACCTATAAATATTTAAAGGTATGGGGTTGTCTAGCAAAGGTTGAAGTACCCAAGCCAACGTAGGTCAAGATTGGGCCTAAAACTGTAGATTGCATATTCATCAGATATGCAAATAATAGTAGTGCTTATCGCTTCTTAATGCATAAGTCAGATATTCCAGATATTCACGGGGGTACAATCATGGAATCAAGGAATGCTCAATTCTTTAAGGGTACCTTTCCTAGAAAGGAAAAAAACATCACCTATTGCAAACGAAGTTATGAACAAAGCTCTCAAGAACCGGGAGTCGTTGACGGCCCGAATCTAGATGGTTCAAATCCAACGGATCTCGAGGTGGCTGAATATCTGGAATCTACTGTTTCAGATTCTCAGAACTTGGAGACTCCAGATATGGAACTAAGGCGAAGTAAAAAGGCCAGGAAGGATAAATCCTTCGGTCCTAACTTTATAGCTTATATGGTTGATGATAAACCAAGGACAATTGTGGATGCATTGTCAACTCCAGAGGCACCGCTCTGGAAAGAAGCTATTGATAGTGAAATAGACTCCATTCTGCATAACCATACTTGGGAGTTGGTTGATCTTCCTCCGGAAAATAAACTGTTGGATTGTAAGTGGATACTCAAACGGAAATATAAAGTAGATGTGTCTATAGATAAGTACAAGGCCAGGTTGGTAGTCAAGGGCTATCGGCAGAAAGAAGGTCTTGACTACTTTGACACATACTCCCCGGTATCTCGATGACATCCATACGGGTATTTATTGTGATCACAGCTTTGCGTGACCTTAAGATACATCAAATTGATGTCAAGACAGCCTTCCTAAATGGTGATTTGGAAGAAGAAATTTATATGGACCAACCCGAGGGGTATGTGGTTCAAGGGCAAGAGAAGAAATTCTGTCGGCTTGTCAAATCTATGTACGGGTTGAAACAAGCCCCGGAGCAATGGCACGAAAAGTTTGATAATACTTTACTATCAAAGGGTTTCTCCATTAACGAGTGTGACAAATGTATCTACACGAAAGGTAACTCTGACTCGTTCGTCATGATATGCATGTATGTAGATGACATTTTTATCACATGAAGCAATCCTAGGGTAATCCTAGAGACTAAGAACATGCTGAAACAATACTTCGACATGAAGGATATGGGTATCGCAGATGTCATCTTATGGATAAAAATCTCTAAGATGTCTGACGGACTGGTCTTATCTCAATCTCACTACATCGAGGATGTTTTGAGAAAGTTCGAGATGTTTGACAGTTAGCCGATAAAGTCACCAATGGATAAGAATAAAAAGCTTGATAAAAATCATGGTGCACCCGTATGCCAGGAGCGATATGCACAGGTGATCGGTAGTTTGATGTACATAACAAACTGCACCCGACCTGATATTGCTTATGCAATCAATAAGTTGGTTAGGTTTACCTGTAATCCGAGTGATGATCACTGGAAGGCGTTGAATCGGGTATTACAATACCTAAAACACACGTTAACTTTCGGGTTACATTATTCGAGATATCCAGCTGTACTAGAGGGGTACAGTAATGCAAACTGGATATCTGATATAGAGACCATCAAGTCCACCAGTGGGTATGTATTTACAATTGGCGGTAGGGCTGTGTCTTGGAAATCCTCTAAGCAAACTTGTATCGCCCGATCCACGATGGAATCAGAGTTTATCGCTTTAGACAGAGCAGGAGAAAAAGTTGAGTGACTTCATGACTTCTTAGAGGATGTTCCGTGTTGGAACAAACCCGTACCTTCTGTAATGATCCACTGCGACAGCCAGTTGGCTCTAGGAAGGGCACGGAATGCTATGTACAACGGCAAGTCTCGTCATATTCGACGAAGGCATAAGACCGTTAGGCAGATGATCACCACATGTATAATATCCATTGATTACATAAAGTCAAAGGATAATATAGCAGACCCGCTGACAAAGGGCTTACCCAAGGATCATATTTCTGCCTGTCTAGGGGAATGGGCTTAAAACCCAAAGTATAAGGACCAATACGGTGGTAACCCAACCTTACTGACTGGAGATCCCAGGAATTTGGTTCAATGGGAAAACTAAGTCAAAGGTTCGGTTGATCGCTTCAGTAGAAGCATGAGCACTTCGGATAGTGATTTCTGTAAAGAAACACCAAATCCAAAGTCGTTCCCGCAATAGACGTTAAGTGCTATCTGCAGTGTGGGTAAATGTTAAGTTTTCAAAACCTTTAATGATCCTCAACAGTTGAGGTTAGGTTTGGGGAAACTTTTAATAGTTCCTAACACTCTTGAAGTGGGGTATAGCAGGATACCTTGTAGGAGACCACCTATTTAAGTGCGAGGACAGGCCGCCTCAAATGAACGCACTTAAGAATCCAAGAAGTTGTCCACGGCCACAACGGACAAAACATTACGAAGAAGAGAGTAAGGGAATTTGTTGTGTTGATACTATTGACTTGGTTTACATTAAACACTGACGGTTCAAGACATCACGTTCACCGCGCAGTAAGTAAGTCCGATGGTATTTAACTATGGAAGGTTCAAAGGTGAAGCTACATCTCCTTATGCAACATCGGTCTGCTGAAATATGGTTGGAAAAAGGCACCATGTGAGTGCGCCAAAATCTCTTTCAAGAGGGGATTGTTGGAAATTGCCTTTGGCGGGAGTTGTGTCCAACCATCTTTAATGACTTAAACACTAGTGTTCCGCATGTTGGAAACTTTGGTTCTTCACACGTGCATAATCTACTAAGTAAGTAGATGACCGTAGGGCCAAGGATCGTCAAATTTCATTGAGAAATAAAAGAGATATTGGTCCACGAAGTGAGGTGTTTGAAGCATGGGAAAAGGTGGTAAAGACCAATCCTCCCTCATCGATGGGGGAAGAAAGATTTGTTTAGTTAATAAGTCTCAAAGTTGGCTTGGGGTTTGAGACCCCAAGGGGTATCCCATGTGTTTAAAGGAGGGAGGACCTAGATGTGCTTCGGTTCAAGGATAAGCCCACACGCGCACCGCCGCCGCGCGCCCGTCCGGTCTCGAGTCGTGGGTCGTGGGCTTCTTCTGGTATTATCTTTTTGAACCCAAATTGCTTCATATTTACAGTTTGGTCCCTGAAGTTTCTAGTAAGTTAAATTGGGCAGAGAACTTGTGCTTTTGCTGGCTGTTGGTTTCTGGAATATTAACCAGCCTTAATATGCACTCAATTCAGTCATTTATTTTGGCTGAATAACTCTCCCTAAAAGCTAATCCGTTACACATTAATTCACCATTTATTTTGGCTGAATTACTACCTCCATAATTGCCATTACTTGGCCAACAACATCAATTATGTGGGCAGTTGGTAAGTCCTCTCCTACAACTATATAATGGAGCCTTTGCCAATTGTTGAGAGCACACAGAACATACAAACGAAATCAGATTCTTCCTACAACTTTCCAGCATCATTTCATTACTCAAAATTCTTCAAAGTAACACTTGAGTTTCCTTTGCTCATTTGTTGAGTTGTTGTTTTATCTTGGGAGACTATTGTCCAAAACGTAGAAAGGATATATACGGGGCAATCTTATTTTAAAGACAGAGTGCCATCACTCGACTCAACATATCAAAACCGTTCCAGTTCATTGAAATTTCAGATTGTTGTAATTTCATTGTGTTGTAATACTTAGCAGTTACTTATTTCTGTTTCATGCACCATTGTAACCTGCATAAATATCACTAGCTATAATGACAAACATCTTCTACTATTTTGAGTTGTAACTTTTTGTTTAGAACCAGTCAACATCTTCATCAAATGAATTCAAATTTTATAGACACCCCCATTTATTCGGGCTTGTTCAACAATGGTCAATCACTTTTATAATATGACTTTAATTACCCAAATCTTCTGGCACCAATTTCTAATCATGATTTGAGCTCTAAATACGACAATAAATTTGAATTTATCAACAATCAAAGGGGGCTCATACTTTGTGTTTCCCAGTTGCATCTATGGCGGAGAATAAGAACAATTCAAGTTGCCTTATTATGCTCAACTAACAAAATAACTATGAGTTTTTTAAGTCGTTTTAATCGGTTGCAAAATTCTTTAGGGGAAGAGAGGATAAATAAGAAGGAACAAGAGGTACGAAAAAGGAAGGGAGAAATATAGGTGCATTCAGTTTTTCTTCTTTGTATTTTTTAAATATATTTACATGTTAGATTAAATCGAGTAAAGTAAAATTAAATATGGACTTAAATTGGTTAGAAAAACAATTGAGCTATACTTTCTAGTAATAATCTCTAATAGTCTGTTTGACTAATTTTCTAAGATCGACTTAATCTGAAAAATATTTACTTCTGAAAAACAGGTTCTACTATTTCCCAAAATATTTGGGGGTCGTTAATTTGTTGTTAGAATTATGCATGTATTAGAAATAGTAATATATGAATTATTTATGAGAAAATCTATGCATAATTTTATACGGAGATTAATTATACAGAATTTAGTTACTCATGCTACCATGAATTAGTTATTCATGTATTTTATTTTCTATCAAAAGTTTGGCCATATATATTAAGTACTAGGGGTACTCACGAAAAATTGAAAAACTGAATCAAACAAAATCGAAGAAAAATTCGATACCTTTTTATTTAGTTTAGTTTTGGTTTTTAATTTAAAAATCGACATAATTTGGGTTGGTTTTGATTTTAAGCAAAAAATAACCGAAAATAATCAAACCAAATTGACCATATAAATACATATCTAAGATTTATTATTGCGCGCACACACGCGCGCGCACACACGCGCGCGGACACACGCCCTCGCGCACACACACACACACATATATATATATATATATATAATATTTAAAATTTTATGGTACATATTAATCTTTTGCATTCTTGGTTCTTTGCCTTTACTTTCTAGTTTGATTTATAATCTTAATTTTGATAATTCCACAAATCTATTTCATGTCCAAATTAATTTGTCTTTTAAGTCCTTTAGTTATTCATCATTTTTTTTCAAAAGGCTGACCATTCTCATTCATTTGATAACCGAGCAGAAGAGTCATGAGTTTCATGTACAAGCCATATAGAAAATTGTTCATCCCAAGAAATTGCATCAACTAAAGTCTTCGAAAAACTAGCTAAACGATGACTATACCTATTTTTGTTCCTTCTAATAAAAGAAAATTGAGCTACATCAAGAGTGGCTCGAAGCTTCCTGATATCTTCATATACATTTTGCACAATCCACAGTGATGAATTCAATCCCTGAATTATCATTACCAATCTATTGCATCCGATAGAATATAAACTTTCCTCCATCTTTTGCGCACCGCAATTTGCAATGCCTCTCTAACTGCAATCGCTTCAACAATGATTGACTTCCCAACTGGCTGAATTGAGAGCCAAAGGCATGAAGCATCGAACCACTAACATCAATTGCCACAACACCAATACTGAAATCTTTTGTATCCCTTTGCACACCTGCATCTTTAAAATACAAAATCTCATCTGGATAAAAGGTTAGTTGCTCATCAATCAAAGATGTATCATTTTTATGATTTCAGAGCCAATTTCTTTAAATTTATGGTAATCAAATAAATCATGTGACATAATATTAGAATCATCCTACATTTCACTATTAAAAGCCCAACTATTCCTAGCTTTCCAAATATACCACATTAAATGCACAGATAAATTCAAGAGGTTCATAGAATCTGAAAATTGTTTAACATTCAAAAAGAGATTATACCACTAACTAGCAAAGTTATTGACTCTATGAATATCAAGCCATAAAACTGGACTATTTTTTCATACAGCTAGAGATCTAGGGTAGTGAAAGAACATATGTTCAACTGTTTCTTCTTCCATCCCACATACCCTACATGTTGCATCTTGTAGCTTTAGCCTATTCGCTAGCACACTTTTTACCTGGTAAGGCATTCATCAAACACTTTCTCAAAAAATGCTTTAATTTATTCTTAATGTTTATCTTTCACAGACCTATCCAAAAAGTTTTTGGAAAGAACTGGTTACTCGATTCAATTCTATCGTTTTCCGTTCTTGTGCCTCCAATAAAGATTTTACTAGATGATAGTCTGACCGCACCTCATAACTCTCAGATTTTGTATAGTGCCATAACACTCTTATCTATATATATATATATATATATATAGTCTGATCGCACCTCATAACTCTCAGATTTTGTATAGTGCCATAACACTCTTATCTATTATATATATATATATCCAATTTGAGCTCTCACTATCAATCAAATCTAAAATCTTTAACTCCCTATCTCTATCACCGCGAATTGTAACAGGGTAAAAGTTATCATCCTTAGGTGGCCATGGGCTCAGTCCATACATTCACAAATGCACCATCAGCAATATTTCATCTCACTCCCTTCTGTAAGAGGTCTCTTCCCCACATCAAACTTCTCCAAATCCATGAAGATGATCTTTTTACATACGCATTCATAATAGAAGAATTTGGGAAATATTTGCTTTTCAAAATTGTAGCCATTAACGATTCTGAGTTTTTCAACACTCTTCATGTCGTTTTAGCTAATAAGGCAATATTATAAGTTTTTAGATCTCTAAATTCAAGGCCCCTTTGCTTTTTGAATCACATAGTCTCTCCCATTTCTCTAAATGCATATTCCGTACCCCCTCGTCTTGCCTCCGCCAAAATCTATTAAGAAAGATGTGATTTCTGTACACAGATCATCAGGCATTCTAAAATATGTCAAGGCAGAAGTGGGTATAACAGAAAGGACCGATTTTAATAATACTTCTTTTTCTGCTAGACCTAAAAATCGTTCTTTCCAACCCTTTATTTTTGCCCGAACTCTATCCTTGATAAAATCCAACATCTCATTCTTGATCTTCCCACCACTGCGGGTAGGCCCAAATAGATAACATTGGTACATATTTTCATATTTCCCAGCACAATACTAATCTCTTCCTTCTCTAGAGTTTTTGTATTCTTGCTAAAGAAGACTACAGATTTATCGAACATCTAACATAATTTTGCAGTATCCTTTGAACTTCAGATGCACTTTGCGTCGAAGTTTCGCAGAAAAAGAAAGAATCATCTGCAAACAAGTGAGAAACGGACGGCTCATTCCTATTCAATTGTAAACCAACTAGTACATTCCGCTGCTCAGCCTGTTTTAATAACACCGACAATCCTTCCGCACAGATGATAAATTGCTAAGTTCAATTATTATCAAGATATTATGATAAATTTGCAACTCTTTAATTAACTGCACAAAAATATTCAATTGGATGAAGTTTTATTATATTATTTTGAAATGACTAAATTCTTGGATGATGCATACGATTTTATCGAGGAAGCTACATATACTTGATTATATGCATAATTTATTTTCTTAAAGAGTAATTAACTTTAGAGTGTTGTGATGCAATATAATCAATCTAATATACGCTTGGAAGTATAATGTCATGTATTTAAAAAACCCAACAAAAATCAAATTTAACCAAAAATATCGACAAAAATCGAATTAACCGAAAACACAAATAAAAATTAAATTAACCGAAAAAATTGACAAACATTGAATTAACCAAAAAAACTGACAAAAGATTGAATTAACCCAAAAAAACTGACAAAAATTGAATTAAACCAAAAAAATTGAAATGACTAAAAACCAACAAAAATTGAAATGACGAAAAACCAACTTAACTAGCTTAATTTGATTTGATTTGATTTAATTTAATTTAATTTAATTTAATTTAATTTAAACATTTAAAAACGCGACTTAATTAATTTAATTTTCTTTTAAAAAGACCGACTCAACCCGAAGCGGGACCACCCCTAAAATAAGTACCCACTCGGCATGGACCAAAAAAAATAATTTTAGGGCAGAGTTTCAGACCCAAATTCTTTACTCACTGTTCAGGTCACAGTGTATATCCAACACTTACATCCACAACTCGATCTAACACTCCCACTCATCCCAAAATTAGGCCACACTTTGAAATTATAAAATATTGACGACTGCATAATCGCCGTTTATTGATTTTACCACTGGCTGTGGCTTCACATGGAAGATGCGCTCAATTTCTCATCCGTATTACTTTAGTATGTGTCGTCCTTGTTGCTTACCGTGCTCCCCTTGCCTCACCTCCTGATTCGCTGGCCGGAAATTTCATCAGTTTTAATAAGATCAACAGCACTGAACTGGAGATTGACGGTAAAATTATGTCGAAAGCTAAAGTTTACACCGATGTCAATGTGCTTCGCCCTAGGGAATATTGGGATTATGAAGCCCTTACTGTACAATGGGGGTAATTATTTCTAACTTCTTTTTATCTCTAATAACCTAGTAATTGATGATTGAAATGATGTAATTCATACCTTTTTGTATATTAAGATGTGTCAATATTACCAATGGATGCGATTATACCAGCAATAACTCACCAGACGAGTGAGAGTAGTACTTGGATGGATGTTTTTCCATATGTCCTAGCCTTGATGGACAGAGTTATTGGTACCTGTTGTTGCGGGTGGGAGGTGGGATATTACCATCTCCCATCTCCGTTATGATGTGTCATAGTATCATCTCCGTTAATCCTTTAATTAGTTGTATTTTTATTGGGAGAAGCCTTTAAGTGTTTGATTGAGAACCTTAGTCGTTTGGTAGCTGAATATGAGCTAAGTTATTCATGTATTAAATCCTGCATAATAATATCATGTTTGGTAGCATTCTTTTACTATGTATAAAGTTCAAAATACACCTAATACGATGTTTGTTTGTAATATAGAAACTCGCATAACAATATATGTTTAAGCTATGAGGGAATCTATTTGTTATTTTATGCATGATAAAAGATGAAATAACTAATACATGAAACTAAACCCTGCACAAAATAATACATAAATTTTCTCATAACTAATCCCTGCATTACTAATACCTGCATAACTATCAATCTAAAAAAAATACTTGCATAACTCTAACCAGCTACCAAACGACCCTTTAATTGTATGAACTTATGTTTTAAAAGATAATTATGTAGTATCAGGAGCCAATTCCATATAGCCAACCTGACTAGTATAGATTGAGGCATAGTTGATTGATTGGTTGATTAATTGCTGAAGGGATTATGAAGCCTTTACTGTACAATGGGTATAATTTTTTCTGCTTATCTTTTATCTCTAATCATCTAGTAATTGATGATTGAAATTATGTAATTTAACTTTTGTCTATTATGATGTGTCATAGGACCATCTCCGTTAATCCTTATATTTAGTAGTATTATTAGGAGAAGCCATTTAAGTGTTAGATTGAGAACCTTTATAGAACTTTAAAGACAATTACGTAGTATCAGGAACCAAATTCATATAGTCAACCTGACTAGTATGGATTGAAGCATAGTTTTGATTGGTTGATTAATTGCTGAAGGGATTATGAAGCCCTTACTGTACAATGGGGGTAATTTTTTCTGCTTCTTTTATCTATAATAACCAAGTAATTGATGATTGAAGTTATGTAATTTATACTTTTTGTATATTTGGATGTGTCATATTACCATCTCCGCTCCCCTAATCCTACAAGTAATCCTTTTTAGTTAGTATTATTGGGATAAGCCCTTTAAGTGTGAGATTGAGAACCTTAATTTTATAGAACTTTAAGAGACGATTATTTAGTATTGGGAACTAAATGAGCCCGAATCAGTGTTCTCAAAGGCGTGCTTAAGCCTGAAGTGAGGCTCAAAACATGTTGAGCGCTTCGCCTCATTTAATGTGCACTTCAGACTCAGTATTGTCATAAAGGCTCTTAGACAAACTTTTCCTTGCGAATGAGCGTTTCCTGAAGAGTTGACATTAAACCATTGATATTTCACTTTATCGTAAAAAAAATTCAATTTCTTTGTCCATATACTTGTGATTCATGCTTATAATTACCAGTCTTGGACTAAACATATATATTTGTATTTTTCTCCATTTGCGCCTTTTTAAATTAAAGTCCGCACTTTATTTCCGCTTTGCGCTTAAAGCCCAAAGGACCTTAGAGTTTTTTTGTGCTTTTCACTTTTGATAGCACTGGTCCGAATATGGCATAATGGATATTAAGGTTTCCTATAGTCAACTTGACTAGTATGTATTGAGGCATAGTTGATTGATTGGTTGATTAATTGTTGAAGAAAATTCCGGGTGTTTTTGGTATGGGTGCATCAAGCCTTTCTGGTATTTGAAGAATCCTTGCGGACTCCCATTGATTAAGATTGAATATCTGACAGTTGATATACAATACTGAATCCACTATAGCTATGTGTCTTCAATTATCACTTGTTTCCTAAGATTTAATAAGCATGACCACAGTTTAAAATGATCACAGGCTTTTTCTGAATCAAGTTTGATGATTCTTAAAGAGGTACTCAACACTTTCATTGGCCACTAAAGTTGCATCAGTAATCTGTTTACCTTTTCTAAATGCACTCTGATTTGCTGAAATCAATTTATCTATCACCCTTTTGAGTCTTTCAGCTAATAGTTTTGCCACAATCTTATTAACACTGCCCACTAGACTAATTGGTAAATCTTTCACTTCTACCGCCCCCTTCTTTTCTGGGATCAAGACAATAGAAGTAGAGTTGAAACTCTTTTCAAAGGTGCCTCCTTGAAAGCACAATTCTACTGTCTTCCACACATCCTCTTTAACTATATTTTAGCACTTCTGAAAAGAATGTCAATTGAAACCATCTGGAGCTGGTGCCTTTTCTCCTTAAATAACTTTATTACCCTTTCCACATTCTCCATAGTGATTGGGTCTCTGCAACCACTCTTTTTCTTCCTCAGAACTTCTCTTCAAGTTACTTCCTATCCATGTTGGTCTCCATCGCTCAGGTTCAGAAAAGAGATTTTCGTAGAACTCCAAGATGTGATCTTTGATTCTCTTCTCATTATCCACCAACTCTCCTTCAGTAACTAGTTTATCAATACACTTGTACCTTTTGTGTGCATTTTCTGTCATATGGATTTTTTTTTGTATTTTATCTCCTTACTTAACCCCGAGGCATCTGGATTCTTGTCTCCAGAACAATTCTTCTGATTTTACAATACCTTCAAGCTCCTTGTTAATTAAATTCCTTTTAGATACAGATTAGTTCAGTTCCTGTTCCCCCATCCCCTCTCCTGATGGTCCAATTCTTCTAATCTCTTCATAGATTTATTCTTCCTTTCTTCCAAGCTACCAAATACTTCTTTATTCCATTTTAATCGTCATTTTCAGCAATGTTAGCTTCTTAGCTAACAAGCATCAGGTTTTTCTTCTACATTATAAGAGCTCCACCATTTATCTACCATCTCAATGAATCCCTGGTGCTCAAACCACATATTCTTGAACTTGAAATAGCCTTTCTCCTTTCCCCTTTCCCCATTCTCCACGTTTAAGAATAGTAGGGCAGTGATCACGTTGTTCTGGACAACACTCTTTGTTTTGAAAATTTGAATTGCTCATCGCACGTCTCTGAGACAAGAAATGTATCCAGCCTCGAAACACTGATCATTTATGCCTCTCAACCATGTAAAATGTGCCTCCATGAAGTGGAAGATCAATCAAAAGAAAGGTCATTTATAATTCTAGAACTCCCTCGTTCATCTTGTATTTCTTTCTCTTCTCATCTTCCTGTCTTTGAATCTAATTGTATTGAAATCTTCACCCACTGCCCATGGACTAGTACTCAGCCCAATAATAACAGCTACTTCTTTCAACAGCTTCTTTCTCAATTTCCTGTTGCAAGGCCCATATACTCCAGTAAATGCAAATTGAAAGCATGTGTTAATTTCTTCCGTCATAACAGTCACAGAATATTGTCCAATGAGCTTATCATTTCACTTCCATCTTCTTTTGTCCCAAAAAATAATGATGCTTCCAGATCCTTTGAGTTATACTTGCTGTATGTACAAATTCTAATAACAATTTTGTTTGGCCTTAACTCATTGGTGATGTATTTACTTGACGTAAAAGCAATTCAAAAGAATCTATAAACCATTGTCTTGCTAAAGAGCGAGTATGTAGGTTGTTAATCTAAGACCTGTGATGTTTTTTTCCAAGTTCCAAGTGCTCTGATGTTTTGGAAACACATCACCAGGCCTCTTTTGACAATTTAATCTTGCCTCAGTTAATGCTATTAGGATGATGATACCAGTAATTTCATTAGATTTTGTTTCAGTCCACGATCCTCCATTTGACTAGTTCAACTTTAATGCAAACTATGATACTGTATTATCCTCATCAACTTTCCTCCTGTTTTATTATTCCAGTGATCAGGATGACTATGAGGTTGTTCGGAAAGTTGGAAGAGGAAAATATAGTGAAGTTTTTGAAGGTATAAATGTTAACAGCAATGAGAAGTGCATAATCAAGATCCTGAAACCTGTCAAGAAGAAAAAGGTATGGATCTTTGTATTTTCACCTTAGGTTACTGGTTTTTAGTAACAGGTGGCTATGTTGTGTTTTTATTGAGTAACGTTGGTTAGGCCAATATCACGAGTTCGAACCCTGCGGACAAAAGTGTGGTTTTTAAGTCGAGAAGGTTTAAAGGGTGGATACGATATCCACCTAATTTTGAACCGTGCACCAACTGGACCTCAAGATTCACAAAGAAAATCAAACAATAAGAAATTAAATTTTAAAATTGGTTATTTCCTGTCTTGTATAAAGTTCCTATCATCTTGTATACTGCATAGTACTTTCTGCTTACCTACATTTGTTGAAAATCATCTATGTTAACAGCCAAAACAGCCTTATAGAGAAAGTTGTATCTATCTCATGAAACTCGTCTATAGTCAAATCAAATTTCTGTTCATATGTGTTGATTCACTATTTAGGCATATCTGGGAAGTAGGTAGCCTTTGTTCGCCTTTGTTCATGTGGAACTCTGTAAAAAGTAGGATGTCTGTAAAAGTGATCATTTCAACCATGTTGAATATCTAAAATATAGGTCAAATTTGTACTGAGCTTATTTTAGTCAGCTTGATATCATTATGTATCCACTTGTGGACATCTCTTTCGTCTCTAATTCTGAACTTCTTCAACCAAATGATTTAATTACAATAGTTTACATGCTTTTGAATTCTTATTGATGGTATTTGTGTAGATCAAGAGAGAGATCAAAATATTGCAGAACCTCTGTGGCGGACCAAACGTTGTCAAACTTCTTGATATTGTCAGAGACCAGCACTCAAAAACTCCAAGCTTAATTTTTGAGTATGTGAACAGTACAGATTTCAAAGTGCTGTACCCAACGTTAACGGATTATGACATACGGTACTACATATACGAGCTTCTCAAGGTAAAAGGATATCTCAATTTGATTGCAGCCACTATTTTTTCGCGCTCATTGTCTGCCTTGTTTCAATTTCCTTCTTTCTTTCATATTATTGAAGATATTAGTTTTATGTATGTCTTATTATTATTTGGCCAAAGAGCTCGTCTATCCCGTACAATTTTTTTATGCTGGCCAGGATTTCGGTGTTTCCCCCCTTTTTTATATGCAGAATCACTCTTTCTGATTAGAATAAGGTTTTGGAAGTACTTGAATATTCTGTAGATGTATTCTCATTTTCTTTTGATTGAATCTGTTAAGTAAATTCCTCGGCATTTATGTGCCAAGTTATAGAAGGCAAACATTGTGATTTTGTTACTAAGTCCTTGCCCCAAATTAAAAGTGAATTCTTTTAATAGGATCTTTTTAGATTAGTGTCACTAATTCCTTGAAAAGGAATAAGCATCTCTAGGTGAAAAGGTTTGTGACCTAAAATATCTTGAGAATATTCTTTAACTCGGACAATTTGTGAGTTCTGATAGCCTTACATATGCACTTCAATCTTCTCGAAGGAAACCAGGAGTGATGTCGATGTGCTGTTAACATTTGCTATTTAAATTTTTATTTTCTCCTTTATTTTATGATGGGCCCTTTGGTTTAAGTTATTATTCACATGGAGTTGTTTGGAGTTAGGGATTGGTAACTATAAAAAGCACAACTCTTGTTTGGGGTTGTGTTGCTCAGATTTTCAAAATCCTTGCCGCACACCAGTGTCGCTCTGACACGATTTGGATATGGGTGTGAGACCCGCACTGGATTTAGTCAATGTATCTTGGGTGCTTTGACTTTGGTGAAAACATTAGCCCATGAAAACATAACCCATCTAAGTCGCTCAAGTTTGGGCGGGTTAATGACCTGCTCATTTATTAACCTAACCCATTTTGACTCGCACAATTCATTCCATCTAAAAGTTGCGCTGAGCCTAAATTGAACCATGAACTACCTTGGCTAAATATCTTTAAAAAGGTATTTTTGATTTTATATGTTAGATATAGCAAAAATAAAGGAAAAAAGTTTATTTGGTAATTAAACAAATTGTAAGGAAAGAAACAATGAAATTAAAATTTGGTAAGGGTTAGGCTTACGACAATTCTTTAGCTCGTCTTATCTCATGTAGGATTAGAGACCTGCCCATTTATTAACTCAACCCCTTTTGGCCCTCCCAAATTTGGTCCAACTTGCCCATTTGACACCCCTAGCTTTGACTACATAGACGGCCAATTGGTATAGGTTGATGGGGTATTTGGTTTGATTTATATATATATATATATACTTCAAACTAAGGCTGCGTACAACAAACCCTTGTGGTCCGGCCTTTTTCCGGATTCTGCGCATAGCGGGAGCTTAGTGCACCGGGCTGCCCTTTTTATACACTTCAAACTAATAACTTTAATCAATTATCAAAACTACACTTATATATGTCGTCATGTAATTTATTAGCTGTATCCCAACACCTATTCTCGTACTCCGATCTATACCCCTAAATTTTTTTGTGCGGAAGAATCCGACATCTAGATCTTACCCATGTATTTGATACTTGCACCTCTATCCGAGCAAGATAGGATTTATATCACATTGTTAATCAAAATATAAGCTTATGTTTCAACAACAACATACCTAGTGAAATCCACAAGTGGGGTCTGGGGAGGGTAGAGTGTACGCAGATCTTACCTCTACCTTGAGAGGTAGAAAAGCTGTTTCCGATAGACCCTTAGCTCAGAATAAAGAAATAACAGAGCAGATTAAATAGGAAAGAAGAGCGTAAAACAAAAGACAGTAAATAATAACAGGAATCGAATGACAAGAAAGATAGGAGAAATACTACGACTAATAGTAAGGTAGGAGCAATAGCTACAACAAAACAATATGTCAAGCGGAGAAAACGAGGTAGTAAATAACAGCAGAAATCAAAGAACATGAAACGACAGGAGAAATAGTATGACTACTAGTAATACAGAAGAATAAGCGAGACACCTACTATCTACTAACCCTCTACTCTAATCCGTGTTCTCCACAACCTTCCATCTACGGCCATGTCCTCGGTAAGTTGTAACTGCGTCAAGTCCCGTCTAAGCACCTCTCCCTAATACTTTTTTGGCCTACCGTTGTTCCTCCTGAAGCCTTCCATAGACAACCGCTCACACCTCCGCACTGGGGCATCCACACATCTCCTGTGCACATGCCCAAACCATCTCAGTCTCGCTTTCCTCATTTTGTCCTCAATCGAGGCCACTCCCGCCTTGTCTCTAGTATCTTCATTTCTAATCCTATCTTTTCTAGTATGCCCACACATCCACTACAACATCCTTATTTTCACAACTTTCATCTTCTGAATGTGAGAGGTCTTGACTGGCCAACATTCCATCCCGTACAACAAAGTTGGTCTAACCACCACTCTGTAAAACTTGCCTTTGAGTTTTGGTGACACTTTTTTATCACACAAGACTCCTGAAGCGAGCCTCCATTTCATCCACCCCGCTCCAATACGATGTGCGACATCCGTCGTTAATCTCTCAATTACCTTGGATAATAGACCCAAGATATTTGAAGCTTCCTTTCTTTTGGATGGCATGTGTATCAAGCCTTGCATCCATGTCGGCCTCACGCGTCACACCACTGAACTTACACTCCAAGTATTCTATCTTGGTCCTGCTCAACCTGAACCGTTTAGACTCCAGAGTTTGTCTCCAAACCTCCAGCTTAACATTGACACCTTCGCGGGTCTCGTTAATCAACATGATATCATCCGCAAATAACATACACCAAAGTACCTCCCTGGATATGCTACGTCAAAATATCCATAACTAAGGCAAACAAAAATGGACTGAGAGTTGATCCTTGGTGTAATCCCATCATGATTGGAAAGTGCTCTGAATCTCTTCCTACTGTTCTTACCCGGGTCTTGGCTCCCTCGTACATGTCATTGATCACCCTAGTGTACGCCATAAGTACACCTCTAGCCTCCAAGCACCTCTATAAAACCACTCTAGGAACTTTGTCGTAAGCCTTCACAAGGTCGATGAATACCATGTGCATATCCTTCTTTCTCTCCATGTACTGCATCACTAGCCTTCTCACAAGATGAATAGCCTCTGTCGTTGAACGCCCCGACATGAATTCAAACTGGTTCTCTGAAATATCCACTCTTCTCCTAAACTTTCATAGTGTGGCTTAACATTTTGATACTCCTATAGTTGGTGCAACTTTGAATGTCCCCTTTGTTCTTATACAATGAATCATCGTACTCCACCTCCATTCTTCGGGCATTTTCGCCGTCTTAAAAACAGCATTGAACAACCTAGTCAGCCACTCCAAACCTGTCATGTCTGCACTCTTCTAAAATTTCACCGGGATTTCATCGGGTTCGGTCGCTCTTCCTTGTGTATCCTACAAATAGCACCCTTAATCTCATCTACCTTAATACGCATACAATATCCAAAATCGTGACTCCTCTCTGATTGCTTCAAATCCCTAGCACAATGTCTCTGTCTCTCTCTTCGTTCAAGAGTTTATGAAAGTAGGACTGCCATCTCCGTCTAATGCGTGTCTCCTCCGGCAATACTTTGTCGTCCTCATCCTTAATGCACTTCACTTGGTCCAGGTCACGGGCCCTCCTTTCTCTCGCCTTGGCAAGCCTGTACAACTTCTTATCCCCGCCTTTGCCCTCTAATTCTACATACATGCGTTCAAAAGCGGCCGTTTTTGCCACCGTAACCGCTAACTTAGCCTCCTCCTTCGCTATCTTATACCCTTCCCTATTTGTCCGCTTTTCCTCCTCATCATTGCTTTCTACCCACTTCGTATATGCCTTTTTTCGCCTCCACCTTCCCCTGAATTTCTCCATTCCGCCACCCGTCTCCTCGATGCCCACCAAATCTACCTCTCGAAACCTCTAGAACCTTTCTAGTTGCTTCCCTAATGCAACTAGCAGTCGTATCCCACATAGTGGTCGCATCTCCACTACCCTAAGCCCCCATAGCCATTAACTTCTCCCCCATCTCATTTGCGCTGGCCGCAGTCAAGTTACCCCATTTGATCCTAGGTCGGTCACCCACAACCTTTTTCTTCTTCTTCAGCTTCTTGATCTCCAAATCCATCGTCAAGAGCTTATGTTGGGTTGTAAGACTCTCACTCGGAATAACTTTGCAATCTTTACACAACCCTTTATCCTTCTTCCTAAGGAGCAAATAATCTATCTGAGTCTAAGCCCTCGAACTACGCAAAGTTACTAAGTGCTCCTCCCTCTTCGGGAAGCTCGAATTGACTACTGCAAATCCAAAAGCTTTTGCAAAGTCCAAAAGCGAGACTCCTCCTTCATTCCTATCTTCGAAATCAAAGCCTCCATGCACATCATCATAACCCTGCGGGATAGACCCGATGTGTCCATTGAAATCTCCTCTTATGAAAAGCCTCTCTGAAGGCGGTATACCCCTCAACACCTCGTCCAAATCCTTCCAAAAGCGCTTTTTGACCTCCTCATCCAAGCCCGCTTGCAACAATGCTAAAAGTGGACCCTCCAACGACTAACTTAATCGCCATCATTTTATCGTTGACCCTCATTACCTCTACCATTTGATCTCTTAACTCCGAGTCAACTAAAATACCTACTCCATTCTATCCCTCAATCTACCTGAGATTCACAACATATACACCCGTCCACATCCTGCGCCTTAGATCCTACCCATTTGGACTCCTGGACACGATCTATGTTAATCGTTCTCTTTTTGAGAATCTTCACTAGCTCTATAGATTTCCCTGATAAAGTTCCTATGTTTCACGACCCTACCCTCAACCTAGAAGCGCCCTTAACCCACTTGCCACCCCTAACCCTTGCCCTCGATCGAGAACATGACCTTAGTTTATCATCGTTCACCAAAGCCACTACAATAAAAACAACCTAAGCAAAGGTTTAAACTATACACGCAAGCAAGAATAACAAGCAAATATGTTCCACAAATGAAAGGCAAAAGACAAGACAGACCTAGTCGGTGCTGCAAAACTTGAAGAAAACAAGAAACCTGAATTTTTATCTTCGCCGGAGATTGTCGAGGGTTGCTTTGCGAGGTAGATCCCTTACCACTTAGATCTGGACCAACCCACACTTTTCCAGTCGTTGTGTGGCGTTGCTGGTTGGGTCTCGCCGGAGACTATGAATGACAGGGTGAAATGGAGATGGAGATTTTTTCACAGATTATCACTGAGTATAGGGAGAGTAAGAGAGACTTACATATGGTTTTCATCGACCTCTAGAAGGCATACGACAAAGTTTCTAGGGAGGTTCTATGGAGATGTTTGGAGGTTAGAGGTGTACATGTGGCGTACACTAAGGCGATCAAGGATATGTATGTTGGAGCCAAGACCAGGGTGTGGACAGTAGGAGGAGACACAAAGCATTTTCCAGTGATGATGGGGTTGCACCAGGGATCAGCTCTTAGCCCATTCTTATTTGCCTTGGTGATAGATGGACTGACTCGATAAATCAAATAAGAGGTGCTATGGTGTATGTTATTCGTAGACGACATAGTCTTGATTGATGAGACTCACAGCGGAGTGAATGCTAAGCTGGAGGTTTGGATACAGATTGTGAAATCTAAAAAGTTCAGGCTAAGTAGGACCAAGAAAGAATACTTGGAGTGCAAGTTCAGTAACGTGAGCTACCTTGAAACAGACGTGGAGGTGAGGCTTGGTACTCATGTTATTCCAAAGAAAGGAAGCTTCAAGTAACTTGAGTCTATTATCCAAGGGGATGAAGAGATTGGTGACGACGTCACACATCGTATTGGGGCAGGGTGGATGAAATAGAGGCTCACATCTGGAGTCTTATGCGACAAAAATGTGCCACCAAAATTTAAAGGCAGGTTCTATTGGGCGGTGGTTAGACCGACTATGTTGTATGGGGTGGAGTGTTGGCCAGTCAAGACTTCGCACATCCAAAAGATGAAAGTTGCGGAGATGAGGATGCTGAGATGGATGTGCGGGCATACAATGAGGGATAAGATTAGAAATGATGATATCCGGGATAGAGTAGGAGTGGCCTCGGCGGAGGATAAGATGCGGGAAGTGAGGTTGAAATGGTTTGGGCATGTACAGAGGAGAGACACAAATGCTCCAATGCGGAGGGGTGAGAGGTTGGCTATGGACGGGTTCAGGAGGGGTAGAGGTAGACCGAATAAGTATTGGGAAGAAGTGATTAGACGGGATATGACGCATGTGCAACTTATTGAGGACATGACCTTAGATAGGGGTTTGTGGAGGAAACTGATTAGGGTAGAAGGGTAGTGGATAGTCGAGCGTAGTCCTATTTACACTTGCAAACTGGTAGTGGTAGTATTATTATTGTAGGCCTTCTTAGTCTATCATACTAATAGACACAGTATTGCTTTATAGTCCCATGTAGCTTGTCTTTTGCTGATATGTGTCATTTAGTGTACTTTGTTTAGCTTATTTACCTGCGCTAGTTATTGCTTACTTTTTCGGAATGTGCTATCATGGCTTATTCGCTTTTGATACCAGCATTTTCATACTGCTTTAAATTTTTCCTGACCGTTTCTCTTGTTTGCTTTACTCTTATCTTTGATTTTGCTTTGCTTGTGCTTATGCTCTGTCTTGAGCCAAGGTTTCTCGAAAATAGCTGCTCTACCTACCAAGGTAGAGGTAAGGTCTGCGTACACTCTACCCTCCCAAGACTCCACGTTGTGGGATTTCACTGGGTATGTTGTTGTTGTTATCACTAAGGATTGTGGAGCGTCGGCAGACTGTGGGCAGTGGTGGGGGGCAGCCGACGGTGGAGTGGGGCGATGGGGAGTAGAAGGCAGTGGGCGGCGGTGAATAGTGGAGTGGACGGTGGGGCAGTCGCCTTTTAGAAGAAGAGAGGGAGAGAGCCCAAAATATAAGTTTATGTTTCAACAATCTTAAATGATTAATTGCAGTATATATTATTCTTGCATATTTATAAGTTGTATCCAGTACGCGGATCCATATCCTCGAATCCTAAAATTTATGTGACGAATCCGTCCTCTAGATCTGCACCCATATAGGATACCTGCTGCCGAGTCCGAGCAACATAGGTTTGGGGTACTTTGGCAGGTTTGCAGACTATCTTAAGTATACAGAAGAGAGACATGAATTTCACAAGGCATTATTTCGGTGTAAAGCAATCTTGAACTTCGAAATTGCAGCTATTTTAGGAAATAAGTATGTAGAAGTGAAAAAATGGGTAATGAAGTAGTATAAGAATTGCATGTACGAAAGAACATGCACAACTATTCTTCCATTCTGGTTCCGAGGATAGGTTAAAATATCCATCGTCATTAGGGACTCATGCTTCTGCTAACACTCTCGGTACTCTTGATTTCCGATAACTGCTTAATTCATTGGCGTTAAATAGTGTTTTTTAGTTTGTTCTTTGGAACGAATATTTTCCTGAGACCTAGAGTAGAGCATGATTTTCAGTTGGAGTTAAATAGTGTTTATCAGTTTGATCTTTGGAACTGATTTTCTCCTTTAACCTGTTTTTGGTAATGCGTCGTTGTGCGAGGGTCTATCAGAAACAACCTCTCTACCCCATAGGTAGGGGTAAGGTCTGCGTACATCCTACCCTCCCCATATTCCACTTGTGGGATTCACCGGGTATGTTGTTCCCATACCCCACTTGTGGGATTCACCGGGTATGTTGTTGTACCTAGAGTAGAGCATGATTGTATCAATGAGGCAAGGATCAAGCTCCAATGATTTGACCCTACTTTCTATCTTGAAGCTACATCACACATACGTTGCAATTTACTTGAGGAGAAAGCTGTCTAGGTTTTATATGTTCTATTCCTGGTGTACATCTCTACCCCACAAAGGTAGGGTAAGGTCTGCGTACATCTTACCCTCCCCAGACTCCATTTGTGGGATTACACTGGGTACATTGTTGTTGTATTCCTGGTGTACATAAGAAAGAAAATAAACTTCCTGAACCTTCCTGTACTGCAAGTGGTTTGTGTGGAGTAGGGACCTTAAGTTAAAATGTTCGTAGTGTTCTTGTTTCTAAATTGACTTGTACCTGAAAAGTACATATGTATCTTGTTCATCCAGAATAAATTTTTATTTCTCTCGTGTATTTTTTCCTTTTTCCGTTATGGTTCTCCCTTTGAACGGTAAGGGTTTAAAAGGAGAAAAAAGAGGATGAACTATTTCTTATTTGAGTTCAATAACAAACTGTTTCGTCCTTTTTATTTATAAACATAACTAGGTCTTGCAGCCACCAGTAGACTCTCATTAGCAAAAAAACGATAGGAAAAAGGGGGAAAAAGAAGGGCTTTGGGGGGGGGGGGGGGGTTGCAAATAGAACTGCTTGCTGAAGGGTATACTGTATATAACAACTCTACGAGGAAGTTTGTTCCAACCTGCGCTGAACTCCATCTTAGAAGTCTGTTTCAGTTACATATGCCTTCTTTAGACTAGCAAGTTGCTAAACAAAAAAACTCAATAGTCTCTTACTCTGCCTTTAAGGTTGCCCTACTTCTGACAATAAAGCTTCTTATAACAGTTGTTTAGTTCACTATCGGTTTGTTCCTTGTGTAACTTATGTGGAGGAAGTGGGAATTGAAACTTCTTTATGAACCCGCAGGCACTAGACTATTGTCATTCGCAGGGAATAATGCATAGAGATGTCAAGCCACATAATGTTATGATAGACCATGAGTTGCGGAAGCTTCGCTTGATAGACTGGGGTCTTGCTGAGTTTTACCATCCAGGAAAGGAATATAATGTTCGTGTGGCTTCAAGGTAAGGCATATTTTGCTAAAACCGATTGGTGGAACAGGTGCAGTTGCTTTGCCAGAAGTAGATCTTATTTACAGTTTCTTGTTGGATATGGTTCTTTCTATTTTCACTTTACAAACTGTTCTCAGAGAAATTTGGGCTTTTAGTTCGAAAGCAAGTTATTCTTGTAGGTCTTTGTTAAGTTCTGTTTAGTTATGGACTACACTGCCTCAGAAAACATAAGATATTTATCATCTATATGGGGTTGGCTTTTGGTGTCTGTATTTTCAAATTTCCATCTCAAAATGTGTATGATGCTACTTCTCAACCATGAGGTCATGGGTGACTCCTTCAAAGGGAACTTCATTCACTTTGATATGCTAGCAGAAATAGACTGTTGGGTTTCACTATATCTACTCCTAGGGTTAAGAATGAAGGGGAGCCTTGGTGTAACTGGTAAAGTTGCTGCCATGTGACCTGGAGGTCACGGGCTCAAGCCGTGGAAACAGCCTTTTGCAGAAATGTAAGGTAAGGCTGCGTACAATATACCCTTGTGGTCCGGCCCTTCCCCGGACCCCGCGCATAGCGTGAGCTTAGTGCACCGGGCTGCCCTTTTTTACTCCTAGAGTTAAGAATGCCAAGAGGAGCTCTTACGAGTTCAATTTAATGGAATGTATCCTTTCCAGCTTGTAAGTTTGCTGGACTTGACAAAAGAATCTACGACTACTCTCCATGAATCCATTAATGAGCTAGAGCACTCAATTTTGCTTGGAGAAAGTTAGAAAATGTTTCAGGTTAAACGAGAACCAGTGTAAGGTTAAGATGGCCACATAGTGTAAATTTATGGTACATAATGAATTTTTTTGCTTATTTTCTGTTTCAGAATTCGCTATCATGACTTACACACTTTGTTTGTCTTACTTTGCTTGGGCTTGTGCTTTGTCTTGAGCCGAGGGTCTCTCGGAAACAGCCGCTCTACCTACCAAGGTAGAGGTAAGGTCTGTGTACATTCTACCCTCCCCAGACCCCACATTGTGGGATTTCACTGGGTATGTTGTTGTTGGTTTGATTATGTCCCCTCTTCTTGGTCGATAAAAGTCTATCACAGCAGGTTTGAATATGTCTTTGCTTTTTTTTTTTCCAGATACTTCAAGGGTCCTGAACTTCTAGTTGACTTGCAAGACTATGACTATTCTTTGGACATGTGGAGCCTTGGATGCATGTTTGCAGGAATGGTGAGAAGCTTTAAGCCATTACATGGTGCTTCATCTGTTTTCCTAGATCTGAGGTTTTGGGCCCCTCGGAAACTAGGCCCACAAGTTCTTAGAGATTGCATTGCATATTATTTTGTATCCTCTTGTTATTATTGTGCTTACTAGGCCTATTTTTCTTTATGTAGATCTTCCGCAAGGAACCTTTCTTCTATGGCCATGATAACCAGGATCAGCTTGTCAAAATTGCTAAGGTAATGCCTCGAAGCAAATTCTGCAACTTGGTTGATTGTGTGTAATAGTCCTGATGTTTTGTTCATCTAGTTACCGTTAACCAGTAGAGTAGTCAGTTGTTAGTAAGAGCTGAAACATTAGCAGGTGCAAGTAAATCTTACCTACTCGATTGGAGTTGACGGAGAATTATCTTTTAGGTACTTGGAACTGATGAGTTGAATGCATATTTGCACAAGTATCAACTGGAACTTGATCCTCAGCTGGAGGCGATGGTTGGGAGGTATGTTTCAGGCTCTCGTCTTTAACCTTGTTAATATTTCATCACCAATCATAAACCTATTGAAATGAATTGCTCTCTCAATTCCTTTTTAATATACATGGTTGATCCTTTTAAGGGAATTTTTTTAAAGATTCACACATGGTTGACTTTTTGAGAACCTAGGATAAAGTTTGAATGGTTTATCATAACGTGTTTGGTAGACATATGTTAAGGTTAGAGTTGGACAATTTGAAAAATATATAGGTGTACAGAGAAATTTCCAGGTAATGTATAGCAGTTTACAACACATTTGACTCTTCGAACATTGTTGAATTTGATATTTAAGGAAATAGGTCTGCATTTTTAGAAATATACTAATTACTAAAATAGTTAGTAAGTCGAAGAAAACAGGATGGAGGGAGTACAAATTAATTGTGAGCTGCAACTAGATAGGGTTGCTGACTTACTGAGATAATCTCACTAGCTAGCTTTGGCAGAAGTGTGAAAGTAGCTAGTTGGTTAAAACCAAACAGCATGGAGGGGGTACAGCTAAATAAGGTTACTGAAGTAAGTCTCAGCAGTTAGCTTTCACAGAATTGTGGCATATGTTATTGCAGTCAAAATATATGCTATTGATGGTTAATACAGTCGCTTCTTTTGCAGACACAGTAGGAAGCCGTGGTCCAAATTTATTAATGCAGATAATCAGCATTTAGTGTCACCAGAGGTATGCGCCTTTTAATCTGTGGTAATAGTAGTTTGGCTAAAACCACTTTGGTTTAACTTGCTAAAACAAATAAATTTTGCTCAGAATTTGATCCTTTGATCTTGAGGTGTAATTGCAGGCGATAGATTTTCTTGATAAGCTTGTCCGTTATGATCATCAGGATAGACTTACAGCAAAAGAAGCAATGGTAATTCCATACATTTGAGTTGCTATTTGGGGTCATATATTCTGTTTTGTATATGCTTTTGCTTGTGTAACGGGTATTGCTGTATTCCTAAGTATAGTAGCAAGGATTAGGTGACTTTTGAAAACCTACAGCATTAAGACCAGATTATAAAGAGTCAACTACAATTAAAGTTTTGAACAAGACACATGGCCCAGGAAAATGATTATAGGGGGGAAGGTGTGGGAGAAGAGAAGGAACCAACTAGATCGAGGTTCTTGAAATTTAACCAACTTATTTCCTTGTTTCTTCTGTGTGCAGAAGATCTTAAACCATTCATTTGTAGGTTTTATCACCTCATCATGATAGGGGCATCTTTATTTTTGTTGCTATCGGTATGCGTTTATGGTATATATGCACATCGAAAGGGTGTTTTGTGTGTGTGTGTGTGTGTAGATGTCCTATTTTCACTAGTGCATTTGATATCACGTGTCTATTGGTACTCAGATTTCTGGCACAAAATCTAATATCTAGTTTTTCTCTCCCTGTTTAGGCCCATCCTTATTTCTTGCAAGTGAGGGCTGCAGAGAATAGCAGGATGAGGACGCAATAGCCTGGTGTATTTATCTTACTAGGAAAGAAGAAGCTTATGGTGTAATGTAGCATATATTGTTATCTTCATCTATTTCGGTGAAGGTGTGGATAAGTTGAATTTAAGAGCGGCAGAATTTCATCGTGGAACATTTCATGAGCAATTGGTTTTCATCGATTTACCCCGCATGGCCTTGTCGCCAATTTTCACTCTGCTGATCATGCATCGTCTTCATTAGCCCTCGTTTTGTATCCAAAGTCATCTTGAACATGTGGAGTGTATTGTTTGAAAATTGAAATTTACCGAGAAGCTTTGTGAAGTTGTCCATTGCGTTGACACTGGCGACATATTTTATCGTAAAGTGTATTGCTTCAGGATTCGACCTTCATGTTTGCGTATGTTTTAACTCGATTATAATATTCAGTTCCCTTCTCTCAGCGTTGGTTTAGGAGCTATAATGTGGTTAGGAATAATCTATTGGCGAAAGATAATTTGGAGTCCGATGGTACTGTCAGGCTTCAGCTTTATGGTATTACTGACATTTAGTGTGTGAATTGAGAACAACGTAGTATTACGAAGGGAAGTACGATGAAAGGTGTCGAGGTTGGTTTGCTTATTTGGTAAGTAGAAAAGGAATTGAAAAAAATAGAAAAGAGGAATAGGCGACCAAATTTACCAATTTCATGTACAAATGACCACCTCACCACCAAAGTTGTCCATTTGTTGAGATGAAAAGAGAAGTTTCCACTTCGAAAAATGAACGTGCATCAGTGATTGAGATTAGAGGTGACAACAATAGTCTATAAAAACATGAGCCATCCTACTCGAATGATCTGCATTTTGATCCCTGTAAAACTTAATATTGTATATTAAGTATAAATATGCACATACAAATAACATAGATAAACATACATATTTTGGAACGTATTACCATAAGCTATGTAACTCAATTCTATAATCAAAATCTGATTTTGATATCAATTTCTAAATCAAAAGTCCAAATCTCCTCTTAGGTTAAAAAAACCAATTAAATCACGTGATTCTATGGATAAAACTTGAATAAATTAACACAATCGATACATGAAATTCATACCTTAAATTTGGGGTTGAAATTCGAGAGCTCATTTCCTAAATCCATGAATATAGTAACTGCCACTTAAATAGCTACAACTCCTTCGTGGCGATGGCAACCTCGTGCTATTGTGGGACTGATGGAATTAACCGTCCCCTTCACTCTACTTGTTCGACGCGATTGTGATGATCAAGTTGCCTAACACCAGAAAATCTGCAACTGCAACATAGTGCCGAAACACCTCCGTTTTCCTAGGTTCCTAATTGAACCCTGCCAAACAGTTCCAAATAGTATTATAGACTTAGACAAGCCCTACCGGATTCCTTAATTTAGCTCTTAAACCTTCAAAAATAAGATTGCGTTCCAACTAAGTTCATAAACATAATACCAAGTGAGAAACTTCATTGACGAGATGTAGGAATTGAGATAGTCATGTTATTGTATTTAATTATATAATAAGTGGAGGTCTCTTGGTATGATTAAAGGTATTTATGTAATTGCAACCGTATGTCTTCACCACGTGCTACATGGCATTGCTCTGGGTTTAATTTTATTTTGGCTTCTTCTACATTCGAATTAATCTGAAAGCTAGTTTGATTTCTCTGATTTTAAATATTTATTTTCTTTCTGCTAAAATAACGTCCCATACTATACCCGAATTTGCTGTAAACCCCTCTACCTATGACCTTCCTAAAATATTTTTTAACTGGTATTATTTAGCCCCTAAGTATTGAATTCGCAACTACAGTGAGGAGCACTAAAAATGTTAAAAGTTATTTTAATAAGCATCATTTATATTTTTTTCTTCTTTCTTCTTTATTACTACCTCTAAAATTTCTCACTCTCGTCGGAAATTACCAGCTGACCACAGTTCACCATTAACCACCGTAAAAGATGATCGGAAACTTCACCATATTCCCGATTCCACGCCTATAAAATAACAGAATGTAAAAATCTTATTTAAGTCAATCCGTATAAATAGCAACATCACCTAAGAGATAACTGTTGGAAATTTGCCTTTGGCGGGAGTTGCGACCGACCAACTTTAACGGCTTAAACACTAGTGTAACGTATGCTGGAGAATCCGGTTCTTCACACATGCATGATCTACTAAGTACGTAGATAACCGTAGGGCCAAGAATCGTCAAATTTCATTGAGAAATGAAAGAGATATTGGTTCACGAAGTAAGGTGTTTGAAGCATGGAAAGTGTGATATTGTGTGTAATTCTCCCTCATCGGTAGAGGAAGAAAGAATTGTTGTGTATATAAGATTCGAAATTGGTTTGGGGTTTGGGACCCCAAGGGGTATCCCATGTGTTTAAAGGAGGGAGGACCTAGATGTGCTTCGGTTCGAGGAAAGACCACGCGCGCCGCCGCCGCCCGTCCCGTCCGGTTTCGGGTCACGGGTCTTCTTATATTATCTTTTTGGGCCAGAGAACTTTGTCAGAAGTACAGTTTGATCCCAGAAGTTTCCAGATGTACAGTTCGGACCAGAATTCTTTCGGATGTACAGCTTTGGTCCCCGAAGTTTCAAGATGTACGCTTGGTCCCTCAAGTTTCCGAATACGGACGACAAGTCAAAGCGAGCTGCCAAGCACTCAATTCAGCCATTTATTTTGGCTGAATTACTCCTCCTATAATGGCCAAATCCGTTGGTCTTTCACCATTTATGTTGGTGGCTTTACTACCTCCATAATGGCCATTATTTGGCTATTATGGAGGCAGTTTTTCAGCCCCTCCCTCACCTATATAAACACCCCCTTACACCATTGTTGAGCACCAAGAATGACTAAGAATAACACCAAAAACAGTGCACGAAAATACACAACCGAAAACAGTTTTCTTCCTACAACTTCCAAGCATCATTTCATTACTCAATATTCTTCACGGTAGCTCTTGAGTTTCCTTTGCTCAAGGGTTCCATTGCTGTTTTATCTTGGGAGACAAATTGTCCAGGACGTATAAAGGATACATACGGGGCAATATTGTCTTAAGGACAGAGTGCTACACTCGACTCAACAAAAACAATTTCCATTTTTCCATCTTCTACAAAACTGGAATTTCCAGTTTTCGTGTGGTTCAATTGTAATTTCGGATTTCTAGTTGAATTATTCAATCTTTGTTTATCATTTCGAATACTTGTAATAGTAATATACTTCCCGTACTGCATTATAAAGTACCATTGAGCAAAAACTCCCAACAATAACTCCACAAATAAATATGACCGAAAATCTCTCTGGCGACTGTTAATTTTTTTTCCCGGCATCTTTCATCTTTTTTGTTATTTACTATCTTCTTCTCTCATCTCATTTTATTCTCACATACAAGTCAAGTAGGGGTGGCTCGACTATAAGACCAGTAAGCAATTGCTTGAGACCTCAATTTTTTGGTGCTCTCATTTTTTCCAAAAAATTGTATTATTATATATTAGAAAATATTGCGTGTACTGTTAAATTTGAAGAATTTTTTCGGAAAGAAAGTACAATAAATTTTCACATTATAATGTGGTGATCTTTGTAATAATTGAGAATGGAATAACATTATGTGGTAATTGGAACTATTTTATTATCTCATTTATATCGTAAAAACTTATATGAGCCTAATTATTATTCATATATTTATCTTTTTCATTCTCCCTTTTTACTATTTTTATTCTCAATATTGAAAAGTCTCTTTAACGACAACTTACAGCGGCTTAAAAGTTACAAATAAAATACTTGATTCTTTGCAAATACATATATTACTTACAGAATAAAATTAATAGTTTATATAATTGTTACTTCAACGGATTTAAAAAAAATTAAAATTAATAAAATATTATTTAGAATGGATTAATTATATTATCAATTGAAAATAAATTGTTTAAATAATTGATTATAAAAATAGTAATTAATGAATGCACATCTAAAAAATTATAAAAATAGAATTTAAACAAAAATATATAAGACGATCTTGGACTTAAAAAAATTAGGACCTCTCTATAAAATTTGACTTTAGACCGGTCTTGTTGGGAGAGGCAAGACAACAAAAATCAACTATCATTGCTACTTATCTTTTCCGGTTACAGTCATAAAAACTCACTGGAAAGTATCTCTCTCTGCTCTTTTAATATAATCTTTATCTATAGCCATTTGAATTGCTTTACCTCACCAGAAACATCCCAAAACTCACAAATGATTTTCAAGATTCACTCCAAATCTATGACGAAAAAAAAAAGGGAAAAAAACTCACTGGAGAAATTTTCTTAGATGATAGAAAAAATTAGGCCCAATTTGAGACTAGACTGCTAGCCATAAATACAAATAATGTATTAGTTAGAGAAAAAAGAAGAAAGAAAGTACAACGATGAAGAGGGAAGGGAGTTAGAGGGAAAGTGGAAGAAAATGAAAAAGGAATATAATTACCAATAAAAAGGAAAAAGGAAAAAGGAAAAAGGAAAAAGGAAAAAGGAAAAAGGAAAAAGGAAAAAGGAAAAGAAAAAATTGTTAAATGTACATGTAACGGTGTGTGCACAACACATTCTGCCAGAAATCTAATTATCCAATTTTAGGTGGAGTTAATTCCAATTATATAATATTCAAGTATGGGGCCGTAATGCGGTGGGACCAATCACTTTAAAAAGTTTATCCTACCACAACGAATCCAAAGTGTTTGGCCCAATGGCCAATACATTAGGGTATTGTTGTCTGAGGTTCCGTGTTCGAGTCCTCTGATCAACGAGAGTGGAACTGTGTTCCCCCATCCATACGCATAGGGCCAAGCGGTGTATACTAATCCGTAGGGCCAGGCCGGAGGTGGGGTTTTCTGGGGTATGGGGCCGTAATGCGGTGGGACCAGTCACTTTTAAAAGTTTACCCTACCACAGTTTTACCCGCAAGGGTAGCCAAGTTGGTGTAGCAGTAGAGCGCGGAACCGCAAGGTCACGAGTTCGATCCCCTGCATAAACCTTCTTGGTTGAGCCTGTCATACATGGCTTGCTACGTGTGGTTAATCGGCTGACGTGGTTTGCAGGCTATTGCGTCAGTTCAGGGTTTACCCTATGCGCACTCGAGAGAGTAGCGGCTGCGGGTTCATTCGTCAACAAAAAAGAGAGGAGGTTTTAGGACCTCACAAAGTCAAAGTGTGTTACAACAAAATAAGATATAGTATAACCATGCCTCATTTATGGTGAATGAAACATTAGTAGCTTGGAGACAAAATATCTATGACAATGCCTCATTTATGGTGAATAACCATGATTTAACTCCTTTTTTTTTTTTTTCTCTAAAACCATTATCCCAGTCAGGGATATTCCTCCATATGAAACTGAAGCTTTTGGTCTTGAAGTTAATATCAAATGGAGATCAATCACTCCATCTGATTTGTTTCCTCGAATCACAAGATTTGGTCGCTCATAATCAACCATTAAATTTCTTAAATAAAAAAGAATAGAGTTTGATGTGCGTGACCAAATCGTCTATTATTTCGACGCAATCATGCGTCATGAGTTTGTTCGGAAATTAATCGGCAAATTGGGTATACACAACATTCCTAGATTCGACATATCATTCCTTAATGATTTCAGGACAGCCCCTACTTACCGCTCGCCTAACATAACTTATGTTGGCATTCCGCATTAACACAACTTGAAAATCCATTGAGCTACTTAAATCACCTTGTTGGAGGCTCCCATTTCTCAATTAAGTGGAAATGTTTTTTTAGCGTAAATACAATTTTTTTCATCGAGCAAGTCACTTCAGAAATGCTCATTTGAAGAGGGAGTATTTCGCACGGATAAAAAAAATACACACATCAAATTCAGTTTAATGAAAGAGTTAAGTTATCGTTCGATGCCTACAAAGGCTATATCGCTAACCCGACAAATATGACTCCAAAGGAAGACATTTGTTCGTGAAAAGGTAGCTCGTGGACAAGTAGGTCTATTGCATGTCCCTTCACGGTATCAAATTGCTGACATATTTACTAAGGGTCTTCCCTTAGTTCTATTTGAAGATTTTAAAGACAGATCTCAAATGTTCAAGATCTGTCTCGCTATGATCATAGGGTGTAATAGATTATACACCGTATATTCCTGTGATATTATTAGAGATCTTGTACATCTGTAATTATGGTAGTAATCTTTTGTATTAGGAAAATACATATTTGATTTCTGTAATTATAGACTAGGTTTACTATTGTATATCATGTATATAAACCAATTACATTAATGAAAATAATCAATGAATTATTCTCTTTCAATTAGTTATAGATATCTCAGAATTTTCAACATTAAACTTTTATCGCCATTATGAAATTAAAATACCAATCAAACTAATATTTTTTTATGATGCAGTGTCATAATATAGAGAATTCATTTTAAAATAAAACATAGGGAATGAGTCTGCAATTGAGTTGCATTATAGGAGTGTATTGTAATTTAGCCTTCTTTTGAAAAATAATGATGTATGATTCAATCTGTGCGTGCCACAATTATTTTGACAATCACTTGTAGTTGTAGATGTACTTAAGTAATTATGCTCATAAAGTTTAGACCAAGAAATGCAAGTACTTACCAAAAATTGGCAAGTTCATATCTAGCAGTCAATTATTTATAATGTACACAGCTAGCAGCAAGTTCTAAATTTTCTTTGACCTATGCTATGTCGTGTGTACTATGAAACATTGCCAAGTGCTCGGTGACCTAACTCCATATTACCATTATTTCAATTATTAATGGTCATTTTTACTTAAAAATTTCGGGTTCAGAGTCTTATTAATTATGAAATCACTATTAATAGGGAGTGTTTTATTTTTAGACTTTATGACGCGAATGTGGATTTAATCGAACTTTAATATTAATATCAAATTTCAATACGGATACCGAGCATTACACGCGAAAAATAAAAATTGCGATGGTTATGAAAGACTCAACGTCAATTGTCAATCCATGTGCTATTATAGGCCATTACTAAATGTCTTTTTCAAATAAATATTCCACAATAGTGACAGCTCTATGCACTGTGTCACTTTCAATAATTGATCATGCTTCCCCCATCGAGAAAATGTCAAGATTGAAATCACATGCAAGGTAAAGAAAACTGATGATCTAGTAGCTGTAACAATTGTAATTTTAATGCATTTTAGGTCCTCTACACAGACAATATAAAGATTTTTTACAATATCAATGCATTTAAGTTTGTTTCAATAAAGTAGTTAATTATCTAAGCTATTTTTCTCCCGGTAAATAACTTGTATTATTAGCAAAAAGTGAGGAATTACAAAGCATAAAAGAGCTATGCTACTGGACAATGAGCTGCAGTAGTCAGCTCGAGCACAAGGACATAGTATATCATTAACATAACAAATACATCAATTAGCCTCTCAACTACACTGGGTAATAATTGAAGTTTGACAACCATCTCGCTATTCTTGGCTTGATATTTGCTCGTTGGTGCACCTCCTGGATATTCAACTTAATGAGCAAGTTAATTTTCTAAGCTATTCAATTGAGCTTACTATATACTATTTTAAATTGCTTGTGCTTGTGTCGAGGGTCTACCGGAGACACGACTCTCTATTAAGAGGTAGGAATAAAATCTGCGTACATGTTGCCCTCTCCAGACCGAACTGTGAATTTCGCCGGATATGTTAGTATTAAATTAAGCTTACTATACAAAGTTACTTTGACCTGATTGAGTAAAAAAAACTCTAAATTCTCAGGAAAACTCCCAAAATTTTGATATCATATTAATTATATTTAACAACCAGTTACAACACTTCATAATACAAGTTATTGTGCAAGATTGTAAATGCAAGAAAAGAGAAAACTCCTAGTTCTTGGATAATCACTGTACAATAGAGTAGCAAGAAAAGGCATGTCCATCTTCCTGAATGCATACAGTTTTCCATGCCTTCCATTAAACATTTGAAATCCAACTTCCAAGTTTTGCTTACAACTTTAGCAGAAAACTATAATTAACATAACTAAAACAGAAGCTACATTCGAAACTGGAGCTATCGATAACCTTTTCATGTCCAACTGATGGCCACTGGACTACTCACTACATGTTTGCCATCTGACCACTCAATCCTACCATAAACATTCGTAGTTGACGGCATTGAAGGAGCAGTGAAAGTCACGGTATATGATTTCTGCTCGTTCATATGAGTAAACGCCAATGTTTCAGGCTCGACCGAGACTTTCACCGAGTTGCTTGGTGAAATAACATTAACTTTGTATGTTCCGGCTGGTCCAACATTTGTAAGCGTTCGCGTATATTTCATTGAACTGGAACCACTTCCGCTGCCTGCAGTCATTTGTTCTGGAAATACAACAGCAAATGAAGGGTAATTCAAATCAGTGACACTGTATTTCTTACTTGTTTCGCAACTGAAGGGTCGTCTGGCGATACTATTGATCTGCATCGATGTGTAGTTCAAGGCACAGAGGAAATCCAGATAATCATCAGCCTTCAAGTCGTAAACAAGTCCGGGGTTTAATGCTGCAACGGGGTCTACATGTCCTGCACCATGATCAAACGGTGTGGATGGCTTTCCCGTCGCAACATCTTGGAGCGCACCGCCGTTCTTGTACACTGTATAAGCCGTGGTCATAAGAGCCGAGCGGATAGCCGCTGGGCTCCAATCGGGGTGCGCTCCTTTAAGCAAAGCAGCCAAACCACTCACATGAGGGCACGACATAGACGTGCCCGAAATAATATTATACCCGACACGTCTGCTGTCCTCGGCTAACCCTGTCGGACCCACAGCACCTGTCCACCCTGCAATAATGTTAACACCTGGTGCTATGATGTCTGGTTTAAGAAGTTCCTGTGTGATTGAGTTTGGGCCTCTGGAGCTAAATGCAGCAACGACTGGTGATGGCTTGATCCCCACCTTAGTTCCTTCGAAAAGAATCGTGGCTGTTGGATTAGGATCCGAGGTTAAGTACTTCTTGATTGCTTCCCCTGTAGTCTGACCAACCGTCGTTGCTGGAAGCAAATGGGCATCAGCAATGAGCTCATCCCCATTTGCAGCGGTGTTAGCCAAAATCATACCGGCTCCACCAGCAGCTTTTACCACAGAACCCTTTTGGACCCTGGGATTTATCCCGCGGTCGCACAAAACAATTTTTCCTTTAACTTGCTCAGGGATTAAGGTACCCGTCATGCAAAGATTTCCATTTGTATTATTACTAGCATTACCAGCATACACAAAGGGAAGCATTTTGCTTAGTGACAAATCCCCTTTATAGAGCGAAACACCAGAGAAATTCTTACCATTTCCTAGGCTTACATATGCAGGAAAATCACGATCCAATGTTCCTGCACCCACAGTAGTGATCCATGGTGCTACGTTGGACAAACTATAGGGACTAGGACCAGCATTACCTGCAACAGAGTAGCAACAAATATTATGCCTCAATCCCAAGCAAATTACAGTCGACTATATGAATCCTCACTGACCATGTCAGTCCATTTGAGCTAATCCCACTCCAAAATATTATGAGATAATTAGAGTCCGATGTCTTTCGGTGATCTAATTTACAAAATAGCCAGCAAATATATAGGTTATGTATATTAAGTATAAATATTATGTATATAATATACATATTGTACATAAATATACATATAATATACATAATCAATGTATACAACAACAACATATCCAGTGTAATCCACACGGTGGGGTCTGTGGAGAGTAGAGTGTACGCAGATCTTACCTTTACCTCTACCTCTACCTCTACCTCTACCTCTACCTCTACCTCTACCTCTACCTCTACCTCTACCTCTACCTCTACCTCTACCTCTACCTCTACCTCTACCTCTACCTCTACCTTGGGAGGTAGAGAGGTTGTTTCCGAAAGACCATCGGCTCAAGAGAAAATGAAAAAAGCCCATATATTATTATATAATCAATTTATATGTTTTGTATATTCTGAATAGCGCCCATAATTAATTCTGGCCGACGAGCCAAAAATGAAAAAAGCCCATATATTATTATATAAGATAAAGTAAAAAAGCACTAGAAGTTCTCTGTAACATCCTAACCTGCAGAGCAAGATACTAAAATCCCTTTCTCCATAGCAGCAAAGGCGCCAATCGCGACACTGTCTCTGTAATAATCTGAATTGCTACCGCCAAGCGATAAAGAAAGCACATTAACATTATCATCAATGGCTTTGTCCAAAGCTGCTAATATATCAGAGCTAAAACAACCACCAACCCAGCAAACTTTGTACACAGCAACTCTAGCATGAGTCGCCATTCCACGAGCACTTCCGGAAGCATACCCAAAGAGACTAGCGCCGTGAACAATTGAACCAGCTGCAGTGGTAGCCGTGTGTGTTCCATGTCCGTCATCGTCCCTCGGAGATTTCGACTCTTTAGATTCATCTATTGGTCCCAAAGTGGTTTCATAACCTTTAGCAAAGTACCTGTTGAGACATAACAAACTTAAGTAACTAAAAGTATGATTCTCCAATCGCTTAAACTTTTAAAATGAGATGGTCACACAATTCAATACAGCCGAGTTGAAAATTCAAACTAGGTTATGTTCTTCATATAGCATTCAGACTGAATGACACTATTGAAATTACGTCGATACTTCCATATATTACGGGTAACGTTGGAGCCATCTCTATTTTCCCAGAGAATCTTTAGAGTTCCTATTATTATTCAATTCGCCTATGACCATCAAATGAAATATGGAAGAGGGAATACAAAAGAATTCCAAAAAATGCCACCTCTAGGATTTACTTACACCTAAAGTAATTTCTGAACAACCTTATCACTGCATTTGAAGCTTCTCTTATGTTAACGGAATTGAAGAACTTCTATATACAAAAAAAGCTATTTTCTCTATTTCACAACATAATGTTTCACCAAAGAGGCTTCAATTAAACAACTTCGCCCCAAATTCAAATCTCAGTGTTACCTAGAAAAAGCGCAAAAGATATTTCCACGTATTTGGCGTACGCAAAGAATCAGGTTAACACTCAAGGATGCTTGTTGAGATATAATATACTCCAATTAAGTACTCATTCTGTTTCATTTAGTTTTTCTTACTTATTCCGCATAGCCGTTACTAAAAAATCTCCATTGTACCACTGAATTTCCCACTAAAAACTATTCAGTTGCTATTTCTCACTCACTGTCCGTGAGAAAAAACTAAATCCTAGTGTTTTCAGAAGGAAAAAGTAGAAAATCTCCCAGCGTGACCTGTTTACCACTGTGCATTTTTTGAGTGAGTTGGTTAACACAAATTTCCTACCAAATATCGGTAGTAGTAGGCATATTTAAGACCACGAGATTAAATGTCATTTTATTACATTCACATATCTGTAATTTAAGATGACGAAATTTAAAAATCATGTTTTGTGCTAAATTAAAATTAAGACAAACGGATTGAAACGGAAACGGAGGGAGTAACTAAAAATGGGTTAAATCCATACCTCGCACCAATCAATTTCCTATTACAATTCCTAGAAGTGAAATTAGTTCCAGATTCACATTCCCCTTTCCACGAATCAGGTATAGGTCCAAAACCACTATCATCAAAGCTCTTACTCTCTGGCCAAACACCAGTATCAAGCACACCAACAATCACATCACCCATCGCATTCGATTCCGGAAAAAAATCAGCATTTAAATCAAGCCCCAAAAACGACGGCGTTCTCGTCGTATGCAATTCATATATAACCTCGGGCAAAACCGACAAAATCCCATGTTGTTTCTCTAATAATTCCGCTTCACCCTCAGTTAAGCTCGCTGAAAAACCATGTACAGCGTTGTTGTAAACGTACAGCATTTCACCTGATTGGGATACGGATTTTAATGACGTGGCATACCAGTCAGTATGATCTTCATAACTTTCCGGCATTTGAGATTTCGCCATGTGTATGATGTACGTATTCTTTTTTGCTAGTGATACATGGGATAAACCCGAAAGCCAAACAACTAGTAACATCAAACATCTTGACATTTTTGTGGTTTTTCCAGAATGTTGACAAATATATGAAGTGTGTGTGTGTGTGTGAAATTAAGGAAGAGGAGAGTGAAATATGGGGACGGTGATTTTTTGTTTGGTTGTGTGTGATTGGTTTTTGAGGACAAAAAGTTTTCAAAGTTCCAGCCTTGCAAAAAGAAAGAAAACAAAGAAAGATTTCACATTCGACCAGACAGTTTTTTTTTTTCTTAAACAGGATGGACTAAAGATAATACAATGGACAAACTCAAAGAGACGGTCATACTTTATTTATAAGTCACTCGGTGCTAATTGCTCTTTGTTTTCATTAGGCCGAATACATGGTCAAGTTCAAAAAATTTATTTAGATAATTAAACTATGACGTATTTCACTAAATATCTGAAACACATGATCAAGTGAGGAGTACTATTCATGAGACTTTACTGTAAATGGAGAAATGTAGTTACTTACCCAAATGTAGAATAAAGTTTCGTACAATAGATGTTTATATTCTGGCCTTTCTTCTGATCGTGCACACAAAAGGAATTTAGTGTACCGGGCTATTCTTTTACTGTTTATTGAGCTCAATATATATAATTGAAGGAAGTGACATATTTTAACTTATTTTCGTGATTAATGCTTGAGAACATGCTAAAAAATATAATGGATTCATCTTCTTTATTTATACATATCAGCATTATTGAAACTGAAAGAAATAATCTCTTAATTATTTTCATTAATGAATGACTATATATACAAGTTACAATATCCAAATATGGAAAATCGTATTCATACTATACTTCTAAATCCTAATCATACTTGTACAATAATTCTACAACTATGGTAAGTTTGTACACTAGTTTAATTACAATCCTAATCCTATTTGAGCACGGTACCGTGATGAGGATGATTGGAATCTCGAAAACCCAAGGGCTGATGCATATAGACTCTCTCCTTAAGATCACCGTGTAAGAAAGCATTCTTTACATCCAACTGATGAATATGTCATACTTTTGATAGAGCCAAACTAAGAACATTGCGAATGGTAGCCGGTTTGACCACCGGACTAAACATCTCACCACAATTCACGCCAACCTGTTGAGTTTTACCATCACCTACAAGATGAGCCTTATGCCTCTCAAAAGAACCGTCAGAATTTTCTTTATGAGTACAAATCCACATATACCGAATAATATTAACACTAGATGGACGGAGTACTAACTCCCACGTCTTATTTTCAATAAGTGCATTATAATTGTCAGTCATAACCAATTTCCAATTCGGGTAATGTAGTGTAGACACAGGGTTACGTGGTAGTGGGGATTTAGAGACATTAGAATTGAGATTAAAATGTTGTTTTGGTTTAAAAATACCCCTTTGACTACGAGTAATGGGCCCTTGACTCCAGGTAGAGTTGGGTGGATTTGGGGCAATGTGCGGGACGGTGACGGACTGGCCAACAGGGGCGGAAGCCGATATTGGAGTGGGCTGGAACACTGGAACAAGATCGAGATCGATGATCGGGCGGTGTTTCGGCCCACTAGGCAGAATATACGGAACAGTAGTAACGGGACTGTGTGGGCTAGCAAGCAGTGGGCCTGCTGGCGTATTTTGGTCACGGGACAAGTCTGATATATAGTGAGACCTCGTCATCTAAAAAATTATACGAACTAGGCATGAGACTACTCACTTTAGCAGACAGAAATTGAGTTTCATAAAAAAGAACATGGCGACTAATTATGATTTTATTAGACGATAAATCAAAATATTTGTAACCACGATGATTAGATGGATAACCCAAAAACACACAAGCGGTAGAACGGGCTTGAAGTTTGTTAATTGTAGTTGACGGAAAAAGTGGATAGAATAAACATCCAAAGACCCTAGAGATGTGAATACGAAGGAGTCTTATTATAGAGAATTTTAAGGGGAGATTCATATGCTAACCCTTTGGTAGGAAGTACGTTAATGAGGTAAGTAGCCATTTGTAGTGCATGATGCCAAAAGGATGGGGGTACGGAAGCATGGGCTAATAAAGTTTGGACAATATTATTAATGGTACGAATTTTCCGTTCGGCTTTCCCATTTTGTGAGGACGTATAAGGACAAGAAAAATGAAAGACTATGCCATTAGCATCACAAAATTCCCTAAACAACACATTATCGTATTCCCTGCCATTATCACATTGAATATTTTTAATTTCCCGTTCGAATTGGGTACGGATGAATGCTCTAAATTTTAAGAAAGTGAAAAAAATTTGAGACTTTTTGGATAACGGAAAGGCCCACAAAAAATTAGAATAATCATCCAAAAATAAGACATAATAACGATGGCCCAAAGAACTTAAAACGGGAGATGTCCATAAATCACTATGAATAACGTCAAAAAGCATCAAAGTATGAGAAGTAGAGGCTACAAATGGTAATCGAACATGTTTCCCTAACGGACAAGAAGAACAAAATGGAGTACTACGCGTACCCTTACAAAAAATAAAATTGTTTTTATGCAAACACGAAATAATAGACGATCCCGGATGACCAAAATGTGCATGCCGCAAGGAAGGAGCAAGGGCGGAAAAAGTAGACGACATGGCTTGACTCGTGGAAGTGGTGGTAGTTGTGATTGGATAAAGCCCTCCCCTACTATTGCATCTCATTAGAGGCATCCCCGTTTTGAAATCCTTCACAGAAAACCCAAAGGGATTAAAATTAACAGAAATCCAATTATCAGTGGTTAATTTTCGAACAGTCACCAAATTTTTAATTAAGTTAGGGGGATGAAGTGTATTTTTCAAAACTAGAGGTGGATGTGGGGAGACAAAGTTGTATGTCCATAACCGTGAATTGAAATTGAGTTGCCATTACCAACAATTATACCATGATTTTTTGCTCAAATTTGAATAAGATGAGGGAGTACCTTGATCGGACATCATATGAGAAGTGGCTCCGGTGTCCATATACCAATTTGCGTCCAAGGAATTTAAGCCAAGTGTATGCATTGCGACTTCAATATTTGTAGATGTCGTGATCGGATTTTGTCCCGCAGCATGGAAGGCCTGCGGGGGCCGAGGCCCAAGCAAGCATGTCTGTTGTCCCGACCCATTACTATACCGCATTCCACTATTTGGGACCGAGAAATTGGGCCTGGAATTTTGTTGGAACTGAGCCGAGTTTCCCAGATAAGGAGCAGGCGAAAAATAAGGGTTGTTGGGCCAATGACCACTAGCCTAGCCTCACTGCCAAGGGGCCCACGGCTGGGGCTAGTTGGCCTGCGACTCACTGCTGTAGTTGCTACTGTTCCGTCCTCCGCCGTTGTTACCACCGCGATTGCCACCATTGTTTTTGCCATTATTTTTAAATTTTGACTCTTTTGCCGCCACCATGGTTACGATTTTAGCCTGAATTTTCGGAGAATAACTGAGGATCGTCTGACGTGGTCATCATTACGACGGAATGTGCTCCGGTAGCTGCCTTTTTAGCCAAATTGGCCTCTTCTAACGTGAGCATGGAACGAGCCTGATAAAATGGTGGCAGAGGATTACTTTGACGAAGTAGTGTTCCAACACCATTATAGGCCTCAGAAAGTCCTGCAACCATTTGAAGAATAAGATGATTATTGGTAACGGATGCACCAACGTTGCGGAGTTGGTCCGCCAATTCTTTCAGCCTTTTACAATAGGCCGAGACGTTAGGAAATTCTTTCATGTTGACATAGGAAAATTCCTGTTCAAGATTGATAACACGAGAATTTTTGTTATCTTGAAATATATCACACACCTTATTCCAAGTAGCCATCATCGTAGCGTCGGGTTCAATAATCGTCTCCAAGAGGTCTGTAGAGATTGTGGAATAAATCCACTGGAGAACTCTAGCATCAAGGGTTTTCCATGACGTAGGATCATCCTCGGGGGCAGGCACCTTTTCCTCTCCAGTTACTGAGGGGATTATGTGATGGAGGACTTGATGTGAGCGTGCGTGAACTTTGAATAATTCCGCACACGTCGCATATTGGACGTTTTCCATCTCAAGAGCAATAGGGGTGTGGTTCTTGATGTTGAAAACTGTAAGGACATGAGGAAATATGTTCTTTGACATAGACATAACGAAAGAACAATATGTGAATTAGGGACTAGGAAGAACATTTGGGAATAGAGGAGGAAAAGTGCACAGAAACTGAGCAGAAATCGAGAAGAGCGGAATTATTTTTGGGAGAATGTATTTTAGACCTAGATTTATGATACCATCAAAGAAATAATCTCTTGATTATTTTCATTAATTAATTGGGTATATATACAACTTACAATCTTCAAATATGGAAAATACTATTCATACTATACTTTTAAATCCTAATCATACTTGTACAAGAATTCTACAACTATGGTAAGTTTGTACACTAGTTTAATTACAATCCTAATCCTATTGAGCACGGTACCTGCTATATTCTATCAGAAACATTCATGAAATTTTACAGCTTATTGAGCTTAATGTATAATTGAAGGATATATTTTAATTAGTTAGATATAATATATTTTATTTAGTTAACTTGCATAATATGTGTTTGAGAGCACACTAAAAAAGTCTTCTAAATTTTTGAGTTAAAAATATCTAATATGATCATTCTATCATACATACATACAAACAATTAAAATATATCCCGATTCGAATATCTAAGTGAATTTTATGAATAAATTTTAAAACTAGCGATGTATTCTAACAAAATGAAAGAAACAAAGAAAGATTTCACATTCATACGGATATGTTTTTTCTTAACACAATCGATTAAGACAATAAAATGAACATCCTCAAAAGACACTCTCACTCAGTGCAATTTGATCTTATTTTCTTTATATATCTTTTCACTCTACCTCTGTGTAAGTTAACCAGAAAAAAGGACAAACTCCACACTACCATCCAACCATTTCCATTTCTTTATACCTTTTTACCAGACTATGGTACCAAAAATATTGGGTTTATTCAATGGTCAAGTGGCGGTCCAATTAGTAAAAGTTGTAAGTAGACTTGTGTAGTATAGTACCAACATACATAAATAAATTTGGAACATGGTGGTGGTTCACGGGTCCAAATATATACATACAGATATATGTATGTAACTGTTGTTTTAATTTTGGTAACTTTTTAATTAAAGGTGGATAGTAGGTGGGACGTGGAAGTTTTACTATCCAACCAACTGTTATTCATGTCTACCCTGCTTTTCCATCTATTTTGACAGTTCAGATTTGAATTAGGGCCAGAGAGGTTTGCTCTTCCATTTTTTTTTTTTTTTTTTTTGATAATCCAGGTTTCCAGGCTTGCGCCTGACTACTTCACTGGTATTACCCGGACGTCCCGGAGATGATGGGACCGGTCCTTCAAAGACCCCACCACCGGATAAATCGCGGGATGTGCACACATGGTCGTGTGTCTCCGTTTGCGTCCAACGGATCAATGCTACAAGGTTGACCCCCCCACGTGCCCCATCCACAAGGCTTGGCGGAGACCGAACCCACACCGCAACATGCCCGCGCGGCTTTTAGCGCCCGGGTGCTTTACCACATGTATGTGCCCCCGAGGACGATATCCGGAGGGGAGAATCGAACTTGCGACCCTAAGGCCGCAAAGTTGACTCTCTGCCAGCAAGCTGACCCCTCTAGATTAAACTGTGGTAGGGTAAACTTTTTAAAGTGATCGATCCCACCGCATTACGGCCCCATACCCCGAAAACCCCACCTCCGCCCGGCCCTACGGATTAGTATACACCGCTTGGCCCTACGCGTATGGAGGGATTTTTTTGGGGGAACACAGTTCCACTCTCGCTGATCAGAGGACTCGAACACGGAATCTCAGACAACAATACCCTAATGTATTGGCCATTGGGCCAAACACTTTGGATTTTGGTTTCCCTTCTGGTTACACTATGTTTTAAGGATGGACTAATTGCTTGTTTGTATTGACTTATTTTAAGTGTTTTTAAGCTAAAATAAATTTTAATCACTTTTATGATATTTGAGTAAATTAAAAAATATATTTTTAAATATTTATTTCTAAGTGAATATAATAAAAATAAACTAAAAGTCATAAGTTAGAATTCATAACTTATTACTTTTAACTAGGGATGACAAAATTAGCCCAAATCCAAATGACCGACCCAAACCGTTCAAGATTTCATGAGTTTGGACAAGAGTGATTTTGGTGATGGGTTGGTTTGGGCTAGCCCAAGTTGACTCATCATAAATCAACAGTCCAAATGAACTCATGATGATGCCCAAACTTGACCCACGAAAATACTCAATTTTAATGATTAGAACTCCACTATAGATTAAGATTTTTTTTATAAATATTTATTTATTTATTTTTAATTATTTCGGAACAATAAAAATATACGCACCCCAACCACCCACCACACTATCCATCCACCCTACCCCTCCCCTACACCAACCCCAACCCCAACCCCAACCCAAGCACTAAACCACCCTCACATCTCTGCCCCCTACCTTGCCTACTCCACCCCACTCCCTACCACCCCTACCAACTTCTACCCCACCTACCCCACCTCCAGCCCTATCCCCTACCCCATGCTCAAATTTCTATTTTATATTTTTTTACTTTTATAAATAATTTATAAAAAATATGAATTTTTTTCTTACCTCTCCCCGCCCCCTACCCACAACTACCCCCCACCCTCCACCCCCACCCCATTGCCCTACCCCATCCTCAAATTTCTATTTCATATTTTTTTTTACTTTTATAAAAAATATGAGTTTTTTTCGTACCTCCCCCTACCGCCCTAACCCCACCTACTCCCCCCTCCACCCCCATCTCATGCCCTACCCCATCCTCAAATTTCAATTTCATATTCTTTTTATTTGTATAAAAAAATTCTAAAAAATATGAATTTTTTTCTTACCTCTCCATACCCCCCCCCTCCACCCCCACCCCATGCCCTACCCCTATCCTCAAATTTCAATTTCATATTCTTTTTACTTTTATAAAAAAATTATAAAAAATATGAAAAATTTTCTTACCTCCTACCCCTCCACCCCATGCCCTACCCCATCCTCAAATTTCTATTTCATATTTATTTTACTTTTACAAAATAATTATAAAAAATATGAATATTTTTCTTACCCCAACCCCCTGCCCTCCCACACCACCCCGAAGTTTTTATTTTATATATTTATTTTACTTATATATAAAATTTTATTTAAAATGAGATATTTTTCCTACCCCATTACCCCCTCTTCTTGACCACCAAATTTTCTATTTTATATATTTATTTTACTTTTATAAATATTTTATAAACAATGTGAAAATTTTGCTTACCCCATCCCCACCCGAAATTCTTACTTTATATATTTATTTTACTTATACAAAAATTTTATAAAAAATGAGAAACCTTTCTTACCCCACTACTCAGCCCCCCCCCCCGCCTCTCACTCCCCGCCCCACTACCCGCTGCTCTCCCACCCATTATTTTATATATTTATTTTGCTTTTATAAAAAATGAAAAAAATCTTTAAAATATTATTCTTATTTTAAAAATAAAGATATGGAAAAATAAAATATCATACAAAATAAAATAACATCATTGAAGGTATGTTTGAAATTTGTAAAAGTAATGTGTCAAGTTGGGCAAGTTGGGTTATAACCCATCATTTAGCCCATTTTGACCCGCTCATCTTAGCCCATGTAAGTTTTGGGCGGGTTGAGCATTGATTCATCTATTGATTCAACCCATCTTGACCCGCCCAACTTCAGCCCAAACGATCCATCTGTCACCCCCTACTTTTAACTTATAAGCCATAAGTTATAAGCACATCCAAACAAGCTCTAATATGAACGTGGGTCGACACGTCTTATTTTGTTTAAGTGCTATACTTAGGCAAAAGTGGTACTAAAATGGATGACACCCTAGAAATACTCGTGTTGCATCCTTCCTTAGAAGGAAAGTTTTGGAGCAACAATATGGTTATTTTCATATTCGAGTCATACTGAAAGCAGTAACTAATATTTGCATTTAGGTAGATTGTTTATATCAAATTCTTTGGGGTGCAACCCTTCTCCGAATTCTGCTAACGCGGTATGTTTTATACATCGGGTTGTCCTTTTTTTAATTGTACGTGGTGTCTGAATGAGTTCTCTACCCATTGACTAATTTTACAGGTTACCTGCTACCTCCCATCATTACATATAATAGGTAATTCTGTCCAACAAAACTTGAACAAATGAAAAAAAATTAACAACAACAACAAAAACGCATAACCAGTGTAATTCCACAAGTGAGGTCTATGAAAGGTAAAGTATACACAGACCTTATCCCTACCTCGGGATAGAGAGATAATTTTCGATAGACCCTCAGCTCAAGGCACACAAATGAAATCAGTTCGAAAAAAATAATGAAAATGAAGAAACCAAGGGAAAATACTATAGCATACATGAAAAAAAACTGTTCTAAAAAATAAATATAACTACAAGAAACAACAGATAATAACGACAATCGAAGAATAAGAAACTAGAACAGTAACAAATGAGAAAAATCACCTAATATATGTCTGCTTACTTAGCGAATTCAAACATATTTTTTTATTATTAAAACATAGGAGTATGCCGGGGATTCAACATTTCATTTATAGGTTTGGATTTTAGGAAATATAATTATTAGGTTATGAATAATTAATTGATATATGTTAAATAAATTTTTAATATAAATATAGAATTATTAAATTATATCAAGTCGCAATTAAATTTATAGCTCCGCCTTAAAAGTATGTATCATTGCACCTCAACCTTCAATTTGTAGGGTTTTGTTGGGTTCAAAACACATAAGTAAGGCACAACGAAAGTTTAAAATTTTTGTTTCTTACTTACCCCAACAACTTTTCTGGTATGTTTATACAAAAATCAAAACTGTAACATAAAGCATAATACTTACAGGTTATAGAATCTGGAATATTTATCTACTATAGGGATGACACGCGGTTGCCCTTTCGATTGCAAGCTCCAAGCTTCAATGTATTTCTCTTTCGGAAAGCTAGGAAATTCGACAGAGGTTTGAGAGAGTATTTTAATTCTAAGTCTCTAAGGCTTAGAATGATAATCTGAAATTGGTGTATGAATAATGAAGAGAATGCCACTATTTATAGGTGAAAACTTGGCCCAAAAATTGAGCCAGAGGCGCCGCGACCCTAGGGTATGGGCGCCACAGCGCTCGACGTGTTCCTGTAGTGTCTCGATTTATTTTCTGCGCATTCTTAATTAAATCCAAAATCCAATTTTGACTTAATTAAAATAATCATTATTCATTTAAATATCTCGATTCTAAATCGAATATTTAATTACTCTCTCAATACATCCTTAGATCGAAAGGACAATCGACATAATGTGACCCTACAGACCTTCACATATCGACATTAATCAAATTAAGGTCTACGCGGAACTCCTAGACAGCGTCGCAAGACGAACTCAATATGTGAAGTACGTTTACACGAATCCAGTAAACTTAACCTCTATGTGGTAAGATAAAATCTTTTCATTCACGACACACCCGATCAAGCTTAGAATTTGTCAAGTGTCTATCCAAATGGCTTAATCATTGTATCTCATCTATATTAGTTGACAACTAGACCATATTCTAAATATGTCTATTGCATTGGCCAACGACTTAGTCAACCTAATGTCACTGAGAATCTGAGCGTTCTCTCGAATATACATTCGAGGAATGAATCCTAATATTGGCTCAACTACCACCTTTAATCCACATCGTAATGTACCCAATACAATCCGTATCTCAACCTATAAGGCATTTGAGCTTAGGACAGGATCAAAGTACATTACTTTGTAGACAAGGTGCGTATTGACCTCAAGTCTAAGGACTTCTATCTCCCACACGCTGATCATACTTTAGACAAGTATAACAAACAGTATATCAGCAGGGTATACCAATACTTCCAAAGTATCCATGTGTCCATCATGAGTAGCCATTACTCGTAGCAGGCGAGACATACTACATCCTCTAAGGATGTGATGCAAATCACATATCGTCTTATCACATATCATCGATATCCCATTCTCGATGATCATTAGTCGAGGCTATTTTAAGAGTTACGCTCTATCATCAATATCTCACTCTATTAATGACAACGTAAGCTCAAGGGATGCACATTAATGAATAATTACAAACAATCAAATAATAATTCAATAATCGCAAATGCCATAAATATTAATCTTATTAATAATACGAATGTGTTCAAGTACGTTTGTCCCTAATAATGATTGTCTCTAGGACATACATACTTTCAATCTCCCACTTGGCCTAGAGTCAATCTCCGATGTATCTAATACCCATATTTTCAAAATGACCATTATGCTTAACTAAGCTTAATGATTAAGTAAACGGGTCAGCTAGATTATCATCTGTGGGAACATAGTCTAATCTATTCTCTTCAGTCTCCACCATCTCCCTGAGTATGTGGTACTTCTTTGGTACATGCTTGTTTCTATTTGTTGATCTTGGTTCCTTAGCTTACGCAATCGCACCAGTGCTGTCATAATAAATCGTTATTGGACAAGTGGCACTTGGAACAAACCCCTGTTCCTTCAGGAACTCAGATATCGCGACAACTTCTTTACCAGCTTCCGATCCAACAATGTACTCAGCTTCTGTAGTCGAATCAACAGTTGTAGCTTGCTTGAAACTTTTCCAACTCACTATTCCGCCATTGAAAATGAAGGCATATCCAGAATGAGATTTGAAGTCATCAAGATCTGTCTGGAAGCTAGCATCAGTGTACCCAGTACATACCAGCTTCTCTTGTCCACCATAGACTAAGAAATATTGTTTTGTTCGTCTAAGATACTTAAGAATACTCTTGACTGCTTTCCAGTGTTCTTCCCCAGGATTCTACTGGAATTTACAAGTCATACTAAGTGCATGGGCCACATCTGGCCTCGTACAGGTCATGGCATACATGATAGATCTTATAGCTGAAGCATATGAGATTCTTTTCATACGTTCAAGTTCTGTAACAGTAGAAGGACTATCCTTCTTTGATAACTTGATCCCTTGACCCATAGGAAGATTTCCCTTCTTGGAGTTTTCCATAGAGAATCGTCTTGGCACTTTGTCTATGTATGTGGATTGTGACAGCCCCAAGAATCTATTAGATCTATCTCTATAGATCTTAATTCCAAGAATGTAGCAGGCTTCACCCAAGTCCTTCATCATGAAGGTGCTGGATAACTATTCCTTGACTGATTGCATGAGAGTCTTATTATCTCCCATTATTAATATGTCATCTACATATATAACAATGAAGACAATACTCCATTCATTGCGCTTACTATAAACGCATGGATCTTCTTTGCTTCTAACAAAGTCAACTGATTTGACTGCTTTGTCAAAGAAAATATTCCAATTCCTTGAGGCTTGCTTAAGTCCATAAATGGACTTTTGTAGCTTGCAAACTGCTTTGGGCTTAGTCTTTTATGTAAAACCTTCAGGTTGTATCATATACACCTCCTCAATTAAGTTACCATTGAGGAAAGTAGTTTTAACATCCATTTGCCAAATATCATAATCGTAGTATGCGGCTATTGCAAGCAAAATCCGAATGGACTTAATTTTCCCAACAGGTGAAAAGGCTTCATAATAATCGACCCCACGCCGTTGATTATAACCTTTAGCCACCAATCTTGCCGTATAAGTCTGTACCTTGCCATATGCATCAATCTTCTTCTTGAAGACCCATTTGCATCCTATGGGTCTAACCCTTGTTGGAAAATCAACCAAGTTCTAAACTTGATTAATGTACATCGAGTCCATCTCAGATTTCATGGCTTCTCGCCATCTCTGCGAATCAATGTCTAACATAGCTTCGTTGTAGGTTGTAGGTTCATCATCATCAGGAATATCTATCTCATTGTGTGTTTCAACAAGGAGATTATGTCTTTCAGGCGGACGATGAGTCCTAGTGGTTCTACGGAGTTGATTATTCTGCGTTTCAGTGTTTATTGCATTCTGATTATGAGAAGGTCTTTGTGTGTTGGACAATCCATCACATTGAGAGCTTTCAGGAATATCATTTTCATGTATTTCCTGAATGGAATGATGTACAACCATTGTATCATCTTCCATTGGTTGTGTATGAGAGCCTTGCATTTCTGCACTATCTCTCACAACACTCCCACTGGCTGAAAGGCGTACTCTAAGTACCCAATCTTCACCAAATACTCCTACTGAATCCTTGTCTAGGTCTTTTGATAAGGGTTCAACTTCTGTGTTATCTTGTGGTTCTTGAATTTCTTCAAGTTCTATCTCATTGCAGCTCTGTTCTTTGTAGACATATTCTTCTTCAAGGAAAGTTGCATTTCTGGAAACAATGACCTTATGTTCTCCAGGAAGATAGAAGTAGTATCCCTTAGTTTCCTTTGGATACCCAACAAAATAATATTTCTCACTTTTAGATTCCAACTTGTCAGTAAGCATCTTCTTTACATATGCAGGGCACCCCCAGGGTCGCATGTGTTTAAGTGCTGGCTTCTTGCCATTTCATATCTTATATGGAGTTTTCTCTACTGACTTTGAAGGAACCCTGTTCAGAATATAAATTGAGCTTTGCAATGCATAGCTCCAAAGGTATGTTGCTAGAGCTGAGAAACTCATCATGGATCTAACCATATCAAATAGGGTTCGATTTCTCCTTTCAGCAACAACATTCATCTGTGGTGTTCCAGGAGGTGTCCAATGTGATTGGACTCCATGAAGCTTCAAATAATCCAGAAATTCTTTACTTAAGTATTCACCTCCTCGATCTGATCGAAGTGTCTTGATACTTGTTTCAAGTTGCTTCTCTACTTCTGACTTGTACTCCTTGAATTTCTCAAAGGCTTCAGACTTATGTTTCATAAGATACACATGCCAAAACCTTGTGAAATCGTCTGTAAAAGTGATGAAGTAAGGGAAGCCTCCCTTAGCTTGAGTTGAAAATGGCCCACATACATCAGTATGGACCAACTCAAGTACCTCTTTGGCTCGTACCCCTTTCCTAGAAAGTGGTTTGTTAGTCATCTTTCCTCTCAAGCAAGATTCACAGTTACCATAGGACTCCAAGTCAAATGGTTCCAAGTAGTCTAACTTTCTTAATCTTGCTATCCTTGATTCATTGATGTGACTAAGTCTACAGTTCCATAAGTAGGTGGGGTTTTTTGGATTACTTATTTTAGCTCTTTTATTTTGCACAGTGAAAATTTCACGACTACAGTTTAGAACATACAAACCATCCACAAGCGGAGCATTTCCACAAACAAAACCATTAAAAGATAGTACATAACTGCCATTGGCAATAAATGAGGAAAACCCCTCAATGTCTAACACTGGGATAGAAATTATATTCCTCGTCAATGAGGGAACAAAATAACAATTATTCAGTTCTAAACAAAATCCTGAAGGCAAATATAGTCTATAAGTTCCTACACGTTCAGCATCTACTCGTGCTCAATTTCCAATGCGCAGGTCTACCTCCCAAGGTCCAACCTTTATGCTGTCAATCAAACCCTGAACATTATTACAAATGTGTGAGCCACAAGCGGTATCTAATACCCAGTAGCGATAGTTACTTATAGACATATTTATTTCAATGACAAACATACCTTGTCCAGTAGAGCCAGGAGCACCTAGTGCTTTGCCTCCTCCTAGAGCTGTGCAGTCCTTCTTCCAGTGCCCCTTCTTCTTGCAGTTGAGGCACACATCTGAAGCTACCTTTGCTTTCTTATGAACACCTCCTCTAGGTTTCATAACTGTAGGTGCAACAAATGTCTTACCTTTCTTCTTCTGCATGTTCTTACCCTTGGGTTTGAACTTGCTAGAAGAGCCCACCATGAACACAACTTTACCTTTAGAGGTAGATGATTCAAAGGTCTTTAACATGTTGTGAAGCTCTGGAAGACTTGCCTTGGTCCCATTCATGTTGAAGTTCACAATGAAATTCTCAAATGAACCAGGAAGTGAATTCAGGATCAGGTTGACATAGACATTTATAGGCAGCTTCATTCCAATCGAAGCCAACCTTTCTATTAACCCAATCATCTTCACACTTGACCCACATCGTTCAGCTTACACTTGAAAAGGTCCCTCAACAGTTCATACTCTATTGTCTGAGACTGTGAGTCATAACGACTCTTCAAGTGTTCTAGCATCTCGTTGGGGCCCATGTTTTCATGTTGCCTCTGTAACTCCAAGGTCATGGAGGACAATATTACACATTGTGCCGAGGTAGAATCGTTTAGATATTTCTGATAAGCCACCATGTCAAACAGGGCATACTCAGCAGAATCTTCAGCATGGACTGTGGGGAACACTGTGTCTAACACATACATAATTCTCTCAAATCTTAACAGCAATCGCAGATTTCTTAACTAGTCAGGGTAATTTGATCCAGTCAACTTGTTAGTCTCGACCAACATTTTCAGTGATAGATTCGACATTTTATACGACTGAAGAAACAAATAGACTTGAAATTAAACTTTAATATAATTTCTATTGAACATATTCGTTAACTAATTAACATGACCTTTAGTTTAATTAGCTCCCACTATTTTAACATACTCTTCGACCCCATTGAAGAATATAGACTCATATCAAATATGGTCATCATGGGCCATGATCCAGGTTCATGCTATCTCCGCGTTTGTTGTGGCTGATAACTTCAACATCACAACCTGGTAGGTCTTTAAACTAATTACAAATAATTCGTAACTCATGTTTGACTGAATGTTCTAAACAATCAATCTGCGTCCCTCGGCTTGTCCGACACTGTGGCGCTAAGACAACCTAGCAAGTCAACCACGTTATGCGACTGCAATTATGTATCTAAGTGAGTTTTGCCTTATAGAGCAAACACTGTGGTGTAAATACTCATGAAGGTTTATCACCCATTTCTACATTTAACATGCATCTATGAAAGAGTCTGAGTCCTCGTAGACTTAGAGCAAATGCTGTGGCATAAATACTCATCTCGCCAAAAAGGATTTTGCACTACAATCAATTATAACGGACGACACATTCATTTTAAATGAGACTTGTATTAAAATTTTAGGGAACATTTTAATTCAGGGTTTTAACCAAGATCAACTCTTTTACGCCATATCCATTATGACATCGTAACATCGGTCAAACTAATGACACATATAGTTGGGAACCGTCAACCCAATATACATGATATAAGATGGTTTAATCAAATACTGGGCGCCGCCTGCCCAGACAGTTATAGCGGACACTATTTTAGAAATGTAAATGACAAACATTTTGACATTTAGCACATAAACAGTATACTTATCAATTATATATCGTATAATAATAATCTTGGGTTAAACATGCTGAACTCTGATTTTTTTTGTTTCTGGACAGGTGGGGCCGCGACGCCACTGAGGCATAAGCCTTTCGACTTCTGCAAAATGCATTAGCGACGCGGTGCTCCACTATGGAGCTGCGACGCTGCAAGGGTAGAAAAATTTCGGCTTTTGCAATTGCATTAGCGCCGCGATGCTCCACCATAGTGCTGCGACGCTGCAGAGGCAGAAACATTTCTACTTCTGCAAATGCATTAGCGCCGCGACCCTCCACCATGGAGCCGCGACGCCTATTGTCCAGTGAGACCAAGTTTTGAAATGAAGCATTAGCGCCGCGATGCTCCACTATGGAGCTGCGCCGCCGCCTTAAAACCCTAGCAAGCGCCCTACCATAGGGCCGCGATGCCGATGTCCTGACAAACATTTCTGTATTGATTTTCAAAATCATTCGAGCCCTAAATCCAATTTAGGGACTAAATCACAGACCTTTTATCGTCACTCACCATTATCAATAACGCCCATATCGACTATCATCCGTTCTTACCCGTTCTTAGCCGTGCACCGTGCAATGAGCCAGACAATACACTTTTGGCTTAGTTCGAGTTAGAGCGGAATGACTTCCTCGAGTTAGCGTAGGAGATAATTTAGGGTGATATCAAAAGGTTAATATTTGGTCAAGACATGTAGGATTTCAAGAAACCTCGTTTTAATCCAATTTTATGTTTAACCCATATTATCACTTTATTCAATTGTTATATAACCATTGAACCAACCTGGGCTTTGATACCACTATAGGGTTTTGTTGGGTTCAAAACACATAATTAAGACACAACGGAAGTTTAAAATTTTTGTTTCTTACTTACCCCAACAACTTTTCTAGTATGGTTATACAACAATCAAAACTGTAACATAGAGCATAATACTTACAGGTTATAGTATCTGGAATCTTTATCTACTATAGGGATGACACGCGGTTTCCCTTTCGATTCTAAGCTCCAAGCTTCAATGTATTTCTCTTTCGAAAAGCTAGGAAATCCGACGGAGGTTTGGGAGAGTATTTTAATTCTAAGTTTCTAAGGCTTAGAATGATAATCTGAAATTGGTGTATGAAAAATGAAGAGAATGCCACTATTTATAAGTGAAAATTAGGTCAAACTAGATTAGGGTTTGACCTTGGGCCTGATCCAAAAATTGAGGCAGAGGCATCGTGACCCTAGGGTATGGGCGCCGCGATGCTCGACGTGTTCCTGCATTGTCTCGATTTATTTTCTGCGCTCCACCATGGAGCCGCGACGCCTATTGTCCAGTGAGACCAAGTTTTGAAACGAAGTATTAGCGCAGTGACGCTCCACCGCCTTAAAACCCTAGCAAGCGCCGCAGCGCCCTACCATAGGGTCGCGATGCCGATGTTCTAACAAACATTTCTGTATTGATTTTCAAAATCATTCGAGCCCTAAATCCAATTTAGGGACTAAATCACAGACCTTTTATCGTCACTCACCATTATCAATAACGCCCATATCGACCATCATCCGTTCTTACCCGTTCTTAGTCGTGCACCGTGCAATGAGCCAGACAACACACTTTTGGCTTAGTTCGAGTTAGAGCGGAATGAGTTCCTCGAGTTAGCGTAGGAGATAATTTAGGGTGATATCAAAAGGTTAACATTTGGTCAAGACATGTAGGATTTCAAGAAACCTCGTTTTAATTCAATTTTATGTTTAACCCATATTATTACGTTATTCAATTGTTATATAACCATTGAACCAACCTGGGCTTTGATACCACTATAGGGTTTTGTTGGGTTCAAAACACATAATTAAGACACAACGGAAGTTTAAAATTTTTGTTTCTTACTTACCCCAACAACTTTTCTAGTATAGTTATACAACAATCAAAACTGTAATATAAAGCATAATACTTACAGGTTATAGTATCTGGAATCTTTATCTACTATAGGGATGACACGCGGTTGCCCTTTCGATTGCAAGCTCCAAGCTTCAATGTATTTCTCTTTCAAAAAGCTAGGAAATTCGACAGAGGTTTGAGAGAGTATTTTAATTCTAAGTCTCTAAGGCTTAGAATGATAATCTGAAATTGGTGTATGAATAATGAAGAGAATGCCACTATTTATAAGTGAAAATTAGGTCAAACCGGATTAGGGTTTGACCTTGGGCCTGACCCAAAAATTGAGACAGAGACGTCGTGACCTTAGGGTATGGGCGCCACGGTGCTCGACGTGTTCCTGCATTGTCTCGATTTATTTTCTGCGCATTCTTAATTAAATCCAAAATCCAATTTTGACTTAATTAAATTAATCATTATTCATTTAAATATCTCGATTCTAAATCGAACATTTAATTACTCTCTCAATACATCCTTAGATCGAAAGGACAATCGACAGAGTGTGACCCTACATGCCTTCACATATCAACATTAATCAAATTAAGGCCTACGCGGAACTCCTAGACGGCGCCGCAAGACGAACTCAATATGTGAAGTACGTTTACACGAATCCAGTAAACTTAACCTCTATGTGGTAAGATAAAATCTTTTCATTCACGACACACCCGATCAAGCTTAGGATTTGTCAAGTGTCTATCCAAATGGCTTAATCATTGTATCTCATCTATATTAGTTGACAACTAGACCATATTCTAAATATGTCTATTGCGTTGGCCAACGACTTAGTCAACCTAATATCACTGAGAATCCGAGTGTTCTCTCGAATATACATTCGAGGAATGAATCCTAATATTGGCTCAACTACCGCCTTTAATCCACATCGTAATGTACCCAATACAAGCCGTATCTCAACCTATAAGGCATTTGAGCTTAGGACAGGATCAAAGTACATTACTTTGTAGACAAGGTGCGTATTGACCTCAAGTCTAAGGACTTCTATCTTCCACACGCTGATCATACTTTAGACAAGTATAACAAACAATATATCAACAGGGTATACCAATACTTCCAAAGTATCTATGTGCCCATCACGAGTAGCCATTACTCGTAGCAGGTGAGACATACTACATCCTCTAAGGATGTGATGCAGACCACATGTCGACTTATCACATATCATCGATATCTCATTAGTCGATGCTATTTTAAGAGTTACGCTCTATCATCAATATATCACTCTATTAATGACAACGTAAGCTCAATGGATGCACATTAATGAATAATTACAAACAATCAAATAATAATTCAATAATCGCAAATGCCATAAATATTAATCTTATTAATAATACGAATATATTCAAGTACATTTGTCCATAATAATAATTGTCTTTAGGACATACATACTTTCACGATTATCACGAAGATTTGTTCTTAACTCGCCGTTCGTAGCGAAGAAGACAGACAAGGTCTAAGGTAGGGACAGTCTACTACCTTATACTCCTAAATAACAAAGTGGTACCACTAAAAAATACTCTACTGTTACAATATTATTATTGGTAATAAAATGATATATTTTCTCTGGTTTTAGTTGAAAGTCATTCTATCCAATAGAATTTATACTCCATGTTTATAAAACTTTACTATTTTGATTAGCCTAATGTTAATTATGTGAGATATTTATTGGAGAAAAAGAATAGCTTAGCCAAAGAATTTAACTATTATCTAGCGACAATGTAAAAAAAAAGTTACTTAATCGGATCATATTTATCTGTTATAATAAATAATATGTCTTATTCTTAAAAAAATTATTTCATTCGTCATAATTTATGTGGTATAGTTTGACTGAGCACGAAATTTAAGAAATAAGGATTTTTTTTAATCTTGTGGTGTAAAACAAGTCAAAGATAATTGTACGATTATAGCTCATCTCGTTAAGCATAAAAAATAAATTTTAAAGTTAAATTATTGTCAAATAAGAAAACGTGTCATTCTTGGTGTTCTTCACCATTTTCATGTGTGTTCTTGTTCCAACCACAAATTTAATTCAAAATTTTAAGAAAAAATCCTCGAAATTTGTTATAGCTTCAACTAAAGATTTCACACGAAGACCCGAAGACAACCCTAACAGTAATTTCTCAAATATTTCATCAAATAAAGTAACACATTTTAAACCTTCAAGCTTTCTAAATAATCCTTTAATGATATTTCAATGAGTTCCTTTGATTTTTTCTTTTTACTAGGAGAGAGCAAGAAATTGAGTTTAATCAAAAATGTAATTATTTTTTTTGGTAGTGATAGCGGTGACGGCTACGTCGGTGATGGTAGAAAGATGGTAAAAGAAGAAGAAGGAAATAAAAAATACAAAAAAAATGAAGAAGAAGGAAATAAAAAATACAAAAAAAAATGAAGAAGAAGGATTTTCTTTTTAAAAAAGAAAAAATATGATTTTTAGCCTTTTCACGCGTCTGTTTGGTGTGAAATCCATACAACTTGTCAAATCAGCGAAAATTGTCTAAAATTACACAGTGAGAATCCACCTCAGATATTAAAATGGAACAAAATTTAGTTAATGTATCTAAGTGACAGATTTTGATAACCACAAGAGCCTTCGATGGGTTTGACTCAATTTTTATAAAAATTACCTATAGATATTGTTTTGATAAATTGCTGGTGTTTGTGAAAATAATGTGTTACTCCATCAATGTATATAAGGTAATCTTGTAATCAAATATCTAATGATCAAAGCTACTAAATATCTTTCTCGAGATTGTATAAAAATTTCAAAGACCAGATAATATGTACCAAAGATATAATAATAATGAGTGGTTTTTTTTCTTGTTCTTTGGGTAAATTAGGTGACAAGGGAAACACGTGAAGTCGTATGTAGCCAAGAATAGTATTCTATTAAAATAACTAGTGTCAATATCAACTATGTGTCTATGTGTCTATGTGTCTATGTCTTGATGATGACAACACAGGCTTAAAGATGTCAATTTGTGCATTATAATATCTATATTGTAGATTTTGAAATTAAATGGAACCTTAGGCATTGGATTATGGTGCCCATGAAATAAGAGCTAGTGTAATAGTATTACTTAGCAAGTCTAGTTTTGCTAAAAGTTTACTCCTATTTTTGAGTTAAACTTTGACCTATATTGGATTTTTTCGGGGAAACTTTGACCTATATATATAGATTATGAATACCCGATCGAATTTGTCAAGAAGAGTTGAGGACTACAAGGAATTAACTTATATGGTTTTCTAGCCGCAAGCCAAAAGTTTGACTTGAACATATATATTGAAAATAAAGGAGATCATCTCTTTATAAGGTTACAAAGAAAATTATACATGGTAAATATAATTAAGTAGATTCTACGCTAATTATATGCAACAAATTCTAGGCTAATTATACGCAATCTACCACCTAATCAATCTATACATGAAAGGTATATATTCTAATTAATGGTGATTAATAAATTATAATCAATCTATACATGGAAGGTATATATTCTAATTGATGGTGATTAATATCCCCCTCAAATTGATGGTGGTCGACCAACAGTTTGCCAATAAAGAACTCATGTCGCTTCTTCGTCTGAGACTTGGTGAAAAAGTCTGTCAGTTGATCTCTAGAGGCAACATGAGGAAGAGAAATAAGACCGTCATCAAATTTTTCCCGTGTGACAGTCAATTTTGATATGCTTTGTTCGTTCATAAAAAACGGGATTGATAGCAATCTTGACAGCACACTTTCATTGTCACAGTACATGGGTGTGGGAGAGTAAGAGTGAATGCCAAAATCAGCCAGCAAACGATGCAACCAAACCACCTCACTTAAAGTAGTTGACATAGCTCGATATTCCGCTTTGGTTGACAAGTTGGACACGGTCTCTTGTTTCTTCGACTTCCAAGAAAACAATGAGTTTCCAAGAAAATCACAATATCAAGTGGTCGAACGACGGGTGTCGAGGCAACCACCATAATCAGCATCCGAGAAGTCACGTAAGATAATAGGTTAGTCACTAGTGTAATGAAGGCCCATGGTCGTAGTCGATCAAAGATAACGGAAAAGGCGATGCACCACCGTAAGATGAAGGCGTCGAGGGTCAGATAAAAACTGACTGAGAATATGAACAACATGAGCAATGTCAGGTCGAGTGATAGTTAAGTAGACCAAGCTTCCAACAAGGCGTCGATAAAAAATCGTGTCCGAGAGAGGTTCCCCATCAGTATTAGAATAATGAGTGTTCTGCTCCATGAGGGTTTCGAAAGCGGTTGCATCAGTCAGGTAAGCCATGTCCAAAATTTCTTCGGTATACTTTCGTTGATAGATGAAGTAGCCACCATCATTGCGATATATTTCCGGGTCAAGAAAGTAAGATGTGTGCCCCAAGTCCTTCATTTGAAATGAAGATTGTAACATTCTATTAAGTTGCAAAATGCTTTCGACATCATCCCCATAAATCAAGAGATGGTTGTGCCTCGTGAACGACAACACCCGTACTATTGAAATGGTTCATCAACATAGATTAGGACAAAAACCGTCCCTCTTGTCGAGGGGGAGATAAACAAAGAATAATCGTTTGACTCTGTCGATATCCACCTTGCAAAAGAGCCGACATTAACTTAGAGAACCAAGCGCGCGAAGCTTGCTTTAAGCCATAAAGGGTCTTTCATAATTTGCATACCATGAATGGAGAGGTGGAGAAGCCAAGAGGATGCTTCATATACACAGTATCAGATAGCTCACCATTGAGAAAGGCATTAGTGACATCCATCTGCGAGATGTCCCATTGTCGAATGGCCGCAACAACCAGTAATGTACGAACAATAGTCATTTTATCCACAGGAGCAAAAGTTTCCTCATAATTGATTCCATACTCCTGTTCAAAACCTTGCGCCACCAAGTATGCGTTATATTGATCCAACATGCCGATGGACTTTTGCTTCAAAGTGTAGACCTATTTACACCCAACCACAGTTTGATTCAATGGGGTAAAATCCAGATCCCACGTATGATTTTGAGCCAGGGTATCAAGTTCAGTTTGTATAGCCAAGGTCCATTTTCTACTATCAGCTGCCTGTTTATAAGATCTAGGAATTGAAATGTGATCAAGTGAAGATAACATGGATAATCGGGAAGGTGGTTTACTAACTCGACCACTTGGGTAGTGACTACACTATTTAGTGGTTCAGAAGTAGAAAAAATATGAGAAGAAGAGGGGATGCTCCTAACGACCTTCCAGATTATCCCTGTTTTCTTCACTTGATCATATTTCAATTTCTAGATCTTATAAACAGTCAGCTGACAATAGAGAATGGACCTTGGATATGCAAACTAAACTTTATGCTCTGGCTCGAAATCATACGTGGGATCTAGTAGTGACTACACTGTTTAGTGGTTTAGAAGTAGAAAAAAGATGAGAAGATGAGGGTTACTTGGATCCGGATATGACGAAGGAGGAGGAGCAGCCAAGAGAACTCTCGCATAAGGATCAGGCTCATCATCAAAGTAGGACGACAGGAGAGTCGAGCAACCAATGACATCTGAGGGTTCTGTAGTTGAGTAAAAGTAGAACGAGTCCTCAAAGAAGAGAATATTGCGTGAGATACTCATCCGTTTGGCATCCCAGTCATAGCAAGCGGTAGTCCTTTTGAGTGTCATAATATTCCAAAAATATGCATTTGGTAGACTTGGCATCAATTATGGAATACTCAGATCTTGGAAGAAGCACATAGCACGTTCATACAAATACACAAAGAGTGTCGTACGAAGGCTTAGTACCAAGAAGCTTATGTAGAGGAGACTGATTTTAGAGAACCGTAGTGGGCATCTGATTAATAAGGTCGACCGTCGTGTGGACATCGTTAGCCCAAAATAACTGTGGAAAATTAGTGTGGAGTCGAAGTGCACAATCAGTTCAATAATATGGTGATGTTTCCGCTTGGCAACACCATTATTGTTCTGATAGGTTTCTGATGAATAACACCTTCAATAGCCAAGAAATGCTCAAAATCTTTGGAGATATATTCACCGCTCGAGTCTGTGCGAAGAATCTTTAGGCTTTTATCAAAATAGGTATGGACCATGACATAAAAATATGTAAAGACACTGAACACCTCAGACTTTTGTTGAAGAAAGTGGACCCATGTAAATCGAGATACATCATCCACAAATATACCATAATAAGAATTGCCAAAAAATGACTTGGAGCTCACAGGACCCCAAACATCAGAATGAATAAGTTCAAATGGAGAGGTGGTATGATGAATATTTTTACTAAATGGTAACAAATGTGATTTTGCAAGAGCACATGATTCACAATCAATACTAACATTATTTTTAAAATTAATTGTAGGCGACAAACTGCTAGAGGAAAATAAAGACTTAAGATTTTGATTATGAGGATGTCCCAAGCGCTTATGCCACAATTTCGAAAGAGCATTGGTTGAGGCGATATCCTGAGAAGACGGAGCAAGGAAGCACTTGTGAGAGTCAGATGATGAGTCCAGATCCAAGATGAATAGTTCCCCTTGTATACGGCCTCGACCAATCACCTTCCCGATTTGCAGGTCCTTAATAAGACAACAACTAAGTGAGAAAGAAACCAAGCAATGTTGCTTAACAAGATGATTGGAAGAAATCAAACTAGTAGATAATTTGGGAACATAAAGGGCATTAGATAAGACTAAAGGAGGAGAATTGGGGAAGTTCAATTGTAAAGTGCCACTTCTCTAAATATCGAGGTTCATTCTATTAACAACAGTAATAGTGTCAGGAAGGGAACAAGGAGGGGAGGAAGCAAAGTCTTTCAAGTCACCAGTCATGTGATGAGTGATACTCGAATCAATAATCCAAGGAGTACTCGACTTAGGCTTATCAAAACCTGAAGCATGAAGACCTTGGGTAAGTTGATGCACAAGGTCGGTAGGTAAAGAAGAGGAGGAACTATCAGAGGATGAGGATCAATAGTAGATGTAAAAGCAATGGGAGTGATTGAATGACTGGGACGTGGTGGACAAATATGAAAATCGTTGATCAGATGACCATCTTTCTTGCAATAACGACAAAATAGTTTAGTGGTAGACCCTTTATGGTTTCGTCAATGAGAAGCATAACGACCATTCTCATGACAGTTGAAGCACTCGACAGTAGACAAGTCACAATATTTCCCTTTATAAGCGTCAAAGAAATCAGGAGAGGGGTGCTGAGAGAAGAGAAATGCAAGGCGAGTCTCTTCGGCAAAAAGATCTGCAAGGACGCTGTCGAGCGACAAGGCTAAGCTGTGGTTGAGAATGGAGGCCTGAATATGTTCAAACTCAAACTGTAACTTCATAAGGAATGTACGACAGCGAGATTTCTGGCACAGGGTAAGGACCATCCTAGATCCACTTTGGGAATGCTTGTTTCATCAATCATATCCATCTCATTCCAAATCAGCATGATGGAGGAATATAAATCTTGAAATCTTGCGGTCTCTTGAGAAAAGGCGGTAAGAGACTGTTCCAGTTGATAAATTTGTGCATCATTACTATGCTGATAGATCCGTTGAAGATACTCCCACATTGCACGAGCATAGGACATAGGACTGAGATTAAGAGAAATGGTGTTGTCGACGGACTCCATGATCCAGGTACGTACCTTTGCATCAGACACACACCATTTGGAGATGACTGCCGAATTGTCAGTCGTGGCTGCTGGTTTAGATGAGGTAACATGAACCTAATGTTTTTTACCCTCATGAAAATACGAAGCCCACAAAAAATAGTTCTTTCCATCAAGTTTCATAACTGAACGTTCGATGATATGAGTCTATTGGAATAGACTGGAAAAAGGAACTCAAGATAGTGGAGAGAAAAAAATTACAGCGCTGATACCATATGAGCAAGGGAAAAATCTTGATTTTCTGTATATTGAAAATAAAGGAGATCATCTCTTTATAAGGTGACAAAGAAAGCTATACATGGTAAATATGCAACAAATTTTCTAGGCTAATTATATGCAACGGATTCTAGGCTAATTGTATGCAATCTACCTTCTAATCAATCTATACATGGAAGGTATATATTTTAACTGATGGTGATTAACATATTTTAATTAATCTATACATGGAAGATATATATTATACTTGATGGTGATTAATAGAGAAGAGGAAAAAGGGCAAGACAAATGACAAAGAAATCTATCCAACCGCCAAAAAGATCACAAAATTAATTTCGGTTTGTATGTCTGCGCGCATATGTTTGTGCAAATTTATGAACTTTTAATTTTATTAAGCTGTGTATATATAAGTGCAAAAGTAAAGTGATTCAGTGACGAGTAAATAGACATTAATCTTATTAAATTTAAATTATGAATTTACCTCTAACTAAGATGTACGAGAATGGTTACTTACCGTTGCATATACTACCAAACACCTTATTATCACTGTTATTTGCCTTTACAATTAAGTATTTTTGCTTTAATTCCGGTGAAATGTTTTTTTTGTAAATGAAGACAATTAATATTTAGCCTCTTAGAATACTGTAAGACTGGAGAAGATTTTTTCTCATTGATTTTTTGCAAAGAATATTTAATTCTTATTGTTTTTTTTTGCTCACTTATAATTACTACAGCACTCCTTAGTACTTAGTAGTATTAGTTTTATAATGCAATTACCTTTCTCTGAAAAACTAATTATCTCTCTTCCAATTAGACCAGAAGCCTAATCCAGTTAAAAGTTTAAAGTGTGTCAAGAAGTAGTGGAATTAGTTATTCGGGAGAGTGAGATCCGGGTGGCATATCAAAAAGACAACTCAAAATCGCCACCGTACGAGACTTGCAGGGCATGTCCGCCAGAAAGTGAAGAGAGGTTTATAAGGACCCCGACTTAGGAATCATGTCTCAATTCCTATCCGCCCCTGTCAAATAAAGTAGAGAGTTCGATTTCACCAGTTTCTTGCGGAGTTTATAAAACACTTTGGTTGTGAAATGTATCAAAATTAAACTTGATGAGGCGAATTATTTGTTTTAGAACTGCTTTCTCTTCTTATACACTAGATGATATTAGCCCGTGCAAGCACTGGCCCAACACTTTGCATTAATTTGGATAAATGTTGTATGAAATGTCAAATATATGTACTCCTTTCGTTCATGTTTACTTGTCATGTTTCGCTCGTCGAGAATCAATTTGACTAATTTTTGAAGTGAATTTAAATTAGATTAATTCAATATTTCAAAATTAAAATTTAGATGTTTAAAAATCAAATAAAAAATTAATGTAATTTTAATTTTTTTTTATATTAATATGATAAAAATATACATTCTAAAATGTTGGTCAAAATCACATACTGAACATTTTACATTAGATATGTTACTTGGAATATCTTCAATTTCTTTTTTTTTTAAATAGATCAATGTATAACTAAGCACTGTTTTATAATACTTTTTCTAAAAATGTGAAATTTGTACGAACAAATGGAATTCTTAGCTCCGTCTCAAAAAAAAATTCTTAGTTACTATTTTGGACAGGCAAAGTAGATTTTCTTTGATCATAATTTTTTCAAATACTTTCTAAATATTTTAAATTGTTAACTATTTTGACTTATAATACGTTTTATGTAGTTTCTAAATATGTAAATTTTAATTTAAAAAAATTAAAGATTCTATATATATCCGAATTCACATCAAATATTAGTTACTTTGACCCTCGTAATCCGAATCAAGACAATCTTTTTGAGACGGAAGGAGTATCTGATTAGTTAGTATAATACATTTCATTGAAAATATTTATGTATAATATTTTGAAAATTATTAGTGAAAACTGTAAGTTTATCACTGTGCGTTCCTAGTAGCTGTTTAAGAGTAAAGCCAATTAGTTAAGTTGTGCTATCTATTATATTGGCATAGCAAGTATGTAGTAGATACAGGAATATAAGAACCACGTTAGTATGGGTATATCATACTATAGATGAAATGACAATGATACCCTCAAATTGAAATTAATACCAAAAAGCACGCATGTCGATCCCATCTTCTATCTCATATTTCTATTATAGTATAAAGTTATTACAATTTAATTTTAATTGGTGCCACTCTTGATGTTTTAACAATCGATCTAAGGTGGTAAGTTGTTGCCCGCCCCTTTGGCTAATCTCTTCAATAGCATTGATCTGAGATTATGATGATATTTATAATAATAACAATAAATTTAAATTTAATAACTTCATGGTAACAACTAACAAGAATTATATATATGTGTGGGCCATCCAATCCTTAAACCTAGTGAGGTATCTTAAATCTTATTAATAGAATATTTACCGAATATTTTTACATTAATGGTATATCTCCTAATTTAGATATAATTATATTCCTTTTGTAATTAGGTTGATTAGTTACCTAGTTTGTAGCAAGGTAAATATTTTATGTAGCACTATATATTGTAAAATCATAAATTAATAAAATCACGAAACATATTCCTTTATGGTATCAGCAGCCAAACCCTAAACTATCCCACCCTAGTCGCTGACCCCCCCTCGGCAGCCCCTCCCCCACTGACAACAACCCCTTCTCTCACGGCTAACCCTCATTTTCTCTCTCTCTTCCTCCTAAATTTAATTTTTCATGGTTGACCAAACCAAATTCCATCCTGCACTTGTAGTCAATAACATTAAAAACTTCATCACTGTTACTCTTGAGATGGGAAATGGTCAATACTCCTCGTGGGTGGAACTTTTCAAAATCCATTGTCGTGTCTACAACGTTATCGACCATATCATCCCTTCTGAATCGAAACCCCTCGACCTACCCTCAACTTCTGATGATGAACTTTGGTCTCGTTTGGATGCAGTTTTTCTCTAGTGGATATACGACACGATATCCAATGATCTGTTGCACACAATCATTGAGACCAATGTCACTGCCAGCCAAACGTGGGAACGTTTGGAGAATATTTTTCATGCAATGACACTCAACGTGCCTTATACCTTGAAAATTAGTTTAAGGACGTTCATCAGGATAACTTTCCTAACACGTCGGCCTATTGTCAAGAACTAAAGATGCTTGCCGACCAACTCTCCAATGTTGGTGCACCCAGTCACAAATCAACGATTGGTAATGCAGCTTATTGCGAGCTTGAATGAATCCTATGATGGCGTTGTTACCATCCTTCAACAATGCTCGTCGTTGCCACCATTCTATGAGGCCCGTTCGAGACTAATTCTTGAGAAAACCCTCAAAATTAAGCGCATCACCACTCAAGCCAGCATTGTTGACGCCGCCCTCACCACCATCATCGGGTCCTCCACCGACGGCAGGGCCTCTAACTCCGGTAGCCACCGCTACCGACCCAAGGACCCGAACCAGGGCCTATCCACCCGCAACAACCGCAAAGGCCACTAATCCGGCAAGGCCGCGGCAGACGTAATTCCGACAGCAACGGTGGTGGCAAGGGGCAGTCACCATCGGTAGGGAATAACCAGCAGCGTCCGCAGCAGTGGCATCATCCGCTACCATGGGCTGCCTACCCGCCGTAGGCCGCGTGGGCCCCACTAGCCTGCGCCTCTCCTCCTTGCCCGTATCCAACATCATCGTGGAATCCACCTTCTGCCCGACATGCCCAATTGGGTATAGTTGGCGCACGTCCACAATATGCTTACATAACACATGTCTCCCCGTCATCCAACTATGCACCGACTGATATTGAGGCAGCTATGAACACTATGTCCCTCAACGCTCCAGACGAAAATTGGTACATGGACATAGGCGCCACCTCTCACATGATGGCATCACAAGGTACTATTTCGTCTTATTCCAATTTGAGTAATTTAAATCGGAATATTATTGTTGGTAGTGGACAAGGCATTCCAATTCGTGGTTTTGGTCATTCTTCCCTATCCCCACCGCATCCACCACTAATTTAAAAAAATGTCCTCCATGCCCAAAAACTCATTAAAAATCTAATCTTTGTGCGACGTTTCACAACTGATAATAATGTTTCCCTTGACTTTGATCTTTTTGGTTTATCTATGAAGGATTTTACGACAGGGAGGTGAATAATGAGATGTGACAGCACCGGAGATCTATACCCTATTTCCAACATCGTCAACAAATTAGCATCAGTTCCATCAACCTTTCCTGCTCTTTCGTCTTCCTTATGACATTTTAAATTAGGACATCCGGGAGATTCTGTTTTACGCTCCCTTAAAAAAATTATTCAATGGAACCGGGTCTCTAAGACTCCTCTTTGTGAATCTTGTATTTTTGGGAAGCATGTTAAATTGCCGTTTTATTCATCCACAAACTGTACTTTAATGCCTTTTGATATAATTCATAGTGATTTCTGGACTTCACCCATTTTAAGCACGGCAGACCATCGATATTATGTGTTATTTTTGGATGATTATTCCAAATTTCTATGGACTTTTCCAATTGGTAATAAATTCTGTGTCTACCCCATTTTTTCATCATTTAGTGACTTCGTAAAAACACAATTTGAAAAGAGCATTAAATATTTTCAATGTGACAATGACAGGGAATTCGATAATAACCAATACAAACAGTTTTGCACTAAACACGACCTTACCTTTCATTTTTCTTGCTCTCACACCTCCTCCCAAAATGGTAAGACCGAACAGAAAATCCGCACCATAAACAACTTAATTTGTGCTCTACTTGCCCATGCCTCAATTCCCCCTCAATTCTGGCATTATGCACTCTCCATGACCACATACCTCCTAAACATAATCCCAAACAAGTCACTAGCTCAATGGTCATCAATTTTTGTTCTGTAGGAACCCCTCTTATCAACACTTGCGTGTATTCGGGTATCTCTGTTATCCTCTCCATCCGACCACTCACAAACTACAATTCCGGTCTTCTCTGTGTGTGTTTCTGGGTTACCCCAATCATCGTGGTTACTCGTGCTATGACTTATCAAGCCATAAAGTAATCATTTCTCGACATGCCATATTTGATGAGTCTCAATTCCCTTTTGCCTCGCTAAACTCACCACCTCGGCAATCATACGACTTCCTAACCGATGGCATCCTTAAACCTAGTGAGGTATCTTAAATCTTATAATAGACAATTGTGACCTTTGAATGTTGGAGTGGGGCATATCCATACTGAATATGACTTGTCAATGTTTTCTGACTATTCGCCTATGCTCGTCACTATTAAAACATCTACTCCTAAAGTTCCTTTTAGATTTTTTTTTTTGATAATCCAGGTTTCCAGGCTTGCGCCTGACTACTTCACTGGTATTACCCAGACGTCCTGGAGATGATGGGACCGGTCCTTCAGCACCCCACCACCAGTAAATCGCGGGATGTGCACACATGGTCGTGTCCGCTTGCGTCCAACGGATCAATGCTACAAGGTTGACCCCCCCACAGGCCCCATTCACAAGGCTTGGCGGAGACCGAACCCACACTGCAACATGCCCGCGCGGCTTTTAGCGCCCACGCTTTACCACATGTATGTGTCCCAGAGGACGATATCCGGAGGGGAGAATCGAACTTGCGACCCTAAGGCCGCAAAGTTGACTCCCTGCCAGCCAGCTGACCCCTCTAGATAAAACTGTGGTAGGGTAAACTTTTTAAAGTGACTGGTCCCACCGCATTACGGCCCCATACCCCGTAAAAACCCCACCTCCGGCCCGGCCCTACGGATTAGTATACACCGCTTGGCCCTACACGTATGGAGGGATTTTTTTGGGGGAACACAGTTCCACTCTCGCTGATCAGAGGACTCGAACACGGAACCTCAGACAACAATACCCTAATGTATGTATGGGCAGCTCATGACTCCTTCACTGTTCTGGTCACTAATGGCTGGCAAACTCAATTGTGTGGGAAAACTATGAGAAATGTATGGATAAAACTCAAGAAGCTTAGCCATAAAGTAATCATTTCTCGACATGTCATATTTGACGAGTCTCAATTCCCTTTTGCCTCGCTAAACTCGCCACCTCAGCAGTCATATGACTTCCTAATCGATGGCATCCTTAAACCTAGTGAGGTATCTTAAGTCTTATAATAGACAATTGTGACCTTTGAATGTTGAAGTGGGGCATATCCATACTGAATATGACTTGTCAATATTTTCTGACCATTCGCCTATGCTCATCACTATTAAAACATCTAATTGGACTCCTAAAGTTCCTTTTAGATTCTTTAATGTATGGGCAGCTCATGACTCCTTCACTGTTTTGGTCACTAATGGCTGGCAAACTCAACTGTGTGGGAAAACTATGAGAAATGTATGGCTAAAACTCAAGAAGCTTAGACCTAGTTTAAAGGAGCTAAATGTTGCAGAATTTAAAGGTCTTACTCAAAAAATTGATAACGCTGGGTTAATCTTAAAGCTGTACAGGAAGCAATAGCTATTCAACATTCAGACTAGTTGCAACTACAGGAAAGAGATCTTCTCATGCAGTTGGAAAGATGGACACTAATAGAGAGAGTGCATTGAGGCAGAAATCTAAAATTCGGTGGATGAAACTAGGAGATCAAAACAGCAAATGTTTTGCAACAGTAGTAAAAGAGAAACAATAGGAAGCAAATTTATGAACTACAATCTCTGGGAGGAATGAAACTAACTGATCCTGCAGATATTCAACATGAAGTTATCTCCTTTTATAAAGGATTAATGGGGTCCTCCACTACTACTTTACCTGCTGTAGATAGAACTATTATGTCTTAGGGACCTAAACTGTCATGCTCCACTATGTGCAGAGGTATCAGAAGCTGAGATCAAAGAAAGTTTGTGGTCTATTGGAGATGAGAAGTCACCAGTGGTGGATGGATACAATGCTTGCTTCTTTAAAAAGGCATGGCTAACTATTAAGGGAGATATCAATCAAGTTGTCCAAGAATTCTTCCACACAAGTAAGATCACATGGCCATTAATTGCACAGCCATTACTCTTGTCGCTAAAGTGATTGCCCAACAACAGTGAAAGAGTTCAGTCCAATTGCATGTTGTACAGTCTTATACAAGATTATCTCCAAGTTATTAGCTACTAGACTTCAAAGGGTCATTGCATCAATTATTTATAATGCTCAGGCTAGGTTTATTCCTATCAGACAGATTGCTGACAATGTGATACTAGCACATGAGCTAGCCAATGGCTATTCTAGAAAGCACACCTCTCCTAGATACATGATAAAGATAGACTTAAAGAAAGAATATGACTCAGTGGAGTGGGCATATTTGGAGCATGAGGAAACGGCTGCTAATACCCAAGTGTTGGAGCAACAACCGGCCAAGTCAATTTCAGAAAAATGAGAAACTGATTCGACTTTTGCTCCTCTCCTTACAGTTGAGTGGCTTTCATCGGAGGGGATTGGATTTCCTTATAAGTTTATGAAGTGGATCATGGCATGTGTGAAAACAGTTAACTACTCTATTATTGTTAATGGTGAACCCCCCCTCCTTTTGATGCTGCTAAAGGCCTTAGGCAAGGGGATCCTATATCCCCTTTCCTGTTTCAATTGCTATGGAATATCTAAATAGGTGGTTGAATTCTTTGAAGAGTAATCCTAGTTTTAAACATCATCCTAGATGTGCCAAATTAGGTATTACTCATCTTAGCTTTGTTGATGACCTCCTTTTATTTGCTGGAGGGGAATTGGAGTCTACAACTGCTCTTCAGCAAGTTTTTAATATGTTTTCTACTGCTTCTGGACTTCAAGCAAATATGAAAAAGAACTCAATTTATTTTGGAGGAGTAACTCAGGCCATCAGAGATAAAAGATTTTGGGACTTGGCACATAAGCAAGATAAAATGTGGATCAAATGGGTACATGTGTACTACTTAAAGAGTCAACAACTTGAGGCCATTGCAATTCCTAAGCAGGCATGTTGGATGCTGAGAAAGATCTTGAAAGCTAAGTCTATCTGGAATGAATTACACCTCCCTCTCAAAGCTAACAAGAGCATAGTGAGACAAGTTTACTTACAACTTTTGGAGTATACAGTAAGAGTGTCATGGAAATGTCTGACGTTGAAGAATGCTGCAAGTCCTAAGGCTCTGTTTTTCTTTTTGGTTTCATGTTCAGGACATGCTCTTAACTAAAGATAGATTGATATCTTGGGATATGGACATTGATCCTAAGTGCAGTTTCTGTGATGCTTTTATGGAAATCAGAGATTACTTGTTTATACATTGTCCTTTTGCCAGGTCCCTCTGGACTAGATTATATATATGGCTTCAAAGGACTCAACTAATGATCTCAAATTGGGACACACATTTGGAATGGTATATAAAGCACTGCAAAGGAAAATCACAAGCAGCACAAGTACTGAAGATGGTGTATGCTGAAGGAGTTCATGCCATATGGATGGAGAGAAATCAAAGATAGTTTGAACATATGAGTAGAAGTGTGGAAATGATAGCAAGGGAGGTGGCTTTTATCTGCAACATCAGAGTAGGTACTGGTACACAAAGTTTTCTGCAACAATGTCAATTCTAGATGTTAGAAACTCCCTGTAGTTTATGTGGTTTCCCCTGTTAGACATGAGAAGTGGCATCCCTCCCAGTTTGGAGAAGGGTACCTGCTCATTGTCCTTCCCTAGCAGTTTGGTTTTGAGCTATGAGATTAGACAACAGGCTGGGAAAAAGTCAAGCTGTGGTCCTGTAGTGTTCACTTTTGACAACTCATAAAGTTAAGTTAATTACCCAAAAAAAAAACAACTGCGGGGGTATAATTTTACGCCTATGCATCACTTTTCTGAAAATAAAAGAAGGTGAAAGCCTGTATATATAATTTTTCGTACATTTAAGTCTGTATATGTTTTACAAAAACAAAAGTCTGTATATGATAATAAAGGAATAGATAGCTTACATAATAATGCCTTTATTTTCAGTTCTTTTGGCCAAGAACATTCATAGCAATAAATACCGTCAAAATCTACTGCTTCTTTACTTCTCAGAAGGCATTTTCTAAATCATGACATAATGCCCTAGAAAAGGGATCGATATATTCTATTTATTTCTCGAAAGACATGTTTTACATCATGATATAATGCCGTAGGTAAGGAGTTCAGTTCATTCTCCTTTCGTTCTTGGAGGATATTTCTAGATCATGACATAATGCCTTAGGAAAGGAATTCGATGCATTCTACTTTAGTTCTCGAAAGACATTTTTTACATCATGACATAATGACGTAGGTAAGGGGTTCAATTGATTCTCCTTTGGTTCTTGGAAGATTTTTTAGATCATGACATAATGTTGTTGGAAAGGAATTCGATGCATTCTACTTTAGTTCTCCAAACACATCTTTTACATCATGATATAATTACATAGGAAAGAGGTTTGATTCATTCTTCTTTAGTTCAGATACTTTTAGATCATGACATAATGTCGTAGGAAAGGAATTCAACGCATTCTCCTTTAATTCTTTGAAGATATTTTTTAGATCATGACATAATGTCGTAGTAAAGGGATTCAATTACAATATTTTATTATATAGTATAAATTTATTTTTCATTTTAGGGTTTTTCAGTTATTATTAATTATCTTAAATATACATATAGTATGAAGTTTTATTTGTGCAGGATTTCCAACAGATTTAAATATATATTTTAAATAGGGATATATAACATCATAGGGGATGCAAGGGTAGTACTTCCATAATATGCGGAGTGTAAGTATTTGATTTTAAAATACAGGAGGTTTATCTGTAACTAAGTCATCATATAAAGGTATTGCGTGTAATTAACTCTAAAAACAATTGATAAGCACCTTAAAGTTACTGCAATGGAAAATGAAGCATGAAGATTTAAAGAAGAGAGCTATTAATGGTGATATTGATTTTATGGCGTATTATAAATATTTTTTTAGTTTTATGGTCCTTATTTTTTTATATGTAGGAAATCGATTGCTAAAATATAACATAGGAGATTGATAATTGCAAATACAAGAAGCAGTGACACATTAGATCAAATCAAAGAAATTGGAGATCTTGCTGGCCATTTGTTAGATGCCCTGATTTCAAGTGAAGATTTCAATTTTATTTTGAAAGAAATAATTCCTCATTATTTTCATTAATGAAAGAGTATATATACAATTTATAATTTCCATAATATGAAAAATCCTATTCCTATTCTACTCCCAAAACCCTATTCTAGTTGTATAAGAATCCTACAATTATGGTAAGTGTACAATGCTAATTATATACAAATAATATAAATAATATGTTACCCAAAATAGGATATACACGGATGTGTATACCGTGTATATCACGGTCTCCCACTTGTGAAGGGTTTCCGTGATATACACGGTATATACAAGGTATTGTATACCGTGTATATCCTTGTATATTTTCACACCCTCGCAGTCATAGCGGGTGGTCTTCGTACATTGAGACTGTCCCTAAATCTTCAAAAAGGACCGAGGGAAGACCCTTAGTGAAGATGTCTGCAATTTGATACTTGGAAGGAACATGTAAGACGCGTACTTGTCCACGAGCTACCTTTTCGCGAACAAAATGGATATCCATCTCAATATGTTTAGTGCGCTGGTGTTGAACCGGATTCCCAGAAAGATATACGACACTAATATTATCACAATATACCAAGGTAGCCTTGTGAATGGGAAAGTGAAGCTCCAAGAGAAGATTACGTAACCAACATGATTTAGAAACCACATTGGCCACCCCTCGATACTCGGCCTCTACACTAGAACGTGATAAGGTAGCATGTCGTTTGGCAGACCATGAGACCAAGTTATTACCAAGAAACATGCAATAACCAGACGTGGAGCGTCTGGTATCTGGACAGCCACCCCAATTAGCATCGGTCTACGAGACAAGTGTAGAGGACGATGATGGATATAGATGCAAGCCATAGTCAAGTGTCCCCTGAATGTATCAGATAATGTGTTTGAGCGCATTCATGTGCTCCACCCTAGGATCATGCATAAACAAACACACCTGCTGTACGACATACGTAATATCCGATCTCATGAATGTAAGTTACTGAAGAGCTCCAGCAAGACTACGATAGTGAGTGAGATCCTCGCAAGGTGAGCCAGCCGCAACACCGAACTTGGGCTTAGTATCAACTGGAGTAGAAGTAGACTTACACGAGGACATACCAACCCTTTCAATTATCTCAACGGCATACTTCCGTTGTGATAAGAATAATCCACCTACATGACGAGAGAAAACAATCCCCAAAAAGTAACTCATGGCCCCCAAGTCTTTCATAGCAAATTCAGAACTGAGCATGGTCATGATAGATTTGCGCAACGCATCAGTAGAGGCAGTCAAGCTAATATCATCCAAATATAATATAATATAAGCCAGGGAAGTACCACGGCGATATATGAACAATGAATTATCAGACCTGCTGTGGGAAAACCCAATAGACGAAACATAGTCTATAAATCTCTTATACCAAAGCCGGGGGGGGGTCTGCTTAAGCCCATACAAGGACTTCTTCAATAAACAGACATGATGAGGATATTTGGGGTCTCAAAAACCCAATGGATGATGCATGTAAACGGTCTCCTTAAGATCACCATGTAAGAAAAAAAAATCACATCTAACTGATGAATGGGCCATGCCTTTGAAAGAGCGAACAATACAAATGGTAGCCGATTTGACCACTGGACAAAATGTCTCACCACAATCCACGCCAACCTGTTGAGTTTTACCATCACCTACAAGTCGAGCCTTATGTCTCGAAAAAAGAGCCATCAGAATTATCTTTATGAGTAAAAATCCACATAAACCGAATAATATTAACACTAGAAGGACGGGGGACCAACTCCCACGTCTTATTTTCAATAAGAGCATTATATTCGTTGTTAATAGCCAATTTCCAATTCGGGTCATTTAATACAGACACTGGGTTACGTGGTAGAGGGGATTTAGAGACAATAGAATTTAGATTAAATTGTCATTTTGGTTTAAAAATACCCGTTTGACTACGATTAACTGGCCCTTGACTCGAGGAGGAAGCGGGTGGATTTTGGACAGTGGGGGGGGGGGGGGCTGGTGACAAACTGGCTAACAGGCAGTGGGCCTTCTGGCCCAATTACGGGAACTGGAAAGGAGATTGGGGCAGTGGGCTAGACCATCGGAACGATCGAGATCGGTGCGGGCCGAGTGTTGGCTTCTATCGGGCGATTCGACGAACAGTGGGCCGGCGGACAAAGGGGTCCCTCGGTGGATTTTGGGTGCGGGACACGTCCGATAAATAGTGGATAATATACGGGGAGACCTTGTCATCCAAAAAATTATACGAACTAGGTCCGGGACTACTCATTTTAGCAAACGGAAATTGAGTTTCATAAAAAATAACATGACAATTAATTATAATTTTATTAAACGAGAAATCTCAACACTTGTAACCATGATGATTAGATGGATAACCCAAAAACACACAAGGGGGTAGAACAGACTTGATGTTTGTTAATAGTAGTTGGCGAAAATAGTGGATAACATAAGCATCCGAAGACCCTAAGATGTGAATATGAAGTATCCTTATTATAGAGGATTTTAAGAGGGGATGAATATGCCAATGCATTGGTAGGAAGTATGTTAAGGAGATAAGTACCAATTTGTAGAGCATGATGCAAACGGAAGGGGGTACGGAAGCATGGACCAATAAAGTGTGGACAATATTATTAATGATACGAATTTGCGTTCGGCTACGGAAGCATGGACAAAGAAAGTGCGGATAATATTATTAATGGTACGAATTTTGCGTTCGACTTTCCCATTTTGTGAGGACGTATGAGGACGAGAGAAATGAAAATTTATGACATTAGTATCACAAAAATCCCAAAACAACCAATTATCATATTCTTTGCCATTATCACATTGAATGTGTCACGACCCAAACCGGATGATCATGACGGGCACCCAGACCCTACCTGTCGGGCACCACTAATCTCATATTTAGCATATATCCGTAATTTTGCATGGCCCACGAGGCCTCCACGAGATACCTTGTTAATATATGAAAATAGTAAACTGTAAAAGAGCTATGCAAAATCCTACAACCAGAAGGCCCAAATCTCTATACATATACATACCAAGGCCGACAAGGCCATACACGACTACTATACACATGAAAATTGTCTACAAGCCTCTAAAGAGTACGTAACATCATAAGGTCGGGACAGGGCCTCGCCATACCCCTATGCATTTCAAGAATACCGTACCATGACTAGACTGCAACTCTAGAATAAGTAGAACTAACAACATACTAGTGCGACCGTCACCCTCTTTACCTGAGCTTGCAGACATGAAATGCATCATCCCCCAACAAAAGGAACGTCAGAACGACTGATGTACCGAGTATGTCAGGCATGAAAATAGCATAATAGAAACCTGAAAGTAACATGAGCCAAGAACAACTAATCAGTAGAGAATGCCTATGAGGGCCATAATATATATAAGTATCATGTATGTGTAGAATGCCTTTGAGGGCCATAATATGTATAAATATCATGTCTGTGTAGAATACCTCTGAGGGCCATAATATGCCTAAATTCCATGCACAATGCGGTCATGCACATATGTGTATATAATTCCATATCCCTTTAGCCTCTGTGGGCATCATATCATATTAGCCTCTGTGGGCATAATATTTTTCGTGTTTATCTGTACCAGCTGCAGGTGGTGTGCATATATGTACATAAATGTAATGCATGAATGATATGATAATATGACACTATAAGTTTGTCGGAGTGATGTAATGTTTCTCCACCTCCGATTAATATTATGAATACTAACATCTTTTCCAAATACCTCAATAAGGATTTAGGAACATATTTAGACATGCTTTGACAATATAAATGAATAGCATGAACATTCTTAACTACTAAGAGTAGAATCATTTATGAGACATTATAACATTTACGTTTCGTACTTAGAACATGCCAAAATTAAGAAAATATTTGCCTTAACATACCTTAGCCATTTTGTGTCCATAATACAACTAAAGCAGCCCGTAATGCACCCCAATCTTATTTTCCAAGAAATCCTCTTCTTCCACCTTACTTCACTTTGAAGAAAGCCTGGATTACAACTCAACGATAAACGGAACAACGAGATCAAAATGGTGAGGAAAACCTCTATGTTGCTTCATGAAAGAACCGTGCTATTTCCCTTTGATATGAAGAAACCGTGGTTTCCATGAGACTCATTTTTGCATTCTGTTTGTAAGAGATATATGTTTCCCCAAAGATATATTTTCCTTTCATGAATTCTAAAAATAGTAAGGATATGAGATGTATGCATATGACACCTCCTCTTACACGTGTCCTTGTTTTGGTCCATCATTGACACTCCTCATAATTTACTGCAACCACCAACTTTATCCATTCATATACAATACATATATATAACACTAGTTGCTAACTAAAAAGGGGTCCCATGTAGACCATGTTTATCTTATACACTAATTTAATTAATGCTTTATCTTTACTATGCTATACATTTAACTCATCACACACATAATTAATTTTATTGATCCCAATTCACTTAAATCTTAATGAATTATAAAACCTTCATATAGTGCGATATAACATTAGTCCATAACCTCTTTGGGGACATACAACAATTATTATTAATCCCCGTCGTCACTCTTATTAAGTTCTAAATTATTTCGGGACTGCATCCTTTTATATACTAAGCTCTTTATTTGCGTATGTGAATATGACAGAAAATCCTCCAACGTGCGGGTCTATTTACATATGCCTAGAGATTTTACATATGCCCAACGATTCAAACCATGACCCGAAAGTACGGGATGTTACATTCTTCCTCCCTTAGAAACATTCATCCTCGAATATTGGGGTGACATATCTAATCCTTGTTATGCTGTTAGAAAACACATCCATCGCTTCACGTGCCATATAATATAACATTTATCCTTATATCGGACCTCACATGATCATCAAGCATTAATGATAATAGGATGAGATAGAACTCACCCTATGCTCCTCTCAGAACCTCGACGTTGGTCTGAAATAGGTAGGGATATTTGTACTTCATCTTTTTTTCTACCTCCTATGTCATTTCTTCTACATTCTTATTCCACCATAGAACTTTCACGGAGGCTACTTCTTTAGTCCTCAACTTGCGGACTTGTCGATTTAAGATAGCAATAGAAACCTCTTCATATGATAGGTCCTCTGTAACCTTCACATAGTCAATTAGTACAATCTAGGAAGTATCTCCAATACACGCTCTCAACATAAAAATATGGAAACCAGATGAACAAATTCTAACTCCGAAGGTAAGTCCAATTCGTAAGCCATTTGGCCGATTCGTTGAATTCTGTAATATGGCCCAATATATCTTGGGCGGAGCTTCCCCTTTTTCCAAAATCTCATTACACCCTTTATAGGCGAAACCTTCAGAAAGACCCAATCATCTACTTGGAACTCTAAGTCCCGCTGTCGCATATCTGAATATGACTTATGACGACTCTGAGCGGTTAACAACCGTTCTTGGATAAGCTTCACTTTCTCTATGGCTTGGTGCACTAGGTTAGGCCCAAATAATTCTGATTCGCCTACTTCAAACCATTTGACATGAGATCTAAATCTCCGTCCACACAAAGCCTTGTATGGAGCCATTTTAATACTAGCATGATAACTGTTATTGTACGCAAATTCAATAAGGGTAAATGATCATCCCAACTTTCCTTGTCTTCGAGCATTTGAATCGTACATTCTGCCTGCTCGTTTATTTAAGGGTGGAAAGCTATACTAAGATTAACTTGAGTGTCCAAACCCTTTTTGAAATAATCTCCGGAAATTAGCTATGAAATGCGCACCTCGGTCTGATATAACAGAAATAGGCATACCATTAAGGCGAACAATCTCCTTAACGTACAACTTGCATAGTCCTTGGCTATGTAGGTAGTAGTCTACCAAAAGTTACCCAAATAGGATGAAACTTATGATAATAGAGAGGTAAACCCGTAATGAAATCCATATTAATCATTTTCCATTTCCACGTCGGGATCTCAATGTTCTGAGTCAAGCCGCTGGGCTTTTGGTGCTCTACTCTTACTTGCTGACAATTAGGACACCGAGCTACAAACTCCACAATGTTCCTCTTCATGTCGTTTCATCAATAGATACCCTTTGAGATCATGATACGTCTTAGTAGATCCAGGGTGAATGGAATATTGTGAGCAATGCACCTCCGTCATAATCTTGTCTCGTAATCCTGCTACATTGGGAATACATAAATGGACCTTCCACCTGAGGGTCTCTCTCCCATTTTACTCTAAGGTTGCGATTCTCTTTTGTTAAATATCTTTTCCGATCTTTTCTAAAAATTGAATCTTTATCATGACGTTTCTTTCCTTCTAGTATGAGGGATGACCCTGCTGTATTCTGAGTCATAGGGTTATCACTATCTGAATCCCCCAATCGGACTCCCACTTAGCTAACTGATGTGTTCCCTCAGGTCAACGTCTCTCATTATTCCTCACATTAGTCAAGCCGTTTGTAGGTAAATTATTCTATTGTCAACTCAGCTTTATTTACTAACTGGTGTGCTGAAAACTCTTATATTTGTAGTATCTGAATTGTGAACACTTTATGGACAATGTCATCGAGTCTGAAGTGCGTGTATCATCGTAGTTAACTCTCATTCATGGTCTGAAAGGACTCTTTTTTGTACTTTATCATTACTCGTAATTATATACAACTTCCTTTCTTACTTCTTTTAACACTTGTTCACTTATTTTCTTACTTGTCGTACTCGTCTTAATTCTAAAATACTCTGGTATACATACGTATTCTCAAACATTGCTCCTGATTCCAATCCTTGGAATTACTACTTCTTAAAAGATGAGGTGTTAACTTATTCCCTTATTCTATACGTGGAATATTCTGAAGAATTATGCATTACATGACATTGGCCTACTATATCCAAACCTGGTCGTTATACTTAGATTTGAATTATTTCACTTGCCTCATGGCTAATTCTTTTGTCAATGGCACTTTTAGAAAAGATTTCCTTGATCTCGTTAAGTTGTAAACCCATTACTTTATCTATCTCGTAGAACTTTTGGTCAGTTCAAAAATGCTCATAGACATCTGTATTTGCCTGACATTTGATCTTAATTATATGTCATTATCTCTTGACATATATTTTTAATGTCTACCTTGTGTCCATTGGCGTCATTGGCCCCCTCTTCACCTGTTTAGGTGCTAGTCTCGAGCTTTACTCATTGTTACTTCCGTTTACATACTTTCTGAGATGTATGACTGCATATGTTGTGGAACTGATGCTTCGTATGTTTAGATCCAATTCACGGTGTTACATGATCCCATGACTTGTCAAGCTTTCTTGTCTTATCATTATTGGATCTCTTATCGACTGAGTGCTCATTCGTCTTACCTTTACGTTTCCATTTCAAGTTGCCTTGGGGGGTCTCTTATCTCAAAGTATTTCTCATACTATCTTCCGAAACATCAGAGGTTCGTCACTCTTGGCCGAAGAGTTCTTACTGTCCTTCCTCTACCGTTGGTCCTTACGCTGTTTTGGGGTAATCATACCTTCGTGAAACCTGCATAACTATAATCTTATTCACCTTTATCTTTTTTGTCGTAATCCTTCCTTCTACTCGTCATTAAACGAAAAACATTTCTGCCTTGATACTTGATCATACCATTCCATTCATACTTATTAACTGTTTTCATATTTCTTACATCCATTCTTCACTTGTTCCATAGTCCTTGTCCTCAATTGCCCCTAACAAACTATTGTTATCCAGAGGTTATTTAGAATTGTGACATGCTACACAATGGAGCCGAAGACTTTACCAGTCCAATACCTACAACATGCCTTAGCTTACTACCATTGATACATGTAATTCTCAATAATACATGGTATGGCCCTTTACGCACGGACGAGAGGCTTATGTCACCTCCACTGCCGTGGATAACTCGATCCTTATATGTATGACTTAGGCTCACTATTCAGGGTACATTACTTTACGTGATCTTAAATTTACTGACGATCACTCTTCACACGATTCGATTGTGGCAATCCATTCTCGTTAATGATATCTTGGGACAATTCCTAATATATTCTAGTAGGTCGCACGTACATAATATATTCCCTTATTTTAATCAGTAAGAGTCACTATAAGACGTGTAGATTTTCATAACCTAGTAAACCTTCCAATTATGTCTTCTGTGTTTCATTTGTACAACTCATAATCATCTTATCTTTACCTTTGCGCATCAACTTGGGATACTTCGGAACATGGTGGCCATGGCAGCCACACTAAACCAACCCCTTGTACCTTTGCGGCATAATCCGACATGTGTTCGACCACAGTGACTACAAGATGGTCAGGGCGGTCTCACTCGACCTTTACAACTTTGACCCTGTGATATTGACATCTTTGAACCCTTTAATATCGGCGATCCCTGACTAATAAACCCCCTGGGTTATGAGCTCCCTAACCCTTCAAGGGCCTATCTCTATCAGATGCTCTAGGATAAAGTTGTGCCTAAAAGGCAACCAATTGACTCAATACTTGCACCGCTCTTCTTACATCCTTATCAGACGGAACCGGTGGTAGGACTGATGGTACGAAAGCTTCCCTCAACTTCTCTGGTACCACTAGATTCGTTGATACTTAGGAAAGCAACTTACTCAACTCCTCTGGTACCACTAGATTCGTTGATACTTGGGAAAACAACTTACTCATATCCTCTGACGGATTTGTTTCAATATAGAGCATACTACTCGCGCTTACACTCAATCCAACCTCAATCTCTCTGCTAATCATAGCCCTATTGGAAGAAGGAATTGATGTAGTCATAAACACGATAAGATTTACAAAGAGAAGTCTTACAACTCAGCTCTATGGCACGATTCTAGATCAGGAAGGAAGGTAACCATCATCCTAAATGCCCTGCAGCCTTCTGTCTATAAGTGTGGTGCATAACACACCCATAAACTAGACTCTACTAGACATGACTTGTGGACTCCCTAGGACAGACATGCTCTGATACTAAGTTTGTCACGACCTAAACCGGAGGGTCATGACGGGTACTCAGACCCTACATGTCAGGCACCACTAATATCATATTTATCATATATCCGTATTTTCGCATGGCCCACGAGGCCGCCACGAGATACCTTGCTGATGTATGAAAATAGTAAACTGGAAAAAAGCTATGTAAAATCCTACAACCAGAAGGACCCAATCTCTATACATATACATACCAAGGCCGACAAGGCCATACACGACTACTATACACAGGACAACTGTCTACAAGACTCTAAAGAGTACGTAACATCATAAGGTCGGGACAGGGCCCCACCATACCCATATGCATATTAAGAATACCGTACCATGACTAGACTGCAACTCTAGAACAAGTAGAGTGCTCCAATATCAGCTGAACCATCAACTTACTAGTGCAAACTGTCACCCTCTTTACCTGAGTCTGCGAGCATGAAACGCAGCGTCCCCCGATAAAAGGGACGTCAGTATGACTGATGTACCGAGTATGTCAGGCATAAAAATAGCATAACAGAAACCTGAAAGTAACCTGAGCCAAGAACAACCAACAAGTAGAGAATGTCTCTGAGGGCCATAATATGCATAAGTATCATGTATGTGTAGAATGCCTTTGAGGGCCATAATATGTATAAATCTCATGTCTGTGTAGAATGCCTCTGAGAGCCACAATATTCCTAAATGCCATGCACAATGCGGTCATGCACATATGCGTATATAACGCCATATCCCTTTAGCCTCTGTGGGCATCATATTATATTGGCCTCTTTGGGCATAATATTTTTCGTGTTTATCTGTACCAACAGTAGGTGGTGTGCGTATATAACGTCGTATCCCTTTTTCCATGTCCCATACATATATAATGCATACATATAGTAGAGTATATAACTCCTTTGAGGTCAAGGCATGTACATGAATGTAATGCATGAATGATATGATAATATGACACTATAAGTTTGTCAAAGTGATGTAATGTTGCTCCATCTCCGATTAATATTATGAATACTAACATCTTTTCCAAATACCTCAATAAGGATTTAGGAACATATTTAGACATGCTTTGACAATATGAATGAATAGCATGAACATTCTTAACTACTAAGAGTAGAATCATTTATGGGACATTATAACATTTACGTTTCGTACTTAGAACATGCCAAAATTAAGAAAATATTTGCCTTAACATACCTTAGCCATTTTGTGTCCATAATACAACTAAAGCAGCCGTAATGCACCCCAATCTTATTTTCCAAGAAATCCTCTTCTTCCACCTTACTTCACTTCGAAGAAAGCCCGGATTACAACTGAACGATAAACGGAACAACGAGATCAAAATGGTGAGGAAAACCTCTATGTTTCTTTATGAAAGAACCGTGCTATTTCCGTTTGATATGAAGAAACCGTGGTTTCCATGAGACTCATTTTTGCATTCTGTTGGTAAGAGATATATGTTTTCCCAAAGATATATTTTCCTTTCATGAATTCTAAAAATAGTAAGGATATGAGATGTATGCATATGACACCTCCTCTTACACGTGTCCTTGTTTTGGTCCATCATTGACACTCCTCCTAATTTACTGCCACCACCAACTTTATCCATTCATATACAATACATATATATAACACTAGTTGCTAACTAAAAAGGGGTCCCATGTAGCTTATACACTAATTTAATTAATGCTTTATCTCTACTACACTATACATTTAACTCATCACACACATAATTAATTTTATTGATCCCAATTCACTTAAATCTTAATGACTTATAAAACCTTCATATACTCAATGTCATAATCGTTCGATATAGCATTAGTCCATAACCTCTTTGGGGACATACAACAATTATTATTAATCCCCGTCGTCACCCTTATTAAGTTCTAAATTATTTTGGGATTGCATCCCTTTATATACTAAGCTCTTCATTTGCGTATGTGAATATGACAGAAAATCCTCCAACGCGCGAGTCTATTTAAATATGCCTAGCGATTCAAACCATGGCCCGAAAGTACGGGATGTTACATAATGTTGTTGATTTCTCGTTCGAATTGGGTACGGATGAATGGTGGAAAAAACTTGTGATTTTTCGCTAACGGAATGGTTCATAAAAATTAGAATAATCATTCAAAAAGAGAACATAATAACGATGGCCCACAGAACTAGGACGGGAGAAGTCCATAAATCGCTATGAATAATATCAAAAGGCATCAAAGTACGAGACGTAGAGACTACAAATGGTAGTCTAACATGTTTTCCTAAAGGACAAGAATGACAACTTGGAGTACTATGCGTACCATTACAAGATATAAAATTATTTTTATGTAAAGAAGAAACAATAGACGACCCAGGGTGACCCAAACATGCATGCCACAAGGAAGGAGCTAGAGCTGCAAATGTCGATGGCATGACTGGACTCGAGAAACTTGAGGTGGGCGTGAGTGGATAAAGATCTCCCCTACTATTGAATCTCATGAGAGATATCCCCACTTTGAAATCCTTCACAGAAAACCCAAAAGGATCAAAATTAACAGAAACCTAATTATCAGTGGTGAATTTTCAGACATACACCAAATTCTTAATTAAGTTAGGGACATGAAGGGTATTTTTCAAAACAAGTGGTGGATGGGGGGGGGGGGGGACAAAGTTGTATGACCGTAACCACGAATTGGAATTGATCCATTACCAATAATAAAATCACGATTTTTGCTCAAATTAAAATAAGACGAGAGAGTACCTTGGTCGGACGTCATGTGAGAAGTGGTGCCGGTGTCTATGTACCAATTTGGGTCAGGAGGATTCAATTGAAGTGTATGCATGACATCCTCAATATCTGTAGGTGTCGGAATCGGATTAGGGCCCGTAGTATGGAAAGCCTGCGGGGGCCGAGGCCCAAGCATGCCTCCTTGCTGTCCAGACCCAACACTGTTTCGGAAACCACTGGGCTGCTGATAATAAGTAGGCTTGAACTGTTGCTGGGTGGCCCACTGTCCAGGGGCTGGAGAGGCTGAAAAATAAGGGCAGTTGGGCCACTGTCCACCGGCCCAGCCCCACTGTCATGGGGCCCATATCTGGGACCAGTTGGCCTGCGGCCCATTGCCACTGTTATGGCTTCCCTCTCCACCGCTGGAACCACCATGATTGCCACTGCGATTTTTGCCATTATTTTTTCAATTTTTCTTTCCTTCACCGCGAGTACGGTTTTGGCCTGAATTATCAACAAAACCTTGAGAATTATCGGATGAAGTCATCATGACCACATGACTAGCATCGGTAGCCGCCTTTTGGCCAAACCGACCTCTTCTAATGTGAGCATCGAACGAGCTTGATAAAAAGGGGGAAGTGGATTACTTTGACGGATGAGTGTCCCCAAGCCATTATACGCCTCAAATAGGCCTGCAACAATTTGTAGAACAAGACGATTATTGGTAATGGGCGCTCCAACATTACGGAGTTGGTCCGCTAATTCCTTGAGCCGCTTACAATAAGCCAAAACATTCGGAAAATCATCCATGCTGACTTGGAAAAATTCCTGCTCAAGGGTGACAACACGAGAATGTTGGCTGTCCTAGAATATATCACGCAATCTATTCTAGGTAGCCATAGCCGTAGTGTCTGGTTCAATTATCGTCTGTAAAAGTTTGGTAGAAATAGTGGAGTAACTCCACTGAAGGACGATAGCATCAAGAGTGATCCATAACTGAGGATCCTCCGCAGAAGGAGGGATAGCGGGAGGAATTATGTGATGGAGGACTTGATGTGAGATAGCGTGAATTTTAAACAACTCTGCCCACGTCACATAGTGGACGTTTTCCATCTCAAGAACAATAGGGATGTTGTTCTTGATGTTAGAAACAGTAAGGGTAGGATGAAACATACTCTTTAACGTCGACATAACAAAAGGCCAAAGGGTGATTGAGGGATTTGGAAGAAAATTTAGAAAGAGAGGAGGTAGAAATCGGCTCGGAAACCGAGGAAGGGCTCAAATGTTTGAATCGATCGAGAAAAGCGGAAGCTTTTGGAGAAGGAGGTATGTGAGACCTAGACTTCTGATAGCATGAAAGAAATAATCCCTTGATTATTTTCATTAATGAAAGAGTATATATACAATTTACAATTTCCATAATATGGAAAATCCTATTCCTATTCTTCTCTCAAAACCCTATTCTAGTTGTACAAGAATCCTACAATTATGGTAAGTGTACAATACTAATTATATACAAATAATACAAATAATATGTTACCCAAAATAGGATATACACGGCTGTGTATACCATGTACATCACGGTCTCCCACTTGGTATACACAAGGTATTGTATATCGTGTATATCCTTGTATGTCTCCCACTTGTAAAGGGTTTTCGTGATATACACGGTATACACAAGGTACCGTGTATATCCCTGTATATTTTCATATTTTTCTTCCTTTTTTTTTGTTGGATTGGAATGTTGTTTTGTATTATTATAATAGAATTGAATGTGGTTATGATAGTTTTGGGGTGGTGGTGCGGGGGAGGAAGTGTGAGAATGGTTTTAGAGGTGGTGTATAGCTATGTGTATCTTGTGTACACATGTGCATCTTTCATGTACATCCAAGTAAATATATATTCCTTGAATATCTGTATATTCATGTTTATCTTTATATATTTATGAAAATATCTATTTGATATACATAATATACGCACGTGATGATTTAATGGGTGTGATTTATTGGTGATGAAATGTGGATAACAGGTTGTACTCGGGGAGCAAGGTAGTCGGTGTTGTGAGTGTGTCTGTGTTCTTCAGAGATGAATTTGTCATAATGTATATGTGTTGGTATGAAGCCTTGTGAATTTATAATGGTGCGTGAATTGAGTAATTTCGAAAATGTGTATTTTTGCGTCGAGAGTTTCAGTGAGGAGAGGTTATTTAAGAACTGTTGTGTTGGTGAATTTGGCTAGCCGCTGTTAATTTGTTTGGGCTACAGTTGCTAAGCCTATTGTTTTTTTTAAATGCTGCGAATAGCTGTTAGTTAAAAGACCCATTCAAGATTAACCCAACAAGACAAAAAAATGCACAGCCCATTCGTCAAGTGTTAAGGATTCCGGTAGGGCAGCCCAGTGCATTAAACTCTCGTTATTTGTGGGATTCGGGAAAGGATCGGACCACAACCTTACACTGCATTTCTGCAAGATATTGTTTTCATGACTCGAACCCATGACCTCCTAATTACATGGCAACAACTTTATCGGTTACACCAAAGCTTCCCATCCGATCCAGTAGGACCTTAAACTACCAATTACATAAGGCCTAAAACGTGCATAAGCCTATTTTCTACAAAAACTATAGGTCAGTTTAAACTAAACCAGCTTATCTTTTCACTTGTTTGTTGAACTCTTAAAACTCTCAAGATCATGAGTAACATTACCACTTATCCGTTAGCATGAGCTGATTAGATAGGCTAAAGGCGGAAGTCATCGACATACCCTCCAATTTATTCGTGTATTTCACTTAGACCCTCCAACTGAGTCCCCTATCATTCGAACCCTCAAAGAAGACGTTTACTGTGTCACTTGGACACAAGTTTTTGAGGTGGCACAGTGCGTATATTACATTGCTTCAAAGGGCATGAGACACCCATTTTTTCCTTTTTAAAATTCTTTTAATCATTAAATTTTTTTTATATAAAAAACTATATTTTAAATCTATCTAACTAATTTTTAAAAAAGTTCAAACAAAAAAAAGAGATGATAAAGAGATGAGAGGGCCCTTTTATTTATTATTATTTTCAGATTTTTGATTTTTTTCTTTGTTGATATGGCTTATTTCTATTGGTTTATTTTTTCATGTCACCGCAAGTGAAATTCACGCACCAAACATGATCTGAAAATGTCAAATTTGTTTTCAAATGACACAATTTGGCTTGTGTTAGAGGGTTCAAATGAAATACGCTTTAATATGAGTGTCCAAGTGAAATACACTGAAAAAATGGGAAGATATGTCGTACTAGACATAATACGTACTCAATAAGGTGAGAAAACATGGTTTGATAAAATAATCTTTCTTAGCCATGCAATATACATTTTACCGTGATATTTAAATGAGTATAAAATTTAAAATAATATTTTTTAGCATATCGTATATTTATTAGTCAAAATATATGATTCTAAGATATTTCTATGATAAGTACATAACTATAATTCTTAACCGATTAAAAAGAGTGTCACCGAGCAAAGGGAAAAAATCACAATTACTTTAATTTGTTTTTGCCTTGGAAAATCTCAATTAATTTTATTTTTCTTTGATAAAAACTAATACGATACTTCTTCTTCAAATAAATTTGACTTCGGATCTTTAAATGAATAAATATTCTGAATCTCAATTTCTCAAAATGGATCAATAATTGGAAATAGTATTACTCTACAATCAAGATCTAAGATGTCCTTTATTGGTCAAACGTGGAGCTCGCCTAGCTTCGAGGAATAACTTACACCTCATTCTAATATATGACTATAACACTTGTCATTACCGCACAAACTAAAAACATTTCATATGGAAAGTATAACAAACATTCTCAAAGAAAAAAGACAGATTTTTTTTTTTTTTTTTTAAGAAGAAAGTGCAAGTAAGAAAAGGAAATGGAGAAGAAAACAGAAGATGAAGGAAAATTAGAAGGATTGCCAGTGGATACAAAGTCCATATACACCGTATAAGGATTTGGTGGATTATAAGAAAGGAGGCTATGGAACAGAGGGACAACATCAACAGCCTAATCCTGGCCGTGGTGCTGCCAGCTCCACCGATGCTCCTACCGTTCAGGCTCAGGTTTCCGCTATAGATAAAGTCGGAGCTAGGATCTGAAGCTTATAGATTTTAAATTTTATCTTTTAAGTTATTGAGTTCTAAATTAATCGATAGGGTTCCTTAATTAGTTTTAGATTTTATCTTATTATATAATTATTTTATGTACTACCGGTGAAATTTACAGCTTGTTTGGATGGTAGTTACCTATCATATAGTAAAGTATTAGCCAACTTTATTGTATTGTATCGTCAGATACATTATTATGTAACGATTAATTTGATGTGGTCACATTATTATTCTTTTTTTGTTTTGCTTTTGCTTATTATTTACATAATAATCAATTTGATCCTCTACGTAGATCATATTGTTGGAATATGTAAAGCAACAACGGGAATAGTAAATAACTATTACAGTGATCGAAATGATAAACAACAATGAGGACAACAACAAGTTGTCAATATCTTGATCTTGAATGAAACTTCAAATATAGAACTTGTATTCGGAAATACAGGAACACGAACTGCTGCACTTGTAGCTTGTAGATCCGCTGAGAATACGAACGGTTAGAGTCCTTCGTCAGTTAAGTTAACACCTGAAATACTTAGCAACTAATTAAATAAACCACAACACCACCGGCGGAGTCGAGAGATGACTCTCTGTCTTTAAAACAAGATTGCCCCCGTATATAGGCTTTACGGAAGTGTGGACAATAGTCTCCCAAGATGAAACACCAAACTATCAAGTGTGCAAAGCCTACACAAATGATCTCAGCGAAGAACACGAATAATGAAGATTGCTAAGAGAAGGATTGCTATCAGAAAAATCTGATCTCTTTGTGATTTTGTGAACTTGTTTTTCTGTTCATATGTTCATATATGTTCATCTATAGAATTGAGCCAAATGCCTCAATTTATAGGTGTGCAAGATGGTCCCTTCAAGTGCCCATGTAATGGTCATTTAAATGTCTTGTAATGGCCCTTTAAACCACCAACTAATGCAGCCAAATAATGGCTACATTATGGAGGAAAAACTGCCAAGTTAATGCTCCAAAACCTCTCCATAAACAGCCAAACTTTTGGACTTCCGTCGAGCACTCACTACCTGGGTAGCCCCGCGGCGCTGCAGCATTTAGCGCCGTGGCTCCAGAACCAAAATTAGAATTGGCGTCGCGGCGCTCCGGTGCTGCAGCCTAGTCCGCGAGGCGCCGCGGCCCTTCTCGGCTCCGCGGCCCTTTCCGACCCGTTCCATCTTACACTTCGCACAATCCTTCATTCGTTTACCAACGTGGAACACTTGTTATTCATCCAATAACCATCTATCATTCTATGTCTCAAACATTTTACTTACGTACCAATATCTCTTACATTAACGAAATTTATGATATTTGACACTAAGATTGCACGTGTGTGGAAACGATATTTCCGACGTGCGGGGCCCAATTGTTCGAGTCATAAATAATGGGATAAACTTAATTCCACATTAGTAAATTTCCAACACATATTTCTATATTCTCTAATATCATCTTTCTGCATTTTCTTCATCTTTTTCTGATTGTACAGCTTTGCTTTTGAGAGTTCAGGTATGTTCACATGTGATTATTGCATTCTAGTTGATTGTTAAGTGTGTAGAGCGTTAGTTTTGTCCTATATTTGGAAGCAAAGGTCACAGATATTAAATTTTCAGGTGGTCTCCTGTTGGTGATAATTTTTTCTAAACAAAATCTGTTACTGTTCCAGAGGTGGAATAGTATATTTGTACCTTGTCAAAGCGATTTGTTTTTTTCTACTTTTACTTTTGTATTACTATTTGATTGGATTTGTAGACATTTTTAACATCATTGGAATTGCTGCTTATATTGTGCATTTTTATGTCAATAAACCCTTTTGTAGAGTGTGGTGCGATATCTTTAAATGTGCAGCTTTGTGATCTTTACTTTTGGAGTTTTTGGTTTCAACTTGCCTGTTCAATATCTAAAAATATTATTATTATAATTATTTCATGGATGGATTTACCTTTTACCCTAATCTTTGGTTAGGCAAATGAAGTGTTATGCTATATTTAGAATTGGTTAAGGTTGATATATATATATATTCTTGTTAAGGAAATTGATGGAAATTTGTTGTCGAGGAAGAAAGACCTACACAAGAAGTTCATTGACCTAGAGAACATTATGATAGAGGAAAAAGAAGTCAATCTCCATCTCTTTCTTCTTTTCCCAGCCAGCTATTTCATCAATCTTTTTCTGTTCCTCCTCTAACTCATCTTTGGGGCTCTGTCATGCTTGATAATTATTTGACCAGTTGATGTCAGGAAACGGTAATGTTTTACTAATCATTAAGATTACTAAAGCTTCAGCTATCTCTAGAGCTTTATTTACTTGCTGAATTTCAGCATTTTTCTCAAATTTGCAACTAAAATTTTGTTCGTTGCATTTGTTGTTGCTTTTATCTGAAGCGTGGATGTTGAATATGATCGTTGTAGTTATTGACAGCATACACGAGACATTTACCATGCTCGTGTAATTTGAGAGACTGATCTGATGCAATATAGCTCCTTATCCTTGTGCATAAAAGGGGTTGATCTGGTGCAATGTAGCTTATTATTTCGGTGCATAAATAGATCTTCGAGATGGTGTATCTTGATCTTGTCAAATACGTGTAGTGCAATTTGAGATGCACATCTGCTGTCTTTTCTAACTATAGGTTTGACATTATTCCTTTCTTTCATAGGTTTGTTTTGTTGTGTAAAGAATTGTGACCTAGATAAAAAAGGTGCAAAAAGGATTTTTCCAACCAATATACATTTGTTGTTTAGACCCATCTTTCACTGATTCAGAAACATTTAATCTTATCTTCTTTTGTACTCTAACAAGGTGTAAAACAGATTTCCCCCTTAAATATATATTCCCCCAAAATAAATGCTTCCATGTATTTGCACCCCTCCAACTTTATAGTAGTCATCTGATATTATATAGGTGGAGCTGACATAGAGATATATGTTTTGCACATAATTAGCAGGCTGTAACAGACAAGTGCACCTTTGTTTGTCTCAATTGCAGATATGGGAAGGCAAAGCTACTGAAGAGAACAAAGGATATACAAATGGGGAACTTAAGGCACGCACAACTTCAGAAGTTTCTGCTGGTTTGAAAAAGGAAAGCTCATGCTGCTTAGATTTGTAAGATGATATTAATCTTCCTTGAGGAGTCTTTCATTAATATCAAGGTATGTATAGAGTACAATATTCATCCCTTATACAATAGGAATCCTAAGCCTATACAAAAGAGGAATCCTAAGCCTATACAAAAGAGGAATCCTAAGCCTATACAAAAGAGGAATCCTAAGCCTATACAAAAGAGGAATCCTAGTCTTACCATAATTATATTTACACAATTTATGAAAATATTCTAATTATGGGTAGGGAATATATTTACACGTTTACACACCCCCTCAGTCGGAGCGGGAGGAGGCCGGACGCGGACTCGGCTCGAAGTCAAGAAATAACGTGCGGGGAAGTCCTTTGGTAAATATGTCGCATACCGATAGGATGATGGAACATGTAACACTCGGACATGGCCTAACGCAACTTTCTCACGAACGAAGTGTAGGTCTATCTCAATATGCTTGGTTCGCGATGTTGAACCGGATTATGAGAAAGATAGATGGCGAGAGATGTTATCACAATACACAATAGATGCCCGACGCAAAGGACACCGAAGTTCTAACAAGTAAATTTCGAGCCAACAAATCTCGGCTACTACATTTGCAACGCCTCTGTACTCGGCCTCGGCCTTTGGAACGAGAGATAGGGTAGCCTGTCGCTTGGCGTACCAAGAAATCGATTATCCCCTAAGAAAACACAAAAGCGGAGGTGGAGCGTCGCGTGTTCGGACACCCCGCCTAATCTGCATCCGTATATGAAAGCAACTTGTCCGGTGCGAGGGGTATAGGTGCAAACCATAATCAAGAGTGCCCTTAATGTATCGAATGATACGCTTAAGAGCGATGAAATGAGACTCCCAGGGGGCATGCATGAATAAGCACACCCGCCGAACAAAGATAAGCTATGTCCGGCCAGGTGAATGTGAGATACGAAGTGCACCCGCAAGGCTCCTATACGAGTAGGATCGAATCGGAGCACCATCCATAGCACCGAGCTTAGATTTGGAATCAACTGGAGTAGGCACCTCTTTGCAGTTCGCCATCTTAGCCCTGTACACAATCTCTTCTGCATACTTACGCTGACACAAGAACATATGATTGGCAGAACTGGTCACTGATATCCCCAAAAAGTAACTCAGCTTTTCCAAATCTCAGTCATTGCAAATTCGGACTTGAGCAAGGCAATAATCTCATTTTTCAATCCGTCGGAGGAGGCGAAAGAACAATATCATCCACGTAAAGTAATAAGTAAGCCGTGCTACTACCTCGATGAAAAATGAAAAGTGATGTATCACTCTTGCTGCATATAAACCCAATCTGCAAGATATACCTGGCAAAGCGATCATACCACGCACGGAGGGCCTACTTCAGGCTATATAGTAACTTACGGAGACGATACACATAGTGAGGAACTGCTGGATGGGTGAACCCCGGTGGGCGATGCATGTAGACCGTGTCTCTTTCAGATCCCCATGTAAGAATGCATTCTTCACGTCAAGCTGATGAATCGGCCAGTGTTTGCCCATGGCAATGCTCAAAACTGTGCGGATGGTAGCCGGTTTGACAACCGGGCTGAAGGTCTCACCAAAATCAATGCCCTCCTGCTGATTTGTGCCATTAGCCACAAGACGGGCCTTATACCTCTCAAGATCCCCATTGTCTCTGAACTTGTGACGAAATAACCACATACAACGAATGACATTCACCCCCTCAGGTGTAAGTACTAGATCCCACGTGTGCTGTTTAGTTAAAGCATTGAATTCCTCATATATAGCCGCATTCCAATTAGGATCTTGTTTGGCCAATTTTGGGTTCTTTGGAAGTGCAGAGATGGTTTGGGCAGACAAGTTGAAATGGACTTTGGGTTTGAAGATTCCATGCTTTGAACGAGTTTCCATTGGATGGGTAGGGACAGTGGGTGGCGGAGTGGTGTCTGAGATGGGGGGTAAAGTCGGATAAGGAGAGGGTGGGGGCGAAGCCGTCGGAGGTGTCGCGGCTCCTGGATCGAGAGTCGCGGTGCTAGAAGGTTGACAGGCTTCTCTGAAGTTTGGACGCCGCGGCTCTGACGACGGAACAGAGGATGTGAGTTGTTCGATTATGAGGGGAGAGATGGCAGACTCGTCAAGAAATGAGTAGTCCTGTTTTTGGAATTTTGGAAGATTCAAAAATGGGAATGTGGTCTCGTCGAATGTGACGTGACGAGATATGTGGATCTGACGAGTCGACAAGTCATAGCATAGATAGCCCCTATGGTTCGGCGGGAATCCTAGAAAGACACATGGAGTGGACCTAGGGGCGAGCTTGTGAGGGGCGGTGGAGCTAAGGTTGGGATAGCACAGACAACCAAAAATTCGTAGATGATCATAAGAGGGGATTCTATGGTAGAGGATTTCGGTAGGGGTCATATTGTGAAGAGTGCTAGTAGGAAGAATATTTAGAGTGTATTCGACATTTTAGCGAAGATAGACCCGAAGGGTGGAGGGAGGGAGGCATGAATCAATAGGGTGCGAATCATATTGTTAATGGTGCGGATGATTCTTTCAGCTTTACCGTTTTGTGGTGAGGTGTGAGGGCAGGAGAAGCGAAAGACCATGCCATTATTGGTACAAAAATGGTGAAACATAGAGTTATTGAATTCACGACCATTATCGCACTGAAATGATTTTATGCCTTTTCCAAATTGTGTTTGAATGAACTTGCGAAACTCAAGAAATTTGACAAACACTTCCGATTTAAATTTAAGAGGGTATAACCAAACGTAGTGTGAAAAATCATCAAGCAACACAAGATAGTATTTATGACCGAGAGAACTAGTGATAAGAGATGTCCATAAATCGGCATGTATAATATCAAAAGGAGCAAATGTAACACTAGTAGATGATTTGAACGGAAGACGAATATGTTTGCCTAAAGAGCAAGAAACACAATTTTGGGCAAGTTTCCCATTACAAGCAATGAAATTGTTGCCTCTAAGAAAATTAAAAACTGGGACTCCTGGATGACCAAGCCTATTATGCCAAGTTGAAGAAAGAAACACCGCTAGAGTGACGGGAGAGCAAGATCTGGCAGCGGAGGTGGAAGTGAATGGATAGAGATCCCCCGTGCTATTGCATCTCGTAAGAGGTGTCCCCGTATGAAGATCTTTTACAGTAAAACCAAAAGGGTCAAAATCCACAGAGACGGAATTATTACGAGTAAATTGGCGGACAGATATGAGGTTCTTAATCATGTGTGGGGCATATAGGGTGTTTTTGAGGGAGAAGGGTGGATGAGGAGGTTGTGTGTATGAGGTACCATAACCCTTAACTGGAATGCGTTGTCCACTACCAACTGTAACATATTGAGGATGCTTTACATGAAACAGTTTAGGAATAGTACCTACAGACTGGGTGACGTGAGATGTGGCGCCTGAGTCCATGTACCAAGTATTGTCGAGTCATTTGCATAGAGAGGGTGCTTTGAACGCCCGACCCAACTCGGTGGGTGTCATGCCGGAGGAGGGTCTGCGGGACCGACCTTGCATGAAGTGGGCTGTTGTGGGGCGGAGCGAGGCCTAGCAAACTGGGGTAAGAATACGGATTATATGGCTGCTGGTACTGGAATGGACTTGGCGTCGCGGCTCTGAACTGGCCAGAAATCATTTGTAGCACCATTTTATCGTCAGTGACAGGCGTGCCGATGTTGGAGAGTTGATTCGCTAGAAGTTTAAGCTGCTTGCAGTACTCAGAGACATTGGAGAAGTTTTCAAGACGTGTTTTGTTGAACTGTTCTTCCAAATACACGGCACGAGTGTGCTTGTTGTCCTGAAAAATTTCCTCCAAACGATTCCACAAGTCAAGGGCTGTGGAGTCAGATTTCATGATAGTAAGGAGCAAATCCTGAGAGATACTACCATATATCCATTGTTTGACGCCGGCGTCGAGACGGTGCCAGATAGAATCATCAACCTCCGTAGGGCGCGGAATAGTGTCATCAATATGGCCAAGCACGTTATAAAGACATGCATGATTGCGAAAAAGTTCAACCCAGGGAGAATACTGGTTGTTTTCTTGATCAAGAATAATGGGAATATGGTTCTTGATGTTGGAAACAGTAAGGGCGGGATGAGACGGGGGTGATGACTTTGTGGTGGGATTTGTGGAGGTAGAGGCGTCAGAAAGTGTGGAAGAATCAGGGATAGCCATTTAGAGAAAGGAAGAACAAAACCCGAAAAACAAGAAGAAAATCCGGGAGGGCCGCGGCGTAGGAGAGGCAGCCGACGGCTGTGGAAGAGAAAGGTTTTTAGGGTTTTGTTTATTTGGCTCTGATACCATGTAAGATGATATTAATCTCCCTTGAGGAGTCTTTCATTAATATCAAGGTATATATAGAGTACAATATTCATCCCTTATACAATAGGAATCCTAAGCCTATACAAAAGAGGAATCCTAAGCCTATACAAAAGAGGAATCCTAGTCTTACCATAATTATATTTACACAATATATGAAAATATTCTAATTATGGGTAGGGAATATATTTACACGTTTACAAGATTAATGGGGAGGTCAAGCTTACAGAAAAAGGATCAGTTACAAATTCAGGAGATGATGTGAATGGTGTTAAACCAGCGACGTATCAGAAAAGAAACCTGTAGCTAAGGGGATAGCAAATGTGGTTTCTAATAGATGCTAGTTTCAGCAATTTGCTTTATCTGTTAATGTAGTACATGATTTGGTTATTTGTTAGTAGATGTAATGCTTGAGATTTTCATACTTTAGCAATGATCTCAAAATATGTGATAATACTATATATGTTGGTTAATAAATGTGATTACTGGATATATTAAAATTGTAATTTTATAAAAGGTAGCACTTATGGGGTTCTTGCTGAAGCCACACATGAAAATTGTGGCCTTTAAGGTTCCAAAAGAAACGCTTCTAAAGTGGTACTGTAAGGGATATAGAAAAGCGTGGCCTTTGTATCTTATAGGCCACACTTTTGAAGCGTGGCTTCTAAAGTATCACTTGAAAAACGTGGCCTTAGGTCAAAGGTTATGCTTGTTTTGGCCGCCCTCAAAAGCGTTGGCTAAAGTCGAAAAGTGTGGCCTTTGATCAAAGGCCACACTTTTTCGGTGTGGTTGAAGAACTAAAATGTTGTAGTGTTATATGCTACCTACCCCTTTTTATAATTATTTTACCGCGTACCCTATTACATGACATCGACAACTGTACTATAGCATAAATCAGGAGTCACTGCTTTGGCCCTTAGCTACCTAATTGCTGCTTTAAGAGACGGATTCGAACGGCCCTTGTGAGTTCAACTGGATTCGTTGATTTTGGTTCAAATAATTTTGATCTTGAATTAGCTTCTATGAAAGCTAGTAATCCTACTTCAATGATCCCTAGCATTACAATTAAGATCAATCGCTTTTGTAAATATTAATATCATTAGTTTTAAGTGTTTTATTTTTTAGAGTTTTGATTTAAACGTATTTTTTTTTGTCAAGGCATAACTTTATTTCTAATATGTTGAGATCCCCCCCCCCCCCCCAATTAATTTAGGATGTCACACGAGTTAGTAATAAACGATAATAAAGACTAAGATAACTAATTATCATTAAGAAAACAATACACAAAAAATATAATATTAACTTGAGCTGTAGCTCTGATTATCTTGTAGACTAAATACTGATATATTGATGGGTTCCGAGTGAACGTTGGGATCCATGGAGGTGTCGTATCTGTACAAACAATGTTTAAATTATTCATTATCCTGTAATATTAATTATCTAATCATGTATCGATAAATTATATTAACTAACTTATCCTTTATCGAAAAAATACATTAACTAACTAATCCTTTATCGGAGAATTATATTAACTATCTAATTTTTTGATAAATTATAATAAAGATGTTTAATAATAAATTAATGGTTTAGTTTATCATTCGTTGCTCATTTTATGATAAGTTGAAAGTTTATCATTTATTCTAAATTTGTGAATTAGAATAATTATGTTGTATTGTATTTTTATGAATAATTAAAAATTAATTAATTAATTAATTATTTAACTAATAATGTATATAAAATAACTAAACTATTTAATGGGAAGACTAACGAATCTTTTATCAGGAAATTATATTAACTAACTAATACTTTATAAAAAATTACATTAATGATGTTCAATCCTAAACTAAGGATTAACAATTACTAATGAATAATTTCTAATTAATTATAATTCTAAAGAAAATTAACAAAAAATTATATTATCTTACTAATCCTTTATCGAAAAATTATATTAATAATGTTTAATTCTAATTAACACTTGAACAATTAACTCACAATTATTCTTCTAACTACAATTAACTCACAATTAACAATTGATAAATTAATTAGGAAAAAAATCTTGACATATTCGAAATAAAGCTATGCCTTGACTAAAAAATAACACGCTTAAATAAATAAATAAAAAATACTTAAATCTAATGATAATAAGTTTTCAAATAAAACTTACTTCAGACACTTTACAATTCCAAAAACGACGATCCGAACGTTTAGGTATTCCTGATGTATTGAGTCTACATTATTGTTCGCAGAAAAACATATCAGGTTCTTTATAAAATATTAACGTTCCGTAGTCTTGAGACATGACTAATCTTTGGTCAAAGTATGAAAAAGTGTGAATTTCAAACCTTTGAAATAATACCAAGTATTGAAAAATAAAAAAGTTAACCAAAAAAAATTCTACCCTTATTGCGCAACAATTTGCTCAAAAGAAGTTAACCGCGCCATTGGAGTTAACTCCTTTTGCGCAAAAGTTATTTCAATAACTTTTTTTTTCTAAGGTATTTTTGTTGTTTCTCTTTTTTGGGTCATTTAAGTTCCGAACTCGTTGATGTATCGAAATATGGTGGAGAAACGGAAAAAGACAAGTAATAAAAGGGAAAACGAAATTAGAAGTAATTAAAGGCAAAGAAACATCTAGCCATACCTTCTGACCAGTAGGCCTAGAGAAGAAGACATTCCAAAGTTATAATGAGATATCATACATGATTTAATGCACATATTAGAATCACAAGCTTTCCATGAAACACATTCAATACAATTCACCACTAAAAGAAGATAATGTATTAACACCACAAATCACTATCATTGGTCGTGAGGATCAGTTTCAATAAAGGACAAAATATAATAAAATAAATATAGGAAGAAGCTAATGAAATTCAATATCAATTATATATATAAAAGATAATTTTGGCGTTAAACATGTATAATGAGATATCATACATGATCTAATGCACATATATTGCTCATGCACATATTCTTAATTCACATTTTATTTCAAATGAAATGATACAAATTTCCACACTTAATACAAATATATTAACAACAGAGAACATTTTCTTTTTTTGGTAAAAACTTTATTTCCACCCAAACACCTCTAGTGAGAGAATATATGGAGTTCTATTTGTACATTTGTGTGAAATTTACTAAATGTGGAAATAAGTATATCCCATTAATTTATGACGCGAACAATTGGGCCCGCACGTCGGAAACGTCGTTTCCACACACGTGCACACGTAGTGCCAAGTATCACAAATTTCATTAGTGAAAGAAATATTGGTACATATATAATACGTTTGAGACATAGAATTATGGACGGTTATTGGCCAAATGACAAAGTATTCCATGTTGGTAAAAGAAGGAAGAAGTGTAAAATGAAACAAGTCGGAAATCGCCGCGGAGCCGTGAAGGGCCGCGACGCCACACCGTCGGAGCAGCAACGCAAATTGGCTGGCCAGTCACTGGAGCCGCGACGCTAATTCACAGCGCCGCGACGCTTCGGAGGCAGAATGCTGCGACAGGAAGTTGAAAAAATCTGACGTTTGGGCTGGTTTTGGAGCATTGATTCTCCATTACTTGGCACATGAATTCAGCCATTATTTGGCTGAATGTAACCCCTCAATCAAGTGCAATTACATGGCCATTGAAGGTCATTAGTTGGCTAGTTGATGGGTCTTCTACTTACACTATAAATTGAGGCCTTTGTTTCAATTGAAGAACACTACTCAACACTTAGAAAACACTCCAGATTTTCTGAATTCATATTCTTCCTCTCTAGCAAAGTTACTATACTCAAAGTTCTTCAAGAGTAACACTTGAGTTTCCTTTTCTCACTTGTTAAAGTTGTTGTTGTATCTTGGGAGACTATTGCTCAACACCGTAAAAGGAGATATACGGGGCAATCTTGTCTTAAAGATAAAGTGCCATCACTTGACTCAACAAATCACACAAGCAGTTTGTAAGGTTTTGATTTCCAGTTCTATTGTAATAATTTGTTTATCCTTTCTACTATTGTAATAGTTACTTACTACCCGTTCCCTACAACAATTGTATCCCACAAATTTAAGACAAGATTTTGTTGTAAGTAAGTTAGAAAGATGACTGGCATAAATCAAACTACTTCTGATTCTGCTGCTGCTGCTCAAGGCAATCCCTCTGCCTTCCCCACTGCTCAAGGCACTCCTAATGCCTTTACGGTTGCTCAAGGCTCATCCAACGCCTTTACTGCCACTCAAGGGAATGTTGTCGTTCCTCCACCCGCTGGATTTCACCATGAACGCCCTGAAAAGTTCATGGGGTCAAACTTCAAGAGATGGCAACAAAAGATGTTGTTCTATCTGACTATTATGGGAATGACACATTTCCTAACAGAAGATCCTCCACAAGCTGGAGATGAAATGGACCCTTCGCATTCTGAAACGGGTGAATGGGGCCTAGATATCCATGTCATTAATGGCATGGAGATGGTTCTTGATGCATGGAGTCATAGTGATTTCATGTGTAAGAGTTACATATTGAACTGCTTGTCAGATCCTCTCTACACGGTGTATTGTATCGTTGGCACTGCCAAAGAGTTATGGGAGAAGCTACAAAAGAAGTACAACGCACAAGATGCAGGTACTAAGAAATTCATTTTTGGGAAATTTCTGAAATTTCAAATGGTGGATAGTAAGACAGTGATGTCCCAAGTTCAGGAATTCCAAATGATTCTACATCACCTGAATTTGGAAGGTATGAAGCCAAACGAGTAGTTTTTGGTAGCATCACTGATTGAAAAGTTACCTCCTTCGTGGAATGAGTTTATGAGCTACTTAAAGCTCAAGACAAAGGAGATGACCTTTGAAGAACTTATTATCAAACTACAAATTCAGAAAGATATTAAGAAGGCCTTGCATAGGGGTAAACAACCCGCTGAGGCAAAGGCAAATCTGGCTGAGGCCAAATGGAACCAAAGCAAGAAGCGCAAGTTCCAGAAAGACGGCAAGACCCAAGCATTGGAGAAGTTCAAAGGAAACTGTCACCACTGTAGGAAACCTGGTCATATGATCAAGGACTGCCGCAAGCTCAAGACTGAGCAACAAGAGAAGGCCAAGGCTAAGGGCAAGGCTCAGGTTAACGTCGTCAAAGACCAGTTTCTGGACGACATGATTGAGGAGTTCTCAGCGGTGGTGCTAGAAGAAAACCTAGTTGAGAATCCTATGCAATGGTGGATGGACACATGTGCTACAAGACACATCTGTTGCAACAGAGATGCCTTCTCCACTTATACACCGGTTACAAACAAGAAGTTGTTCATGGCAACAACGCTTCCTCTGACGTGCTGAGGGTAGGAAAGGTAGTCCTGAAGATGACTTTTGGAAAGGAGCTCACTCTGAAGGAAGTGATGCATATTTCTCAGATTAGAAGAAATTTAATTTCAGGTCCTTTATTGGTTAATGCTGGTTTTAGGCTAGTGTTTGAGTCCAATAAATTTGTAGTCAGTAAGAATGAAACATTTTTGGGAAGAGGATTCGTCTGTAAAGGCCTCTTCAAAGTAAACACCATGTCTGTATTACGTACAAGCAATAATATTAAAGCCTCTTCTTCTTACCTGCTTGAGTCCTCTAATTTATGGCATCATAGATTAGGACATGTCAACTACAAGTCCATCCAAAGGTTGGTAAAGTTGGAGTTGTTGCCGTCTATCGACGTAAACCCTCAACATAAGTGTGAGGTGTGCGTAGAGGTAAAACTCACAAAGCTTCCTTTTCGATCCGTCGAAAGGAATACCGCTCCTCTAGAAATTATTCACATAGATATATGTGATTTGAAGTTTGTACAAACTAGGGGGAACAAGTACTTTGTGACATTCATTGATGATAGAACAAGGTGTTGTTACCTTTATTTGTTAAAAAGTAAGGATGAAGCCTTTGAAGCGTTCCAACGTTATAAAGCAGAAGTTAAGAACCAACTAAGCATGCGGATTAAATCCATTTGTAGCGATAGAGGGGGAGAATACGCAGCGCCATTTGAGGAATATTGTGCCCAATCAGGCATTATTCATCAAACGACGACTCCCTACTCACCTCAATCGAACGGTGTGGCGGAACGTAAGAACCGCACATTGAAGGAAATGATGAATGCCTTGCTCATCAATTCTGGTCTTCCTCAAAACATGTGGGGAGAAGCTGTCCTTACCGCTAATACGATTCTTAACCGAGTCCAACATAAGGGTAAGGACAAAAATCCATATGAATCATGGAAAGGAAAGAAACCCATCTATAAATATTTAAAGGTGTGGGGTTGTCTGGAAAAGGTCGAAGTACCCAAGCCAAAGCAGGTCAAGATTGGGCCTAAGACTGTAGATTGCATATTTATCGGATATGCAAATAACATTAGTGCTTATCGCTTCTTAGTGCATAAGTCAGATATTTCAGATATCCACGGGGGTACAATCATGAAATGCTCAATTTTTTGAAGATACCTTTCCTAGAAAGGATAAAGACATAACCTCTCGCAAATGAAGTTATAAACAAAGCTCTCAAGAACCGAGAGTCGTTGACGGCCCGAATCTAGATGGTTCAGATCTAGTGGATCTCGAAGTGGCTGAATATCTGGAATCTTGTGTTCCAGATTCTCAGAAGTTGGAGACTCCAGAGATGGAACTAAGGCGAAGTAAAAGGGCCAGGAAGGATAAATCCTTCGGTCCTGACTTTGTAGCTTATATGGTTGATGATGAACCAAGGACAATTGCTGAAGCATTGTCAACTCTAGAGGCACCACTCTGGAATGAAGCTATTAAGAGTGAAATAGGCTCCATTCTGCATAACCATACTTGGGAGTTGGTTGATCTTCCTCTGGGAAATAAACCGTTGGGTTGTAAGTGGATACTCAAACGGAAGTATAAAGCAGATGGGTCTATAGATAAGTATAAGGCCAGGTTGGTAGTCAAGGGCTATCGGCAAAAGAAAGGCCTTGACTACTTTGACACGTACTCCCCGGTGTCTAGGATGACATCCATATGAGTATTCATTGCGATCGCAACATTGCGTGAACTTGAGATATATCAAATAGATGTCAAGCCAACCTTCCTAAATAGTGATTTGAAAGAATAAATTTATATGGACCAACCCGAGGGGTATGTGGTTCAAGGGCAAGAGAAGAAAGTCTGTCGGCTTGTCAAATATCTGTATGGACTGAAACAAGCCCCGAAGCAATGGCACGAAAAATTTGATAGTACTCTACTATCGAAGGGTTTCGCCATTAATGAGTGTGATAAATGTGTCTACATGAAATGTAACTCTGACTCGTTTGTTATGATATGCCTGTATGTAGATGATATGTTGATCACAGGGAGCAGTCCTAGCATAATTCTAGAGACTAAGAGCATGTTGAAACAATGCTTCGACATGAAGGATATAGGTATCGCAGATGTCATCTTAGGGATAAAAATCTCTAAAACGTCTGACGGACTGATCTTATCTCAGTCTCACTACATCGAGGATGTTTTGAGAAAGTTCGAGATGTATGACAGTTTGCCTATAAAGTCACTAATAGATAGAAATCAAAAGCTTGATAAAAGTCGTGGTGCACCCATATGCCAGGAGCAATATGCACAAGTGATCGGTAGTTTGATATACATAACAAACTGCACCCGACCTCATATTGCTGATGCAGTCAACAAGTTGGCTAGGTTTACTCCTAATCCGAGTGATAATCACTGGAAGACATTGAATCGGGTACTACAATACCTGAAATACACGCTAACTTACGGGTTGCACTATTCGAGGTATCTAGCTGTACTAGAGGGGTATAGTGATGCAAACTGGATATCTGATATAGAGAACACCAAGTCCACCAATGGGTATGTATTTACAATTGGTGGTGGAGCTGTGTCTTGGAAATCCTCTAAGCAAACTTGCATCGCCCGATCCATGATGGAATCAGAGTTTATCGCTTTAGACAAAGCAGGAGAAGAAGCTGAGTGGCTTCACGACTTCTTAGAGGATCTTCCATGCTGGAACAAACCCGTACCTTCTGTAATGATCCACTGCGACAGCCAGTCGACTCTAAAAAGGGCACAGAATGCGATGTACAACGGTATGTCTCGTCATATTCGACGGAGGCATAAGACCGTTAGGCAGCTGATCACCATGAGTATAATATCTATTGATTACATAAAGTCAAAGGGTAACATAACAGACCCGCTAATAAAGAGCTTACCCAAAGATTAGATGTTCTGCCTGTCTAGGGGAATGAGCTTAAAACCCAAAGTATAAAGACCAATACGGTGGTAACCCAACCTTACTGACTGGAGATCCCAGGAATTAGGTTCAATGGGAAAACTAAGCTGTAAAGGTTCAGTTGATCGCTTCAGTGGAAGCATGGGCACTTCAGATAGTGATTTCTGTAAAGAAATACCAAATCCAAAGCCGTTCCCGCGATAGACTACAAGTGCTATCTGCAGTGTGGGTGAAGGTTAAGTTTCCAAAACCTTTAATGATCCTCACCGGTTGAGGTTAGGTTTGGGGAGATTTTTAATGGTTCCTAACACTAGTAAAGTGGGGTATAATAGGATACCTTATAGGAGACCACCTATTTAAGTGCGAGGACAAGCCGCCTCAAATGAACGCACTTAAGAATCCAAGAAGTGTCCACGGCCACAACGGACAAAACATTACAAAGAACTGAGTAGATGAAGTTGTTGTGTTGGTACCGTTGACTTGACTTACACTAAACACTGACGGTTCAAGACATCACGTTCACCAGGCAGTAAGTAAGTCCGATGATATTCAACTATTCAACTATGGAAGGTTCAAATCGTATACTACCTATCCAGATGCGGTATCGGTTCGCTGAAAGATTGCTAGAAAAGGCACCATGTGTGTGCGCCAAAATCTCTTTTAAGAGGGGATTGTTGGAAATTTACTAAATGTGGAAATAAGTATATTCCATTAATTTATGACTCGAACAATTGGGCCCGCACGTCAGAAGTGTCGTTTCCACACACGTGCACACGTAGTGCCAAGTAACACAAATTTCATTAGGGAAAGAGATATTGGTACATATGTAATATATTTGAGACATAGAATTATGGACGGTTATTGGCCAAATGACAAAGTATTTTACGTTGGTAAAAGAAGGAAGAAGTGTACAAAGTGTAAAATGAAACGAGTTGGAAATTGCCGCGGAGCCGTGAAGGGCCGCAGCGCCACACCGTCGGAGCCGCGGCGCCTCCCAGGCAGCGCCGTGGCGCTAATTGGTTGGCCAGTCACTGGAGACGCGGCGGCGTGGCGCTTCGGAGGCTGAATGCTGCAGCGGGAAGTTGGAAAAATCTAACGTTTGGGCTGGTTTTGTAGCATTGATTCTCCATTACTTGGCTCATGAATTCAACCATTATTTGGCTGAATGTAACCCCTCAATCAAGTGCAATTACGTGGCTATTGAAGGCCATTAGTTGGCTAGTTGAGGGGTCTTCTACTTACACTATAAATTGAGGCATTTGGCTCAATTGAAGAACACTACTCAACACTTCGAAAATACTCCAAATTTTCTGAATTCATATTCTTCCTCTCTAGCAAAGTTACTATACTCAAAGTTCTTCAAGAGTAACACTTGAGTTTCCTTTGCTCACTTGTTAAAGTTGTTGTTGTATCTTGTGAGACTATTGCTCAACACCGTAAAATGAGATATACAGGGCAATCTTGTCTTAAAGACAGAGTGCCATCACTCGACTCAACAAATCACACAAGCAGTTTGTAAGGTTTTGATTTTCAGTTCTATTGTAATAGTTTGCTTATCATTTCTACTATTGTAATAGTTACTTCCCTTTCCCTACAACAATTGTATCCCACGACCTTTACTTAATTGCCTTCTATTTATCTCCTGATTTTCAATTTATCCTTTTCCTTAATTTATAATTATATTTATAGGGACCCAAAATCTCTATTTCCTTCAATTCAATAGAAAAAGGAACTCTCTAGACAAAATGTGGCTCAACTCTAGTTCTATTGATAATGAAGAGGATGAGGAGGAGGAGGACGACGAGTACGAAGAAGAAGAGGAAGAGACATTATCACTCCACGATCTGCCTAACAATGAAGAAAACCAAACAAGAAAGGAATCTCCTTGTGGAAGTGCAACACAAGAAGACTTTGATTTTTGCTCTTTTTTGAAAAGTTCAACAATGTGCGGTGCAGATGAAGTTTTCTTCCAAGGCCAAATTTTAACTCTACACTATTCAAGCAGTTTGCCAAGTGATAGCCATTACACCGTAGCTAGGGGCCAAATTACATGTAATGAAGCGAGTTCAACTGAATATTCTTCATCAGAAAATTATACTCAGCAAATAAGGTAAAAAATAACTTTATATATATATATAAAAATTGTTGAATTCTTTTAGTTGAAATTTAATAGGAGTAGTAAAGCGTTTGAAATTGAATTTGAAGAAAAGTATTTGTAAATTGATGTTATTTTGTACCTGAATGTCACTTGGGAAAAACGTTACTTAAAAGAATTGTGAGTGAAAATTATTGTTTCAGTTGAAATACTCTTGCATACAAGTTTTTCAGTAGGCGTTTTTGGGTATTTTTGGTGTGAATTGGTAATGAATTAATTTTTGAAAAAGAAACACCTAATTTTTCTAACAGACACCTTTATTGGCTATAAATTTAGAGGACTAGTCTCATTTTCATGATCGAAAAAATTCTGCACTCCTACATATTTTCTTACAAATAAATATCAAGTCTCTGTATGGTTTGTTGCCGAATTTGCATTCAACGAAGCTGGTGGAGTTTGTGGTAGAGCTACGTCATTAACATGTATATCCGTTTTATCCTGGAAGGAAGTAATACATTACATTAGGTACAGTGACATATTAAATTCCTTAAGTACATTTTCTGCATTTCTATTCTGTTTTTCCAGTTTATTTCAATTTACCGGTTCATTGGTTTTGAACACAGAGTTTCTAACAAGCTTAAGGGATTTAATCAGTGCTTTGAGAAAATCGTTAGAATTTCTGGCTTCGGTACTGATTGATCCATTGGTGCATTTTCAGGACAGATTCCATGGAACATTGTCACCATTCAATTGAGATTATAAATTCAAGTATCAATTCTTCCATTACAAGAACTTCATGTTCCTCGTACAAGCCTTGTATTCGAAATCAATTTCATTCTCAACCAAGTCCAACACCACAAATTCAATTTCCAAAGATTAAGCACAAAAACATCAATAGTTACAATCGAAAGTCGACAATGTGGAGTCTTTTTCGTGTTGGGTTGGTGACAACACCAGAAATAGCTTTACAAGATCTTAAAATTTGATGCAACAAGAATTCCGACAGTAGTCTAAATAGCAGCAGTAGCAGTAGCAATAGCAGTTCGAGTAATGACGATAAAATGAGGATTATACTAAGCAAGAAAAAAGAATAAAAGCATATTAATGGGAAGCTGCAAATGTTCGGTGAATGCAGTTGAAAAAGTTCCGTCAAAAGTTGTTACCATAAACAGAGGCAGCAGCAAATGTAAAGAGGTAAAAAAGGAGACAAAACAGAAAATGTGAAGTCATCAAACGTTTGATGAATGGTTCAAGCAATTTTCACTCGAAAGTCCAACAGATGAAGCATAAAGATTCAAAGGTTGAAATTTTTTTGGTTTCTCAATGTCGGGTTCGTTCTGGAGACTCGACTTATTAGCGAATATTCTCAGAATATTCTCCGTATATTTTGTAATAATGGTAGATGTATAATTAAGCTAACTTAGGATTTTAACTGTATTAGGAATCAACCTTTGTAAGGTAAGTTAGGATTCGTACCATATTAGGAATCAACCTTGTACAGCTATATATATTGTGAATAATGAAAGGAATCCCTAAGGGAAATTATTCCATCTTTCATGGTATCAAGAGCCTAAAACCTAAATCCCTCCTCTTCCTTATTCTTGGCCGAAATTAGCAATTTTTTTTCTGATTTCGCAGAATTTTTTTTTTTTTCTTCCCTGCTTTCTTCCTCTCTTTCTCGGCCAAACCAGAAAATCCCCTTCCCTCGGCAGGCGGCAACCATGTCTTCCCCCCCAAATTCCGGTTCATCCACCGGCACAATTGACAACCCCTCTCAACGTTCGGTATCTTCTTTTCATCCGGCATTCGCCGTTAACAACATCAAGAATTTTATCCCTATAATTCTTGACCAAGAAGATCATCAATATTCCATGTGGATGGAACTATTCTACATTCATGCATGTGCATACAACGTGCTCGATCATATTGACGAATCGCTCCTCGTCCCACCGATGTTACGGACTCAATCGGCGTCGTCTTGACGCCATCGTCAAACAATGGATCTACGGCACCATCTCCAAAGACTGTTGTGCACTATCATGAAAACAGGTGCTACGGCACGTGAACTTTGGGTCCGGCTAGAAGAAATCTTTCAGGACAATAAAAATACTCGGGCCGTATATTTGGAAGAGCAATTCAATAATACCCGCCTCGAGAATTTTAACAACATGTCCGAATATTGTAAGCAATGAAACTCATAACCGATCAACTATCCAACGTCGGGACTTCGTTTCGAAAACCAAGATGGTGCTTCAACTTGTTGCGGGTTTACCAAAAGGTGAATATGACACACTCGCAACAATGATTCAACAAGCCGACCCTCTCCCAAGTTTCAACAAGGCACATTCACAACTATTGTTGGAAGAAACTAGACGTGCTAAACAAGAGGAACATAATCAAAAGGCGTTAGCCGTTGACGGGATGGCAACACTGCGACCGGCGGCAACCGGCGAGCTCCGGCGGCGGCGAGTAGCGAGCGGCGCAGCGCAGAGTGGCGGAGGTCATGGCGGCGAGAGGTCGCAACAACAAAGGCAAGGGCCGCGGAAAGGGCAACGCACCCGGTGGACCGGATAGCGACCAACCACTTGACAAAGAAAGCGGCGGCACTGCAGCGGCGGTGGCCCAACCAGCGAATCGGGCCTCGCCCGCATGCCGTGCCCGACCGTAGGGGACCGGTTCCGGCGGCCTTGGTCGGCGGCCTCTTGGGCCATGCCCCGGCCACCGAGCGAGCCCACCAGCAGCGCAAGAATAGCCCACTGATGGCGATCCGAAGCGGCGGCTACGGCGCCCCACTGCAATCCAAAGAAGCGGCAGCGGTACTGCACTGCGGCACGCACTGCAGCGAGCCTGGCCACTGGCCCCGACCGATTTGGGCCGGGCATACACCACCGTGAACCTTCAACAGCCCCGACGAAAATTGGTATATGGACACCGGAGCCACATCTCACCTCACCCGGTCGTCGGGTAACATATCTCAACTACGTCGGCTAAAGTGTCCTCAATTTATTACTTGTCGGCAATGGTCATCGCATTCCAATTGAAGGTTACGGTAACACACACACCAAACATCCACACCCACCTTTCTCCCTAAACCACGTCCTATACACACCTAACATCATTAAAAACTTAATCTCTCGTTAGAAAATTCACTAGCAATAATTACGTGTCCATCGAATTTGACCCTTTTGGCTTTTACGTGAAGGAACTCAATACGGGGAAAATTCTTACACGCTGCAATAGTGTGGGAGATCTCTACCCATTCACTCAATCTTCCGCTGACAGACCACAAGCACCTCTATCCCTTGCGGCGATCTCTCCCTCAACTTGGCACAACAGACTCGGACACCCCGGAGACCCAGTTTTTACTTTTCTTAGGACTTCTAAGCGTATTCAATGTAATAATGGGAAAATTGCCCAACACTGTTTTTCTTGTCCACTAGGCAAACATACTCGTCTTCCCTTTATGTCATCAAACAGTGTTACTTTTTCTCCATTTGATATTGTTCATGCTGATTTGTGGACATCTCCGATTGCTAACTCTTTGGGTCATAAATTCTATCTAGTGTTCTTGGATGATTTTTCACATTTTGTCTGGATTTACCCACTGAAATTCAAATCTGAAGTTTTTGCAAAATTCCTCGAGTTTCAAAAATTCATAAAGACACAATTTGAAAAACCTATTAAATCATTCCAATGTGATAATGGACGTGAATTTAATAACTCGGCATTTCACAATTTCTGTTCTAAACAAGGCATGGTTTTCCGTTTTTCTTGTCCCTATACTTCTTCCCAAAACGGAAAGGCTGAAAGAATTATACGTACCATCAATAACATGGTCCGCACACTTCTGTTTCATGCCTGCCTACCACCGCCTTTTTGGGTCAATGCTGTCAAAATGGTAGAATCCATTCTAAATATTTTACCAACTAGCACACTCCAAAACAAAACTCCTACAGAAATCTTATACCGTAGGCAGCCATCATATGATCACCTACGTATTTTTGGATGCTTATGCTACCCCAACATAGCCTCCATTGCACCCCACAAACTTGCCCCTCGCACTCTTCCATGTGTCTTCCTTGGTCTATCTCCTAATCATCGGGGCTACTTGTGCTATGACATTGCTACTCGCAAAATCATCGTCTCCCGTCACGTCACCTTTGACGAGACAACCTTTCCTTTTTCAAATCTCCGAAATTTCGGACCACCGATTACATCTTTCTCGATGAACCAAGTCGTCCCCGGTCATCCAAAATCTATACCAACAAGAACCCACCTGTTCGACGGTCCCACTGTCCGGCACCACCCCACCACTCCTCCTCGCTCACCCCTACGACCCCCGGTCGAGTCACTGCGCCACCGGCGACACTGCGCCCACCGGTCCCGAACCGGTGGACCGGCAACCTCACCGCCCCGACCCACCACCACTGCCCTCACATCGCATGGAGACTCGTGCACAACACGGGATCTTCAAACCCAAGGTTCAATTCAATCTCTCAACACAAACCTTATCACCCATTCCAAAAAATCTAAAACTAGCAAAACTGGACCCAAATTGGAATGCGGCCATGTGCGAGGAATTTAACGCTTTAACCAAGCAGAACACTTGGGATTTGGTACCTAGACCAGCTGGTGTGAATGTTATCCGGTGTATGTGGCTATCTTGTCACAAGTTCAAAGACAGTGGTGACTTAGAGAGGTATAAGGCAAGACTAGTTGCCAATGGCACTAATCGACGGGAGGGTATTGATTGTGGTGAGACATTCGGTCCGGTTGTTAAACCGGCCACTATTCGGACTATTCTCGGTATTGCTATGGGCATGCATTGGCCGATTCATCACTTGATGTCAAGAATGCGTTTCTTCATGGGGATTTGAAAGAGAGCGTGTACATGCATCGTCGACCTCCGGGCTTTGTTCATCCGGCGACTCCGCGGTTTGTGTGTCGTCTCGGGAAATCATTGTATGGATTGAAACAGCACCCCGCGCTTGGTATGATCGGTTCGCCGGTATCTTCTGCGATTGGTTTTGTATGTAGCGGTGTGATACATTTCTCTTCACGCTTCACCGAGGTAGCAAGACTTTGCATATTTGCTATTATATGTCGATGACATTGTTCTTCTTGCCGCCTCATCGACGGGTTGAAGAATGAAATCATTGCTCTACTCAAAACGAATTTGCTATGACCGACTTAGGCAAGCTAAGTTATTTTTTGGGTATATCGGTGACAAGATCTGCGCCACTATGTTCTGTGTCGGCGTAAGTATGCGAAGAGATAGTGTACGGGGCCAAGATGGCAAATTGTAAAATTATGCCAACTCCGGTGGACTCAAAATCCAAGCTTAGTGCTAATGACGGTGCGCCGATTTCGATCCCACTCTATATCGGAGTCTAGCGGGTGCTCTTCGATGTCTTACATTCACTAGGCACGATATTGCATATGCCGTTCGCGCGGTGTGTGTTCGTTCATGCACGACCCCGAGAGTCCCATTTTGCCGCCCTCAAACGTATTATCGGATATGTTAAGGGCACACTAGACTTTGGTTTACATCTATACACCTACCTCGCCCCAACCATGTTGCTAGCCTACACGGATGCGATTGGGCGGGATGCCCCGACACACGTCGCTCCACCTCAGGGTTCTGTGTATTTCTAGGGGATAATCTTATCTCATGGTCCGCCAAGCGGCAGGCCACGCTATCCCGTTCGAGTCTTTGAAGCGAATATCGCGGAGTTGCTAATGTTGTCGGCGAGATCTGTTGGCTCCGAAATCTTCTTTTGGAGCTCCGGTATCCATTGCGCAAGGCGTCTATAGTCTATTGTGACAACATATCTGCTATCTATATGTCTCATAATCCGAGTCCAACATCGGCGGACTAAGCATATTGAGATGGATATCCACTTTGTGCGAGAGAAGGTTGCCGTGGTCGGTCAAAATTTTACACGTGCCTTCCTCTTATCGGTATGCGGACATTTTCACAAAGGGACTACCGCGACGACTCTTCACCGACTTCGATCCGGCCTTAGCATTCGGCCTCCTCCCGCTCCGTCTGAGGGGGAGTATTAGCGAATATTCTCAGAATATTCTCCGTATATTTTGTAATAATGGTAGATGTATAATTAAGGTAACTTAGGATTCTAACTGTATTAGGAATCAACCTTTGTAAGGTAAGTTAGGATTCGTACCATATTAGGAATCAACCTTGTACAGCTATATATATTGTGAATAATGAAAGGAATCCCTAAGGGAAATTATTCCATCTTTCACGACTAATTCAGTTAATCATTGTATAAGGCCTACCAGATGGGAGAAGTGTTTTCTGAGCTCGAATTTGAGATTTCTAGTTGAGGGTCAAAAAAGGATTACATGAACTTGGTTTAGTTACTATAGTACTATGTACTTTTCCTTTTCTTGATGTAAACATATTGTGAATTCTTTATACTAGTACCATTTTTTCTAGCTTGCTGTAAGCCTGTAACATTTGTTACGTGTTTAGATTCCTTTAATTCATTTCTTTTCAATTTTGATTGGTGGATTGTTTGAGTAATTGGACGCTCATTTGAAGTTATTGTACTTATTCTAGAGGCAATTATAAAGTAAAGTGAGATGTTTATGTGCATTGTGATTACAGTATTATGTGTTGAACAGGGACCATCTTTTGCTCTTTATGAGTAACATTAATGATTGAAGATGACAATCATTGGCGGCCAAAAATTCATATTAGGGAATTTTAAAAAATTGAGGGTGTCAATTTAAGATTTTGAACTTTGTAACTTAATGCAATATTTGAATCCTTTTATTATTGTACTAGAATCTTTTCTTATACCAATGAAATTCTACAGTTCACATATAATAAAAAATACTTATTTTTATCTTATTTACATGATAATTCTCTTACGAAAGAGATTTAATTGAAAGTAGTCTTCTTTTAGCTCCTCCGCAGTCCACGGGTGAGAACATGTACGTGACACGAAGATGGGAGTTGTGTGATTGATAATGCTCGTCAATCGTCATGATCATACCGTTCGAACATTAAATTACTAAATTTAAATTACTATAGTAATATTTTTTTAAAATTAATATAAATTTATTAGGCAAAAATAGGGCTCCTTAAAAAGCACTTGCTTGAGTTGCTTTAGGCTTCAGCCGCCCAACTAAACTTTTCCATAGAAAAATCGAACTTCAACCCCGAATGGAATCCAAGGGAGATGAAGCCTTCCGTCAACGTATCAGCTAATAATAAGTAGGGATGACAAATGGGGTGAGGCAGGGTAGAGCAAAGGGGGCAAGTGCTAAACGGGGCAAGGCAGGACAGGACAGGGCGGGTCAAACTTCAATTTTCACAATATTAAATGGGGCAGGTGACAGGGCAGATCTAAGCTTACTGCCAAAGGCCTCTCATTTATGCAACCATTTCAATTTTTCCTTTCAGTTTCCTTTTCTTAAATTTTATCTCATTGAATCTTCATGACATGAGTTTCATCAACCGTTAAGTCATCACCCCCCCCCCCTACATCCCAACCCCACCAATTTCATTCATAAGCTAACATTATATGGTGTAATTTTGCTTAGCAACCCATAACTCACTTGGTGATGAGGGTTGGTTGATTGTGTTTGCTTAGCAACCGTTGAAAGAAATAATCGCTTGATTATTCTCAATAATTCAAAGACAATATATACAATTTACATATTTTCATAATAGGAGAATCTTATTTCTATTCTACTCCTAAAACTTTATTCTATTTGGAGACTAACTGTACAATTATGGTAAGAGTACAAGACTAATTAAGGTACACTACAACTATACAAAACCTTGTACAATACTACCTATACAAAACCGAGAAACCGAGACTAAATATACATAGGATATACACGTGCATAACCGAGAAACCGAGACTAAATATACATAGGATATACACGTGCATAACGTGTATATCCTATGTATATTTAGTATATTTAACACACCCCCGCATAGCGGGCGGTCTTTGGACGCTGTCCGACCCGATATTGCAGTCTTGCAGGGGCCCTTCAGTATCTTACGTTCACGAGACCAGATATTACATATGCCGTCCAACAGGTATGTTTGTTTATGCATGATCCCAGGGTTTAGCACATGAATGAGCTCAAACGCATTATTCGGTACATCCAGGAGACACTTAACCATGACTTGCATTTATATCCATCATCGACATCTACACTTGTCTCGTACACTGATGCTGATTGGAGTGGTTGTCCGGACACCAGACGATCTACGTTTGGCTATTGTATGTTTCTTGATAATAACTTAGTCTCCTGGTCTGCGAAACGTCAGTCGACTTTGTCCCGCTCCAGTGCTGAGGCTGAGTATCGAGGGGTAGCTAATGTGGTCTCTGAATCATGTTGGTTACATAATCTGTTGTTAGAGATTCATTGTCCTATTCAGAAAGCGACCTTGGTTTATTGTGATAATATTAGTGTCATCTATCTTTCGGGTAATCCGGTTCAGCACCAGCGCACTAAACATACCGAGATGGACATTCACTTTGTTCGCGAAAAGGTTGCTCGTGGTCAAGTACACGTCTGTCATGTCCCTTCCAGGTATCAGGTTGCAGATATCTTTACAAAGGGTCTTCCCTCGATCCTTTTTGAAGATTTTCGAGACAGCCAGCTGCAGCACCTAACTTGGTTTAGTATCAACTGGAGTGAAAATGGACTTACAGGATGACATCCCAGCCCTCTCAATGATATCGGCTGCATACTTCCTCTGGAATAAGAATAATCCACCAGCATGACGAGTGACAGCAATCCCCAAAAAATAGCTCAATAGTCCCAAATCTTTCATAGCAAACTCAGAACTGAGCATTGTCATGATAGACTGGCGTAAGGCATCAGAAGAGGCAGTCAAGATAATATCATCTACATATAATAGTATATAAGACAAGAAAGAACCACGACGATATATGAACAAGGAATTATCCGATCTGCTGTGAGTGAACCCAATAGTCGAAACATAGTCGGCAAACCTTTTATACCAGGTCCGTGGAGACTGCTTAAGCCCATATAAGGACTTTTTCAACAAATAGACATGATGAGGATATTTGGGATCCCTAAACCCCACGGGATGATGCATAGAGATTGTTTCTTTGAGATCACCATGTAAGAAAGCATTCTTCACATCTAACTGATGAATGAGCCATGCTTTCGAAAGAGACAAGCTGAGCACTGTGCGAGTGGTAGCCGGCTTGACCATCAGACTAAACGTCTCCCCACAATCCACACCAACCTGCTGAGTCTTACCATCACCCACAAGGCGAGCCTTATGCCTTACAAACGAACCGTCTGAATTGTCCTTATGATAAAAAATCCACATAGACCTAATAATATTAGTACCAAATGGACGGGGCACCAACTCCCACGTCTTATTATCAATAAGAGCATTATATTCATCGGTCATAGCAATTTTCCAATTCGGGTCATTTAATGCAGACACAAGATTACAGGGTAAAAGTGATTTAAGAACATTAGATTTTAAATTAAAATGCCTTTTTGGTTTAAAAACACCCCGTTGACTACGAGTGACCGGTCTATGACTTGGGGAAGAATTGGGCGAATTTTGGGAATTTTCTGGACTCGGGACGGACTGGCCAGCAGGCAGTGGGCCTGTTGGCCCAACACGGTAGGCAGAAACAGTGGAGGATGCAGGAACTGGACCAGTTCCAGTATTGGACTGGACTGGCCCAATTGCTGAAACTGGCCCAGTGATGAAACTGGGCATAGAGGCTGTGATGGACCAGTGAGACCAGCGGGCAGTGGGCCCGCTGGAGGATTTGGGGTGCGGGATATGTCCGAAAAATGGTGAATAATATACGGAGATATACATCATCCAGAAAATTATATAAACTCGGCACGGGATTACTGACCTTAACAAACGGAAATTGGGATTCATTAAAAATTACATGGCGACTAATGATGATTTTATTAGAGGATAAATCAAAACATTTGTAACCCCGATGATTAGACGGAAACCCCAAAAACACACATGGAGTAGACCGGGCCTGAAGTTTGTTAATTGTGGTGGACGAAAATAACGGATAACATAAGCACCCAAAGATCCTAAGATGTGAATACGAAGGAATCTTATTATATAAAATTTGAAGGGGGATGAATATGTCAAACCTTTGGAAGGAAGAATGTTAAGGAGATATATAGCCATTTGTAGAGCATGATGCCAAAAAGATGGGGGTAAGGAAGCATGAATCAATAAAGTGCGGACAATATTATTAATGGTATGAATTTTGCGTTCGTCTTTCTCATTTTGTGAAGACGTACGAGGGCAAGAAAAATGAAAATTGATCCCATTAGTTGCACAAAAATCCTGAAAACACCCCGTTGTCATATTCCATGCCATTATCACATTGAATATTTTTTATTTCTCTTTCGAATTGGGTTCTAATTAATGCTCTAAATTTTAGGAAGATGGAAAAAACTTGAGATTTTTTCGCTATTGAAAAAGTCCATAAAAATTTAGAATAATCATCCAAAAAGAGAACATAATACCGATGACCCAAAGAACTAAGAACAGAAGATGTCCATAAGTCGCTATGAATAATATCAAATGGCATTAAAGTATGAGACTTAGAATCTACAAATGGCAACCTAATAATTTTTCCTAAAGAACAAGAATGCCAATTCGGAGTACTATGCGCACCCTTACATGAAATAAAATTATTTTTATCTAAGGAAGACAAAATGGACGACCCCGGATGACCAAGATGAGCATGCCACAAGGAAGGGGCAAGGGCTGCAAATGATGACGGTAAGGCTTGATTCGATAGACCGAAACATGGCGTGATAGGATAGAGATCTCCCCTACTATCACGCATCATGAGAGGACTCCCCGTCTTGAAATCCTTCACAGAGAAACCAAACGGATCAAATTCAATAGACACAGAATTTTCAATTGTGAATTTACGGACATACACTAAGTTTTTAATCAATTTGGGGGCATGTAGGGTATTTTTCAAGATAAGAGGTGGAAGGGGGGGGGGAGACAAAGTTTTATGACCATAACCACGAATTGGAATAGAATTACCATTACCAATAATTATGCCACGAGGGTTGCTCAAATTGGAATAAGACGAGAGAGTACCTGAATCGGATGTCATGTGGGTAGTGGCACCAGTGTCCATATACCAATTCGGGTCAGGTGGAGTCAAACCAAGTGTGTGCATCGCGACCTTAATATCGGTCTGAGTGGGGCCTGCTGTATGGTGGGCTTGCAGAGGCCGAGACCCAAGTACCCCTGCGTGCTGCCCAGCCTAGTGCTGCTTCGGGAAGACCCACTGGCCCAGTTAGTGTTGGGCTGAGGAGGCTGCTGGAAAGCCCACTGGAACTGGGCTATACTGGACGGTGAAACTGGGTTATTGACCCACTGCCTATTGTTCCAGGCCCACAGCCCAGTGGCCCAAGGCTGGGACTAGTGGGTCAGTGGCCCATTGTATCCAGAATATTATCCTCCGAACCATTTTAGCCCCCGTTACCATTGTCGGAACCATAGAGTTTGCCCCCGCAAATTTTGCCAACGACTATTTTTGCCGCCTCTATGAGACCTGTTTTAGTTCGAATTGTCACCAAAATTTGGAGGAGTAGTGGAAGATGTCATCATGATCACGGGGTTAGTACCCGTAGCCGCCTTTTTAGCCAAGCCAGCTTTTTCCAAGGTAAGCATGGAGCGGGCCTGATAGAACTTCGGAAGAGGATTACTTTGACGAAGGAGAGTGCCAACGCCACTGTAGGCCTCGGATAGGCCAGCAATCATCTATAGAACAAGACAATCTTCACTAACTGGCGCACCAACGTTGCGGAGTTGGTCCGCCAACTCTTTCAACCTTTTGCAATAAGCTGAAATGTTTGGGAAATTTTCCATGTTGACGTGGGAAAAATCCTGTTCAAGGGTAACAACTCTGGAATTTTGATTATCCTGGAATATGTCACGCAGCCTATCCCACGCATCCATCGCCATAGCGTCTGGCTCAATAATCATCCGCAATAGGTCGTTAGAGATAGTATAATAAATCTACAGAAGGACGGTGGCATCAAGTGTGATCCATAATTTAGGGTCATCCTCGCGTTGAGGAACCTTCGTGTCTTCAGGAGCCGCGGGGATTATGTGATGGATGACTTGATGCGAACGAGCGTGAATTTTGAACAACTCGTCCCACGTCGCGTATTGGACATTTTCTATTTCAAGAATTTGAGGGATATGATTCTTGATGTTAGAAACAACAAGGGCAGGATGAAACATGTTCCTTGACGTAGACATTACAGAAGAACAGAAAGTGATAGAGGGATTTGGAAGAGAAAATTGGAGAGCAGAAAATAGGCGTGGAAACCGAGGATAGGCTCTCGGAATCTGCTTGGCCAAGGAATAAGAAAATTTGGGAGAATTTTTTTTGTTTGACCTAGACTTTTGATACCATGAAAGAAATAATCCCTTGATTATTTTCATTAATTCAAAGACAATCTATACAATTTACATATTTCCATAATAGGAGAATCCTATTCCTATTCTACTCCTAAAACCTTATTCTATTTAGAGACTAACTATACAATTATGGTAAGAGTACAAGACTAATTAAGGTACACTACAACTATACAAAACCTTGTACAATACTACCTATACAAAACCGAGAAACAGAGACTAAATATACATAGGGTGTACACATGCTTAACATCTATATCTTATGTATATTTAGTATATTTAACAACTGTTAATGTTAGGTTTGATGTTGTGACATTTGAACCAATATATCTTCTGAAGTACTGATTTGAATGCATAAAAATGTTGGGACAAATGTCATAATATTCGGACCAACATCTTCGAAAAATAGTTTTGCCTTACTTTACGGAATGAAGTAATATTTTTGTAAATATTACTATGAAGTAAAAATAAATTGGAAAGGTAAAAAGGAGCCGGTTAAAAATGTGGGAAGAACGAGTCAAAGCTATTTCTTTTTGTGAGGAACAAGTCAAAGATATTAGAGGATTTTACTCCATGATCTTCTCCAACAAACACACCAGCTGCCCACCTTTCTCTCAACCTTCTCAAGGAATCGATGAGCTTTTCAAGGAAGACTCTCTACTATAAATAGAGAAGCTACTACAGTGAATTGATCATCCAGAATCAGATTGTAAAAATACCAAGAGAGCTCTCGGGATTTCATCTCAGAAATCTGGATCACAAGTGTTGTTTGAGTGTGTCGACGACATTCTGTCCAACATTACAATTGTTGTTTAGATTCTAGATTAGTTTTTTATGGAGCGATTGTAATGAGAGGTTGTCTGTGTCTACGTAGTTAGATTTTTCAGCCAGAAGTCATCTGCGACTTTAACTTTTATTTTCTTTCCGTTTTATATTGTAAATCTGTAAAGAAAGAAATTTATACTTTTGTAATCCTTTGTGTTCTTTAAATTCCGCTGCATTTACTCTTTAAAGTTACTATTTTGCTAAGTGTTGTTGATGGTGTAGGACGACATAATTGCGGACATTCAGAAATAGAATTGGCATTCGGTTTATTTTGTTTTGTATTTATTTCCCATAGCGTTTGACACCTTTCAAGTGGTATCAGAGCCAACACTTAACACAATAAGTGATTGGTCCTATTGTAATAAGTTATGGATCAGACAAATTCAAGTATTAGTAGGTTTCCTATATTAGATGGATCAAATTATGCCTATTGGAAGATTCACCTACCTTCTCATATCAAATCAATTGATATTAGGTCATGGAGATCTATAACCAATGGGTATGTTGTTTCAATGTTGTCACCTGATAAGGAAGGTGACATTCTTGTTAAACCAGAATCCGAATGGACTACAGAAGAAACCAATAATGCTAGCTTTAACGAAAAAGCCTTAAATGCAATTTTGGATGGGTTGATATGTATATGTTCAAACTCATTCAAAACTGCCCCACGACTAAGGATGCATGAAATACTTTACAAATTCATTATAAAGGTAGCTCAAGTGTTCGTCGAACAAAGCTACACATGTTCATGAGTAAATATGAACGTTTAAGAATGGAAGAAGCGGATGATATTAAATCTTATTTTAAAAAGTTGATTGACATCTCAAATGAATGTCAAGTGCTTGGTGAACTATTAACCAACACTCAACTTGTTGAAAAGGCTATCCGTTCTCTTCTTGAAAAAATCAATTTAAAGATTTGTGCTATTGAAGAAGCTCACAATCTTGCCACAATGGACCTTCATACCTTGATGAGCATACTCAAAACTTATGAGATGAACATTGAGAATCAAAAGGAATTGTATAAAAGCAAGAATGTGGCACTTCAAGTTCAATCCTCGGAGAGTCAAATCGAAGAAGAGGATGAGAATCTTGAAGAAATTGGTGATGGTGCAAATGTTGCCTTACTCACTCGAAAATTCAATTTGATGGTGAGGAAGTTCAACAATGAGAGAAATCAATCTAAACCTAAAGAACACCAAAACCAAGTCTTCAATCAAAAGACCACTAGATTCCTTCCAAATGTACAAAAAGGAAATCAACTAAGAAGAACCAACTCAGATCGTACCAAATTTGATCCCAAACAACTTGAGTTCGTGTAGTGTCATGCACGCTCTGGTTGGGGTCACTATGCTAACGAATATGCAAATACTCTTAGAAATTTGGTAAGAACCTATGGGTTTCTCTTAGTGATGATGAAGGAGAAGATGAAGGAGAAGAGGAAGGAGATTGTGAAATTGAAACACAAGCAATGCTGACTACTGTTTTTGAACAGTATCTGTCAGATAATGAAGATGTCGTATACAATGTTGTCTCAGATGTCACGACATTTTCTCCAACATCAGCAACGACATCAACATACTCAGCGACATCCGAAAGGTATGAATTCTTTAACTATTATGATGTTAATTGCTTTAATAGTTCTATTTATATTAGTGAAGCTGAGTGTATAGATCAAGTTGAATGCAAAGATGATATGATTAATGAATTACAAAGTATTTGTAAAGCCTTAATCATAGAATCCAAGCAACTTGACAAAAAGGTAAAATCTTTAACTCATGAGAATTTTGTATTAAAAGGCACGATAACCCAACTTGAGGTTACATTTACCAAAAATGATATTGAATTTGGTAAGATCCGTGCTAAATTGGATTTAGCCGAGGCAACCTTCCATATGCTCAACACGGGGACTTCAAAATTAAATGAGATACTCAACTTTAGTAAACCTTCACATGCAGGAATTGGGTACGAAAACTCTCTTCGAACCATATGCTCTAATCTCTTTGATAAAAATGAAAAAAATATGCTTTGTAAAAGAAAAAGGGATGAATAATAGGTTCTCATGTATGTCACAGAATATGAAGTTTGTGTGTCATTACTGTAACTTCCCCGGACACTTAAAACTATACTGTTTCAAACTTCAAGATGTAATGAGCAAAATGTTGCCTAAAATGTTGTCCAACATTTCGGATAACAATCGAAGCAACATTTCTGAGTCAAAGGGAAAAAAATGTTTTAAGAGAGTTTGGGTTCCTAAAAAGGATATAACATGTAATGTTGCTATAACTGCATTAAGAACTACCATTTCAGGTTCTTGGTACTTTGATAGTGGATGTTCTCGCCACATGACATGTACAAAAAAAATTCTAAAGAACTATGAGTCATTTAATGGAGGAAACATGACTTATGGAGGTGGCAGTAAAAGCAAAATAATTGGAAAAGGGATCTTGGATGTTCCTGAATTTCCAGCCTTAAGAAATGTCTTACACGTTGAGGGCTTAATGACTAGTTTGATTAGTATTAGTCAACTGTGTGATGACAATCTTGAGGTAAAGTTTAATAAGAATGCCTGTAAAGTTATGAATGAAGCAAATATATGTGTCATGACAGGTACAAGAACATGTGACAATTGCTATCTTGTTGTAAGACAAGAAACATGCAATAATGCTAAGATCGATGACACAACACTATGACATCAAATGTTGTGGCATGTCAACTACCATAATTTAGAAAAATTGGTCTCATATGAAGCGGTTAGGGGCATACCCAAACTTAGCCATAAAGGTAAAACTGTCTGTGAAGATTGTTTGAAAGGTAAGTAAACATGTGTCTCTCATAATGTTGTCCAACATAACAGACAACATTCAGGTATGTCTCACTGTTTTCAATTGCCACATATGGATTTAATTGGTCCAATTGAAGTAGACAGTCTAGGAGGCATGAGGTATTCCTTTGTGATAGTAGATGATTTTTCTAGTATTCTTGGATATATTTTTTGAAAGAGAAATCACAAACGTTTGACATGTTTAAAATCTTGCACTCTAGAATTAGAAATTTATTCTATTCTCCTATTTTTTGGATTAGTTCCGACCATGGAAAAGAATTTGAAAATAGTTCATTCACAAATTTTTGTGAGATAAAAGGAATTTTTCATGAGTTTTCTGCCCCCAAAACTCCTCAACAGAATGGGGTTGCAGAATGGAAGAATAGGACATTGCAAGAAATGGCTAGAGTTATGCTTGGTTCTAAACACTTGTCGAAACGTTTATGGGCAGAAGCCTTGAATAATGATAATCACATCGCTAATAGAGTCTATTTAAGGCCAGGAACAAATATGACACCCTATGAGATTATAAATAGAAAAAAACCAAACTTGTGTTACTTTTATGTTTTTGGGTGTATTTGTTATATTTTAAATGACACGGATCATTTGGAAAAATTTGACTCTAAGAGTGATAAAGGAATTTTTGTTGGCTATTCACAAAATAGTCATTCTTATCAAGTATACCATTTGAGATCCAGAACTATATAAGAGTCTGTAAATGTTATCTTTGATAATCTTTCTGATGTTTCAGGAAAAACTATTGAAAATAACATTGTAGATACAGTGGAAAGTCCAAAGATTGTAGAAGAGTCGGATGTTGCCACACCTGGAGCAACATCCGAAACAGCAATAGAGACCACAGAGGCCACAGATGAGGAGTCGAGTGCTGAATTGTTAGACCAAGTTCGTAGGGACCCCTCATCAAGGATTAGGAAGAATCATCCAAATGACCAAGTGATATGGGGAGTTTTTGAAGAAATTAGAACAAGAGGCAAAAAACTACTCAGCTATAGAGAAATGGTAGGGTATGTGTGTATGTCAACCATTTACTGTAACACCCCATACTTTCGGACGATAGTTTGAGCAGCGAGGCGTAAATAAAGGGCTCGTCGTATAAGAAGGTGAAGTTCCGAAATGATTCAGACTTAAAAGTGCGATGACGGTGATTAGAAATAATATTTTATGTGTACTGAAAGAGGCTACAGACTGGTGTTATATCATAAGATCATGATAATGAGTATATGAAGTATGCTAAGGTGATTAATATTTGAGTGAATTGAGATCCTAAAATTAAGTGTGAGTGTAATTAATTAAGATTATTGGATAAATTACATGGACAAAATCCACATGTGTCATTGATAGGTGGCAACAAATGGGCTATATTGACAATACATATGAAATGAGGTGGCATCATGGGATAAATGCACAAGTGACTATGCATAATGTGTTTCGTGACATATTTTAGTAAAGGATGACAATAAAAGGTGGTGGACCCTACATAGATTAAAAAAAGTAGAGTTTGTAACTTCTATCTCATTTTATTTGAGAAATGAAGATGGATAGTGCATGAAAATTTACGAGCAGCCCTTATTTTCTTAATACAAACAGAGAGAAATGCCATTTATTTCTTGGATAGTAATAGAGCATCCATTTCATCTCAATGAAGCGATATTTTAGTGTATATAACAGCAAACAAGGAGCACAATGTGAACTTAATTAACAACAATGTTACTTGGTATTCCGAACAAGAAAAGTATAATTTTCATCGAGAACAACATACGAGTTCCGCACACCGCTTTGATCCCGTTGTTCCATTTATCGTGTTACTGAATTCAGGCTTTCTTCGAAGTAAAGTAAGGTGGAAGAAAAGGGTTTCTTGAAAAATAAGACCGGGGTGCATTACGGGCTGCTTTAGTTGTATTGTGGACACAAAATGACTAAGGTATGTTAAAACAAATTATTTCTTCTTTTGGCATGTTCTAAGTATGAAACGTGAACGTAATATTGTCCCATAAATGATTCTACTCTTAGTAGTTGAGAATGTTCTTGTTATTAATTCCTATATTCAAAGCATGACTAAATATGTTCCTAAATCCTTATTGATGTATATGGAAAAGATGTCAGTATTCATAATGTTAATCGGAGGTGAAGCGACTTTACGTCACTCCGACAAACTCAGAGTGTCACATTATCATTCATGCATTACATTCATGTACATACCTTGACCTCAAATGAGTTATATACTCTACTATATATATGCATTATATATATGTATGGGAAATGGGAAAAAAGATACGTCGTTATATACGCACACCACCTGCAGCTGGTACAGATATACACGATAATGATTATGTCCACAGAGGCCGATATGATATGATGGGCTAACCAAAGAGGCTTGATGGCGTTGTATACGCATATGTATATGAAAGACCGCATTTGCATTGTGCATGGAATTTAGGCATATTATGGCCCTCGGAGGCATTCTACACAGGCATGATACTTATGCATATTATGGACTTAAGAGGAATTCGGTACAGGTTGGTTGTTTCTTGTATCATGTTACTTTCAGGTCTCTATTATGCTATTTTTCATGCCTGACATACTCGGTACATCAGTCGTCCTGACATCCCTTTTGTCGGGGGACGCTGCGTTTCATGCCCCTATGCTCAGGTAGACAGGGGCGACGGTATGCACTAGTAGGATGCTGGTCTAGATGATATTGGAGAACTCTATTTGTTCCAGAGTTGCAGTCTAGTCGTGGTACGATATTTTGGTTATGCGTTGGGGTATGGTGGGGCCCTGTCCCGATCTAATGATGTTACGTACTCTTTAGAGGCTTGTAGATATTTGTCTTGTGTATAGTAATCATGTATGGCCTTGTCAGCCTTAGTACCTATATATGCATTTGTTGGTTTCTTCCGTTACAAGAGTTTACACAGTACCTTTCCTGTTTATTGTTCCCATTTGTCAGCAGGATATTTGGTGACGATTCTCGTGGCCATGATTGATTATGGTTAGATGTTAATTACATGATTAGTGGTACTTGGCAAGTAAGGTCCGGATGACCGTCATGACCCTCCGGTTTGGATCGTGACAAATAAGGTGGAGGTGGCATTATGCTAGGATTATGTTACATGACATTATATAGGTGTCATTATAAAACGGTGGCATAATATGTTAGTTATAGGGTGGAGACATGTTTACATAAACAGAGTAGTTACAGTAGATATATAGTCATTATAGGAAAATTGGGCATTCATTTAGCAATATCTATTTTCACAAAGCGTCCCAGCAACCATTTTGGACTTTGGGCAATTCATTCTTCCACTTTGGGAATTTCTTGGAATACCAAACACGTGCAGCAACTCATGAAGTAGTGTTATGTTCCTTCTCAAGTTGTCGTAGTCATGCTGGAGGTATGTCAAGACAAATTATTTCTTCTTTTGAAATGTTCTAAAAACGAAACGTAAACGTAATATTATCCCATAAATGATTATACTCTTAGTAGTTAAGAATGTTCATGTTGTTCATTCATATTGTCAAAGCATGTCTAAAAATGTTCCTAAATCCTTATTGAGGTATATGGAAAATATAGTAGTATTCATAATGTTAATCGGAGGTGAAACGATATTACATTACTCCGACAAACTTATAGTGTCTTATTATCATATCATTCATGCATTATATCATGTACATATCTTGACCTTAAAGAGGTTATATACCCTACTATATGTATGCATTATATATGTATGAGGATGGGAAAAGGGAAGACGTTATATACGCATACCACCTGCAGCTGGTACAAATATATACGATGATATTTATGCCCACAGAGGTCGATATGATATGATGGGATGCCCACAGAGGCTTGATGGAGTTATATACGCACCACAATGCTCCTTTCGTGTTTTTCTACAAGTAGACACCCTTGAGATCATGATATATCTTAGTATATCCAAAGTGAATGGAATATCACGTGCAATGCACCTTCGTCATAATCTTATCTCGTAATCCTACTACATTAGGAATACACAAATGGACCTTCCACCTGGGGTCCCTCTCCCATAATATCTTTCCCAATCTTCTCTAAAAATGGGATCCTCATCATGACGTTCCATTTTCTTCCCATATGAGGGACGACCCTGCTGAATTATGAGTTATAGGGCTATCACTATCTGAATCCTCCAATCGGATTCCTACTTAGCTAACTGATGCATTCCCTCATATCAATTTCTCTTTTTAGTCCTCACTGTTACACCCCAATTTTGTCTACTCTTTTCCGATATTTATTTGCAATTTTAAATATTTTGACACCTCAAAAACAATTTTAATATATATATATATATATATATATATGAGACTTTTAATATCATCGTCTATTTTCAATATAATTATTTATTATTATTATTATTATTATTAGTCACATTTTTTACTATCATTTACCTTTTAATATCCTAATCATAATTTTTACCGTAATATTCTATGTATTTTTATTTTCCGCAAAATGACACCACATTTTTTTATTTTAAATAAGCATTAAGCATCTCGCAAATATTATTTTATTATTATCACAGAGTTATATTTTATTTACATAATTTATATCTTTCGAAAAGCATCTTGTTAATAATAAACCCTTTTATTTATTTCACTCAATACTCATTTTTATCACTAACCCTCAAACAAACCCAAATTCCACAAAAAAAAAAAATAGGGCCCAGTCAGCCAAACCCGACCAGGCCCAACTGAAACTCCCCATTTCGGCCCACCCGAAAGGCCCAATCGGCCAAGCCATCCACTTAATCCTCTTACCCCTTTAATCCCCTAACCCAAAAAAAAAAAAAAAAAAAAAAAACCTAACACCTTAACCCTCCCCCCAATCGGCCACCATACCCCTAACCCCCCACGTCGCCGACCTACACCACTGCCACCACCAACCCCTTGATACCGCCACCTGACAACGTCACACCCTACCCCATCACTTCACACCTACCCTTCCCCTAAAATCCATTTCAAAATCAGTTTTTTTCCCTTTTATTTTCAAAATTCAAACGTGAACGTTGGGGGGAAATACCTATATAACCCCCCCCCCCTTTGTTCACTGTTTCGGGTCGAGTTTTGGTGGATTTTTTGTCCGAAAATGTAGTTTTTAAATTTGAAATTTTTTTTCGAAATCTTCTTAAGGTTATTTGTTCTTCTTTGCATGTGTTCTTCATTTCAAGAAGGATCCGAAATATAAGTTGAAAATCTTGATATTTGGGGGTTCCGAAATTCATATCTAGAATTCCAAATTTGTGTTCTAAATTTCAAAAAAGATACAAAAATAGGTTGTTCTGGGTGTTGAAGAATCTGAAATTTCTGCTATTTTTCACAGTTTTTCGGATTCCGGGTCGGGCCGAATACGGATCGGGTCGAAACCAGGTAAAAAAATCAGATTTTTAGTTTAGGTTTAAAGACTATAAATTCAAGTTTGTTTGTTCTTAATTGTGGTTACGAATCATCCCTTTTGTTTCTTAATTCCCAAATCTGAAATACCCCTTTTGTTCTTAAATTTCGAAATCCGAAATACTACTTTTAGCCTTTAATTTTGTAATCTGAAAATTTCATTTCATTCCTTATATTTTTCGCTCAATTTGGGTTTGATTTGATTCCGGGTCGGGTCACTGTCGGGCTGTGTCATTACCGGGTCGGGTCGGATTTCCAGAAACAGAATTCAATCATGTTTTTCGGGTTGAAAAATCTGAATTCGGTAATAAAAAAAATCAGAATTCTGAAAAACATTTTCGAGCGGATTCGATGATTCGAGACAACGCCTCGGTTCGCTACCCGGAAAAGGTTAGTAAACTCCTATTTTATCTCTCATTTTGAGCATGCTTAACATTCTATTTTTGTTGAAAATTAGCCTAGGACTATGTGGGATGATCTCGGGCATGTCTAATTTCAGTTTCGAGTTTATAAGTATATTTATAGATTAATTTCTGATTGGTTATTTAAATGATGCTCTGTTTGGTATTGTTATGATATACGATTGGTGAACTAATTACCATTAGTTTGTTCTAAGGTGCTGGTCTTGTTTTAAAATGTTGGTTAAGATTAGTATGTACTTAGAAAGAAACTATGGTTGGTGAAATGTGCTTGTGATACTTAGCTGAGTATTTATGCCTAAATATGTTGTGGTTTGTGCGATCCAAGCATGGTTTCAATATTCGTTTATTAAAGATGATGATTAGCTAAGTCCCTACATTTGGTTAAGTTTATTTTAAATGGTGGTTTGTTATACTCAAAATCTACTTAGTAACCATAATGACAATGTTATGTTGCGGTTTAGAAATATCATTACGTTTAATGTAGAGTCTAAATGTTCATGTGTTTAGTTTGAGTCAAAATGGTTATGTCTATTTGAAAATGCTATGTTATTTGATTATTTATCCATTCCTATTTTCATGTGATTGTTAAACTAATCGTATAATATCTTATCTAGCTAAAGTCGTGATGCTCATAATATTTTTTAAGTTGATTGAGTGTGTAAGGTAGAAATGATCTTAGTACGTCGTGTTGTTATTGAGATGACCAAATTTATTCGAATGCACTCCTTCTATTTCGTTAATTGTATGTAAATATGGAAATAAATTTGTTAAGGTTTCTTTTTCTTACTTTCTGATCCAAAACATACCCTTTTTTCTTATTTGAACATGAATTTTTCTATGTGTGCCTAGTATTTTACTTATGCACATGTGATATCATTTATGTGATTTTCAATTGTAATATGTATTTTTTCCACTCTCCGTGTACAACCTGTGGGTCCGTGGCCCATCTCACATTATTCCTTCGCCATCAAAGTATGGCATAAATAAAGAATCAACAACATATTACTTTCATGAATCATTTATATTCTTGATATCTATATTTCTTGTCTACTAATTCTTTTCTTTTATTTACATGAAATGCATCGGGAGCAACGAAGAGTCTCGTTACGAGAGTCATCGTAACTTTGCCAAACGAAGACTCGCATCTATGTTACTTGCATTCTCCGGCCTCGGAACTTCAAAACAAATAGGGCGTGATGATATCGTCATCCGCCCTAGTCGCTGCCCTATTTATTGTCTAATATGTCTTTCATTTATTCGGGTTGTAATAATTATTTAATTCTGTACTGTCATTAGAATGCTTAGAATAATTAGACAGCGAATAGATGAATGAATAGGATAGTTTAATTGCTGTTAGTTTATTTCTTAGGCTCGGTTAATTTGAAAACCACTCCCTAGCTTTATTCGTTTAGGGCCGCCATGCATGTCCAAACTCAGCCACTAGTTATTTTATTTTAGGCTCGTTATGCATGTTTTAATTTCTTTTGAAACAATTTGCCCATTTGTTACTCACTTTTTTTAAATCCTAAAAAGTAAGGTTTGCGTTTTATCTGATTTGTAATATTGAAAGATTTTCATAAAATCATCTCTTCATATTGTAAATAAAAATCGCTTTCTTCTATTATCAAATTGTCAAATACGTATTTTCATAAAATAAATAAACTTTACTTCTATTTTATGAACAATGTCATAAAATACATACTTTTCTCAACTCTATATGTCATTTATAAATAATGCTTTTATTACATGTATTCTATAAATAATGCATGCCTTTTTCATAATCAACTTTACATATGTATAAAAAGACATATTTCATGTGTATTTTATAAGTAAAGCATATTTTTCATCAAAATCAATTTTTACATGCAAATGCATACTTTTCATCAAAATAAATGTACATGCATCTTGTAAAAATGATATACAAGTGCATGCACCTTTTAAGAATCATTTTATACGCATGTTATAAATCATGTCTCACAAACACACTTTTTTTCAATCCTACATGCACTTTATAAGTTATGCCATGCAATACATACTTTTACTGACTTCATTTTATATATATTTTTATAAACAATGCCATGCAATTTTGCAAAATGCATCTTTTAAATCAATTAATTGCAAATATCTTTTTTCTTAAAACTTCATACCTTTAAACATACATTTTTTTAGCATAATAAATAACCTAGGTTTGAACGGACAACCGCAAGTTAACGGATCTTAAAGGATGCCTAATCCATTCCCTTTAGGATAATAAAGAACCCTTATCCAGAATCTCATAATTTCATAGACCATAAATCAGAGTTATTTTGTAGCATTTATGCTAACATTTAGGTGTGCTAATTCACTATAAAATAAATTAGGTGGCGACTTCAAAAACAAGCTTTAGAAGCTTTTTAAACGCACAGGGGATTCGGCCGAGTGCAGATGCCGGGTTAAAAAATGGCGCGCACACTCACATTAATAAAGTCACTTGTGGGTGAATGATTCTATTGTCAACTTAGCTTTTTTTACTAACCGGTGTGCTAAAAACTCTTATATTTGTAGTATCTCAACCATGAACAGTTTATGGACAATGTCATTGAATTTGAAGTGTGCGTATTATCGTAGTTAACTCTCATTCATAGTCTGAAAGAAATAATTTTTTGTACCTTCTCACTACTCGTAATTATAAACAACTTCCTTTCTTTACTTCTTTTGATACTTGTTCACTCATTTTCTTACCTGTCGTACTCGTCTTAATTCTAAAATATTCTGGTATACGTAATCTCAAACATTGCTCCTGATTCCAATCATTGGCGTTACTATCCCTTAAAGGATATAAACAACTTCACTTATTCTATACGTGAAAGATTCTGAAGAATTTTGCATTACACGACGTTGGCTTACTATATCCACACTTGGTCATTATACTTATATTTGAATTCATTCACTTTCCTCATGGCTAATTCCTTCTGTCAATGGCGCTTTGGGAAAAGATTTCGTTGATCTCGTTAAGCTGTAAAACCATTACTTTATCTATCTCGTAGAACCTTTGGTCAGTAAAAAAAATAGAGCACCAAAAGCCCAGTGGATTGACTCAGAACATTGAGATTCCGATGTGGAAATGGGAAATGATTAATATGGATTTTATATTGGGTTTACCTCGCCCTTATTACAAGTTTGATTCTATTTGGGTGATTCTTAATAGACTGACAACATCAGTTCATGTCCTAGCGGTCAAAACTACTTACACAACCGAGGACTACGCAAAGTTGTACGTTAAGGAGATTGTTCGCCTTCATGGTATGCCTAGTTCTATTATATCTGACCAAGATGCGCAGTTCACAACTAAATTTTGGAAATCATTTAAACAAGGTTTGGGCACTCAAGTAAATCTTAGCACATCTTTCCACCCTCAGACAGACGGAAAGGCCGAACGTATGGTTCAAACGCTTGAAGACATGCTACGAGTGGGCATATTGGACTTCAAGGGAAGTTGGGATGATCATCTATCCCTTATTGAATTTGCGTACAATAACAGTTATCATGCAAGTATTAAAATGGCTCTATATTAAGCATTGTATGGACGAAAATGTAAATCTCCTATCGGATGGTTCGAAGTAGGAGAATCAGAATTATTTGGGCTTGACCTAGTGAACCAAGCCATAGCGAATGTGAAGCTTATCCAAGAACGGTTGTAAACCGCTCAGAGTCGCCAGAAGTCGTATTCAAATTGCGACGGTGGGACCTAAAGTTCTAAGTGGATGATTGGGTCTTCTTGAAAATCTCTCCTATGAAGGTGTAATGAGGTTTGGGAAAAAGGGAAAGCTCAGCCCAAGGTACATTGGGCCATATCGCATAATTCGACGAATAGGCCAATTAACTTACGAGTTAGACTTGCCTTTGGGGTTAGAGTTTGTTCATCCAGTTTTCCATGTTTCCATGTTAAGAGCGTGTATTGGAGATTCTTTTCAGATTGTGCCAATTGACGATGTGAAAGATACAGAGGACTTATCATATGAAAAGATTCCTATTGCTATCCTAGATTGTCAAGTCCACAAGTTGGGGACTAAAGAAGTAGTCTCCGTGAAAGTTCTATGGCAGAATAAGCGTAAGGTGAGCTCTATTTTGGATTACTATAATTAATGCTTGAAATCCATGAGAGATCTGATATAATGATGTATGTTATGTTATATGGCCCCATGAGGAAGTAGTTGTATTTTCTGGTCACGCAACAGGGATTAAATATGTCACCCCAACATTAGAGGATGAATGTTTCTAAGAGAGAAATGATGTAACACTCCGTACTTTCGGGCGATGGTTTGAGCAGCGAGACGTATGAAAGGAGACCCGAGCCCCAGAGAATTTTGGTCATATTCAAGCATGTAAATAAAGGGCTAGTCATATAAGAAGATGAAGTCCCGAAATGATTCAGACTTAAAAGTGCGATGACGGTGATTAGAAATAATATTCTATATGTACTGAAAGAAGCTACAAATTGGTGTTATATCATAAGACTATGATAATGAGTATATGAAGTATGCTAAGGTGATTAATATTTGAGTGAATTGAAATCCTGAAATTAAGTGTGAGTGTAATTAATTAAGATTATTGGATAAATTACATGGACAAAATCCACATGTGCCATTGATAGATGGCAACAAATGGGCTATATTGACAATACATATGAAATGAGGTGGCATCATGCGATAAATGCACAAGTGACTATGCATAACTTAATGTGTTTCGCGGCATATTTTAGTAAAGGATGACAATGAAAGGTGGTGGACCCTACATAGATTAAAAGAGTAGAGTTTGTAACTTGTATCTCATTTTATTTGAGAAATGAAGATGGATAGTGCATGAAAATTTACTAGCAACCCCTATTTTCTTAATACAAATAGAGAGAAATGTCATTTATTTCTTGGATAGTAATAAACATCCCTTTCATCTCAATGAAGCGATATTTTAGTGTATATAGCAGCAAACAAGGAGCACAATGTGAACTTAATTAACAACAATGTTACTTGGTATTCCAAATAAGAAAAGTTTAACTCTCGTCGAGAACAACATACGAGTTCCACGCACCGCTTTGATCCCGTTGTTCCATTTATCGTGTTATTGAATTCGGACTTTCTTCAAAATAAAGTACAGAGAAAGAAGAGGGTTTCTTGAAAAATAAGATTCGGGTGCATTACGGGCTGCTTTAGTAGTATTGTGGACACAAAATGACTAAGGTATGGTAAGACAAATCATTTCTTCTTTTGACATGTTCTAAGTACGAAATGTGAACGTAATATTGTCCCACAAACGATTCTACTCTTAGTAGTTGAAAATATTCTTGTTATTAATTCCTATATTCAAAGCATGGATAAATATGTTCCTAAATCCTTATTGAGGTATATGGAAAAGATGTCAGTATTCATAATGTTAATCGGAGGTGAAACGACTTTACGTCACTCTGACAAACTCAGAGTGTCTCATTATCATTCATGCACTACATTCATGTACATACCTTGACCTCAAAGGAAATATATACTCTACTATATGTATACATATATGTATGGGGAATGGGAAAAGGGATACGACGTTATATACGCACACCACCTGCAGTTGGTACATATATACACGATAATGATTATGTCCACAGAGGCCGATATGATATGATGTGATGCCCACAGAGGCTTGATGGCGTTGTATACACATTTGTATATGAAAGGCCGCATTTTCATTGTGCATGGCATTTAGGCATATTATGTCCCTCGGAGGCATTCTACATAGACATGATACTTATGCATATTATGACCTTCAGAGGAATTTGGTACAGGTTGGTTGTTTCTTGTATCATGTTACTTTCAGGTCTCTATTATGCTGTTTTTCATGCCTGACATACTCGGTACATCAGTCGTACTGACGTCCCTTTTGTCGGGGGACGCTGCATTTCATGCCCGCAGGCTCAAGTAGACAGGGGCGACGATATGCACTAGTAGGATGCTGGTCCAGCTGATATTGGAGCACTCTATTTGTTCCAGTGTTGCAGTCTAGTCGTGGTACGATATTTTGGTTATGCGTTGGGGTATGGCGGGGCCCTATACCGACGTTATGATGTTACGTACTCTTTAGAGGCTTGTAGATAATTGTCCTGTGTATAGTTGTAATATATGGCCTTGTCGTCCTTAGTACCTATATACGCATCAGTTGGTTTCTTCCGTTGCAAGAGTTTACACAGTACCTTATCAGTTTATTGTTCCCATGTGGCAGCGGGATATTTGGTAACGATCCTCATGGCCATAATTGATTATGGTTAGATGTTAATTACATGATTAGTGGTACCCGACAAGTAAGGTCCGGGTGCCCGTCATGACCCTCGGTTTGGGTCGTGACATATTCCAAGAGGTTAGTCTTTCTTGTTTTATATCTACATTAGAACCAAAGAATATTGTAGAAGCACTTAAAAATAATTTCTGGATACAAGCAATGCAAGAAGAGCTTGAACAATTTTCTCGAAATGAAGTCTGGGACTTGGTTCCATGTCCAAATAATACAAAATGTAATTGGAACTAAGTGGATTTTTAAAAATAAATCAGATGAATCAGGAACAATTGTTAGAAATAAAGCACTTCTAGTTGCACAAGGTTATACTCAGATTGAAGGAATTGATTTTGATGAAACCTTCGCACCTGTAGCTAGAATCGAATAAATTAGACTTTTACTTGCTATTGTTTGTTGCCTGAAAATTACTTTACACCAAATGGATGTAAAAGGTGCCTTCTTAAATGGTTATCTAGACAAAGATGTATATGTTGAACAACCAAAAGGATTTGAAGATCCTTACCATCCACACTATGTGTACAAGCTCAAAAAGGCTTTGTATGGGTTGAAACAAGCCCCTCGTGCATGGTATGATCGTTTAACTAACTTTCTTCTTGAATTTGGTTTTAACCGTGACAAAGATGATCGTACCTTGTTTATTAAATAACACGGTGTAGATATTGTTATTGCTCAAATCTATGTGGATGACATAGTCTTTGGATCGACTTCTCATTCGTATCTAAATTCATTTGTTGAAGCTACGTCATCAACATTTGAAATTAGCATGATTGGGGAATTAATTTTTTTCTTAGGCTTGTAGATAAAGCAAAGTGAAGATGGAACTTTCATCTCTCAGAGTAAATATACCAAGAATCTAGTTAAAAGATTTAGTTTGAAGAATGCTAAACAGATGAAAACGCCAATGGGTTCATCGCAGAAGGTATGTAAGGATAATGTTGGTGAAAATGTTGACCCAATATTTATCGATCTATGATAGATAGCCTTCTTTATCTTACTGCTAGTTGCCTAAATATTATGTTTAGTGTTTGTGCATGTTTTCAAGCCTGTCCCAAAATGTCTCACTTAATTGCCGTGAAACGTATTATTCGATATGTTGCTGGCACATGTGAGTTGGGAATTTGGTATTTCAAAGACACTAATCCTAACTTAATAGGATTTAGTGACTCGGATTAGGCTGGAGATGTGGATGATAGAAAAAGTACAAGTTGAGGATATTTTTATCTTGGCAATAATCTTGTTTCATGGTATAGTCGTAAACAAAACTGTGTCTCACTTTCAACTGCAGAATTTGAATATGTAGCAGCTGAAAGTTGTTGCTCTCTATTAATATGGCTAAGACATATGTTAGACGACTATGGGTTTACTAGCAACATTTTGATTTTGTACTGTGATAATTTGAGTGCTATAAATATTTCTAACAATCCAATTCAGCACTCACGTACAAAACATATTGATATTAGACATCACTTTTTAAGAGATTTAGTTGAAAAACAGCTAGTTAAAATTGAACATGTTGACACTCTTCATCAACTAGCTGATATTCTTACAAAAGCTTTGGACCATGAGAGGTTTTCTAGTTTGAAGAAATCTCTTGGTCTTTGTAATCTCTAAAAAGAAGGCATTTTTGGTGAATGTTGGCTGAAACGTTGTCTAATATTTCGGGTGACATTTACCTATGTTATATCACTAACTGATTATTGTTGTTGTATAGTGCATAACTTTTGGTCACACAAGAATGATCCTTCAATAAGAATATGTTATAAAAGTGATACCGTTCTCTGCGATGATATATATATATATATATATATATATATATATATCATAAAAGGGAGTATCAAAATAAGGCAAAGCCTTTACAAATATTTGACAATTGTGAAAAATAGGCAAAGCCCTTGAAAAGATACCGTTCCTATTCTATAGGAGTATCGAGTACTTCAAAAGAATTTTGAGAATACTAAATAAGTATTCTTATTTTGACACGAAAAATTATTTTGTATGTGTTATATGATTTGATCAAGGACACGATGGAAAAATGTTACATTGATCTAGTGGTTAAACTCATAAAATACGTATAAAACGTGTCTTGATTTGTTGCCAAAACGAAAAGTTCTTTTGGGATCAAAATACTTGTGTCGTCCAAAATGTTGTCAACATTGTTGTTGACATTTTCAGAATGTGATATGTGTTGGGATGTTGTGCTTATCTGATCGTTCAAATATCAGATCCTACTCCCTATTATATGCCTTGTTTACAGGAATCTCTAAATTCAAAATGATAAGATTATATTTTATTCTACCGTGATGTTTATCCCAATATTTTAGGTCTAGGTTATTGTGTAAAAATGAAACACCTAAAATTAAGGGATTTTTGTTACTAAGAAGGATTAGCCATGTATATAAATATTCCTCTCATTTGCTCTCATTTTTGAATTTTTGAATTTTCCCATAAAAAAAAAGGGGGAAATCACATCGGGTATACATTCTCTTACCCGATGGAATCACCAAATCAAACTCCAATCTCAATCTCAAAACCCTCACCTATGGAAATCTCACTAATGTCAGAAGAAATATCAACCAACACTCCCATGAGCATTAGCCCTTCATCAGAATAGGAAAAACCCAAGCATAATACCCCTCAACAACCGGGCCTATCTTCTTCCTCAAATCTACCTGAAAACCGTTGTACTGCAATAGTTATTAGAGGAGATGATTACCCTCTAGATATTAGTTACCCGGGGAGATAAAAACAACCCTATAAATGTTGATCAAACTTTTGATTTTTCATCTTTGGGTAAAAGACAAAGGTCCTCTACCTTTCCTACTCGTCGGTCGAGTAGGATGTTTGAGAAAATAGTCCATGAAGGTTCAAGCAACAAAAGAACTAAACCCTCTTGCTCGAGCAGTGCCAATGGTGATTCAGACTATGTGTTCTCAACTAAGGAAGAGGAAAGTGAGGAAGTACAAGTACCATCTGCTTCTGAACAACTCAACATGTCTCAAGCTAACGAGGAAATCCCTGATAAAACTCTCATAAAATAATTCTTACCTAAGGGGGTTCCCAGGAGTACTAGAACAAGGGCTGATCCAAATGTTTCCACTGATGCTACAACATCTCACACAACATTTTAGCCAACATCTGCAGAGGCACATACAACAACATCCTCCAGCAGTACCAAATCCGAGAGTTCAGCCATGTCTAATTTAGATATTGAGGTAAGTGCTTTCTCAAAAAAATTATATTCTAAAGCTAAATACGATAAATGGGAATGGTACAAGAATAGAGTAATTAGACCTGAGAAAGTGTTAGATATTATTTCATGTATTGAATATGACTTGATAAAATTCCTCAAGGATAGACAGCTTCTCAAAACTGTCACAGAAAAAGAACCCTATGTTGATGAAGTGATTAGGTTGTTTTATGCTAATCGGAGTCTTGCTATAGAGGATGTCTCATCAAAAAAATTTGAGAAAGTGTATCTCTATTACAAGATTTATTAGTTTACTTCCTCTATTATAAATCAATGTATGGGTCTTGATGCTGAAGAGAGAGTTAGAGATGTAGAACATGTGATAGACAATAGGGATGAGTGATTGAATACCTCACTGGAGGTATAATGAAAAGTGGATTCCTAAATGCCCAACTTCAAAACTAACAGCCTTATTTTCAATCCTTCATAAAATTGCTATTCACAATTGGCTTCCTTCCTTGAATGAGTCAGTTGTGACATCTGAACAAGAATCTCTATTGTTTAAAATTGGGAAAGGCTTAAAAGTTGATTTAGGAAAGAAGATCTTTTATCAAGTTGCCAACTTGGCTGAAAAAGAATCAACTTCAATCCTTCCATATCTCTCTAATCTACAAAGAATTAACCACCCAAGGCTTTGAGCCTAAGTGAGAGGACACCTTAGGGAATGCTCCTGAGTTGTATACTCTAAACAAAGCAATTTTAAAGAGCAAAGAAAGAGTTATTGACTTGCCTTGGAAGAAGGAAGCAGAATGTGAGAATGTTGCCAGGAATGTCACTAACATTCAGGGCAACACTGGTTCAGTACATCCAACCCTGTCAACAGACTGGCTAGTGGGTCAAATAGTAAAAATCAACTAATAAATTTCAGAGGTTGATGCTGCCATGGATGCATTGGTTCAAGGCAGAGATCATTTCTTGCTATTACTTTCTTCACAAAAAGGGAGAGATGCTTCGGTGCAGGGGGGGCAGGGGGAAGAGGTTGAAGGTACACATGCTGCTATTGCTGAAGAAGTTGTTGATACTGCTGTGTAAAAGGAAGAAGCTGTTGGGAGGAAGGTCTTCTTGAATAGGCTAAGGTCAAGGTCAAGGCTAAAGTGGAAGTCATTATGTAGAAGTAGAAAGCTGCAGGAAGTTGTTGCTGCAGCATAATGAGCCAGGAAGAAACAGGTTGATGTGCTGCACCATGAGCTTTTAATGTTTGGTTTATGGTTGTTTGGATTATGAACTGCTTTTTTTGTTTTGGTTAATGGTTGATGTGGATGTTTATTTTTGACAATGGTTTTTTCTGACAATGAGTTCTTTCTTTTTGTGTTGTGTATATTTGATGATATGTGTATATATATGTGCGCGTAGCATTTTTTAATCCTATGACTTGGTATACACTGGTATACACAAGTTTTGCTTGTATGCCATAACAGGTTAAGGGGGAGATTGTCAGTAATCACAGGTGTTGGAGAACATCTGTGATAATGCACTAAGTCATTTGTACATCTTGTAATGTGTTTTGTGAAGAAAGGCAAAAAGAAGGAGATTGTTAATGTTGGGTTTGGTGTTGTGACATTTGATCCAACATATCTTCTGAAGTACTGATTTGAATGCATAAAAATGTTGGGACAAATGTCATAACATTCGGACCAACATCTTCGAAAAATAGTTTTGCCTTACTTCACGGAATGAAGTAATATTTTTGTAAATATTACTATGAAGTAAAAATGACTTGGCAAGGTAAAAAAGAGCCGGTGAAAAACGTGGGAAGAACGAGTCAAGGTTGTTGCTTTGCGTGAGGAACAAGTCAAAGATGTTAAAGGATTTTACTCCATGATCTTCTCCAACAAACACATCAGCTGCCCACCTTTCCCTCAACCTTCTCAACGGATCGATGATCTTTTCAAGGAAGATTCTCTACTATAAATAAAGAGGCTACTACAGTGAATCGATCATCCAGAATCAGATTGCAAAAATACCAAGAGAGCTCTCGGGATTTCATCTCAGAAATGTGGATCACAAGTGTTGTTTGAGTGTGTCGACAACATTCTGTCCAACATTACAATTGTTGTTTAGATTCTAGATTAGTTTTGTATGGAGCGATTGTAATGAGAGGTTGTCTATGTCTACATAGTTAGATTTTTCAGGCAGAAGTCATCTGCAACTTCAACTTTTTATTCCTTTCCGTTTTATAATGTAAATCTGTAAAGAAAGAAATTTATACTTTTGTATATAATATATATACAATACATTTGGTCATTGACCATCATAAGTTATATAATATATAACTTATGAAAATTTAAACCTTTGGGTTCTTTAAATTCCGCTGTATTTACACTTTAAAGTTACTGCTTTGCAAAGTGTTGTTACTGACATCGGACGACATAATTGCCGACATTCGGAAACAGAATTGGCATTCAATTTATTTTGTTTTGTTTTTTATTTCCCATAGCGTTTGACACGTTTCAGCAATAATTAATATGAATATGCTTCACGTTGTGGATCATTTATTTTGCAACTTCTTAGAAACTTTTCCTATTACTAATGGTGCTTTTGTTTTCTAATAGTCGGTGATCTGAATCACATAATTTTTGCAACCATGTCGAGAGCTAAAATTAACCACAGAAGAATTTTATTAATATATTACTTTAATCTTCAGCTCAGTTGAGGAAAACCTCCAATAATGAGTTTCACTGTAAGTTCTTATCGTGAAATAGTCTATGTGAGCTAAAATTAAATATAAATGAGTTTTATCATAAATTAATCCATGTGAGAACATTTTCAAAAATCAAAATGGATTAACGTTAAAAGTAGAACTAATAAATTTGAAAACTGCAAAAATTAAGAAAGAACTTAAAGATGATGTAAAAGGATAAAAAGTATTTACTAATTAAGTTTAATAACAAAAACAAGGAATATGTAAATGGGGGTTTAAACAGGGGTAGGGCTAAACAGAGCAGGGCAGGGCAATATCTTAATGGGGCAGTGACTTAAACGGGGCAGGGCAGGGCAAAATCTTAGCACGGGAAGACTTGACCCGCCAAGACCTATTGCCATCCCTAATAACCAGGATTACAACCACTGTTATGTGTCCATTGTTTGCCATAACAAATTTTGTCTCAACAAGTTGCCATAACAAGTTCTATCCCAACAAGTTGTGCCATAACAAGTTCTGCCAATCAAGGTGGCAACTTGCCTTTGTGAACTTGCAGGTCTTCGTTCAATTTTCTCCTATAAATAAAGATATTGCTATTCTCTTCAAAACAACCAACTTGAGAAGAATTACTTGAGCTTGCTTTCTTCCTTGTTTGAGTATTTTGTAAGAGAGTGGGTGTTGCGAAACACTTTGTGTGAATCCTTTCTTTGAAATGATCTTGTGTAGTTATTCTTTTGGGATAATTTTGGAATATTAAAATATTTAATTACACTAATTTTCTATTTTCTATTGTACTCTTGTTGGTATAGTGAAATTGCTCCTCTCCGCTTGTGGACGTAGGTCACACTAATGGAACCACGTTATATTTTTTTATCTCCAATTATCTTTGTTATTGTCTTTCTAACATTATTTGGCTAAATTCCGCATTATCCTGGACACCAGATCTTAACAAATTGGTATCAAAGCCTAGTTAATTACAGTTTTGTCATAGCAGTCATTATGATGACAACAAAGATTTACGTTGAGAAATTTGATCGAAGTACAAACTTCGGAATGTGGAAGCTGAAAATGGAAGCTATCATGGTTCAAGATGGTTCAGTTATGGCATTGCAAGGAAAGTTGAACAAATCAGAAAAAATGACGAACGAGAAGTTTGCTAGCCTTGATAAAAGGGCGCAAGATCTAGTATTATACTAAATCTCTCTCATGATGTATTATGTGAAGTAGCTTCAGAAACCACTCCTAAAGGTATGTGGAAAAAGTTGAAAGGATTGTATATGAAAAGGACAGTAGAGAATAGACTCTACTTGAAGAAGAAGTTTTACACGTTTCGCATGGATGAAAGTACTTCCATACTCTCACATATTGACGCATTTCGTCATGCCCCGAACTATAGCCTGACGGTTATACGATACTCGATGCTTAACTGTATGTGACCGAGTGAACCACATGGATTGCTGGATTAACATGGGCATCTAATATCATGAAATAATATTTTAAAACATAGGAATCTGAATATTAAAAATATATTGTCTGAAAATATAATTGCAAAAATAATCTGAAAATATTTAACTCTGAATACCCAACATGATATGCTAGACTAGTCTATGAAACCTCTGAACATGAGCCTGTATGCTAAAACTATTTTATCGGGGCAAAGGCCTATGTATACCTTTGCTGCAATACATGGCATAAAATAAATGGAGATAACCCGAATGAGACGGGGCTCACCAATAGCTGATACGTGAGGAATTCTAGAGAACTGATTTGTGGTCCTGAAACTCCATACATATATCGTAAGATACAGGCCTCGGGAAAAAAGTGATGTAAGTACATTTGAATTGTACTTGTATGTTAAGCAACTGAATGAATAAGCAAGGCACATGAAATAGTAGAAACTGAAACTGAATATGTAACATGATCATGAGCATGTATAATATAAAACATGAATATAACAAAATAAGGTAACTTATTTTAAGTGGGAGAGATTTAGTATAACCGACATGAAACCACCATATGAAAACGTAATGTCTGATCTCTTCCCGATCATCTAAGTCATCTCGTACCTTTCTGGGGTACGAGACATGAACATGACATGAATGGATCCAATAACACGCAATGAGTAACATAAATGTATCGTCCTAACTGGGTGGAGCGATCATTATACCCTCTTTAAGTGAGATCTGGCGCTAACTCACTTGAAAACATGCTTCGAAGAGTAGCTTCCTAATATACTTTGTCCATAGACTCTTCTTATACCTTGATTAGTTTTTTAAAACGCTTCATACACTCCTCATTTTGGTTCCAGTATGTTTCTATCATACGGGTCAAAGCTTAGTCCGAATGTACGAGGTGTTACAATATCTCCCCTTGAGATCATTCGTCCTCGAATGATATATCATGGTTAGGAATATGACTAACTCTGAAATTTTATAGACATGAGAATACATGAATGTGTAGAAATGTGACCAGGAACATGTGGACTGGAGTGCATGATTACATGGAAACATGAATATTGGGACATGAGACATGAGTAGCGGATACATGAACGTGAAACATATGATATGAATACATATGGGGACATGACATGGATACGAAGGGTATTTACCTTAAACGCTTTCCGCTTGCTCCTAAAAAAAGTGCAGATAAATGGACTTCATGTCTTCTTTGGCTTCCTATGTAGCCTCTTCAGTTTCTCACTTCTCCATAACATTTTTACTGAGGCAATTTCCTTAGTCATCAACTTGCGGACTTGACGATCAAGAATAGCCACATGAACCTCTTCATAGGCTAGGCCATCCTTAACTGTGATAGTCTTAGTTGGAACAACCAATGACGGGTCTCCCACACACTTCCTCAACATGGATACATGAAACACTGGTGCACATAAACCAAATCTGGCGATAACTCAAGCTCATAAGCCACTTGGCCAATCCTTCGTAGGATCCAGTATGGCCCAATATATCTTGGATGGAGCTTTCATTTCCTTCCAAATCTCATAACACCTTCATAGGTAAAACTTTTTGGAACACCCAATCGTCAACCTGAAACTCCAAATCTTTACGACTCACATCCGAATAGGACTTTGGCGACTCTGAGCCATTTTCAAGCGCTCATGAAGCAACTTGACTTTCTCCATAGCTTGGTCGACCAAGTCTGGCCCTAACAACTCTGTTTTATCAACTTCGAACTAATCAATTGGTGACCTACACGTTCACCCATACAAAGCTCTGAACGATGACATCTTAATACCAGCATAGTAATTGTTATTATAAGAAAATTCAATGAGAGGAAAGTGATCATCCTAATTACCTTTGAAATCAAGGACATACACCCTCAACATACCCTTAAGTGTCTGAATAGTGCACTCTGCCTGGCTATCTGACAAAGGATGAAAAGCTGCACTAAGATTTACCTTGGTACCCAATCCTTTCTGAAAGGACTTCTAGAAGTTCGATGTGAAGTGAGCACCACGATTTGAAATTATGGACATTGGGGTCCCATGAAGCCTGATAATTTCTCGAATATAGAGTTTGGCATAATCTTCTGTTGAATCCATGGTCTTGACCGACAATAAGTGTGCTCATTTAGTAAGTCGATCCACAATCACCCAGATTGAATCATGTCTTCGAGATGAGTGAGGTAGCCCTGTTATGAAATCCATATTTATCATTTCCTATTTCCAAATAGGAATATCAATAGTATGAGCCAATCCACCGGGCCTCTGGTGCTCAGCCTTCACCTGCTGATAATTTGGACACTTTGTCACAAAATCTGCTTCATTCTTCTTCATATAGTTCCACCAATAAATCTCTTTAAGATCACGATACATCTTTGTAGAACCTGGTTGAATGGAATATCTAGAATTATGCGCTCCTGTCATAATTCGTTCTCTAAGTCCTTCCATATCAGAGACACATAACCTTCCTTAGTACCTTAAAGTACTGTCATCTCCCCCTTGTTCAGAAGACGTAGTCTTATGCTTGTGAATCCCCTCCTTCAGCAACAATAAATAGGGATCATTAAACTGTTTCTTCTTCACTTCGACTACTAAGGAGGACTCAGACCTGTTCTGGACAACTACACCACCATCTTTTGAGTTCAAAAGTCAAACTCTTAAACTGGCTTGTCGGTGAACTTCCTTCTCCATGGTTCTATTTCCTTCATCAACCACTCTAGCTATAGACTATTTTTCTATGTGACTTCGAAAGTAGCTTCTTCAACTTCAGCCACTCGAATTTTAGATATTCCTTTTTATTTCTCATCAACTTCTACTTTCTTCTCATCCTTGATCAAGGATCTCTTTCTTCCTCTTCTCCTCTTATGTGATCAGCAACGGGTTTTCCTTCTCATAATCAAAACTTTTAAAGCGAGTGATTTTGAAATTAACATGCTCCGTAGGAGAGATAATTTTTCTTTTCCTTCTTTTTACTGCATTTTTCATGTTCAACCCTTGCATTTGAGAGCTCCTTGCTAGCTGCATCAAATTCTGATTCCAAGAACATATTAAGAAAAAATATCTCTCCATTGAGAGAATCATATGAATAGCAACAAATCATTGTCAAAAAAGAGAGCAGCATATGAATAGCACCAAAAGTTCTAGCTTCTAGTTGTTCTACTCTAGGACCGGAACAAATATTAGGTCCTATTATGATATAATATGAACTTATGGTAGAGAAGTAGATCTATTATTCCTATGTTTCGAAGGCTGTGATGAGTTTAAGGGTTGGCCCAAGATGAATTTTTGAGTAATAAAAATTATGCCACTATTGGTTTTCCTAGGCACTTCCATTTAAAAATAAAGATTTGGGTGTGACCAATGGTTAATAAAGTAATTTCAGAACAATGAGGTATTAGTTTCATATCCCAATGAAAGCAAAAAATATTATGTAATTTCTTTTCATCTGCTCAAGCCTTGGTATCAATGGTGCGTGTGATAGAAATAATCCCCTTGATTATTTTCATTAATTGAAAGGCTATATATACAAGTTCATATTTCCATAATAGGGAAATCCTTTTCCTATTCTATTTCTAAATCCTTATTTTACCATAATTCTAACTATACAATTATGGTAAGTGTATAACACTAATTAAGGTATCCTTTTCCTTACAATATACTACAAATATATATACCATATATACAATATTGTTTTGTACTCATTTCAGCCGAGATGGGCCGAGGCTTGCATTCCGTGGGGTGGCCGAGAATGGCTATGGGCGGTGCATGCATTGCGTGGACCGCCGGAGTGGGCCGAGTATTGTTGGGCCGCCAACGCCGGAGAATGGGCCGAGCATCGCCGGTGGCCCACCGTCGCATCGCTTATGACTCAATATATATGTGATATACACTGATGTATATTCAGTGTATATCACATGTATATTACGTCGTTTAACACACCCCCGCAGTCATAGCGGGCGGTTTTCGAACGCTGAGACTGTCCCTAAAATCTTCAAAGAGAACCGCCGGTAGACCCTTTGTAAAGATGTCTGCAATTTGATAACGAGACGGGACATGGCATACGCGAACTTGACCCTTTGCAACCTTTTCACGGACAAAGTGAATGTCCATTTCGATATGCTTGGTGCGCTGGTGTTGAACTGGGTTACCTGAAAGGTAGATGGCACTAATGTTATCGCAATATACCAAGGTTGCCTTCTGAATGGGACAATGAAGCTCCAAAAGCAAATTACGTAGCTAACATGACTCGGAGACCACATTCGCTACCCCTCGATATTCGCCTCGCACCGGAGCGTGACAGAGTTGCTTGACGTTTTGCGGACCATGAGACCAAGTTGTTGCCAAGGAACATACAGTAGCCAGACGTCGACCGTCTGGTGTCGGGACAACCACCCCAATCAGCATCCGTGTAAGAGACAAGTGTGGATGTAGACGAAGGATACAAGTGCAACCCATAGTCCAGTGTCCCCTGAATATACCGAATGATGCGTTTGATTGCATTCATGTGCTCAACTCTGGGATCATGCATGGATAAACACACCCGCCGAACCGCATATGTAATATCCGGTCCGGTAAAGGTAAGATACTCGGAGGGCCCCCGCAAGATCGCGATAGCGGGTCGGGTCCTCATATGGTGCACTCGCTGCGGCACTCAGCTTTGGGTTTGCATCAACTGGCGTGGAAGTGGACTTACAGGATGACATCCCAGCCCTCTCTATGATCTCAGCAGCATACTTCCGTTGAGACAGAAACAAGCCATCTGAATGACGTTTGACGGCAATCCCCAAAAAATAACTCAACGGCCCTAAGTCCTTCATAGCAAATTCAGAACTGAGCATGGCCATGATAGACTGACGCAAAACATCGGAGGAGGCAGTCAAGATGATATCATCCACATATAACAGAATATAGGCCAATGACGAACCACGGTGGTAGATGAACAAAGAATTGTCTGACCTGCTGTGTGTGAACCCAATAGTCGAAACATAATCAGCAAATCGTGTATACCAGGTACGTGGAGACTGCTTAAGCCCATATAATGACTTCTTCAATAGACAGACATGATGAGGTCGGTTGGGATCCCTGAAACCCAACGGCTGATGCATATAGACTGTTTCCTTGAGATCTCCATGGAGAAAAGCATTCTTGACATCTAACTGATGAATCGGCCAAGTCTTTGAAAAAGACAAGCTAAGTACAGTGCGAATGGTAGCCGGTTTGACCACCGGACTAAACGTCTCACCACAATCAATACCAACCTGCTGAGTCTTACCATCACCAACAAGTCGCGCCTTATGCCGAGCAAATGACCCATCTGAATTCTCCTTATGAGCAAAAATCCACATAGACCTGATAATATTAATACCATATGGACGGGGCACCAACTCCCACGTCTTATTATCAATAAGAGCATTATATTCATCAGTCATAGCAATTTTTCAATTAGGGTCATTTAATGCGGACACAGGATTGCGGGGCAAGGGGGATTTATAGACATCAGAATGTAAATTAAAATGTCTTTTAGGTGTAAAAATACCCCGCTGACTACGAGTGACCGGTCTATGACTCGAGGAAGAATTAAGGAAATTTTGGGAATTTTTTGGGCTCGGGGCAGTCTGGCCAGCAGGCAGTGGGCCTGCTGGCCCAAATCGGAAATGGCTGGACTCGGCTTCGGACCGGTTCCCGGAATCGGGGCTGGACCGGCCCGATTCTTTGAACTGTTCCAGTGGGCGGAATAACCGGGTGTGGCGCTATTTGGGCCGGCGGGCGGTGGGCCGCCGGAGGATTTTGGGTACGGGAGATGTCCGAAAAATTCCGAATAATATACGGGGATATTTGGTCATCCAAAAAATTATATGACTTACGTTCGGGAGTATGAACTTTCGTAAATGGAAATTGAGTTTCATCGAAAATGACATGGCGATTGATTATGATTTTCTTGGAGGATAAATCAAAACACTTATAACCACGATGATTTGATGGATAACCCAAAAATACACACGGAGTAGACCGAGCCTGAAGTTTGTTAATTGTGGTGGATGGGAATAACGGATAACACAAGCACCCAAAAATCCGAAGATGAGAATAAGATGGGTTTTTATTATATAGTATTTTTAGGGGGAAGAATATGTCGACCCTTAGAAGGAATTATGTTAAGAAGATATGTGGCCATTTGTAGAGCATGATGCCAAAAATATGGAGGGATGGAGGCATGTATTAGGAGAGTTCGGACAATGTTATTTATGGAACGAATTTTGCGTTCGGCTTTCCCATTTTGTGAAGATGTATGAGGACATGAAAAATGAAAATTTATCCCATGAGTAGCACAAAACTCTCGAAACTCCCTATTGTCATACTCTTTCCCATTATCACATTGAATATTTTTTATTTCTCTTTCGAATTGAGTACGAATGAACGCTCTAAATTTTATGAAGACGGAAAACACTTGTGATTTATTCGCAATTGGAAACGTCCACAAAAATCTAGAATAATCATCTAAAAAGAGAACATAATATCGATGACCCATTGAACTAAGAATAGGAGATGTCCATAAGTCGCTATGAATAATGTCAAATGGCATAGAAGTATGGGAATTGGAGTCTACAAATGGCAACTTAACAATTTTTCCTAATGAACAAGACTGACAAATTGGAGTACGACTTGTACCCTTACAAGAAATAAAGCTATTTTTATTTAAAGCTGATAAAATAGAAGATCCTGGATGACCCAGACGAGCATGCCACATGGAAGGAGAGATGGCTGCAAAAGCTGATGGCAAGGCTGGACTCGATGGACTGAAACCGGGCATGATAGGATATAGATCCCCCCTACTATCACACCTCATGAGATGACTCCTCGTCTTGAAATCCTTCACAGAGAAACCGAAAGGATCAAATTCAACAGAAACAGAATTGTCATTTGTGAATTTTCGAACAGACACTAAATTTTTAATCAATTTAGGAGCATGTAAAGTATTTTTCAAGAGGAGTGGTGGATTAGGAGGAGATAATGTTTTCTGACCATACCCTAGAATTGGAATAGAACTGCCATTACCAACAATTATCCCCCGAGGGGTGCTCAAATTGGAATAAGATGAGAGAGTACCTGATTCGGAAGTCATGTGAGTAGTGGCCCCGGTGTCCATGTACCAATTTGGGTCCGGTTGGGACAATCCCAACGTGTGCATCGCGGCCTCGATATCGGTCTGAGTGGGGCCTGCTGCATGATGGGCTTGCGGAGGACGGGGCCCAAGGACACCATTCCGTGATGCTGCTGGGCCGTAGGTGCTGGATACACTGCTGTTGGGGGCCACGCGGCCGGGGGCCGCCACCGCCGGGCGTTGGGCCTGGACTGTTGGCCAGCCCACTGGCCGCTGGCAGAAACTGCTGGAGGGTGCGGGTGCCACTGCCACTGGCCCCACTGCTGGGCCTATGGTGGTGGTGGGCCACTGTACCCCGGATGGGACCCACCTCTTGTTTGTTGATCACCGCCACCCGAACCGCCTCGTTTGCCCCCGCGGTTTTCGTTATTTTTGCGATTATTCTTGCCGCCACCATTATTATGGTTTTGGCCCGAATTATTAACAAAACCCGAAGAACTAGGAGAGGATGCCACCATGACAACCGGGCTTGCTCCGGTAGCCGCCTTTTTAGCCAAACCGGCTTCTTCCAACGTTAGCATGGAGCGGGCTTGATGAAAGTCGGGAAGAGGGTTGCTTTGGCGGAGGAGAGTTCCAACACCATTATAGGCCTCCGAAAGCCCGGCAACCAACTGTAGAACTAGACGATTATTTGTTACTGGTGCGCCAACATTACGGAGTTGATCCGCCAATTCCTTTAGTTTCTTGCAATATGCAGAAACGTTCGGAAATACGTCCATTCGAACGAGAGAGAATTCCTGCTCGAGTGTGACGATACGGGAATGTTGGTTGTCTTGGAATATGTCACGCAATCTATTCCATGCAGCCATCGCCGTGGTATCGGGCTCCATAATCGTCTGTAGAAGGTCCACTGAAATAGTGGCGTATATCCACCGAAGTACGGTAGCATCAAGTGTAATCCATACCTCAGGATCCTCCGCAGGAAGGGGCCTAGCGGGAGGAATTATGTGATTAAGAACTTGATAAGAGATAGCGTGAATTTTAAACAACTCCGCCCACGTTGCATATTGAACGTTTTCCATCTCAAGGACAATAGGGACACTGAGCTTGATATTGGAAACCGTGAGGGCAGGGTGAAAATTGTTCTTAGACATATTTGAAAGAACAAGGAAGGAGGTTAAATTTTAAGAGAGGTTTTTGAGAGCGGAAGACAAAATTTTTAGAGAGAAAACCCGAGGGGGGGGGGGGGTTCTCGGCCACAATAAAGTTGAGAGAAAAACTTTTGTGTAGACCTAGTCTCTTGATACCATGATAGAAATAATCCCCTTGATTATTTTCATTAATTGAAAGGCTATATATACAAGTTCATATTTCCATAATAGGGAAATCCTTTTCCTATTCTATTTCTAAATCCTTATTTTACCATAATTCTAACTATACAATTATGGTAAGTGTATAACACTAATTAAGGTATCCTTTTCCTTACAATATACTACAAATATATATACCATATATACAATATTGTTTTGTACTCATTTCAGCCGAGATGGGCTGAGGCTTGCATTCCAGTGGGCATGGCCGAGAATGGCTATGGGCGGTGCATTGCGATGGACTGCTTTGGAGTGGGCTGAGTATTGTTGGGCTGCCAACGCTGGAGAATGGGCTGAGCATCGCCGGTGGCCCAGCTGCTTCTCGCTTATGACTCAATATATATGTGATATACACTGATGTATATTCAGTGTATATCACATGTATATTACGTCGTTTAACAGCGTGTGCTAGTGGAAAATAACTAGTAAAAGAAAGAAATGATGCAGATTGAGCGTGTGCTAATCATTGTTAGAAATAACTACTCCCTCCGTCTCAATTTATATGAGGATTGATCAATTTGAGGAGCTAGACAACTCTTTCTTTGACTCAATTTCAAACATAGATTCTTTGAGTATTTAATAATAAAACTTACATAATTGAAAACTATATAAAAAATACTTTAATTCTGCATGATTAATAATTCATGGTATATAAAAAGAGTTGAAAAAAATGAAATCAAGAAAAGAGGTGTTTAACTTCGAAACAGATCAACACTCATATAAATTGAGATAGAGGGAGCATTATTTTTTGGGTGTTCTTATTGAATAACTCTTCAAGACTTTTATATGATTGAGAATGTAACTTTGGAGTAATTATGTTTATATGATTAATAATTTATAAATTTTAAGCTAATTAATAAACTATTAGGCTATGTGATTACTGACTAATATTTTTAATAACCTCAAAATCAAAGTCGTCCCTTACATTGTGGATGTAATAAGAACTGGCCGAAACTAATAGGCTATTTCCATCCTTTACCTTATAAAATGGAAGACAATGGAATTACATGATACTAAGCTATGAAATGAATACTGAAAAATGTCCAAAGCAAAAAAAATATGAAATGTTCCTTTGTCATATAGAATGAATCTTCTTAGTCTTGATCCTTAGAGATGAACATTGACTCTTGTCTAGATTTAGTAACATTTGAATTATGGTATAAGCTCCTCAAAATAATGAATGCATTCAACTCCATCAATCCCAATTCTTGATCGATAAAAGTGCATGTGTTTGCTCAAAAAGTGTTAATTTTTTTAAAAAATTAAGGTATTTAGCCAAATTTTTTGGAGAAAATAAGCGCTTCTGGAAAGTAGCAAGAATCAGTTTTTCAAAAACTACAAAAATAACTTTCCCCAAAAACACTTTTTTGAAAAATATTTTTGAGAAAAACATACTTAGAATCACCTTTTAAATATTTGGTCAAACATTAATTGCTTCTCACCAAAACTACTTTTTTAATTTTTTTTTTAAAACACTTTTCAAAATAAACTAATTTTAGAAGATCAATCATATTCTCTGAAAATGTGGGGAAAAAAAACTGAACTTAGTATGAAGATAACGGAACACAGCTTAGAACAGGTCATTGAGAATACAATAATAACAACAATAACATAAACATATAGCAACACTTTATAAAGGCATTGAAAAACCCTATAACCGAACGCTCTCTCCTCTCCCATGGAGATTTGAGGGCGGAAACTCTCTCATGGCTGCTTTAGCGGTGCCCCAGCCTCCTGCAAGGGACAAAATACCACAACAACAACTCCACAACACTACTAATCCAACACATAAACAAACATATGTCGCATAATTGCAAACAAATTCATCTACCAGTTCTATACCAAAAACTGATTTGAAACCAATTAAATTCATTCAGGCGAGCCAACCATCGAATTCACCATCGAGGAACTGAATGAATTCACCAAAGAGGAAGGACTACACCAAGTTGTTATTCTCAAATTTTCTTATGGAAAATCAGATATACAGGAGCTGCGCAAGGCTATTCCGAAACCACTCGATATTAAAGGTCATTGTAACATTAGAAACCTTGAGTTCGTCATCTCTTGATCAGTTTTGATTTATATGAAGACTTTGTTCAAGTTTTATTCAGAACTTCTGGGTATATCAGTGTCAATGGTGAAGAGTACTTGTTTAGAACTTTTCTGTGGACTATATGGTTTAACCCTAAGGAAGAAACATCAAAAGTGGTGACATGGATTTCTTTTCCAAATCTCCCCCCCCCCCCCCCCCCCAAATCTTTTGGCTAAAAAATCAGTTTTATTAATTGCTTCAGCTGCTGGAAAGCCAATTGAAGTGGGATAAAGCTACTCAAGATCGTAGCGGACCATGTATGGCTAGAATTAAACTATTAAAGTAACTCTAGACTTACTGGATAAGCAACCAAAACGAATAAAGTTATGCAAAGAAATAATCCCTTGATTATTTTCATTACTTGAAAGAGTATATATATACAATTTATATATTTTCATAATAGAAGAATCCTATTCCTACTCTACTCCTAAAACCTTATTCTATTTGGAGACTAACTATACAAGTATGGTAAGTATACAATATTAATTAGACTACAACATTAATTACATATTTGTACACACAAAGGATTTCCCACGGATGGGTAACGATTCCCCATAACCGTATATACCATAAATATACATAATATACACATGTATATTGTGTGTGTATTATGAAGCTCCAACAACAAATTACGTAACCAACATGATTCAGAGACCACATTAGCTACCCCTCGATACTCAGCCTCATCACTGGAGCGGGACAAAGTCGACGGACGTTTCGCAGACCAGGAGACCAAGTTACTACCAAAAAACATACAATAGCCAGACGTATACCATCTGGTGTACGGACAGCCACCCCAATCAGCATTTGTATATGAGACAAGTGCGGACGTCGAGGAAGGATATAAATGCAAGTCATAGTCAAGTGTACCCTGAATATACCGAATGATGCGTTTGAGCGCATTCATGTGCTCAACCCTGGGATCATGCATAAACAAACACATCTGTTGTACGGCATACGTAATATCTGGTCTCGTGAATGTGAGATAATGAAGGCCCCCTGCAAGGCTGCGATAGCGGGTCGGGTCCTCGTATGGTGCGCCGGCCGCAGCACCCAATTTGGGTTTAGTATCAACTGGAGTGGAAGTGGACTTACAGGATGACATCCCAACCCTCCCAATGATCTCGGCTGCATACTTCCTCTGTGATAAGAACAACCCACTTGCATGACGGGTGACAGCAATCCCTTGATTATTTTCATTACTTGAAAGAGTATATATATACAATTTACATATTTGCATAATAGGAGAATCCTATTCCTACTCTACTCCTAAAACCTTATTCTATTTGGAGACTAACTATACAAGTATGGTAAGTATACATTACTAATTAGGCTACAACATTAATTACATATTTGTACACACAAAGAATTTCCCACGGATGGGTAAGGATTCCCCATAACCGTATATACCATAAATATACATAATATACACATGTATATTGTGTGTATATTATGTATATTTAACAGTTATTCTGTGGACAAAGATTCGGGTAAAATTATTGAACATTATCAAGGTTGTTTATGATAATCTCCCAATTGTATTGTACTCATTGTAAACGTTAAGGGCATGATAAAAATAGTTGTCATTTGATGTTCGGCAAGACTAGTGATAAAACTCAGAATGATGCAGTAAATAAAGGTATGGATGTAGAGCAATATCAGGGTGATGCAAGAGAGATTACAAATGCTAATTGCAGGAAAAAAAATGATAATTTAGCTACTGATGTAGCTGAAAAATCTGCAATTTTGATCGATGCGTCGCAAGAGAATTCTGGGCAACAGCTAATGGTTGAAAACAGTGGTGCTACAGCTGATTCAACGCAGTTATAGCTAATCCTACGACTGATGCTCTTGTGTCTACTAGTGATACACAAAATAATGTAGGCAGGCGTGAAGAAGAGTAACTACTGCTGGTGAAAAGGCGAAAGATGGACAGGTGCGAACTCCAGTTTCTAATGCTACTGTTGAGACTTCAGGTGGGACTAGAAATACCCAAATTGCAGGAAAAAACAACCAGCACGTTGACAATGGTTGGGCTATAATTACACAGAAAATCACCTGAAATTTGGATTAATGAACCTACAGCTCTTCAACAAATTTTATCACATAATCCTTTTCAAGCTATTGCTCAAAGTGATAATTTGGTACCAGCTGGGATTTTAGCTACTACAGATGAGGTGCAAGAAAGAGAGCCGGGGCAGAAATTGATGTCCAATGCAATTGATAATGCAGGGGTAACACCAAGAGTTGACGTCAATGAATTGCAAGTTGATTCAGGGCAGAAAATAAATGCTACAGGTGAGATTCAAGCTGCTGATTCTGGGCAGCGTGTTGTTGAAAACGAGAGTGCTACTGGTGAGACTAGTGCAATTGTTTTTTGACAATGCAAGGGATATTGAAACGAGCTAGGTGTCGAATTTGGGAATTAAGCAACACAAAGATAATTCAACTTCGTCGGAGATGAGAAAGGAGCAACCTGGACAACTAAATAATGATTTAGTTAAGGTGATGGACGAGGTTTCGTCCAAGTCTAAGACATGGGCAGAACAGGTTAGAGATGAAGAATATCAAGTGAATGGTAGCGAAAAAGAAAGCTTACAGTAAAATATTTCATCAATTTCGGACGGTATCTCAATCATAATGCATCAATTTTTATGTCTAAGAGCAGTAGAAAAATTACAACTCAGGTGACTACTCCAATTAGTAGCAATCAACAGCATAAAGGGCGTGGTTTTACACCTCTAGCTAAGCAAATTTGCACAATCAGTACCACGTCTCCGGGGCATATAGGGCAACAAGAATTGTCACTTTCAGGTACTATTTTAAATGCTACTGGATAACAACAATTATTTTCAGCAGCTTCAACATCACCTATAGCTTATGATATTGACTTGGGCCATGACATGTTCGATGGGAATGATGAGGATGATACGCTGAACATATACTTTGATAAAGTGGCTAAAGATGGGGATCTCTCACCTAGACAACAAAGAAGTGCAACCAACAAAAGCAAAAAGAAGACACATGGAAGGCAACCAACAAAAGCAAAAAGAAGACACATGGAAGGCAACCAACAAAAGCAAAAAGAAGACACATGGAAGGCAACATAGTTGGGATGGTAAAGTGATTGATGAATTTGTTGCAAGGCATCTACCGATGCAACTGGCTAAGCAGAATCACATGATAAAATCAACAACTTTAACAAGAGCCAATAAATTCCAAAAAAAAAAAATGTGATGAACTATCAAGTGTTGTTGGATTATATTTGAAGATGAAGACGAGAAAAATACTTCAGGTTACTTTAGACAGGCAAGCTATCTTTTTAAGTTCATACATATATAAAATGAAGCTTGAGGTTGATAACTCAAGTTTATTCTTGGTTTTTATATTTTTTACATTACTTAAGCATCTTTATTTGTAATATCATTATAGAGTGTACTATAAACTCTGTGATAATAATAAAATACCTAGTTTTTTCTAGTTCTTATTTTCTTCGTGCTTGTTAATTAGTAGAGGTTTGTTCATTACCTCATTAGGATTAGTAAGGTAAGGCCTAGCCCACCTTACTTGTACTCTTCTCTTTGAGGTTTATTTTTATTTATTAATAAAAAGATAACCTTAGGTACCTCGCTCAACGGTTTTCTTAAAAAAAACGTAAAATGTACGTGACCTTACCCCTTAACAATGACTAGTTGAAACTGTATGCCATCCTAATTTAAACCCGTACGACAAGCAAAAACAATTCCAAAATATAAAAGTTATTGGAGATGTTATAAATAAGTGTGATATGGCTCTTGATTGGGATATTTACTATTAGCGAATATTCTCAGAATATTCTCCGTATATTTTGTAATAATGGTAGATGTATAATTAAGGTAACTTAGGATTCTAACTGTATTAGGAATCAACCTTTGTAAGGTAAGTTAGGATTCGTACCATATTAGGAATCAACCTTGTACAGCTATATATATTGTGAATAATGAAAGGAATCCGGAAGGGAAATTATTCCATCTTTCATGGTATCAAGAGCCTAAAACCTAAATCCCTCCTCTTCCTTATTCTTGGCCGAAATTAGCAATTTTTTTTCTGATTTCGCAGAATTTTTTTTTTTTTTTTTCTGCTTTCTTCCTCTCTTTCTCGGTCAAACCAAAAAATTGCCTTCCCTCGGCAGGCGGCAACCATGTCTTCCCCCCCAAATTCCGGTTCATCCACTGGCACAATTGACAACCCCTCTCAACGTTCAGTATCTTCTTTTCATCCGGCATTCGCCGTTAACAACATCAAGAATTTTATCCCTATAATTCTTGACCAAGAAGACTGTCAATATTCCATGTGGATGGAACTATTCTACATTCATGCATGTGCATACAACGTGCTCGATCATATTGACGAATCTGCTCCTCGTCCCACCGATGTTACGGACTCAATCGGCGTCGTCTTGACGCCATCGTCAAACAATGGATCTACGGCACCATCTCCAAAGACTGTTGTGCACTATCATGAAAACAGTGCTACGGCACGTGAACTTTGGGTCCGACTAGAAGAAATCTTTCAGGACAATAAAAATACTCGGGCCGTATATTTGGAAGAGCAATTCAATAATACCCGCCTCGAGAATTTTAACAACATGTCCGAATATTGTAAGCAACTGAAACTCATAACCGATCAACTATCCAACGTCGGGACTTCTGTTTCGAAACCAAGATGGTGCTTCAACTTGTTGCGGGTTTACCAAAAGGTGAATATGACACACTCGTAACAATGATTCAACAAGCCGACCCTCTCCCAAGTTTCAACAAGGCACGTTCACAACTATTGTTGGAAGAAACTAGACGTGCTAAACAAGAGGAACATAATCAAAAGGCATTAGCCGTTGACGGGATGGCAACACTGCGACCGGCGGCAACCGGCGATTCCGGCGACGCGAGCGAAGCGAGTGGCGGAGGTCGTGGCGGCGAGAGGTCGCAACAACAAAGGCAAGGGCCGCGGAAAGGGCCAACGCACCCGGTGGACGGACCGGCCGGCCAGCCACTCGGACGGCGGCGGCGGCACTGCACGCAGCAGCGGTGGCCCAACTAGCGAACCGGGCCTCGCCCGCATGCCCGTGCCCGACTTTAGGGGCCTAGTTCCGGCGACCTTGGTCGGCGGCCTCTTGGGCCATGCCCCGGCCACCGAGCACGCCCACCGATGGCGAGCAACAGTGCCCACCGATGGCGGTCCGGCGGCGGCGGCTACGGCAACCAACCCATCGCAATCCGGCGACACCGACTACTGCAGCGACACCGGTACACGGCGGCACTGCGCAAAGCCAGTGCCCCGGCCCCCCGACCGATTTGGGCCGGGCATACACCACCGTGAACCTTCAACGGCCGATGAAAATTGGTACATGGACACCGGAGCCACATCTCACCTCACCCGGTCGTCGGGTAACATATCTCAACTACGTCGGCTAAAGTGTCCTCAATTTATTACTGTCGGCAATGGTCATCGCATTCCAATTGAAGGTTACGGTAACACACACACCAAACATCCACACCCACCTTTCTCCCTAAACCACGTCCTATACACACCTAACATCATTAAAAACTTAATCTCTGTTAGAAAATTCACTAGCAATAATTACGTATCCGTCGAATTTGACCCTTTTGGCTTTTCTCGTGAAGGAACTCAATACGGGGAAAATTCTTACACGCTACGCAATAGTGTGGGAGATCTCTATCCATTCACTCAATCTTCCGGCCGACGGACCGCAAGCACCTCTATCCCTTGCGGCGATCTCTCCCTCAACTTGGCACAACAGACTCGGACACCCCGGAGACCCAGTTTTTACTTTTCTTAGGACTTCTAAGTGTATTCAATGTAATAATGGGAAAATTGCCCAACACTGTTTTTCTTGTCCACTAGGCAAACATACTCGTCTTCCCTTTATGTCATCAAACAAAGGTGTTACTTTTTCTCCATTTGATATTGTTCATGCTTGATTTGTGGACATCTCCGATTGCTAGCTCTTTGGGTCATACATTCTATCTAGTATTCTTGGATGATTTTTCACATTTTGTCTGGATTTACCCACTGAAATTCAAATCTGAAGTTTTTGCAAAATTCCTCGAGTTTCAAAAATTCATTAAGACACAATTTGAAAAACCTATTAAATCATTCCAATGTGATAATGGACGTGAATTTAATAACTCGGCATTTCACAATTTCTGTTCCAAACAAGGCATGGTTTTCCGTTTTTCTTGTCCCTATACTTCTTCCCAAAACGGAAAGGCTGAAAGAATTATACGTACCATCAATAACATGGTCCGCACACTTCTGTTTCATGCCTGCCTACCACCGCCTTTTTGGGTCTATCTTTGTCAAAATGGTAGAATCCCTTCTAAATATTTTTCCAACTAGCACACTCCAAAACAAAACTCCTACAGAAATCTTATACCGTAGGCAGCCATCATATGATCACCTACGTATTTTTGGATGCTTATGCTACCCCAACATAGCCTCCACTGCACCCCACAAACTTGCCCCTCGCACTCTTCCATGTGTCTTCTTTGGTCTATCTCCTAATCATCGGGGCTACTTGTGCTATGACATTGCTACTCGCAAAATCATCGTCTCCCGTCATGTCACCTTTGACGAGACAACCTTTCCTTTTTCAAATCTCCGGAAATTTCAGACCACCGATTACATCTTTCTCGATGAACCAAGTCTCTCCCCGGTCATCCAAAATCTATACCAACAGCGGCCCACTGTTCCGACAGGTCCCACTGTCCGGCACCACCCCACCAGCTCCCCGCTCACCCCCCTACGGCCCCCGGTCGAGTCACCTACCCCACCGGCGACACACTGCGCCCCACCGGTCCCGAGAACCGGTGGACCAAAGAACCTCACGGCCCCGACCCACCACCACCGCCCTCACATCGCATGGAGACTCGTGCACAACACGGGATCTTCAAACCCAAGGTTCAATTCAATCTCTCCACACAAACCTTATCACCCATTCCAAAAAATCCAAAACTAGCAAAACGGACCTAAATTGGAATGCGGCCATGTGCGAGGAATTTAACGCTTTAACCAAGCGAGTAACACTTGGGATTTGGTACCTAGACCAACTGGTGTGAATGTTATCCGGTGTATGTGGCTATTTCGTCACAAGTTCAAAGACAGTGATGACTTAGAGAGGTATAAGGCAAGACTAGTTGCCAATGGCACTAATCGGCGAGGAGGGTATTGATTGTGGTGAGACATTCGGTCCGGTTGTTAAACCGGCCACTATTCGGACTATTCTCGGTATTGCTATGGGCATGCATTGGCCGATTCATCGCTTGATGTCAAGAATGCATTTCTTCATGGGGATTTGAAAGAGACGTGTACATGCATCGACCTCCGGCTTTGTTCATCCGGCGACTCCGCGATTTGTGTGTCGTCTCGGAAATCATTGTATGGATTGAAACAGGCACCCCGCGCTTGGTATGATCGGTTCGCCGCTGTATCTTCTGCAGATTGGTTTTGTATGTAGCGGGTGTGATACATCTCTCTTCACGCTTCACCGAGGTAGCAAGACCGCATATTTGCTATTATATGTCGATGACATTGTTCTTACTTGCCTCATCGACGGGTTGAAGAATGAAATCATTGCTCTACTCAAAACTGAATTTGCTATAACTGACTTGGGCAAGCTAAGTTATTTTTTGGGTATATCGGTGACAAGATCTGCAGCCACTATGTTCCTGCGTCAGCGTAAGTATGCAGAAGAGATAGTGTACAGGGCCAAGATGGCAAATTGTAAAATTATGCCAACTCCGGTGGACTCAAAATCCAAGCTTAGTGCTAATGACGGTGCTCCAGTTTCTGATCCCACTCTATATCGGAGTCTAGCAGGTGCTCTTCGGTATCTTACATTCACTAGGCCTGATATTGCATATGCCGTTCAGCAGGTGTGTCTGTTCATGCACGACCCCCGAGAGTCCCATTTTGCCGCCCTCAAACGTATTATCAGATATGTTAAGGGCACACTAGACTTTGGTTTACATCTATACACCTCTGCCCCCAACAAAGTTGCTAGCCTACACGGATGCAGATTGGGCAGGATGCTCCGACACACGTCGCTCCACCTCAGGGTACTGTGTATTTCTAGGGGATAATCTTATCTCATGGTCCGCCAAGCGGCGGGCCACGCTATCCCGTTCGAGTGCTGAAGCAGAATATCGCGGAGTTGCTAATGTTGTCGCTGAGATCTGTTGGCTCCGAAATCTTCTTTTGGAGCTCCAGTGTCCATTGCGCAAGGCGTCTATAGTCTATTGTGACAACATATCTGCTATCTATATGTCTCATAATCCAGTCCAACATCAGCGGACTAAGCATATTGAGATGGATATCCACTTTGTGCGAGAGAAGGTTGCCCGTGGTCAGGTCATAATTCTACACGTGCCTTCCTCTTATCGGTATGCGGACATTTTCACAAAGGGACTACCGCGACAGCTCTTCACCGACTTCCGATCCAGCCTTAGCATTCGGCCTCCTCCCGCTCCGTCTGAGGGGGAGTATTAGCGAATATTCTCAGAATATTCTCCGTATATTTTGTAATAATGGTAGATGTATAATTAAGGTAACTTAGGATTCTAACTGTATTAGGAATCAACCTTTGTAAGGTAAGTTAGGATTCGTACCATATTAGGAATCAACCTTGTACAGCTATATATATTGTGAATAATGAAAGGAATCCGGAAGGGAAATTATTCCATCTTTCATTTACAGCAATAATATTTGGAAGGCATATTATAGTCAACCCTTCTCACCACATCATCAATAGGTAACTTGAACTTGCATGCCCTCCACATGCAAAATGAAATTTTTAATAGGTAAACCCTTCTCTATAATGAACTTACAAGTCTCCTTTCTTTTGATTTTATACCTTATGCACTCTCATGCACCTTTTATTGAGAACTGACCATTTTTCTCCACCGTGTATTGCACCAAGTCATTAGAGAGATTGTGCCTTAGTAGCTCTTCATTCCAGGCTCCGTGTTTAATCATTTAAAGTTTATTGGATTTTAAATCCATAAAATAATTTGGGCTAAATTAAATTCAATATATATTAGTGCGAATAAATAAGTGGACGAATATAATTGAATTGATTATTTAAATCCAAACCAATATTATTAGGTTAGTTCATTGAATTGGGTTACAAATGATGAGCCCATTATGCTAAGCCAAGATGTCATCTTATTTTAAAGGCCCAAATTGGTCCCACCTGTCAAATGACATGGCACGCTAAATCAAATGAATGAGCCAGTAGGATCATGTCACATGTTAAAATGACACAGCATGCCTAGTTAAACAACTGACATGTTCTTACCAATCAAATATCGTCTTGTTAACTTAAATCTGATTGGCCGAAAGGAGTCTGTCCTTATAACAACTCCTCTATCCTATAACTATAAATAGAGATCTCATAATTTAAAAAATAGACCAAGAATTCTAACAAGAAGTCAGAGAGAGCTCGTGGATCAAACTTCGCAGATTTCTCTAACAAGCATTTCTTTACAAGTCTCAAATACTCAAAGATCAAGAACGAAGACAATTAAACATCAAGACGTTCAAGATCAAAGTTACTTGTTCGTGTGATAATTATTGTTCGTGGCGACCATCAAAGCGTTCGTGCTGAATAAATTAAATCCATAATCAAGTCCAAGATTATAATTCAATATTAAGCCCTTAAATCCAAGTATAATCAAAGTTCATGACCACCGAATTTAAGATCACGCTCAAAAGCCCTTGAATGCAAGTACAAGTCAAGATCAAATCCATCAAGTTCAAGATCAAGCTCAAAAACACTTGAATTTATTATCAAAAAGGTGAATCAGAGGATTCATAGAGATTGTAACACTCATATTTGAAATCAAATACTATGATTGTTGTAATATTTTTCTGTCTTGATTATTATTTTCTCGACGTGAATTTTACTATCAACAAATTTTGGCAATGATTCCTTTGATTCTTCCTTTCGATAAAATATTCAAGGGCTTTTGAGCTAGATCTTGAACTTGGTGAATTTGATCTCGATTTGTACTTGAATTCAAGGGCTTGAAGCTTGATCTTGAATCAACTGGTCTTGATCTTGACTTATACTTGGATTCAAGGGCTTGAGGCTTTATCTCTAGAACTTGTAGAGAAGTACTTGAGTGCTTGAAGCTTGTTAGAGAAAGATGCGGAGTTTGATCCATGAGCTCTCTCTGGCTTCTTATTAGAATTCTTGGTCCATTTTCTGAATCATGAGACCTCTATTTATAGTTGTAGGATGGAGGAGTTGTGATAAGGACAAACTTAAGTTGACATGACGATATTTAGTTGGTCAAAATATGTCACTTCTGCACGTGACGCATTTCCGTTGGCCTTTGATTTGACTAGGCACTGTGTTATTTTAACATGTGACATGATCCTACTGGCTCATTCATTTGACTTAGCGTGCCATGTCATTTGACATATGACATCAATTTGGACCTCTAGAATAAAGTGACATCTTGAGCTTAACATAATGGGCCAATCATTTGTAATCCAAGTCAATGGACTAACCTAATAAAATTGGATTGAACTTAAATTATCAATTCAATTATATTAGTCCACTTATTTATTTGGACTAATATGTCTTGAATTTAATTTAGCTCAAATTATTTTATGAATTTAAAATCCAATAAAAATCAAATGATTACATCGTTTTTAACAAAGTCTGAGAGCTAGATTTCCTCTTCATCAATTTGCACCTCTAGAAGGACAAAGTATAGGGTAGTCCAGTTATCAAGACAAACACTGAAATCACCTTCTTTCGATTGCCACCAGATTTGATGCTCAACAAGCTGTTTAGATGTCACCATTTTGATCCAAGCATATTTATAGGTTTGATTCGATTATTTTTATTTGTTTAAGACCAAAAAGATCCCTCGAAATTTGAATATGCCTTCCAAATCCATGCAATATATTTTCTACAATATAATGTAATCAAATGTAGGAATTAATCAAGTAGTCCTCACTTCTCACTCTCCAAGTGGTAACACAAAAAATCTCAACTTTTGGTGTCCTCATAAGCATTTGAAAGGGAGATTAAAGGCTTAAAGAGCTCTACGCATTGCTAAAAAGGCCACTTTTGTACCCCATGAGTCATCGTATTCTTGACTTGCAAACAGGAAAGGTTCTAATGTTCCTCCTACCCTCTAAGTTATACATTTCTATAATTCCTTGATTAATATTATCCCAAAGATACAATATATATATATATATACATTCATCATAGGCTTGAATAATGGAAGACTAATCTACCTTACATAAATTATAAGATACTAATTACAATTATAATAATTACAATATATTACATTATCAATTATAATAAATGAGAGGTAATTATGGGATATCCCCATAATTACTCTAACAATCCCCCGCAATCTTAGTTGGAGGTTCTCGGATGCTGAGATTGTCCCTGAAATCATCAAAAAGTACGCGTGGAAGACCTTTTGTGAAGATGTCAACTATCTGATAACGGGACGGTTAGAGTAACGGGCAATTTTTTTGCGGACAAATAATATATCCATCTCAATGTGTTTCGTGTGTTGATGCTGAACTGGATTGCCAGATAAGTAGATCGCACTCACATTGTCACAATAGACCAATGTTGCCCTTTCAATCGGACAATGGAGCTCCAGTAGGAGATTACGGAGCCAACATGATTCAATAACAACATTGGCCACCCCTCGGTATTTCGCCTCTGCACTTGATCGAGACAGTGTGGACTAACCTTTGGATGACCATGAAATGAGATTATTATCCAAGAACACACAATAGCTGGAAGTGGAACGATGTATGTCTGGGCAGCCACCCCAATCCGCATCAGTGTAGGTAGAGAGACTCGAGATGGAGGACCTATACAGATGAAGTCCGAAATGAAGAATACCCTTAACATACCGCATAATCCACTTGAGAGCCTCCATATATTCTTCCTTCGGATCATGCATGTGTAAACAAACTTACTGGACCGCATAGGAAATGTTAGGCCTCGTAAAAGTCAGATATTGCAATGCACCTGCAAGGCTGCGGTAGTGTGTAGGGTCGATGTATGGAGTACCTGCAACGTGACTCAATTTTGCCTTAGTGTCAACTAGAGTCTATGATGGTTTGCAGGAAGACATCCCTGCTTTGTCAATTATCTCCTCGGCATATTTCTTTTGACTGAGAAATAGACCACCTGCATAGTGAGTAACAACAATGCTAATAAAATAATTCAATGGACCTAGGTCATTTATCGCAAATTCAGCCGCAAGAAAGGACATAATAGAATGACGAAGTGAAGTTGAGGATGTTGTGAGAATAATGTCATCAACATACAGAAGTATATATGCCATGTCAGTGCCCTTCCTATAAATAAATAGTGACCGATCGGACTTGTTGTAAGAGAATCCTAATTTAGAAACAAATCCTGCAAACCTGTTATACCATGCCCTAGGAGCTTGTTTCAGACCATATAAGGATTTCCTCAATAGGCACACATGATCTGGATGGGTAGGATCGCGGAATCCCAACGGTTGATGTATGTATACCATTTCCTGCAAGTGGCCATGTAAAAATGCATTCTTGACATCCAACTGATGAATGAACCAAGATAGGTGTCAGGCTAAGAACAATCCTGATAGTTATTGGCTTGACTATCGGACTGAATGTTTTACTGCAATCAACTCCAACCTGCTGAGACCTGCCATCACCAATAAGACCAGCTTTGTATCTCGCAAAAGAACCATCAGAATTCTTTTTATGGAAAAAAACCCACATAGACCAAATTATGTTCATATTAGATGGGCGTGGTACCAAATCCCACGTCTTATTTTGAATAAGAGCAGTAAATTCATCTAACATGTCAGCTTTTCAATTCGGGTCGGATAAGGCAACTTTGAGATTTTTTGGTATTGGGGATGATTGGACTGAGGTGGTTAGGTTAAAATGATGTTTAGGTCGAAAAATCTCGTTCATTGCAAGGGTTTCCATGGTCCATGTTGAAAAAATTAGGTTATTAGATAGCTGGGTGTTTGAGGGATTTTGGGCCGAGGCAGTGGGCTCGGTACGACCACTGGATTGGGCCAGTGTGTCGTGGGTAGGGGGTTGTATGACGGGTGTAGATGCTTCTCTTTGTTGGGCCGGCCTGCCACCAAATGAGGATTGGGCCGAGACCGAGGGAAGAGAGACAATGACCTCGATTCCTCGGTTTAGCCCATTCATATTTTGGGTCAAGTTGTGAGGCCGTGGGTTTGGTGATGGCCCTACATTATTATTTTGAGATTTTAGATAATACCTCAAAATTGGATGAATTCTGTCGTCCAGAAAATCATATGAAGGTAAGGATGCCGCTCGAGATGTTGCAAACGGGAAGGTAGATTCATCAAAGATGGCATGACGAGAAATAATGACTTTTCCACTTGACATATCAAAGCACTTATATCCCCTATGATTTTGTGGGTATTCCAAAAACACGCAAGGAGTAGAACGAGCCTGAAGTTTGTGAATGGTGGTGGAAGGAAACAAGGGATAACACAAACACCCAAAAACCCATAAATGTGTAACTGAAGGGAGACGGTGGTATAATACCTGAGTGGGTGACACATTAGAGATTAGTTTACTAGGAAGAATATTTAGAAGATATGTAGCCATTTGAAGGGCATAGTGCCAAAAATTTGGTGGTGTGGATGAATGCACATGGATAGAGTGAGTCATATTGTTGATTATTCGAATCTTTCTTTTGGCTTTCCCATTTTGAGAAGAGGTATGGGGACATGAAAGACGTATAGATATCCCATTTTGGTGATAAAAATATGTAAATTGGGTATTTAGAAATTCACCCCATTGTCACATTGAAAACTTTTAATGAATTTGCCAAACTGAGTTTTGGTAAACACACTAAATTGTTTTAAAATGTTATAGGTTTGTGATTTTTGTCCTAAGCGAAAAGTTCACAAAAATATCGAATAATCATCAAGAATGAGCAAATAGTATTTATGACCTGCAATACTTAAAATAGGTGATGCCCACAAATCACAATGTAAGATATCAAATGCAATAAAAGTATGAGTAGTAGACGGAGAAAACTGAAGTTTAACATGCTTACCAAACATACAAGTTTGGCAAATAGAAGAGTTCAAACGTCTATTACAAGAAACCAAATTATTCTTCCTAAATTGATTAAAAACCGGTGCTCCTGGGTATCCCAACCTATTGTACCATATACTAGGAGAGATGGCCGCAAAGGTGGAAGGTTTGACCATGTGATTGTTGGAAACAGAGGTGATGGGATATAACCCCCCCCCCCCCCCCCCGTGCTATTACATCTAATGAGCGACATTCCCGTCTGAAAATCCTTCACAGAAAAATCAAACTGATCAAAATTCACAGAAACATTGTTGTCAATTGTAAAACGTCTAACAGAGATCAAGTTTTTAATCAATTTTGGTGCATGTAAGACATTTTTCAAGTATAAAGGTGGGTGGGGAGAAGGTAGTGTTACCTGACCAATACCACGAATTGGAATTTCCTGCCCACTGCCGACAACAATATTTTTATTACTGCTCGTATTAAAATAAGATGAAAGATTACCTTGAGATGTCGTTATGGGTGACGTAGCCCCTGTATCCATGTACCATGACTCATCTGGAATATTTAGATTCATGTGGCTCATGGCTTGTTCAATGTCTGTGGGTGCATATCCGACAGAAGATGGTGCTTGTGCCGCAAATGCATGTTATGGACGAGATCCTAGAATATCGGGTTGGCGATTTGAAGAAGGAGGAGGCCTGACCCACGAAGAAGTCGGATATGGACATAGTGGGGCAACCCACTGTTGGGACTATGCCCACGGTGGGTACTTTCCCCACTGACTGCCGCTACTGCCCCACTGGTTACCGCCACGGCCCGGGCTGGCCACTGCCGCCGGCAGTTTGTCCACCTCCCCGGCCGCGTCCCTTTCCACCATTGTTTTTTCCTTTATTGTTATAGTTTGAACCCCGTTTTTCACCATTATTTTGACGAGTATTATGGCCCCCCCAGCCAGAATTTTGGGGCTCTAAATCAGTGGAAAATGAGTTGGTGGAGACGAGAGTCGTTCCGCCGGTGGTTGTGCCCGATGATGCCTACTTTGCTTTCCTTGTTTCCTCGAGAATTAACCTCGAACGGGCCTCGTAAAAGGGAGGTAACAGATTGCTTTGCTGCATGAACGTAGCAACCCCATCATATTGTTCATTTAGCCCTCGCAATCAATTGAAGTACTAACCTTTGATTTGTCACGGGCGAACCAACGTTGGATAGTTGGTCCGCAAATACCTTTAATTCTTGGCAATAGGTGGAGATGGTGGAAAAGTTATCTAATTTAATATTTGTAAATTGGTGTTCAAGATAAACGACCCTAGAAATTTTGTTATCTTGTAAAATATTTTGCAACCATTCCCACGCTTGTTGAGCCGTAAAATTGGCTTCCAAGATGGTATGGAGAAGATTGAAGGACTATAGCATCTAACCGAGATCATAATTTCTTATCCACCGTAGTGGTATCCGACGGTGACTCGGATGGAAGGATATGGTCAATCACCTCATAAGCACGGCAGTGAATTTTGAATATTTCTGCCCATGAGGTATATTGCCCTTTCACCATTTCAAGAGTTATGGAGATAAAGTTCTTGACGTTATTAACGGCAAGAGGGGGATGAAAGGTTTGTTTTTCGGCCATAGGTTCCACTTAGAATCAAAAGAAGAGAAGAAGGGAGTTGTGTTTTGATGAAAGTGGATGAAAAACAAGAAAAACCTTTAGGGTTTGGGATGGGAGTTCGCCGAGGGGGGGTGTTTTGTAGAAGTCGGCTAGGTTTTTGTTGAAAAAATGGCTTAGGGTTTGTATATTAGGGTAGGCCGAAAAACTTAGAAGAAAAGGGAAGAAGAAATCGTGTAATGAAAGTAAAGATTAGAGCAAGAATCTTTAGGCTCTTGATACCATGTAGTAAATGATTCTTTGATTAATGTTATCTCAACGATACAATATATATACATTCATCCTAGGCTTGAATAATGGAAGACTAATCTACCTTACCTAAATTATAAAATACTAATTACAATCATAATAATTTTACATTATCAATTATAATAAATGAGAGTTAATTATGAGATATCTCCGTAATTACTCTAACAATTGCTATAGAAATGTCATGTTATATTAAAGGCCATAAATTCTATGGGTACTTTGGATTGTGTTTAAAAAATTAAATTTATTTTCAGTCAAACATCGGCGCTGGTGAATTTATATACTAGTATTGTTAAAATTTTCGATTATGCCCTTTTTGTAACTTTACTTAATTACCTTCTTATTGTGTCCTGATTTTCACTTCATCCTTTTTCCTAATTTAGTTTTGCTTATTCAGATATTGCTCATACACATATTCTTAATCACATAATATACAAATTTCCACGCTTATACCAATATATTACCAAAGTAGAATTTTATGACACTCTTATAAGCATAAAAATGTCATGTTATGTTTAAGATCATGTTTTATAGATACTTTTGGTATGTGTTTTTGATAAAAAAATTATTTTCAGTCAAACACCTTTAGTGAGAGTATATATGGAATAGTATTGATGAAATTTTTTATTTTGCTCTATTTTTACCTTTACTTAATTACCTTCTATTTATCTCCTGATTTTCACTTTCTTCATTTTTCTTAATTTATAATTATATTTATATTGACCCAAAATCTCTACTTCCTTCAATTCAATAGAACTCGAGGCAAAAAATGTGCCTGAACTCTAGTTCTATTGACAATGAAGAGGAGGAGGAGGACGACGAGGATGATGAAGAAGAAACATTATCACTCCGGGATCTGCCTAACAATGAAGAGAGCAAAACAAGAAAATTAGAATCTCCTCGTGGAAGTGTAACACAAGAAGACTTTGATTTCTGCTCTTTTTTGAAAAATTCAACAATGTGCAGTGCAGATGAAGTTTTCTTCCAAGGCCAAATTTTACCTCTACATTATTCAAGCAGCTTGCCAAGCGATAGCCATGACACCGGTGCTATGGGCCGAGATATATGTAGTGAAGCGAGTTCAACTGAATACTCTTTGTCGGAAAATTATACTCAACAAATAAGGTAAGAATAGTTTCTCTTTATGTTTATAAATTGTTGAATTCGATTACTTATATAAATTCTACCGAAAACAACCTCTCTACCTCCCAAGGGTAAGGTCAGCGTTCACTCTACCCTATCCACTCCACTTGTGGGATTATACTGGGTATGTTGTTGTTGATTACTGAAATAAATTCTAGTAGACGTTTGAATAATATATTCTTGTTAATAGTAAGTATTTGAAATTTTTTAAAAAGAGTATTGGTTAATTGAAGTTATTTTTTTTACCTGAAAAAGAGTATTGGTAAATTGAAGTTATTGGTAAAAACGTTACTTAAAAGATTTATAAGTGAATCATTATTTCAATTGAATTACCCAAACCAATTATTTGCAGCTAATGAAATACTGGTCAAATGGGAAAAAGTGATTTAAAAATTGCTTTAGATCTCAAGTTTAAATCTCTAGTATGCCATTCTATTATTCTTTGATCACAAATTTGAATTTCGAGCGTGTCATTCTTATATTCTTTGAGAATGTTAGGAATTCTGGCTTCGTTACTGATTGATACGTTTTCTTTTTCAGGACAGAATCGATGGAACATTGTCACTCTTCAGTTGGAGTTATAAATTCAAGTATCGCCACTTCCATTACAAGCTCTCTATGTTCCTCGCACAAACCTCGGATTCGAGACCAGTTTCATTCTCAAGCAAGTCCGACACCCCAAGTTCAATTTTAAAGATTAAGAACAGAAACATAAATAGTTCCAATCGAAAGTCGACAATGTGCAGTCTTTTTCGTGTTGGGTTGGTCACAACACCAGAAACAACATTACAAGATCTTAAAATTCAATGCAACAAGAATTTGGAAATTAGTCGAAATAGTAATAGTAGTAGTTCGAGCAATGACAATACAATGAGGCAACAGAGGTCTCTTCAAAGGAAAAGGGTATTTCTGGGAAGCTGCAAATGTTCAGTAAATGCAGTTGAAACAATTTCGTCAAAAGTTGTTACCATAAACAGAGGCAGCACCAATTGTAAAGAGGACAAAAAAGAGACAAAACAGAAACGGTCACGGACGTCGAATCGTTTGAAGAGTTAAAGGCAGAAACATAAATTCATAAATTGTATTTTTTTTAATTTCCGACCTGATGTTTGATATAAATGCTTTGAAGCCTCGATTAATTTGGATTCTAGTGCTCATTAAAATGAAAAACATTTTCTACTAGAGTATGTTATGTTCTAAAGCTCAAACCCGTCATCACTGATTAAGGGTCAAAAACAATATCGCACGTGCTTGAACTTGGTTTAGTAATTTCTATTAGTACTACTACTATTCTTGTTCTTGATGTAACATATTGTAGTACTTGATTCTTTTTGTAGCTTGATGTAACATTTTGTTACGTGTTTAGATTTGTTTCACTTCTTTTCATTTTTTGATTGGTGAATTGATTGAGAGGACGTTCATTGAAGTTATTGAAGAGGCAATTAATAATGTAGAGCTGAAATATTTATGTGCATTGTGATTAGAATTTTTTACTGAAATGAGACACTTTTTGGAAAAAAATCCAATAAATGGGTTTGTCAGAATTCTTGTGACATAAATGGTGAAAAAGCACGCCCCGTAGAACATCATCATTGTGCGGTTTTGACGTCTAAAAGCAGACGATTCGTTAAATTTATGTACACTGATGATGCATTTCTATCCATGAGCCTTCAGTTTTTGGGTAAAGGCTCATCTACTAAGAGCACCTTCAATTTGAATTTTAATATCTAGGGAATATAAAAAGTACATTTAATTTGACCTGTTTTTTCATAACCTAAAGGCTCATAGGTGACACACTGAAAGAAATAATCCCCTTGATTATTTTCATTAATTGAAAGGTCTTTATACAAGTTACAAAATAGGAGAATCCTATTCCTATTCTACTCCTAAAACCCTATTCTACCATAATTCTAACTATACAATTATGGTAAGTGTATAATCGTAATTTAGGTAACAAATACACTACAATATTACAACAATATATACCATATATACACATATCAACCAGCCCGTGATGGGCCACCGATTCTTGTCCGTGATGGGCCGCAATGGGCCTTATCCGAGACTGCTTTGCTGTTTTGCTCCATTTTCCCGTGATATACACTTCTGTATATTGGGTGTAAATCACGGGTATATTGCTTTGTTTAAAACACCCCCGCAGTCATAGCGGGCAGCCTTCGAACGCTGAGACTGTCCCTAAAATATTCAAAGAGTACCAAGGGAAGACCCTTTGTAAAGATGTTTACAACTCGATATCTTGACGGGACATGACATACGCGTACCTGCCCCTGAGCAACCTTTTTACGGACAAAGTGAATGTCCATTTCGATATGCTTAGTGCGTTGGTGCTGAACCGGATTACCTGAGAGGTAGATGGCACTAACATTATCACAATATACTAAGGTTGCCTTCTGAATGGGACAATGAAGCTCTAAAAGCAAGTTACGTAACCAACATGATTCTGAGACTACATTAGCTACCCCTCGATATTCTGCCTCGGCACTTGAGCGGGATAGAGTCGCCTGACGCTTCGCAGACCAGGAGACCAAGTTGTTGCCAAGGAACATACAATAGCCAGATATAGATCGTCTGGTGTCCGGACAACCACCCCAATTTGTGTATGAGACAAGTGTGGATGTCGATGAAGGATACAAATGTAAACCATAGTCCAGTGTACCCTGAATATACCGAATGATGTGTTTGATTGCATTCATGTGCTCAACTCTGGGATCATGGATAAATAAACACACCTGCTGAACAGCATACGTAATATCCGGTCTAATAAAGGTAAGATACTGAAGGGCCCCTCCAAGACTGCGATAGCGAGTCAGATCCTCGTAAGGGACGCAGGCCGCGGCACCAAGTTTGGGCTTAGTATCAACTGGAGTGGAAGTGGACTTATAAGATGACATCCCAGCCCTCTCGATGATCTCAGCCGCATACTTTCTTTGAGACAAAAACAAACCATCTGAATGACGCTTGACGACAATCCCCAAAAAGTAACTCAAGGGCCCTAAGTCTTTCATAGCAAACTCAGAGCTGAGCAAGGCCATGATAGACTGGCGTAAGGCATCAGAAGATGCAGTCAAAATGATATCATCCACATACAACCAGAATGTAGGCCAAGGACGAACCACGACGGTAGATGAACAAGAAATTATCTGACCTGCTGTGAGTGAACCCAATAGTCGAAACAAAGTCAGCAAACCTCGTATACTAGGCCCGTAGAGACTGCTTAAGCTCATATAAAGACTTCTTCAATAAACAGACATGATGAGGATGGTTGGGATCCCTGAATCCCAACGGCTGATGCATATAGACTATTTCCTTGAGATCACCATGTAGGAAAGCATTCTTGACATCCAACTGATGAATAGGTCATGCCTTTGAAAGAGCCAAGCTAAGCACAGTGCGAATGGTAGCCGGCTTAACCACCGGACTAAACGTCTCACCACAATCTATCCCAACCTACTGAGTCTTACCATCACCCACAAGCCGCGCCTTATGTCGAGCAAATGACACATCTGAATTCTCCTTATGAGCAAAAATCCACATAGACCTGATAACATTAATACCAGATAGACGGGGCACCAACTCCCACGTCTTATTATCAATAAGAGCATTATATTCATCAGTCATAACAATTTTCCAATTTGGGTCGTTTAAGGTGGACACAGGATTATGGGGCAAGGGGGATTTAGAGACATTAGAATGTAAATTAAAATGTCTTTTAGGTGTAAAAATACCCCGCTGACTACGAGTGATCGGTCTATGACTCGAGGAAGAATTGAGTGAATTTTGGGAATTTGCTGGGCTCGGGATGGACTGGCCAGCAGGCAGTGAGCCTGCTGGCCCAAATCGGTAATCTGGAGCAGCCACTGGATCAGTTCCAGAATTGGGCTGGACTAGCCCAATCGCTGGGACTGATCCAGTAACTAGAAATTGTGACGGGAAAATGGGGCCAGCGGGCAGTGGGCCCACTGGAGAATTTTGGGTGCGAGATATGTTCGAAAAATGGTGAGTAATATACGGGGATATATCATTATCCAAAACATTATACGAACTAGGCTCGGGAGTATGAACTTTAGTAAATGGAAATTGGGTTTCATCAAAAATTACATGGCGATTAATTATGATTTTCTTGGAGGATAAATCAAAGCATTTGTAACCACGATGATTAGACGGATAACTCAAAAACACACACGGAGTAGATCGGGCCTGAAGTTTGTTAATTGTGGTGGAAGGGAATAACGGATAACATAAGCACCCAAAAACCCAAAGATGAGAATAAGACAACTTTTTAGTATATAAAATGTGGAAGGGGGAAGAATATGTCAGACCTTTGGAAGGAATTATGTTAAGGAGATATGTTGCCATTTGAAGAGAATGATGCCAAAAATATGGGGGTACGGAAGCATGAATTAAGAGAGTTCGGACAATGTTATTTATGGAACGAATTTTGCGTTCGACTTTCCCATTTTGTGAAGATGTGAGGACACAAAAACCGAAAATTGATCCCATTATTGGCATAGAACTCCCGAAACTCCCTATTGTCATACTCTTTTCCATTATCACACTGAATATTTTTTATTTCTCTTTCGAATTGTGTTCTAATGAATGCTTTAAATTTTATGAAGACGGAAAATACTTGATATTTATTTGCAATTGGAAACGTCCACAAAAATTTAGAATAATCATCCAAAAAAGAACATAATACCGATGACCCAACGAACTTCGAATATGAGACGTCCATAGGTCACTATGAATAATATCAAATGGCATTGAAGTATGAGAATTTGAGTCTACAAATGGTAACTTAACAATTTTCCCTAAAGAACAAGATTGACAAATTGGAGTACGACTCGTACCCTTATAAGAAACAAAACTATTTTTATCTAAAATTGATAAAATAGAGGATCCCAGATGACCAAGGCGAGCATGCCACAAGGAAGGAGAAATGGCTGCAAAGGCTGATGGCAAAGCTTGACTCGATGGACTAAAATCGGGCGTGATAGGATAAAGACCCCCCCTACTATCACACCTCATGAGATGACTCCCCGTCTTGAAATCCTTCACAGAGAAACCAAAAGGATCAAATTAAACAGAAACGAAATTGTCAGTGGTGAACTTTCGAACAGACACTAAGTTTTTAATCAATTTGGGGGCATGTAAAGTATTTTTCAAGATAAGGGGTGGATTGGGGGGAGACAACGTTTTCTGACCATAACCCTGAATTGGAATAGAGTTGCCATTACCAACAATTATACCCCGAGGGTTGCTCAAATTGGAATAAGATGAGAGAGTACCTGAATCGAAAGTCATGTGGGTAGTGGCACCGGTGTCCATATACCAATTTGGGTCCGGTTGAGTCAAACCCAATGTGTGCATTACGACCTCGATATCGGTTTGAGTGGGGCTTGCTGCGTGGTGAGCTTGCGGAGGTCGGGGCCTAAGTATTCCAGACTGGGCCGAACTGGACCGTAGCTGCTGGAACTGGCATTTCTGGGCCAGTGGCCAGTGGGCCGCGACTGCTGATTGTTGGGCCTGAAAGGCTGGCCAACCCACTGGCTGTCGAGAGCTACTGGAAAGTAGGGGCTACTGGCCCACGGCCTATTGCCCCAGCCCCACTGCCATGGGCCCCACTACTGGGACCAGTAGGGTGGAGGGCCACTGTTCACTGGGCAGGGCCCACTGCCTGCTTGCTGCCCACCGGAACCACCGTGTTTGCCCCCGCAGTTTTTGTTATTATTCTTACGATTATTTTTGCCGCCACCATGAGTATGGTTTTGGCCCGAATTATCAACGAAACCCGAAGAATTTGTGGAGGACGTCATTAGGATGACGGGGCTTGCTTTGGTAGCCGCCTTTTTAGCCAAACCGGCTTCTTCCAAAGTAAGCATGGAGCGGGCTTGATAAAAAGCGGGAAGTGGGTTGCTTTGACGAAGGAGAGTCCCAACGCCATTATAGGCCAGAGAAAGACCGGCAACCAGTTGTAGAACCAGACGATTATTTGTCACATGTATGCTAACGTTACGGAGTTGGTCCGCCAACTCCTTGAGTTTCTTGCAATATGCAGAGACGTTTGGAAATTCTTCCATGCAAACTAGAGAGAATTCCTGCTCGAGTGTGACAACACGTGAATGTTGGTTATCTTGGAATATGTCACGCAATCTATTCCAGGTAGCCATAGCCGTGGTATCCCGCTCAATAATCGTCTGTAAGAGGTCAACCGAAATAGTGGAATAAATCCACTGGAGAACGGTAGCATCAAGAGTAATCCATAACTGAGGATCCTCCGCGGGAAGAGGTATAGCGGGAGGAATTATGTGATGGATAACTTGATGGGAGATAGCGTGAATTTTAAAAAATTCTGCCCACGTCGCATATTGGACGTTTTCCATCTCAAGCACAATAGGGATACTGTTCTTGACGTTAGAAACCATGAGGGCAGGATGAAAATTGTTCTTAGACATATTGAAAGAATAAAGAAAGAGGGGACATTTGGGAATAGTAAGAGAGATTTTTTAGAGCGGAAGACGAAATTTGGACAAGAACCCCGAGGGGGGGTTTCGGCCGAGAAAGGCACAAAATTTGGGAGAGAATTTTTTTGTTAGACCTAGTCTCTTGATACCATGAAAGAAATACTCCCCTTGATTATTTTCATTAATTGAAAGGTATTTATACAAGTTACAAAATAGGAGAATCCTATTCCTATTCTACTCCTAAAACCCGATTCTACCATAATTCTAACTATACAATTATGGTAAGTGTATAATCCTAAATTAGGTAACAAATACACTACAATATTACAACAATATATACCATATATACACATATCAACCAGCCCGTGATGGGCCATTGATTACTGTCCGTGATGGGCCTTATCCGAGACTGCTTTGCTGTTTTGCTCCATTTGCACGTGATATGCACTTATGTATATTGGGTGTATATCACGGGTATATTGCTTTGTTTAACACATGCCTTTAGCAATATTTTGTATCTACAATGGTATGCTACAATGGTAGCATTTAGTTTTGAATTCTTTAAAGGTCTGCAGTTTTATCATTTGGAGGATAAATCATCCTTGACATTATTAGCAGGGTGACCTCAACTTTTGGGGGCCCCCATTCCCCCCCCCCCCCCCTATTTTATTGTCTCATTTATATCGTAAAAACTTATATGGACCCAAATATTATTCATATATTTATCTTTTTCATTCTCCCTTTTTACTATTTTTATTCTCAATATTGAAAAGTCTCTCAAACCACAACTTATTGCGGCTTACAAGTTACAAATGAAAAGACTTAATTCTTTTCAAATACATATATTGCTTACAGAATCAAGTTAATAGTTTCTATAATTATTGCCTCAGCCGAAAGAAATTTTCCAAAATTAATATTGATAAAATATTACTTAGATCAACAATGTTTCAAGAGAGATTGAATGAATTAGCTATATTATCAACTGAAAAGAAATTGTTAAACAAATCGATTTTAAAAAAGCAATTAATGACTGCGCATCTAAAAAAACTAGAAAAATAGAATTTAAACAAAAATATACATGACGATCTTTCCTTTAGAGCCTCTCTATGAATTTTGACTTTAGGCCTCCAATCTTGTTGAGACGGCCCTGATTATTGGTCTGTTAGAAAGTAATTATAATAGAAAGAAACAAACCAAAAATAGTGTCTGCTTGCACATTTTAGTCTAATATGCAAGTTTCTAACTAACCAATCGTACTCAATATTTAATGAAAGTTTAACAATAGCACGAGCACCACATCTATATCTAACTATGTCAGATTCATATATTATATCGCCGCTTCAATACAATGCAACTCTAACACGACGTTCATTTGACATTTTTAGACCTGCAAAATACCTCGGTTATCAATAAGCTATTTACTCAATGGGAAGAGCAATACACTATGAAAAAATCACTAATTTTTTTTCCAAATTCAGATTAAAGTGTGCACTTAGGAGCAATGTACAATATTTTTTTGTGAACTTAATGATGTATATGACCATGTATTGGACTCCATATATAGAGTGAAACGGTAAAATAATTCTGGAGGCTCCCTAAGAGAAGACTCTCTTGGATGACGGCATTTTTGTAAATTTACTGAAGGTGCGTTGGTTAAATGAGTCTTTAGGTCTGAAAAGCTGTCATGCTATGTCACATCGGAGCAAAAAATTTAACTTTTCAGATTCTCTGATTTATAAATTTACACTGAAGGTGCTTTTGAAACAGTGAGCCTTTCTACAAAGATTGAAATATTCACTGAAGGCTCATGGATTGAAACACACCTTTAGTGTACATAAACTTAACGGACCGTTTGTTTTTAAACGTCAAAATCGCACACTGAAGATGCTCTAGGTAGCGTTCGTTTTCGCCATTTATGTCACAAGAATCCTGACAAACTTATTTGTTGAATTTGTCCCAAAAAGCGTCCTATTTCAGCAAAAAAATTCTAGTGATTAAGTATTGAGTAGCGACCACTTTTTGCTCTTTATGAGTAACACTAATGATTGAAGATGAGAATTATCGGCAGAGCTACATATAAATTATATTTGTCATTAATTATACTTTTTCAACATATTTGCATCTTTCATCCAACTTTAGGGCAACATTTGCCCTTATACTCTAAAAAAAGTCATATTTACTCTTACTCCGTTAAATCCCCATATCTCATTTTAATTTTCCTACATGACGCCTACGTGACACTTTTTTTCCAATTAAATGTACTAACTCATTTAAACTCTTTTAACCCGCCCCCTCGACTCACTAAAAAATTAAAACCCAAATGTTAACCAAATTAGAATACATCAACACATAATAAAGCAACTTATTCTTCCCTGGTATTTTTTCAGACAGTCGAATGCTACAAGCCAGTTTGACATATGGCTGAGCACAAAAAGTGAATACACAAAATGTTATCAACATCTCTGTTGAATTGAACAATGTATTGGCAGCATAATAATGCAAATAAATTTGACATTTTCAAGAGGGAAAAAAAAAAAAAAGAAACAACAAGACAAACGTAGCGCCTACTAGGTAACTAATTATAGCATAAAGACTTCGGTTATCAGAAATAATCAACCCAAAGTTAGCAACTTTAATGTCAATCGAAGAGAGGGACAACGCAGAAAAAATTAAAATATGGAAGTCGAATGTATTTTGAGCTCTAACTATAGAAAACATTTGAGATCTAACCTGTAATAGATGTCTGCAAATTACTGAAGCTACTGCAAGGATCCAAGGTTAGAAAATCAATTCTCTGTTTATCTGTAGAACAATTAGAAGTGAGACAAGTATGTGGATTGGAAAGAACACTGTGGGTAATCAGAAGCAAGGCAAGAAGCATTTGGATTTTAAAATTTTAGTGCATCTAGCGGGCGGGTTAAAAGAGTATAAATGAGTTTAATTGGAAAAACAATGTGTCAACAAGGAAATTAAGGTGAGACATGTGGATTTACCGCAGTAAGGGTAAATATGGCTTTTTCTTAGAGTACATGACCCTAAAGTTGGATGAAAAGAGCACGTACGTTGAAAAAGTATAACGAATGACAAATATAACTTATTTGTGAGAGTACAAGGATAATTATGATCCTTTTTCATTGTTGATAAATCAACATAACTGTTGGAAATTTGCCTTTGGCGGGAGTTGCAACCGACCAACTTTAACGGCTTAAACACTAGTGTAACGTATGTTGGAGAATCCGGTTCTTCACACATACATGATCTACTAAGTACGTAGATAATCGTAGGGCCAAGAATCGTCAAATTTCATTGAGAAATGAAAGAGATATTGGTTCACGAAGTAAGGTGTTTGAAGCATGGAAAGTGTGGTATTGTGTGTAATTCTCCCTCATCGGTAGAGGAAGAAAGAAGTGTTGTGTATATAAGATTCGAAATGGTCACAGGTCACGGGTCACGGGTCACGGGTCACGGTCACGGGGCCGTGGGGTTTGTGGGTCAATGGGTCGTGGGTCTTCGAAATTATCTTTTTGGGCCGTAAAACGTTGTCGAAGTACGGTTTGATCCCGAAGTTTCCGGATGTACGGTTCGGACCGAATTCTTTCGGATGTACAGCTTTGGTCCCCGAAGTTTCAAGATGTGCGCTTGGTCCCTCAAGTTTCCGTAATCCGGACGGTCAAAGCGTTGCCAAGCACTCAATTCACCCATTTATTTTGGCCGAATTACTCCTCCTATAATGGCCAAATCCGTTGGTCTTTCACCATTTATGTTGGTGGCTTTACTACCTCCATAATGGCCATTATTTGGCTATTATGGAGGCAGTTTTTCAGCCCCTCCCTCACCTATATAAACACCCCCTTACACCATTGTTGAGCACTAAGAATGACAAAAGAGAACACCAAAAACAATGCATGAAAATACACAACCGAAAATACTTTTCTTCCTACAACTTCCAAGCATCATTTCGTTACTCAATATTCTTCACGGTAGCTCTTGAGTTTCCTTTGCTCAAGGGTTCCATTGCTGTTTTATCTTGGGAGACAAATTGTCCAGGACGTATAAAGGATACATACGGGGCAATATTGTCTTAAGGACAGAGTGCTACACTCGACTCAGCAAAAACATTTTACATTTTTCCGTCTTCTACAAAACTGGAATTTCCATTTTTTACTTGTGTAACGATTGTAATTTCAGATTCCATGTTGAATTATTGAAATCTTTATTTATCCTTTCGAATACTTGTAATAGTTAAATACTTCCCGTCCTGCTTTATAAAGTACCATAGAGCAACTCTCCCAACAACTTAAGACAATGTTTGTATAGTATTACTATTAGTGTTCGAAAGATGTCGGTCAAAAGTTGTGTGACCAAATCTGGATATGGAAATGGTTTTCTGGTAGAAGAGAGTGATGATGATGAACGTGTTCATGGTATCACCGCTACCAAGACTGGTGGAAACAAGCGCTCTCGAGACCCTGAGGATGTCAACTGGGGACAAGAGGAGAAGATTGAAGATGTACTTCTATCTTGCAGCGAAGGCCTGTATCTATCTCAGACAAAGGATCCGAATAATGGTGAGAAGGAAATGGACACTCAGTCTGATGAAGTGACTGAAGTGAGCCAGAATCCGAAATTGGAATAAGTATTTTTCTTACTTGTCAAGAATAAGGATTAAATGATAAGTATTTCTCTTACTTGTCAAGAATAAAGATTAAATTATGTCTGATTAAAAATGGATTAAAGTAAGGAGGAATATGAAAATAATTTATATTCCTTACGCTTTAACAAATCAGAAATTTAATCTCATCTTCTTTCCCGTTTAAAGATTGGATTTGGTAAACGACTTAAAAAGATCCGTTCTTTTAAGTGTAATAATTAAAAGTGTGTAAAGTATGTCGTACATACAATGGAGAAAGATCCACTAACTGTGCGAAAACTCTTACCACTCTTAAGTAAGCGCCAAGAATTATCTGGGCACCAATCATAACGGAAGAAGACTAAAAGCTAAAGACGTTGAGCCTGTCATACTATTTGGCGTAAGATCCTTCATAGGATGATATTGGACACTCGGTCATAAAAAGCCTCCGGCGACCGGGTGGGCCAAAATTCCTTTGATATGATGATATTGGACACTCGCCATATAAAGCCTCCGGGCGACCGGAGTGGTGCCGAATTCATTTCATAGGAAAAGTAATGGACACCTAGTAAGGTGGGCCAGAGTTTCCAGGTCCTAAATGATCTGAAGGCCTAAATAAAGGCAGTAAAGAAATTAGACACTCAGTCTGCCAAAGCAACTAGAGTGGACCCGAGTATCAAGATCACATATGATCCGGTTACACCCTAACCACGGGCAAAAGGTTGTTCATGTGAAGCAACGCCACCTCTAAAGTAGAAGGGGTTGGAGAGGTTGTCCTCAATAGGACTTCATGGATTGTGATCACTCTAAGATGAGGTGATACATATTCCTAACTTGGTTTAAGGGACGCTGTTGGTCAAGCTGGTTTGAGATTAGTCCAACAGGTCTGTAATAACTAAGAATGGTACAGTGTGTCTGTAGCCAAATGAATGATATTTTTGTAATCCGTGCATCTATGCCATCATAGATTAAGACACGTTAAATAGCAAGTCATTCAAAAGCTAACGATGTTGAGATTGTTGCCTACTGTCGACATAAACCCTCAAAGTGAATGTGAGGTAGACGAAGAGGCAAAATCACCTTTCCAAATTCCGTCAAGGGAATAGCGAAAGACGCACTACTCCTCTAGAACTTAGTCACACCTACTTGGGTGATTTGAAGTTTATATAAAATAGAGGGGGGAGACAAGTACATTGTGATCGTCATTTGATGATAGTACAACGTATTGTATCCTTTATTTATTGAAAAGCAAAGATGAAGTTGTTGAAGCCTACAAAGCAGAAGTTGAAAATCAACTAAGCCTACGGATTGAGAAATTCGTAGTGATAGAGGGGGAGAATGTGAAGCATCGTTCATTAAACGAATGTTCATTTCTCACCTCAGTCTAACGGTGTTAGCCAAGCGCGAAGTCGTACGCCCAAATTATAAGGGGTAGCTTGGTAAAAGATGGGCTACCGAAACAGGTCAAGTTCGGCCTAAGACTGTAGATTGCATATCCACTGGATCTGCAAATAACAGTAGTGTTGATCGCCTCTTAGCGTCAAAGAATGCTGAATTCATTGAAGATAACTTTCCTTGAAATAGGAAAAAGGAGTAATTGCTCAAGGTTAACAAGAACCCGCGAGGGCCTGACTGTCCGGAACTAGACGTTCCGTATCTACAGGACTCGAAAGTTGCTGGGATATCCGGAATTAATATTCCAGATCTGCAGAACTCAGGGATTCTAGATGTTGAACCAAGAAGGAGCAAAGAGGGGACAAAGACTTGTTCCATACCTTCTAGCTTGTATGGTTGAGAACGAACCATGGACAATTAACAAAGAATTGTCATCTCCAAAAGCGATGCTTTGGAAAGAAGCTAAAGAGAGAAATAGATTCCATATATAGAACCATACTTGTGTAATGGTTGATCTTCCTCCGGGAAAAGAACCTTTGGGTTGTAAAAAGTGCTCCCCGTGAGTAGCTTCACATCCAGGGCCATTGTAATCTTACATGGCAAGGGTGTTGAAATGTACCTTCCCAACCGGAGAGTTGGAAGAAGAGGATCGAATTGGTTTGTCGAACTGTTGGGCTTCTTCCCGAACTTTCATTTTGGTCCCCGAAATGTTTACATTTTAGTCCCGAAAGTCTCGGATAAAACAGAAACAATGAATCGACCACGAAACATTGGCTCGAAGTTAGAAAGCCAACAGTTGGAAAACCAACGGTCTGAGAGTGAAAATCATATTGAAACAAAGTCTCGATATAAAAGATATGTGTATCACAGATGACTTCTTAGGAATTGAATTTCTAAGACATCTAACGGATTGGTCAATAGTTGACAGTCTCGTTGAAGCCACCAATGGATATGAATCATAGAACTGATTGGAATCATGGTGCACCCATAGACAAGGAGTGATATGCACAGGTCACGTGTAGTTCAATGTATTGTACACACTACAACCGACCTGGTATCGTCTAACAAATAGATCAGTTGAACTAAGGTTCACTGATAATCTTAATACATGATCAATAGAAGGCGTTAAGTCGGATATGACGATATCTGAATTATTCGTTTATCTACGGATTATAGTATTCTCGATGTCCAACGGTTACGAGAGAACACAATGATGCAAACCGGACATCGATCCGAAGAACACCAAAGCCACAAGTAAATGTGTATGGTGGTTCTTGGAAAATCCTCTAAGCAAACTTGCATCGACCGATTCATGATGGTATCGGAGTTTATCGCTTTATACAAAGCATGAAAGAAGTTGAGTAACTTCACGACTCATTAGAGGACGTCCCTTATTGGGAGAAACCCATGCCTTCAAAGCAGCTTCTACACGTGGCTAGCCGGTCGGCTTTAGGAAGGACACGGATGACGGCGTCGGACATATCTGTCGGGATCCGTCGGAGACATAAGACCGTATGGCAATTGATCATCACGGGTGTCACTTCCTTGTTTACAAACTAAGGGACTACCCGGAGATCAAGTGTTCTCGCCTCGTCTAGGGGAATGGGCTTAAAACCCAAAATATACGGACCAATACAAAGTGGAAACCCAACCTTACGAACTGGAGATCCCGTAATTTGGTTCAATGGGAAAACTAAGTTGTAAAGGTTCGGTTGATCGCTTCGGTCGAAGCATGAGCACTTCGGATAGTGATTTCGAAAAGAAAAACCAAATCCAAAGCCGTTCCCGCGATAGACGTTAAGTGCTATCTGCAGGTATGGGTAAAGGTTAAGTTTTCAAAACCTGTAATGATCCTCAACGGTTGAGGTTAGGTCTTTGGGAAACTTTTAATGGTTCCTAACACTTGTGAAGTGGGGTATAGCAGATACCTTGTAGGAGACCACCTATTTAAGTGCGAGGACGGGCCGCCTCAAATTGAACACACTTAAGAATCCAAGACGTTGTCCATGGCCAAAACGGACAAAACATTACGAAGAAGAGAGTAAGGGAATTTGTTGTGTTGGTACCGTTGTCTTGGCTTACACTAAACACCGACGGTTCAAGACATCACGTTCACCGCGCAAGTAAGTAAGTCCGATGGTATTCAACTATGGAAGGTTCAAAGCTGAGGCTACCTCTCCTTATGCAACATCGGTCCGCTGAAATATTGCTGGAAATGAAAACACACCATGTGAGTGCGCCAAAATCTCTTTCAAGAGGGAATTGTTGGAAATTTGCCTTTGGCGGGAGTTGCGACCGACCAACTTTAACGGCTTAAACACTAGTGTAACGTATGTTGGAGAATCCGGTTCTTCACACATGCATGATCTACTAAGTACGTAGATAATCGTAGGGCCAAGAATCGTCAAATTTCATTGAGAAATGAAAGAGATATTGGTTCACGAAGTAAGGTGTTTGAAGCATGGAAAGTGTGGTATTGTGTGTAATTCTCCCTCATCGGTAGAGGAAGAAAGAAGTGTTGTGTATATAAGATTCGAAATTGGTTTGGGGTTTGGGACCCCAAGGGGTATCCCATGTGTTTAAAGGAGGGAGGACCTAGATGTGCTTCGGTTCGAGGAAAGACCACACGCGCGCCGCCGCCGCCCGCCCGTCCCGTCCGGTCCGGTTCCGGTTCCGGTTCCGAGTTCCGGGTTCCGGGTTCCGGGTTCTCGGGTTCTCGGGTTCACGGGTCACGGGTCACGGGTCACGGGTCACGGGTCACGGGTCACGGGTCACGGGTCGTGGGCTGTGGGCTGTGGGCTGTGGGCTGTGGGTCTTCTGAAATTATCTCTTTGGTCCCTGAAGTTTCAAGATGTGCAGTTTGGTCCCTCAAGTTTCCGTAATCCGGATACGGTCAAAGCAGCTTGCCAAGCACTCAATTCACCATTTATTTTGGCTGAATTACTCCTCCTATAATGGCCAAATCCGTTGGTCTTTCACCATTTATGTTGGTGGCTTTACTACCTCCATAATGGCCATTATTTGGCTATTATGGAGGCAGTTTTTCAGCCCCTCCCTCACCTATATAAACACCCCCTTACACCATTGTTGAGCACTAAGAATGACAAAAGAGAACACCAAAAACAGTGCGTGAAAATACACAACCGAAAATACTTTTCTTCCTACAACTTCCAAGCATCATTTCGTTACTCAATATTCTTCACGGTAGCTCTTGAGTTTCCTTTGCTCAAGGGTTCCATTGCTGTTTTATCTTGGGAGATAAATTGTCCAGGACGTATAAAGGATACATACGGGGCAATATTGTCTTAAGGACAGAGTGCTACACTCGACTCAACAAAACCATTTTACATTTTTCCGTCTTCTACAAAACTGGAATTTCCAGTTTTTACTTGTGTAACGATTGTAATTTCAGATTCCATGTTGAATTATTGAAATCTTTATTTATCCTTTCGAATATTTGTAATAGTTAAATACTTCCCGTACTGCTTTATAAAGTACCATAGAGCAACTCTCCCAACAATAACTTGAGTGGCTTTGTTGATACAAAAGAAACATTAGTGACTTTAGTGATGAATTTGCTATAGTTGAATGATCATTTAAGATATTCACTCTTCCTGAGCTCAAATTCGAGACCTCTAGTCGATGATAAAAAAAAAGGATCACACATACTTGAACTTGGTTAGTTACTAGTACTATGTACATTTCCTTTTCTTGTCATGACCCAAACCGGAGGGTCATGACGGGCACCCAAACCTTACTTGCCGAGTACCACTTATCATATATTTAACATCTAACTCTAATTAATCCCCCGAGGGCCGTCACAAAGCACTATGTAAAAGCTTAAAAACAGAAGAACCCAACCTATGCATATATACATACTAAGGCCGACAAGGCCATACACGACCACCATACACAGGACAACTGTCTACAAGCCTCTAAAGAGTACGTAACATCATAAGGTCGGGACAGAGACCCGCCATACCCCTATGCATATAAAAAATATCGTACTACGATCAGAATGCCACTCTAGAACAAGTAGAGTGCTCTAATATCAGCTGAACCAACAACCTACTAGTGCGGACCGTCACCCTGTCTACCTGAGCTTGCGGACATGAAACGCAGCATCCCCAAACAAAAAGGACGTCAGTACGAATAATGTACCGAGTATGTCAGGCATAAAGAATAGCATAATAGAGACATAAAAGTAACATGAGGCAAGAAACAACCAACCAGTAGAGGATGCCTCGGAGGGCCATAATATGCCTAAGTGTCATACCTCTGCAGAATGCATCTGAGGGTCATAATATGACTAAATGTCATGCACAATGCGGTCATACACACACACACACATATATATATATATATATATATATATATATATATATATATATGCGTATATAACGCCATCAAGCCTTTGTGGCAATAATCATCATCATCATATATATATATATATACCAACTGCAGGTGGTGGTGCGTATATAACGACTTCCCTTTTTGTCACGACCCAAGCCGGAGGGTCATGACGGGCACACAGACCTTACCTGCCAAGTACCACTAATCACATATTTAGCATATAACCGTAATTTCTCATGGTCCACAAGGGCCACCATGAGATATCTTGCTGATATATGGAATTAGTAAACTGGAAAGAGCTATGTAAAATCCTGTAATCAGAAGGACCCAGCCTATATATATATACATACCAAGGCCGACAAGGCCATACATGACTACTATACATAGAACATCTGTCTATAAGCCTCTAAAGAGTACGTAACATCATAAGGCCGGGACAGAGACCCGCCATACCCCTATGCATATAAAAAATATCATACTACGATCAGAATGCCACTCTAGAACAAGTAGAGTGCTCTAATATCAGCTGAACCAACAACCTACTAGTGCGGACCGTCACCCTCTTTACCTGAGGCTGCGGGCATGAAACACAACATCCCCCGACAAAATGAACGTAAGAACAAATAATGTACCGAGTATGTCAGACATAAAAAATAGCATAATAGAAACCTGAAAGTAACCTGAGCTAGGAACAACCAACCAATAGAGAATGCCTCTGGGGGCCATAATATGCCTAAGTACTATGTCTGTGCAGAATGCCTCTGAGGGCCATAATATGCATAAGTATCATGTATGTATAGAGTGCCTCTGAGGGCCATAGTATGCCTAAATGCCATGCACAATGCGGTCATTCACATATGCGTATATAACGCCATCTCCCATCATATTATTTCGGCCTCTGTGGGCATAATCATCATCGTGTATATCTGTACCAGCTACAAGTGGTGTGCGTATATAACGCCGTATCCCTTTCCCCATTCCCCATACATATATATATAATGCATACATATGGTAGAGTATATAACTCCTTTGAGGTCAAGGTATGTACATGAATGTAATGCATGAATGATATGATAATATGACACTTTAAGTTTGTCGGAGTGATTCTCCGATTAACATTATGAATACTAACATCTTTTTCATATACCTCAATAAGGATTTAGGAACATTTTAGACATGCTTTTAACATTGGAATGAACAACATGAACATCCTTAACTACTAGGAGTAGAATAATTTATGGAACAATATTACGTTTACGTTTCGTACTTAGAACATGCCAAAAGAAGGAATAATTTGCCTTAACATACCTTAGACATTTTGTGGCTACAATACAACTAAAGCATCCCGTAATGCACCCCAATCTTATTTTTCAAGAAACCCTCTTCTTCCACCTTACTTCATTTTAAAGAAACCCCGGATTACAACTCAGCGATAAATGTAACAACGAGATTGAAGCGGAGAACAAAACCCGTACGTTGTTCTTGAGAAGAATTACATTTTGCTTCCTCAAAATTGCAAGTAACCTTTGCTACCCATATAAGTTCACGTTGCTTCTTACTGCTGCTACCATATGTTTAACAAGAAACGTTGTTATGTTGATAAAGGAAAATATTATTGCTATATGATTAAGAAGAAAATGTTGCTTTGTTGTTGAAGAAAAACGTTGCTGCTATGTGTATAAGAATAAATAGTTGCTGTTTTGTTATTAAAGAGATAGCTAATACTAAAGTGAAATCCCAAAATGAATTAGAGCCCACCTTCATTCACCACTTTAATGTAAAATACATTTCCCTAAAAGATAACCATTAAAAATCCAGTAAATGAATTAGTCACTAGTTGCTTACATTTCATGGTTCCACGTGGGTGTGTGCTTATTATACTTATCCACCTCATCTTATTTGATTCCATGCCTAACCCCTTTATTTTCCACTACCATCGAACATTACAAATTATCCACATAATCCCACTTATCCAATAACCACTAATAATTCTCCATGTCTTCCATTAATTCAACATACACCCAATTACACACATAATTAATTTCTCTATCTCAATTCACTTAAAATATAAATCACTTTTAACACCCTTCATATACTCATTTATTATGATCATGTGATATAGAAATAGTCCATCGCCTCTTTATGCACGCACCAAATATTATTTTCGATCCCCGTCATCACACTTGTTACGTCCAAAATTATTTCGGGGTTTTATCCTCTTATATACTAAGCTCTTGATGTGCATACCTCCATATAACAAAATTTACTCAGCCTTAGGTCTACTTGCATACATCTAGCTGTTCAAACTATCATCCGAAAGTACGGGGTATTACATCCTTTTCTCCTTAGAACATTCATCCTCGAATGTTGGGGTGACATATCTAATCCCTGTCACGTAGCCAGGAACACAACCATCACTTCACGTGGCCATATAATATATAACATATATCATTATATCAGCCCTCACATGGTCCTCAAGAATTAATTATAATAATTTGAAATAGAACTTACCTTATGCTTCTCTCGGAACCCCGACGTTAGTCTGAAATAGGTAAGGGTATTTGTGGTTCATCTCCTCTTCCGCCTCCCGCATCATTTCTTCTACATTCTTATTCCACCATAGAATTTTCACGGAGGCTACTTATTTAGTCCTCAACTTGCGGACTTATTGATCTAAGATTACAATATGAATCTCTTCATAAGATAGGTCCTCTGTAACCTTCACATCGTCAATCGGTACAATCTGGGAAGGATCTCCAATACACGCTCTCAACCTAGAAATATGGAGAATCGAATGAACAAACTCTAATTACAAAGGCAAGTCTAATTCGTAGAAGCCACTTGGCCGATTCGTCGAATTATGGGATATGGCCCAATGTACCTTGGATTGAGCTGTCCCATTTTTTCCCAAGTCGCATTACACCCTTCATAAGAAAAATCTTCAAGAAGACCCAATCATCCACTTGGAACTCTAGGTCCCACCGTCGCACATCTGAATACGACTTCTGATGACTCTGGCGGTTAACAGCCGTTCTTGGATAAGTTTCACCTTCTCTATGGATTGGTGCACTACGTCAGGCCCAAATAATTCTGATTCGCCTACTTCGAACCATCCGATGGGATATCTACATTTCCATCCGTACAAAGCCTCGTATGGAGCAATTTTAATGCTAGCATGATAACTGTTATTATACACAAATTCAATAAGGGATAGATGATCATCCCAACTTCCCTATGTCCTCGAGCGTCTGAATCATACGCTCAGCTTGCCCGTCTGCTTGAGGGTGGAAAGTTGTGCTAAGATTAACTTGGGTGTCCAATCTATTTTTTTTTAAATGATATCCAGAAATTTAGCTGTGACCTATGCACCTCGGTCAGATATAATAGAAACAGTCACACCATGAAGTCGAACAATCTCCTTAACGTATAACTTTATGTAGTCCTCGGATGTGTAGGTAGTTTTGATCGCCAGAAATTAAGCTGATTTGGTCAATTTATCAACAATCACCTGAATAGAATCAAACTTATGATAAGGGCGAGGTAAATCGGTAATGAAATCCATATTAATCATTTCCCATTTCCACATCGGGATCTCAATGTTCTAAGTCAAGCAGTCGTGATTTTGGTGCTCTACTTTTACTTGCTGATAATTAAGATACTGAATTACAAATTCTGCAATGTTTCTATTCATGTCGTTCCACCAATACATACCTTTGAGATCATGATACATCTTAATAGATCCAGGGTGAATGGAATATCGTGAGCAATAGACCTCTGTCTTAATCTTATCTCATAATCTTGCTACATTAGGAATACACAAATGGACATTCCACCTGGGGTCCCTCTCCCATTATGCTCGAGGGTTGCAATTTTCTTTTGTTAGATATCCTTTCCAATACTCCTTAAAAATGGGATCTTCATTATGACATTCCTATCCTTCCAGTATGAGGGATGACCCTGCTGTATTTTGAGTCATAAGGTTATCACTATCTGAATCCTCCAATCAGACTCCCACTTAACTAACTGATGCGTTCCCTCAGGTCAACTTTTCTCCTTAGTCCTCACATTAGTCAAGCCGCTTGTGGGTGAATACTTCTATTGTCAACTTAGCTCTGTTTACTAACTGGTGTGCTGAAAACTCTTATATTTGTAGTATCTCAATTGTGAATACTATATGGACAATGTCATTCGAATCTGAAGTGCACGTTTCATCGCAGTTAACTCTCATTCATGGTCTGAAATGCATTTTTTCGTACTTTCTCACTACTCGCAATTATTAACAACTTCCTTTCATTACTTCTTTTGACACTTGTTCACTTATTTTCTTACTTGTCGTACTCGTCTTAATTCTAAAATATTCTGGTATACATACGTACTCTCAAATATTGCTCCTGATTCCAATCCTTGGCGCTACTATCCCTTAAAGGATGAGTTGTTAACTTATTCCCTTATTCTATATATGGAATATTCCGAAGAGTTTTGCATTACATGAGATTGGCCTACTATATCCAAACCTGGTTGTTATACTTAGATTTGAATTCCTATACTTGCCTCATGGCTAAAAAATTTTTTTGTCAATGGCGCTTTGGGAAAAGATTTCCCTGATTTCGTTAAGCTGTAGACCCATTACTTTATCTATCTCATAGAATCTTTGATCAGTTCAATAATGCTCATAGACATATGTATTTTCCTGACATTTTATCTTCATTATAATGTCATTATCTCTTGATATATATATTTAATGTCTACCTTGTATCCATAGGCGTCATTGGCCTCTTTTCACATGTTTAGGTGCTAATCTCAAACTTTACTCACTGTTACTTCCGTTTACATACTTTCTGAGATGTATGACTGCATATGTTGTGGAACCAATACTTCATATGTTTAGATCCAATCCATGGTGTTACATGATCCAATGACTTGTCAAACTTTCTTGTCTTATCATTATTATATCTCACATCGATTGAGTGCTCATTCGTCTTACCTTTACATTTCCATTTCAAGTTGCTTTGGGGGCAGGGGGTCTCTTATCTCAAAGTATTTCTCGTACTATCTTCCCGAACATCAGAGGTTCGTCACCTTTGGCCGAAGAGTTCTTACTGTCCCTCATCTACCATTGGTCCTTACGCTGTTCTGGAGTAATCATACATTTGTGAAACCTGCATAACTATAATCTTATTCACATTTATCATTCTTGTCATAATCCTTCCTTCTATTCGTCATTAAATAAATAAAAACATTTCTGCCTTGATACTTGATCATACCATTCCATTCATACTTATTACTTGTTTTCATTTTTCTTACAACTATTCTTTGATTGTTCCATAGTTTCCGTTTTCAATTGCCCTTAACAAGCTATTGTTATCCAGAGGTTATTTAGAATTGTAAGATACTGCACTATGAAACTGAAGACCTCATCTGTTCAATACCTATAGCATGCCTTAGCTTACTAACATTGATACATGTAATTCTCAATAATACGCGGTATCACCATTTATGCAAGGTCGAGAGGCTTATGTCCCCTTCCACTATCGTGGATAACTCGATCCTTATATATGACTTGTGCTTACTATTCTAGGTACGTCACTTTACGTGATCTTCTTAAATTTACTGATGGTCATTCTTCAGATGATTCGGTTGTGGCAACCCATTCTCGTTAATGATATCCTGGGACAATTCCCAATAAATTCTAGGTAATACATTACAAGTTAGGTCGCATGTATATAACATATTCCTTCATTCTAATCAGTACGAGTCACAGTAAAACGTGTAGATTTTCATAACCTACTAAACCTTCCAATGATGTCTTCTTCTTTTCATCTGTACAACTCATAATCATCTTATCCTTACCTTTGCGCATCAACTTGGGACACCTCAGAACATTGTGGCTATGACTGCCAGACTAAACCAACCCCATGTACCTTTGCGGCATAATCCGGCATGCACTCAACTACACTGACTACCAGATGATCGGGGCAGTCTCATTCGACCTTAACAACTTTGACCCTGAGATATTGACATCTTTGAACCCTTTAAATATCGGCGATCCCTGACTAATAAACTCTCTTGGTTATGAGCTCCCTGACCCCTTAAAGGCCTATCTCTATCAGATGCTCTAGGATGAAGTCGTGCCCGGGTAAGCAACTTGCTCATATCCTCTGATGGATCAGTCTCAATAGAGAGCATACTACTCGCATTTATACTCAATCCAACCTCGATCTCCCTGCTAATATTAGCCATATTAGAGAAAGGCATTGGTGTAGTCATAAACACGATAAGATTTACAAAGAGAATTCTTACAACTCAGCTCTATAGCACGATTTTAGATCAAGAAGGAAGGTAACCATCATCCTAAATGCCCTATAGCCTGCTGTTTATAAGTATGGTGCACAACACACCCATAAATAAGACTCTATTAGACACGACTTGTAGACTCCCTAGGACAGACCTGCTCTGATATCAAGTTTGTCACGACCCAAATCGGAGGGTCATGACGGGCACCCGGACCTTACCTGTCGAGTACCACAAATCACATATTTATCATATAACCGTAATTTCTCATGGTCCATAAGGGCCACCACAAGATATCTTGCTGATATATGGAAAGAGTAAACTGGAAAGAGCTATGTAAAATCCTGTAACCAGAAGGACCCAACCTATATATATATATACATACCAAGGCCGATAAGGCAATACATGACTACTATACACAGGACATTTGTCTACAAGATTCTAAAGAGTACGTAACATTATATAGTCGGGATAGGGCCTTGCCATACCCCTATGCGTATCCAAAATATTGTACCACGACTAGACTGTAACTCTGGAATAAATAGAGTGCTCCAATATCAGCTGAACCAGCCACCTACTAGTGCGAACCGTCACCCTCTTTACTTGAGCCAAATTTGTCACGACCCAAATCGGAGGATCATGACGGGCACCCGGATCTTACTTGTCGAGTACCACTAATCATATATTTAACATCTAACCATAATTAATCATGGCCACGAGGACCCTTACTAAATATCCAGCTGACACATGGGAACAATAAACTGAAAAGGTACTGTGTAAACTCTTGCAAATAGAAGAACCCAACCTATACATATATACATACTAAGGCCGACAAGGACATACGTGACAACTATACATAGAAGAATTGTCTACAAGCCTCTAAGGAGTACATAACATCATAAGGCCGGGACAGGGCCCCACCATACCTCTATGAATATGCAAAAGTACCATACCAAGATTAGCCCGCTACTCCATAATAAATGAAGTGCTGTAATATCCACTGAACCAGCAACCTACTAGTGTGAACCGTCAACATATCTACCTGAGCCTATGGGCATGAACCATCACCATGTCTACCTGAGCCTGCGAGCATGAAATGCAGCATCCCTCAACAAAAGGGACTTCAGTACGACTGATGTACCGAGTATGTCAGGCATGAAGAATATCATATTAGAGACCTGTAAAATGAGATAAGAAACAACCAACCAGTAGAGAATGCCTATGAGGGCCATAATATGCCTAAGTACCATGTCTGTACATAATGGCTCTAAGGACCATAATATGCCTAAGTACCATATATGTGCAGAATGCCTCTGAGGGCGATAATATGCCTCTATTCAATGCACAATGCGGTCATACATATAGATATGCGTATATAACGCCATCAAGCCTCTCTGGGCATCCCATCATATCATATCGGCCTCTGTGGGCATAATCATTATTGTGTATATATGTACCAGCTGCAGGTGGTGTGCGTATATAACGCTTTCCCTTTTCCCATATCCCATACATATATATAATGCATACGTATAGTTGAGCTCCTTTGAGGTCAAGGTATGTACATGAGTATAATGCATGAGTGATATGATAATAAGACACTATAAGTTTGTCGGAGTGATGTAATATCGCTTCACCTCCGATTAAAATTATGAATACTAACATCTTTTCCATATACCTCAATAAGGATTTAGGAACGTATTTAGACATGCTTTGACAATAGGAATGAATAACATGAACATTCTTAACTACTAAGAGTAGAATCATTTATGGGACAACATTACATTTACATTTCGTACATAGAACATGCCAAAAGAAAAAAGGATTTGCCTTAAAATACCTTGTTGCTAGACATACGAACTCCACAAGTCTTCAGACGTTCTATACGCGATTATCTGTTGTTCTTTATATTTTTCACCCAGCAACACGAGAGCGTGTATATGTATGTAGTTACTGCTTAGAAGTGAGAAACGTTGCTGATCTTAATAAAATATGTTGTTGCTTTGTGAAAATAGATATTGCTAAATGAATCAATTTCCCTATATATGAAAGTTGTTGAATGTGTAGCAACTATATTTATTATTCTTTCCATCTTTAGAAGCTACTAAATTTAAGACCTCAAGTATACCTATCCCGTGGGTTCAATCCTTCCTTTTCATTTACTCCTAATTGTTATCCTTTTCCTTAGGTGTCAATTGCATATCCTCCCACCTATGTATATCTACTTAGTCACCTATTTAATCTAATGCCATGGAACACCCTAAATGTGGACACTTGTCCACATAACTAATTGTCATCCTTATTCTCTTAATTAATTCCCCAATATCCCACTACAATCAATTCTTAATCAATTAACCACATAATTAATCTTTTGATCTCAATTCACTCAAATACTAATTATTTTCAACACACATTCTATACTCAATTTCATAATCATGTGATATAAAACTAGTCTGTTGTCTTTTGGCACACACGCGAAATATTATTTTCAGTCACCATCATCACACTTGTTAAGTCCTAAATTATTGCGGGACTTCATCTTCTTATATGATGAGCCCTTTATTTACATGCTTGAATGTAACCAAAATTCTTCGGGGCTTAGGTCTACCTTCATACGTCTAGCTGTTCAAACCATCACCCGGAAGTACGGAGTGTTACATCCTTTTCCCCTTAGAAACATCCGTCCTCGAATGTTGGGGTGACGTATCTAAGGATTCTAGCTCTTGGGTTTCTAATTTTTTTTGCAGAACTTCCTTTATAAATAGGACTATCCGGATTCTCGCCACACAGCCAGAAAACACAACCACCTCTTCACGGGCGATATAATATAACGTACATAATTATTTCCGATCTCACATGGTCATCAAGCCTTAATTATAATAATCTGAAATAGAACTCACCTTATGCTTCGCTCGAAACCTCGACGTTGGTCTGAAATAAGTAAGGATATATGTGCTTCATCTCCTCCTCCGCCTCCCATGTCATCTCTTCTACATTCTAATTCCGCCATACAACTTTCATGCCTGCCGAGTAGCACTAATCACATATTTAGCATATAACCGTAATTTCTCATGGTCTACAAGGGCCACCACGACATATCCTGCTGATGTATGGAAATAGTAAACTGGAAAGAGCTATGTAAAATCCTGTAACCAGAAGGATCCATCCTATATATATATATACATATCAAAGCTGACAAGGCCATACACGACTACTATACACAGGACATCTGTCTACAAGCCTCTAAAGAGTACGTAACATCATAAGGTCGGGACAGGGCCCCGCCATACCCCTATGCATGTCCAAAATATCATACCACGACTAGAATGCAACTCTGGAATAAATAGAGTGCTCCAATATCAGATGAACCAGCCACCTACTAGTGCGAATCGTCACCTTCTTTACCTGAGCCTGCGGGCATGAAATGCAGCGAGCCTCGACAAAAGGGACGTCAATACGAATAATGTACCGAGTATGTCAGACATGAAAAATAGCATAATAGAAACCTGAAAGTAACGTGATACAAGAACAACCAACCAGTAGAGAATGCCTCTGGGGGCCATAATATGCCTAAGTACCATATCTGTGCAAAGTGCGTCTGAGGGCCATAATATGCATAAGTATCATGTCTGTGTAGAATGCCTCTGAGGGACATAATATGCCTAAATGCCATGCACAATACGGTCATGCACATATGCGTATATAATGTTGTCTCCCATCATATCATTTCGGTCTCTGTGGGCATAATCATCATCTTGTATATCTGTACCAGCTGCAGGTGGTGTGCGTATATAACGCCGTATCCCTTTCCCCATTCCCCATTCTCCATACATATATATAATGCATATATATAGTAGAGTATATAACTCCTTTAATTTCAAGGTATGTACATGAATGTAATGCATGAATGATATGATAATATGACACTATAAGTTTATCAGAGTGATGTAATGTTGCTCCATCTCCGATTAACATTATAAATACTAACATCTTTTCCATATACCTCAATAAGGATTTAGGAACATATTTAGACTTGCTTTTAACATTGGAATGAACAACAAGAACATCCTTAATTACTAGGAGTAGAATAATTTATGAAACAATATTACGTTTACGTTTTGTACTTAGAACATGCCAAAAGAAGGAATAATTTGCCATAACATACCTTAGCCATTTTGTGTGTACAATACAACTAAAGCAGCCCGTAATGCTCCCCAATCTTATTTTTCAAGAAACCCTCTTCTTCCACCTTACTTCACTTCAAAGAAACCCCGGATTACAACTCAACGATAAATGGAACAACAAGATTGAAGCGGAGAACAAAACCCGTACGTTGTTCTTGAGAAAAATTACATTTTGCTTCCTCAAAATTGCAAGTAACCTTTGCTACCCATATAAGTTCACGTTGCTTCTTACTGCTGCTACCATGTGTTTAACAAGAAACGTTGTTATGTTGATAAAGGAAAATATTATTGCTATATGATTAAGAAGAAAATGTTGCTTTGTTGTTGAAGAAAAACGTTGCTGCTATGTGTATAAGAATAAATAGTTGCTGTTTTGTTATTAAAGAGATAGCTAATACTAAAGTGAAATCCCAAAATGAATTAGAGCCCACCTTCATTCACCACTTTAATGTAAAATACATTTCCCTAAAAGATAACCATTAAAAATCCAGTAAATGAATTAGTCACTAGTTGCTTACATTTCATGGTTCCACGTGGGTGTGTGCTTATTATACTTATCCACCTCATCTTATTTGATTCCATGCGAAACCCCTTTATTTTCCACTACCATCCAACATTACAAATTATCCAGATAATCCCACTCATCCAATAACCACTAATAATTCTCCATGTCTTCCATTAATTCAACATACACCCAATTACACACATAATTAATTTCTCTATCTCAATTCACTTAAATATAAATCACTTTTAACACCCTTTATATACTCATTTATTATGATTATGTGATATAAAAATAGTCCATCACAGTCACGACCCAACTCGGAGGGCCGCGACGTGCACCCGGACCCTACCTGCCAGGTACCACTAAGCCTACAATCAACATCTAATCACAATTAAACACGGGCCACAAGGCCGTTACCTAGTACCATGCCGACGTATGCAAATAATATACTGGAAAAGAATTATGTAACATCTTACAACCGGAAAGCCCATCTTATATACATATACATACCTTGGCCGACAAGGCCATACATGACTACTACACTTAGGATATCTGTCTACAAGCCTCTAAAGAGTATACGACATCTAAAGGGTCGGGACAGGGCCCCGCCATACCCATTTGTAAATGCAAAAATATACCGTACCGAGATAGACCGACACTCCGAAATAAGGGGAGTGCTCCAATATTCACTGAATTAGCAACCTACTAATGCGGGTCGTCGCCTCACCTACGTGAACCTACGCGCATGAAACGCAACGTACCCCAACAAAAGGGACGTCAGTACTACTGATGTACCGAGTATGTCAGGCATAAGAAACATCATAACAGAGATACATAATAGTTGGAAACAGAAACAGTCGACCAAGATAGATGATCGCAACAACCGACAGAAATGACTAACAGTAGTAAATGCCTCTAAGGGTCCTAATACACATGCCTAAATGTTATGCACAATGCAAATGCGGTATACATATAAATAATGGACACACAAGGGCATATTCCTTCTCCATAACCGTCTCTGTGGGCATCAGGTTATATCGGCCTCTGTGGGCATAATCATATTGGCCTCTTTGGGTATCTTCATTTTTAGTGATAGTTTATACCAGCTGCAGGTGGTGACGCGTATATAACGCCATTCCCTTTTCCCCATCCCCTACATATATATATTGATACCATATAGTATTGTATATAACACATGTGGGTCCATGGTAATACATGAATATAATGCAAATGAAAATGCATGAATGACAATGAAACATTCTGAACTTGTCGGATAATGTAATATCCTTCACCTTCGATTGACACTGTAAACATTAACATCTTTCCCATATACCTCAATAAGAATTCGGGAACATATACCTTCAGCTAACATTGGGAATATTAACATCTTTCCCATATACCTCAATAAGGATTTAGGAACATATTTAGATATGCTTTCAACATAGGAGTCAATAACATGAACATTCTTAACTACTAAGAGTAGAACAATTTCAGTAATAACATCACATTTACGTTTCATTACATGGAACATGCCAAAAAAGAAAAGAATTTACCTTAACATAACTTCGTCGATCTTTTGATAATACAACCCAAGTAGTTCGTATGGCACCTAACCTTAAGCACGAATGAACCAGCTCAAAAATGAAATTCAATATGATTTAGAATACTCTAGTATACATACGTAATCTCAAACATTGCTCCTGATTCCAATTTTTGGCATTACTACCCCTTAAAGGATGAGTGGTTAACTTATTCCTTTATTCAGTACATGGAAGATTATGAAGAATTTGTATTACATGACGTTGGCCTACTACATCCAATCCTGGTCATTATACTTAGATTTGAATTCCTTCACTTTCTTCATGGATAAGACTTCCGGTGAATGGCGCTTTGGGAAAGATTTTCTTGATCTCGTTAAGTTGTAAACCCATTACTTTATCTATCTTGTAGAACCTTTGGTCAGTTAAAAAAATGCTCATAGACATCTGTATTTTCCTGACATTTTTTCTTCCTTGTAATGTCATTAGCTCTTGACATATATCTTTAATGTCTACCATATATTCATAGGCGTCATTGGTCCCTTTTTACATGTTTAGGTGCTAATCTCGAGCTTTACTCACTATTACTTTCGTTTACATACTTTCTGAGAGGTATGACTACATATGTTGTGGAACCGATGCTTCATATGTTTAGATCCAATCCACATTTGTTACATGATCCAATGACTTGTCAAACTTTCTTGTCTTATCATTATTAGATCTCACATAGACCGAGTGCTCATTTGTCTTACCTTTACTTTTCCATTTCAAATTGCCTTGGGGGATCTCTTATCTCAAAGTATTTCTCATACTGTCTTCTTAAACATTAGAGGTTCGTCACCTTTTGCCGAAGAGTTCTTACTACCCCTCTTCTACCATTGGTCCTTACGTTGTTCTAGAGTAATCATACCTTTGTGAAACCTGCATAACTATAATCTTATTCACCTTTATCCTTTTTGTCATAATCCTTCCTTCTATTCATCATTAAACAAAAAATATTTCTTCCTTGATACTTGATCATACTATTCCATTCATACTTATTAACTGTTTTCATACTTCTTACAATCATTCTTCGATTGTTCCATAGTTTTCGTCCTCAATTTCTCCTAACACGCTATTATTTTCCAGAGGTGATTTAGAATTGTAACATGATGTACAATGTAGCTGAAGATCTCACCAGTCCAATACTTGTAGTATGCCTTAGCTTACTAACATTGATTCATGTAATCTCAATAATACACGGTATGACCCTTTACGCACTGACGAGAGACTTAGGTATCATTCCACTACCGTGGATAACTCGATCCTTATATATGACTTAGGATCACTATTCTGGGTACGTTACTTTACATGATCTTCTTAAATTAAATGATAGTCACTCTTCACACGATTCGATTTTGGCAATCCATTCTCATTAATGATATCCGGGGACAATTCCCAATCTATTCTAGGTAAGACATTACCATTTAGGTCACAGATACATAACATATTCCCTCATTCTAATCAGCAGGAGTTACTGTAAAATAGTTAGATTTTCATAACCTACTAAACCTTCCAATGATGTTTTCTACTTTTCATTTGTACAACTCATAATCATCTTATCCTTTTCCCGTAAATCTTGGGCTTTCATACGATTGTCGGGGTAACATGATATCATAGGTTTGGAATCTTTCTAACATGGTCATTCTAAAGGAGGAACATATTACACATTCTATCACCATAGTAGGTGTGGGCATCCATATCCTTTAATATACTAACGTATATAAGTGATCCTAACTACCATTTGGGTTAGAAGCCTCTTTGTGCCTTTACCTTCATAACTTATCTTTATCGGAATGTCTGATCTTGCAAGAAGTACCGTAAAACCATCCCCTAAAATGGGGTCACTACTCTTAAACATAAAATAGGTCAGTACTAAGTCCATTAGAGGTACGTAGATTGGCAATGAAAATAATAACATATTAGCTTCCCATAGATCACCTCAAGCAGCATAAGAGCTCGGGCCCCCCTCTCATCTCTTATCCTTAACCTTTGTGCATCCCTCAAGGGCCTATCTTTATCAGATGCCCTAGGATGAAAATTCATGCATGGGAGGCAACTTACCCATATCCTCTAACAGATCTTTCTTAATAGAGGCATACTACTCGCATTTACACTCAATCTAACCTCAATTTCCCTGCTAATCATAGCCCTATTGGAAAAATGCATTGCTATAATCGTAAACACGATAAGATTTACAAAGAGAATTCTTACAGCTCATCTCTATAGCACGATTCTAGATCAAGAAGGAAGGTAACCATTATCCTAAATGCCCTTTAGCCTCCTGTGTATAAGTATGGTGCACAACACACCCATAAACAAGACTCTACTAGACACGGCTTGTAGACTCCCAAGGACAGACCTGCTCTGATACCAAGTTTGTCACGAACCAAACCGGAGGGTCATGACGGGCACCCAGACCTTACTTGCCAAGTACCACTAATCATATATTTAATATCTAACCATAATTAATCATGGGCCCCGAGGGCCGTCACAAAGCACTACGTAAAAGCTTACAAACAGAAGAACTCAACCTATGCATATATACATACTAAGGCTGACAAGGACATACACGACCACCATACACAGGACAATTGTCTACAAGCCTCTAAAGAGTACGTAACATCATAAGGTCGGGATAGAGCCCCGCCATACCCCTTTGCATATAAAAAATATCGTACCATGACCAGACTGCCACTCTAGAATAAGTAGAGTGCTCCAATATCAGCTGAACCAACAACCTACTAGTGCGGACCGTCACCCTGTCTACCTGAGCCTGCGGACATGAAATGCAGCGTCCCTCGACAAAAGGGACGTCAGTACGAATAATGTACCGAGTATATCAAGCATGAAGAACAACATAATAGAGACCTGAAAGTCACATGAGGCAAGAAACAACCAACAGTAGAGGATGCCTCGGAGGGCCATAATATGACTAAGTGTCATACCTGTACATAATGCATCTGAGGGCCATAATATGACTAAATGTCATCCACAATACGGTCATACATATATATATATGCGTATATAACACCATCAAGCCTCTGTGGGCATCCCATCATATTATATCGGCCTCTGTGGGAATAATCATCATCATATATATACCAGTTGTAGGTGGTGGTGCGTATATAACACCTTCCCTTTTCCCATACCCCATACATATATATAATGCATACCATATAGTAGCGTATATAACGCCTTAGAGGTCATGGTTTATATATATATATATATATATAATGCATAAATGATATGATAATAGGACACTATAAGTTTGTCGGAGTGATGTAATGTCGCTTCACCTACGATTAACATTATGAATACTAACATCTTTTCCATATACCTCAATAAGGATTTTGAAATATATTTAGACATGCTTTGAACATTGGAATGAATAACATGAACATCATTAACTACTAAGAGTAGAATCATTTATGGGACAATATTATGTTTACATTTCGTAACTTAGAACATGCCAAAAGAAGAAAGGATTTGCCTTAACATACCTTCAAATAACTATAACGAGTCAATCCTTTCAGTAGACGTCTATCCTCAAGTGGGAGAAAACTTAATTGCATATTTGAGGTCTTGGAATTCTTGTTGAAAATCTTGAATCATCCAAAAAAACATGAGAACTGATCGGGAGTTTCCAAGGAAAAATGGACTACAACGTGAGCAACTTCTTCGACTTTTCCAAATGAACCAAAGGAATGCATGGCACTGTTTTAATTCCATCCAAGTAAAATTCTCTCAAATTGAGATTTTGCTTTCCCCCCAAAAGAAAATGAAAGAATGGTGCTGGCAACATATTAAGTGAGGCATTTAATACCCTTTTTCATACTAAGCTAGAGTGGGGCGGTGGAGTATTAATTAGTAAATGTTTATCACTTAGTTTACTAATGTACTAATGTATATATATCTAGTAAAGGAAACTATCACGTGACCATGTTGGGAAAGTTAGAATGAATTAGTCACTTTGTCTTTATCATAATGTACTACTTAAGTGATATGCTGCCAAAGTTGTTTCCCAAGAAAAGGACATGTATGGACCTCTTACATACAATAGATACACGTTAGCTTAAATGTCTCCTTAATATACGGGTGTAAATTGTACACGTCTAAATCTTTTTAATCCGCAAAATCATTCTTTACCCACTAACGTAAATCATGGTTATTTTATAAAATTAGGACACATACTAATATTATTTTCAATTCACGTCGTCACACTTATTAAGTCTTAAATTATTTTGGGACCGCATCATTTTATATACTAAGCTCTTCATTAGCATACGTGAATATGACATATATCCTCTAAGGCTCGGGTCTACTTACGTACATCTAGCTGTTCAAACCATTGCCCAAAATTACGGGGTGTTACATTTCTTGATGTAACATTTTGTTAATTCTTTAAACTAGTACTCCCTCCGTCTCAATTTAAGTGTATTAGTTTGACTAGGCATGGAGTTTAAGAAAAAAAAAAGAGTATTTGAATCTTGTGGTCCTAATATAAAGATTTGTGTTATGTACTAAAATGTCCTTTAAATCTTGTGGTTATAAACTTGTCATGTAAGATGTTTGAATTGTCTACTTACTAAATATAGAAAGATGTACTCTTTTTGGGACGTATATGATAAAATTGCTATGATAACCTACATTAATGATGGTTAACAATGAAGGAAGCTATTTGGGACGAAGGGATGATTGAGAGAGAGACAACAAATTTTTGGATTTTGGTTTGAGACCCAGGGCTACGGCCAGTTGGTTTGAGACCCATTGTCCTGAGGTCCACCCCCATTATTCCCACCTCGGTATCCGTCATTATTTTTCCAATTATTTTTCTGACTTTTACCATTTTTCCTCCACTTTGTTGCGATTTTGGCTTGAATTTTCAGAGAAGGACGGAGTGGGGTCTGATGTTTTCATCGTGATGACTAGATTTGCACTAGTAACCGCCTTTTTAGCCAAGCCGACTTCTTCCAACGTAAGCATGGACCGGGCTTGATAGAATTGTGTGAGAGGATTACTTTGACGAAGGAGAGTGCCAATGCCACTATAAGCCTCGGATAGGCCAACAACCATCTGGAGAACAAGACGATTATTGCTAACGGGTGCACCAACGTTGCGGAGTTGGTCCACCAATTCTTTAAGCCTTTTGCAATAGGCTGAGACGTTTGAAAAATGCTCCATGTTAACATGAGAAAATTCCTGCTCAAGAGTAACAGCACGAGAGTTTTTGTTATCTTGGAATATGTCACGTAGCCTATTCCAAGTTTCCATCGATGTAGCATCGAGTTCAAGAATTGTTTGCAAGAGGTCCGTAGAGATAGTGGAATAAATTCACTGCAGAACGGTAGCATCAAGAGTAGTCCATAATATCGGGTTAACTTCTGGGGCAGGCTCCTTGCCTGCGGCTGAGGGAATGATATGATGAAGAACTTGATGCGAACGTGCATGAATCTTGAAAAGCTCTGCCCACGTTGCATATTGGCGTTTTCCATCTCAAGAACAATAGGGATGTGGTTCTTGATGTTGGAAACTGCAAGGGCAGGATGAAACGTGTTCTTTGACGTAGACATAACGAAAGAACAATATGTGAAGAAGGAATTTGGAAGAAAAATTTGGAAGGAGAGGAGGTAATTAAGGCACGAATTCTGAGAGAGAAGCACGAAAAATGAGGCAGCGGAAAGAAAGTCTATAGGATTTTGTGAACCTAGACTTCTGATACAATGAAAGAAATAATCCCTTGATTATTTTCATTAATGAAAGAGTATATATACAATTTACAATTTCCATAATAGGAAAATCATATTCCTATTCTACTCCTAAAACCTTATTCTACTTGTACAATAATTATACAATTATGGTAAGTGTACAACTCTAATTTAATTAAAACAAAACATAGCCTAATTAGACCATTAAACCGTGATATACACGGCATGCCTATACCGTGTATATCACGGGTGTAACAACCCAATTTCAACCAGCAGCCCGTGATATACATGACATATATACCGTGTATATCACGGGTTTATCACTTACGTTACTGGGACTATACTAACGGAAAAGGTGAATGAAAGAGTGGCTCAATAAGATTGGAGGTTTTTTTTTTTTGAAATAACAAAATACTTAATTGAAAAAGAAAAACATCCGAGAATCGAAAGAAACTATTATTGCATACTCCTTTTTATAACCCAATGTAACTTACTCAAAGCTTGAGTGAACCTCCTTTCATCTGTTGTTGGAAACTTGCTTGGTTTCCCCTTCGTTACAGGCCCACAGGTATATCAGGTCCCGGTGCTTTGAGAGTGAAGATTTTTGGCAACCTTAAGATTTTGTTACTTGTTTCTGCTTGACAGACAGTGAACTGGAATGCGCTAATTGTTTTCTCTAGGTCTTGCACCCACGAGCTAATTACTCGGCCATTGCAGCAATTAGTTACTGGTTATACGGAGTTCCTGACAACAAGTCGATAATGGTTGGGTCCCTTTTGCAGCAATGAGTGATGTTCACTTGAATCTTAAACACTTCCCTTGTTTAGTGACTTGACCTCCAACTGCATTCCAAATTACTTCTTTCTTGGCTTATGTCCAACCCAATTGCCATCCCAGGTGCTTGAATATGGCGATACTTTTAAAAGATTTGAGGCTTAAAGCCAGACTTCTATGAGAGGTCTTAAACTTTTTTTTTTTTAAAATAAAAATGTTCATCATAATTTTTATTTAAAGTTTAATTTTTTAACTTTTTATATGAAAAGTCAATAAAAAAAAAAGGGTAGCCTGGTGCACTAAGCTCCCGTTATGCGCGGGGTCCGGGGACGGGCCGGACCACAAGAAACTTTTTCGAATGGGAGCCTTGGATTAACTGGTAAAGTTGCTGACATGCGACCAGGAGGTCATGAATTCAAGCCGTGGAAAAACCTCTTGCAGAAATGTGAGGTAAGACTACGTACATAGTAATTCCTTTTTAATTGATAACATAACTAATTCATTTATTATCTCTTGAGACATTGTTTCTCTCAGGTAAAAATTTATCAATTTTAATTGAAATCTTCTTTTTTGTTGAGGCAACAATTACATGAATATAGATATTTTAAAAAGAATTAATTTTTTGTGTAATTGAGTATACCGACTAGAGTAATCTCTACTTATACTATTTCTCTTTAACACTTTTCAGTGGAAAATAAATCTAAACAATCAATCAATACCAGGGTGGCCATTATATATTAAAGAAAATTCAAGGTTAAGGAAATATTATCACTCTCATCATCGATGATCTCAACCTTTTACCAGTAAATAGAAAATCAAAAATGTTTGCCTACACTTCTAAGTTATTTAATCTATTTTGAAGTGAAAATAATGGATTGATTACTATATGTAAAAAGTAATCAACTTTTAAAAAATTCTTAAAGATAATTTTGATTTTATTATCTCGTAAATTATTTTTTTATATAATACGAGTTTCTTACGAAATTCAGGTTATATATTAATCTCAGATGCAATTCTCTAAACAAATATAATACCAGTTGCAAATTTTTCTCCTCTATATTTTTGAAGAAAAAGAAATCAAACCCTTAGCGATCTATGACAAATTAATATGCATGTATTTTTATTAAAATAAATCTTGCTAACTGAATTAACCACAATCAATACATCATGCCAAAAATTTAAAATTATCAGGCTCATATATGTCGTCAGATAAGTAGCTTCAGTAAAACATTTCTTATTTTTGTAGTTTGAAATATTATTGTTTTTATATTTTTAATACGACTTTTTCAATGGGTTTGTGACAATAATTTTAAAGTTAGGTTGGGTAAGTATCATTTAAAATCTTCCACTGTTAGAGGAAGAAAATAGTAAATATATATGTTGAAACACTTCAAAAAAATTACTCCTTCCGTTCATATTTATTTGTTTATGTTTGACTTAACACACCATTCTAACAAGCAATAAATAAAATAGTAATTTTACTATATTACCCTTAATTATTATATATTGAGATGTGAATTGAAAATAATTACAGTACTGAATAATAAGGTAAAATATAGGTATAAAAGGGTAAATTATCTCTTAATTTTTCAAACTGAAAAAGTAAAAATGAACATCTATTTTTAGTATAGTAAACAGGTAAAAACGAACGGAGGGTGTATATAACATTATCACAAGAACTAGCCATATCAAGAAGTACTAGATTTAAATTATGATAATACTTTAAGAAAATTATACTCCATTCTGTGATGTAGTTTGACTGGCCACGGAGTTCATTATTGAATTATTTTCTATGAAATCATGTTTGTTTTCATTGTTCTTAAAATTATGTTGTATGGTGTTGTAAACCCGTTGTAATTTGTGGTTAAATAACCATGAAAAGTTCATTTTTTATAACCACAAATTTGGTGGTTTTTGTGTGGTTATGTATTTCATTTACCCATTATACCCTACCCCACCCACCCACCTCTATCACACCCAAAACCACCTAACCCCCACCCTCCCGCCACCACCCTACCACCTACCCCCAACAACCCATCCCCACCACCACAACCACCCACCCCCTCCATCACACCCAAATCCACTAACCCCCACCCTCTACCACTCACCCCCACACTACCACTCACCACCCCACCACCACATACGACCCCTTACCATCCCCCACTCCACCACCACAACCACCCACCCCTTCCATCACACCCAAACCACCAACTCACACTCTCTACCACCCACCCCCACACTACCAACCACGACCCTCCACCATCACCACCGCCCCCACCACTACACACGACCCCTCACCACCACCCCCAAACCCTCACCACTACCCACCACCCACCGTGTAACACCCCATATTTTTGGACTATGGTTTGAGTCGCTAGACATATGGAAGTAGACCTGAGTCCTGGAGAAATTTTGTTATATTTAAGTATTCACATCAAGAGGTTATGGACTTAATAAGTGTGACGACGGAAATTGAAAATAATATTCGGTGTGTGTCAAGAGGCTATGGACTAGCGCTATACCACATGATCATAATAGTAGAGTACATGAAGTGTGCTAAAAATGATTTATTATTTTTATTTGAGAACAAATGATTAATTATCAGATAAGTTTAATTATAAGGGAGACAAGGAATTTATTAATTGACAAACTTGGTCTTATCGTGGCAGTAGGCGGCGGCCAAATATAGATAGTTAGGCATGCAAGGAGGATGTGGCAATACTTATATTGGTGTCCCAAGATGTTATCCAAAAGGGAAGCCACGTGTAAAGGAGAAATTTATCCATTAAATTCTCTTTATCTTAGTGTTGAAATTCCAATTTTAGGATACATATAAGTTGCTGCAAATGGATGTTGGAGGCAGCACGTACTACTCATTACATTACATATGTAGTAACATGCATTTACATTTTAATTTTGTACATTTACGTACTACTCAATAGGGATTTACTTCTTTTAATTTTGTACATGTACATCACCTTCTTCTTTTAGAAGGAGCAATATTGTTTTCCTCTTTGGTAACAGTAGAACCAATATACACGTAAATATACATATGCTGCAACTACGTACTATTGAAGCAAAATATACAGAGAGTAATATAGAGGTTTTGCACATTACTTCGATCTCGGTGTCCCATTTTTATCGCATTATTGAAATTCAGGCTTTCTTAGAAGTGAGGTAAGGTGGAAGAAGAAGGGTTCTTGGAAAATAAGGTTGAGGTGCTAGATGAGTTGCATTGATTGGGTTGTTAATAAGACCAATAAAGGTATGTTAAGACAAATCATTTCTTCTTTTGCCATGTTCTAAGTATGAAACGTAAACGTAATAATGTCTCATAAATGATTCTACTATTAGTAGTTAAGGATGTTCATGTTATTCATTCCTATTTTCAAAGCATGTCTAAATACATTCCTAAATCCCTATTGAGGTATATGGGAAAGATGTTAGTATTCATAATGTTAATCGGAGGTGAAGCGATATTACATTACTCCGACAAACTTATAGTGTCTTCTTGTCATATCATTCATGCATTATATTCATGTACATACCTTGACCTCAAAGGATTTATATACTCTACTATATGTATGCATTATATATGTATGGGGTATAGGAGAAGGGAATACGTTATATACGCACACCATTTGCAGCTGGTACAGATATACACAATAATGATTATTGTATACGCATATATATATGAATGACCGCATTTGCATTGTGCATGGAATTTAGGCATATTATGGCCCTCAGAAGCATTCTACACAGACATGTTACTTAGGCATATTATAGCCCTCAGAGGCATTCTCTTCTGGTTGGTTGTTTCTTATCTCATGTTACTTTCAGGTCTCTGTTATGATATTCTTCATGCCTAACATACTCGGTACATCAGTTGTACTGACGTCTCTTTTGTCGGGGATGTTGCGTTTCATCCCCGCAGGCTCAGGTAGATAGGGTGATGGTCCGCACTAGTAGGTTGTTGGTTCAGTTAATATTGGAGCACTCTACTTGTTCCAGAGTTACAATCTAGTCATGGTATGATATTATTGTTATGCATAAGGGTATGGCGGGGCCCTGTCCTGACCTTACGATGTCCCATCCTCTTTAGACGCTTGTAGACAGATGTCCTGTGTATAGTAGTCATGTATGGCCTTGTCGGCCTTGGTATGTATATGTATATAGGTTGGGTACTTCTGGTTGCAGGATTTTACATAGTTTTTCTAGTTAACTAATTCCATATGTCAGCAGGGTATCCCGTGGCGGCCCTCGTGGGCCATGATTAATTATGTTTATATGTTAAATATATGAATAGTGGTACTCGACAAGTAAGGTTAGGGTGCCCGTCATGGCCATCCGGTTTGGGTCGTGACAAACTTGGTATCAGAGTAGGTCTGTCCTAGGGAGTTTACAAGCCGTGTCTAGTAGAGTCTTGTTTATGGGTGTGTTGTGCACCACACTTATATACAGGGGGATACAGGGCATTTAGGATGATGGTTACCTTTCTTCTTGATCTAGAATCGTGCTATAGAGCTGAGTTGTAAGAATTCTCTTTTTAAACCTTATCGTGTTTATGATAACAACAATGCCTTCTTCCAATAAGGCTATGATTAGCAGAGAGATTGAGGTTGGATCGAGTTTAAACGCGAGTAGTATGCTCTCTATTGAGATAGATCCATCAGAGGATATGAGTAAATTGCTTTTCCAAGCACGACTTCATCCTAGAGCATCAGATAGAGATATGCCCCTTGAGGGGTCAGGGAGCTCATAACCCAAGAAGTTTATTAGTCAGGAATCACCGATATTTAAAAGGTTCAAAGATGCCAATATCTCAGGGTCAAAGTTATAAAGGTCAAGTGAGACCACCCCGACCATCTTGTAATCAGTGTGGTCGAGTGCATACTGGATTATTCCGCAAAGGTACAAGGAGTTGGTTTAGTGTGGTAGCCACGGCCACAAAGTTCTGAAGTGTCCCAAGTTGATGCGCAAAGGTAAGGATGAGATGATTATGAGTTGTATAGATAAAACGCAGAAGACATAATTGGAAGGTTTAGTAAGTTATAAAAATCTACACGTTTTACAGGGACTCGTACTGATTAGAATGAGGGAATATGTTATGTACGTGCAAACTAAATTGTAATGTCTTACCTAGAATAAATTGATAATTGTCCCAGGATATCATTAACGAGAATGGATTGCCACAGTCGAATTGTGTGAAGAGTGACCATCAGTAAATTTAAGAAGATCACGTAAAGTGACGTACCCAGAATAGTGATCCAAAGTCATATATAAGGATCGAGTTATCCACTGTAGTGGAAGGGGGCACAAGCCTCTCATCCGTGTGTAAAGGGACATACCGCGTAGTAATGAGAATTACATGTATCAATGATAGTAATTTAAGGAATGTTATAGGTATTAGACTTGTAAGATCTTCAGCTTCATTGTGCAGCATGTTACAATTCTAAATAACCTCTAGTTAACAATAGCTTGTTAGGGCCAAGTAAGGACGATAACTATGGAACAATCAAATAATGGTTGTAAGAAATATGTTAATAAGTATGAATGGAATGGTATGAACAGGTATTAAGGCATAAATGTTTTTCGTTTAATGATGAATAGAAGGAAGGATTACGACAAGAAGGATAAAAGTGGATAAGATTGTAGTTATGTAGGTTTCACAAAGGTATGATTACTCTAGAACAACGTAAGGACCAATGGTAGAGGAGGGACCGTAAGAACTCTTCGGCTAAAGGTGACGAACCTCAGATTTTCAGGAAGATAGTATGAGAAATACTTTGAGATAAGGGACTCCCCAAGGCAACTTGAAATGGAAATGTAAAAGTAAGACGAATGGGCACTCGGTCGATGAGAGACCTAATAATTATAAGACAAGAAAGCTTGACAAGTCATTGGATCTTGTAACACCCTGAATTGGATCTAAACATACGAAGCATCGGTTCCCTAATATATGCAATCATACATCTCAGAAAGTATGTAAATGGAAGTAACAGTGAGTAAAGCTCGAGATTAGCACCTAAACATGTGAAAAGGGGCCAATGACGCCGATGGATATAAGGTAGACATTAAAGATATATGTCAAGATATAATGACATTATAATGAAGATAAAATGTCAGGCAAATACATATGTCTATGAGAATTATTGAACTGACCAAAGGTTCTACGAGATAGATAAAGTAATGGGTGTACAACTTAACGAGATCAAGGAAATCTTTTCCCAAAGCGCCATTGATAGAAAGTCTTAGCTATGAGGCCGGTGAAGGAATTCAAATCTAACTATACTGACCAGGTTTGGATATAGTAGGCCAACGTCATGTAATACAAATTCTTCAGAATCTTCCATGTACTGAATGAGGGAATAAGTTAACAAATCCTCATTTAAGGGATAGTAACGCCAAGGATTGGAGTTAGGAGCAATGTTTGTGAGTACGTATGTATACCAAAATATTTTAGAACTAAGAAAAGTACGACAAGTAAGAAAATGAGTGAATAAGTGTCAAAATAAGTAAAGAAAGAAAGTTGTTTATAATTACGAGTAGTGAGAAAGTACAAAAAAAGATTCCTTTCACACCATGAATGAGAGTTAACTATGATGATACACACATTTTAGATTCGATGACACTGTCTATAAAGTGTTCACGATTGAGATACTACAAATAAGAGTTTTCAGCACACCAGTTAGTAAACAAAGCTAAGTTGACAAACTTGGTATCACAACGCCTTGACTACTGTGAGGACTAAGGAAAGAAGTTGACTTGAGGGAACGCGTTGGTTAGCTAAGTGGGATTCCGACAAGAGGATTCAGATAGTGATAGCCTTATGATTCATAATACAGTAAGGTCATCCCCCATACTGGAAGAAAATGAACGTCATGATTAAGATCCCATTTTTAGGAAAGATCAGGAAGGATATCTAACAAAAGAGAACCGCAACCTTCGAGCATAATGGGAGGTCCATTGCTCACGATATTCCATTCACCCTAGATCTACTAAGATGTATCATGATCTCAAAGGTATGTATTGGTGGAACAACATGAAGAGGAACATTGCAGAGTTTATAGCTCGATGTCCTAATTGTCAGTAAGTAAAAGTGAAGCACCAAAAGCCTGACGGTTTGACTCAGAACATTGAAATCCTGATGTGGAAATGGGAAATGATTAATATGGATTGTATTACCAGTTTATCTCACTCTTATCATAAGTTTGATTCTATTTGGGTGATTGTTGATAAACTGACGAAATCAGCTCATGTCCTAGCGGTCAAAACTATCTACACAGCTAAGGACTATGCAAAGTTGTACGTTAAGGAGATTGTTCGCCTTCATGGTATGCCTATTTCTATTATATCTGATCGAAGTGCGCAGTGCACTACTAATTTCTGGAGATCATTTCAAAAAAAAAGTTTGGGCACTCAAGTTAATCTTAGCACAACTTTCCACCCTTAAACAGACGGGCAGGCCGAGCGTATGATTCAAATGCTCAAATACATGCTACGAGCTCGCGTATTATACTTCAAGGGAAGTTAGGATGATCATCTACTCCTTATTGAATTTGCGTACAATAACAGTTATCATACTAGTAATAAAATAGCTCCATATGAAGTTTTGTATGAACGGAAATGTAAATCTCCTATCGGATGGATTGAAGTAGGTGAATCATAATTATTTGGGCCTAATCTAATGCACCAAGCCATAGAAAATGTGAAGCTTATCCAAGAAGGGTTGTTAACCGCTCAGAGTCATCATAAGTCGTATTTAGATGTGCGGCGGCGGGACTTAGAGTTCCAAGTGGATGATTGGGTCTTTTGAAGATCTCTAATATGAAGGGTGTAATGAGATTCGGGAGAAAGGGACAGCTCAATCCCAGGTACGTTGGGCCATATCACATAATTTGATGAATCGGCCAAGTGGCTTACGAATTAGACCTGCCTATGGAATTAGATTTTGTTCATCCAGTTTTCCATGTTTCTATTCTAAGAGCATGTGTCGGGGATCCTTCCCGGATTGTACCTATTGACGATGTGAAAATTACAGAGGACCTATCATATGAAGAGGTTCCTATTGCTATCTTAGATTGACAAGTCCGCAAGTTAGGGACTAAAGAAGTAGCCTCAATGAAGGTACTATGGCAGAATAAGAATGTAGAAGAAATAACATGGGAGGCGGAAGAGGAGATGAAACACAAATATCCTTACCTATTTCAGATCAACACCGAGGTTACAAGAGAAGCATAAGGAGAGTTCTATTTCATATTATTATAATTAATGCTTAAGGACCATGTGAGGTCTGATGTAATGATGTATGTTATATTATATGGCCCCGTGAAAAAGTAGTTGTATTCTCTAGTTACGTAACGGGGATTAGATATGTCACCCCAACATTCGAGGACGAATGTTTCTAAGGGGGAAATGAACACCCCGTATTTTCGGACCATTGTTTGAGTCACTAGACATATGGAAGTAGATCCGAGTCCTGGAAAATTTTTGTTATATTTAAGTATTCACATCAAGAGCTTGGTGTATAAAAGGATAAGGTCCCGAAATAATTTAGGACTTAATAAGTGTGACGACGGGAATTGAAAATAATATTCGGTGTGTGTCAAGTGGCTATGGACTAGAGTTATACCACATGATCATAATAGTAGAGTACATGAAGTGTGCTAAAAGTGATTTATTATTTGGATTTGAGAAAAAGGGATTAATTATAGGATAAGTTTAATTATAAGGGAGACAAGGAATGTATTAATTGACAAACTTAGTCTTATCGTGGCAGTAGGTGGAAGCCAAATATAGATAGTTAGGCATGCAAGGAGGATGTGGAAATACTTACATTGGTGTCCCACGATGTTATCCAAAAGGGAAGCCACGTGTAAAGGAAAAAATTATCCATTAAATTCTCTTTATCTTAGTGTTGAAATTCCAATTTTAGTAAACATACTGCAAATGGATGTTGGAGGCAACACGTACTACTCATTACATTACATATGCAGTAACATGCATTTACATTTTAAGGAAAAAAGTACTCCCAACTTCTTATAGAAGGAGCAATATTGTTTTCCTCTTTGGTAACAGTAGCAACAATATACACGTAAATAGCGTTATACCACGTAAATATGCTGCAGGTACATACTGTTGAAGCAAAATATACAGAGAGCAATATAGAGGTTTTGCTCATTACTCCAATCTCGTTATTCCATTTTTATCGCATTATTGAAATTCGGGCTTTCTTAGAAGTGAGGTAAGGTGGAAGAAGAGGGGTTCTTGGCAAATAAGATTGAGGTGCTAAATGAGTTGCATTGACTGGGTTGTTAAGATGACCAATAACGGTATGTTAAGGCAAATCATTTCTTCTTTTGGCATGTTCTAAGTATGAAACGTAAACGTAATAATGTCTCATAACTGATTCTACTCTTAGTAGTTAAGGATGTTCATGTTATTCATACCTATTTTCAAAGCATGTCTAAATACGTTCCTAAATCCCTATTGAGGTATATGGGAAAGATGTTAGTATTCATAATGTTAATCTAAGGTGAAGCAATATTACATTACTCCGACAAACTTATAGTGTCTTGTTGTCATATCATTCATGCATTATATTCAAGTACATACCTTGACCTCAAATGAGTTATATACTCTACTATATGTATGTATTATATATGTATGAGGTATGGGAGAGGGGAAGGCATTATATATGCACACCAACTGCAGTTGGTACAAATATTGTCATGATCCAAGCCGGAGGGTCATGACGGGCACCCGGACCTTACTTGTCGAGTACCACTAATCACATATTTAACATTTAACCATAATTAATCATAAGACATACATGACTACTATACACAAGATAACTATCTACAAGCCTGTACATAGTACGTAACATCATAAGGTCGGGACAAGGCCGCGCCATACCCCTATGCATATCCAAAAATATCATACCACGACTAGACTGAAACTCTGGAACAAATAGAGTGCTCCAATATCAGCTGAACCAGTAACCTACTAGTGCGGACCATCACCCTGTCTACCTGAGCCTGCGAGCATGAAACACAGCATCCCCAGAGAAAAGGGACGTCAGTACGACTGATGTACCGAGTATGTCAGGCATGAAGAATAACATACAAGAGACCTAAAAGTAACATGAGACAAGAAACAACCAACCCGTAGAGAATGCCTCTGCGGGCCATAATATGCCTAAGTACCATGTCTGTGCAAAATGCCTCTGAGGGCCATAATATGTATAAGTATCATGTCTGTGTAGAATGCCTAAATGCCATGCACAATGCGGTCATGCACATATGCGTATATAACACCATCAAGCCTTTGTGGGCATCCCATCATATCATATCGGCCTCTGTGGGCATAATCATCATCGTGTATATATGTACAAGCTGCTGGTGGTGTGCGTATATAACGCTGTATCCCTTTTTCCATTCCCCGTACATATATATAATGCATACATATAGTAGAGTATATAACTCCTTCGAGGTCAAGGTATGTACATGAATGTAATGCGTGAATGATATGATAATATGACACTATAAGTTTATCGGAGTGATGTAATGTTGCTCCACATCCGATTAACATTATGAATATTAACATCTTTTCCATATATCTCAATAAGGATTTAGGAACATATTTAGAAATTCTTTTAAATAACTTTCATAGGAATGAATAACATGGACATACTTAACTACTAAGAGTAGAATCATTTATGGGATAATATTACATTTACGTTTCATACTTAGAACATGCCAAAAGATGAAATGATTTACCTTAGCATACCTCGAATCCATCTTGAATGGCTATAGTGAGTCAATCTTTCCGATGGACGTCTAACTTTGCATCTGAGCATAATAACTTGATGTAGAAATTATGAAGATTAAACTATCGCAGCCAATAATTTTCCTTTCCCACATGATGTTGGATACAGTATTGTGTTTCTACCCTTGGACGTAGGAAGAACCTATACTGAATTCACAAAGTTTACATTGCATGGGAAAAGAGAACATCTAGACATATACTCGTGTTAGCATTAATTTTAATTGGAATTACCAGGTAAGAGTAGTAGATGTTAGCATGACTTATGAATATATGTCAAAATACTCTCATTTTTTTTCAAGAATATATTGAATGCTTGCCACCACTAAAGTATAAGTGCAGTCACTTTTGGCTTTCTTATATGGTTACACATGAATTCCCACTTATCCAACATTTATCCATTAACTAATAAATTAATCCCCTATCACCATACACTCCACATTTAACTCATTACATACATAATTAATTTCTTGATCCCATTTCACTTAAATCTTAATAACTTATAATACCTTCATCACACTTGTTATTTTCGACCCCGTCATCACACTTGTTACGTCCAAAATTATTTTGTGGTTTTATCCTTTTATATAATAAACTCTTGATGTGCATACCTCCATATAACAAAATTTGTCCAGGACTCAGGTCTACTTCCATATGTCTAGCGACTCAAACCATTGCCCGAAAGTATGAGGTGTTACATCATTTCCCCCCTTAGAAACATTCATCCTCGAATGTTGGGGTGACATATCTAATCCCCGTCACGTAGCCAGAAAATACAAACACCTCTTCACGGGGCCATATAATATAACATACATCACTATACTAAACCTCACATGGTCACCAAGCAGTAATTATAATAATCTGAAATATAACTCACCTTATGCTTCTCTCGGTACCTTGGCGTTGGTTTGAAATAGGTAAGGATATTTGTGCTTCATATCCTCCTCCACCTCCCATGTCATTTCTTCTACATCCTTATTCTGTCATAGAATTTTTATGGATGCTACTTTTTTAGTCCTCAACTTAAGGACTTGTCGATCTAAGATAGCAATAGGAATCTCTTCATATGATAAGTCCTCTGTAACCTTCACCTTTTCAATCGGTAAAATTTATGAAGGATCTCCAACACACGCCTTTAACATAGAAATATGGAAAACCAGATGAACAAACTCTAACTCCAAAGGCAAGTCTAACTCGTAAGCTACTTGGCTGATTCATTGAAATATGCGATATGGCCCAATGTACTTTGGACTGAGCTTTGCCTTTTTGCCCAAATCTCATTACACCCTTCATAGGAGAAATCTTCAAGAAGACCCAATCATCCACTTGGAATTCTAAGTCCCACCGTCGCACATCTGAATATGACTTTTTTATGACTCTGAGCGATTAATAATTGTTCTTGAATAAGCTTCATATTCTCTCTATGTCCTGGTGCACTAGATCCGGCCCAAAATAATTCTGATTCGCCTACTTCAAACCTTTCAATAGGAGATCGATATTTCCGCCCATACTAAGCCTCGTATGGAGATATTTTAATGCTAGCATGGTAACTGTTATTGTACGCAAATTCTATAAGGGGTAAATGATCATCTTAACTTCTTTCGAAGTCCAATACGCAAGCTCGTAACATGTCTTCGAGCGTTTGAATCGTACGTTCGGCCTATTCATTAGCCTGAGGATAGCAAGTTGTGCTAAGACTAACTTGAGTGCCCAAACCTTTTTGAAATAATTTCCATAATTTAGTTGTGAACTGCGCATCTCGGTCAGATATAATAGAAATATGCATACCATGAAGGCGAACAATCTCTTTAACGTACAACTTTACGTAGTCCTTGGGTGTGTAGGTAGTTTTTGATTGTTAGGAAATAATCTAATTTGGTCAGTCTATCAACAATGACCTAAATAGAATCAAAATTATGATAAGAGCGAGATAAACATGTAATAAAGTCCATATTAATCATTTCCCATTTCCACATCTGGATCTCAATGTTCTGAGTCAAACCGCTGGGCTTTTGGTGCTCTACTTTTACTTGTTGACCATTAAGATACTGAGCTGTAAACTCTGCAATGTTCCTCTTAATGTCGTTCCACCAATACATACCACTGAGATCATGATACATCTTAGTAGATCCAGGGTGAATGGAATAACGTGAGTAATGGACCTCTGTCATAATCTTATCTCGTAATCTTTCTACATTGGGAATACACAAATGGACCTTCCACCTGGGGTCCCTCTCCCATTATACTCAAATGTTGCGGTTCTCTTTTGTTAAGTATTCTTCCCGATCTTCCCAAAAATATAATCTTTATCGTGACGTTCCTTTTCTTGCAGTATGAGAGATGGCCCTGTTGTATTCTGAGTCATAGGACTATCACTATCTGAATCCTCTAATCGCACCTCCACTTAGCTAACTGATGCGTTCCCTTAGGTCAACTTCTCTCATTCGTCCTCACATTAGTCAAGCCGCTTGTGGGTGAATGATTCTATTGTCGACTTAGCTTTGTTTACCAACTGGTGTGCTGAAAACTCTTATATTTGTAGTATCCAAATCGTGAATAATTTATGGACAATGTCATTGAATCTGAAGTGTGCGTATCATTGCAGTTAACTCTCATTCATGGTCTGAAAGGAATCTCTCTTTTTCTTCTTTTCGTACTTTCTCACTACTCTTAATTATAAACAAATTCCTTTCTTTACTTTTTTTTACACTTGTTCACTCATTTTATTACTTGTCGTGCTCTTGTTAATTCCAAAATATTCTGGTATACGTACGCAATCTCAAACATTGCTCCTGATTTCAATTCTTGGCGTTACTACCCCTTAAAAGGTGAGTTATTAACTTATATCCTTATTCTGTACGTTGAAGATTCTGAAGAATTTGCATTACATGACGTTGGCCTACTATATCCAAACTTGGTCATTATACTTAGATTTGAATTCCTTCACTTGCCTCATGGCTAAGACTTTCTATCAATGGCTCTTTGGGAAAAGGTTTCCTTGATCTCATTAAGTTGTACACCCATTACTTTATCTATCTCATAGAACCTTTGGTCAGTTCAATAATGCTCATAGACATCTCTATTTACCTGACATTTTATCTTTATTCTAATGTCATTGTCTCTTGACATATATCCTTAATGTCTACCTTGTATCCATAGGCGTCATTGGCCTCTTTTCACATGTTTAGGCGCTAATCTCGAGATTTACTCACTATTACTTCCGTTTACCTACTTTATGAGAGGTATGATTGCATATGTTGTGGAACTGATGCTTCGTATGTTTAGATCCAACTCACGGTGTTACATGATCTAATGAATTGTCAAGCTTTTCTTGTCTTATCATTATTAGATCTTCCATTGACCGAGTGCTCATTCGTCTTACCTTTACATTTCCATTTCAAGTTGCCTTGGGGGGGGGGGTCTCTGATCTCAAAGTATTTCTCATACTAACTTCATGAACATCAGAGGTTCGTCATATTTGGCCGAATATTTCTTACTGTCCCTCCTGTACCATTGGTCCTTATGCGGTACTAGAGTAATCATACCTTTGTGACACCTGCATAACTATAATCTCATTCACCTTTATCCTTTTTGTCAAAATCCTTCCTTCTATTCATCGAAAAATATTTCTTTGCCTTGATACTTGATCATACCATTCCATTCATACTTATTAACTATTTTCATATTCCTTACAATCATTCTTCAATTATTTCATAGTTCTCATCCTCAATTTTCCCATGACATGCTATTGTTATCCAGAGGTTATTTAGAATTGTAACATGCTGCACACAACCATAATAGGCTCTATAACTGGATCACGCATGCTAAAAACACACCCAAAAACCTTACCAGTCCAATACTTATAGCATATCTTAGCTTACTAACATTGATACATGTAATTCTCAATAATACGAGGTATAGCCCTTTACGCACGGATGAGAGTCTTATGTTCCCTTCCACTACCGTGGATAACTCGATCCTTATTTATGACTTTGAGCTCACTATTCTAGGTACGACATTTTACGTGATCTTCTTAAATTTACTGATGGTCACTCTACAGACGATTCGATTGTGGCAATCCATTCTTGTTAATGATACCTCGGGACAATTCCCAATCTATTCTAGGTAAGACATTACAATTTTGGGTGCACGTACATAACATATTACCTCACTCTAATCAGCAAAAGTCACTGTAAAACGTGTAGCTTTTCATAACCTACTAAACCTTCCAATGATGTCTTCCGCCCTTTCATCTGTACAACGTATAATCATTTTATCCTTACCTTTGTGCATCAACGTAGGAAACTTCAAAACATTATGGCCATGGATACCACACTAAACCAACCCCCTATACCTTTGTGGCACAATCCGGCATGCGCTCGACCACACTGACTACAAGACGGTCGGGGCGATCTCACTCAACCTTTACAGCTCTGACCCTGAGATATTGACATCTTTGAACCCTTTAAATATCGTCGATCCCCGACTAATAAACGCCCTGACCCCTCAAGAGCCTATCTCTATCAGATGCTCTATGATGAAGTCGTTCCTGAGAAAGAAACTTACGCATATCCTCTGATGGATCTGTCTCAATAGAGAGCATGCTACACGTATTTACACTCAATCTAACCTTAATCTCCCTGCGAATCATAATCCTACTAGAATAAGACATTGATGTAATCATAAACACAATAAGGTCTACAAAGAGAATCCATACAATCTTCTGCGTTCAGGTGCTTAGTACCTCCTTTACTTTACTCTTTTTTTTTGTATCCCAAAATAAGCATTTTGCTTTCCAGGCTTGCATTATCTCTTCCGTATATGAGTGAGACAATTCCTCACAATCTCAATTTTTTTTACATATACTTCCCTTCTGGCATATCAATCGTCGGGTAGAAGTCACTCATTTACTAGCTACGAACATGAACTAACCGAAGTCTTTTTGGTAACCGGCATTACTGAAACAGTATCAAGCACGAGTTAAACTCGAATTCTTAAGACTCAGCTCTACTGCACGATCTATGATATGAAATAATGGAAACCATCCCTAAATTCCTTGAAGCCTCCTGTTTATAAGTGTGGCACGCAACACACCCATAAATAAGACTCTACTAGACACGGCTTGTAGACTCCTTAAGACAGACCTGCTCTGATACCAAGTTTATCACAACCCAAGCCGGAGGGTCATGATGGGCACCCGGACCTTACTTGTCGAGTACCACCAATCACATATTTAATAACTAACCATAATTAATCATAGGCCATACATGACTACTATAAACAGGACAACTGTCTACAAGCCTCTATAGAGTACGTAACATCATAAGGTCGGGATAGGGCCCCGTTATACCCCTATGCATATCTAAAAATATCATACCATGAATAGACTACAACTCTGGAACAAATAGAGTGCTCCAATATTAGCTGAACCAGCAACCTACTAGTGCGGACCGTCACCATGTCTACTTGAGCCTACGGGCATGAAACGCAGCATCCCCAGACAAAAGGGACGTCAGTACGACTGATGTACCGAGTATGTCAGGCATCAATAATATCATAATAGAGACCTGAAAGTAACATGAGACAAGAAACAACCAACCAGTGGAGAATGCCTCTGAGGGCCATAATATGCCTAAGTACCATGTCTGTATGGAATGCTATGAGGGCTATAATATGCATAAGTATCATGTCTGTGTAGAATGCTTAAATGCCATGCACAATGCGGTCATGCACATATGCGTATATAACGCATCAAGTCTCTGTGGGCATCCCATCATATCATATCGGCCTCTGTAGGCATAATCATCAACGTGTATATCTGTACCAGCAGCAGGTAGTATGCGTATATAACGCCGTATCCCTTTTCCCATTCCACATACATATATATAATGTATACATATAGTGGAGTATATAACTCCTTTGAGGTCAAGGTATGTACATGAATGTAATGCATGAATGATATGATAATATGACACTATAAGTTTGTCGGAGTGATGTAATGTTGCTCCACCTCCGATTAACATTACGAATACTAACATCTTTTCCATATACCTCAATAAGGATTTAGGAACATATTTAGACATGCTTTTAAATAAATTTCATAGGAATGAATAACATGAACATACTTAACTACTAAGAGTAGAATCATTTATGAGATAATATTACGTTTACGTTTCGTACTTAGAACATGCTAAAAGAAGAAATGATTTGCCTTAACATACCTCAAATCCATCTTGAATGGTTATAGTGAGTCAATCGTTCTGATGGACGTCTAACTTTGCATCTGAGCTTAATAACTTGATGTAGAAATTATGAAGATTAAACTATAGGGGTCAATAATTTTCCTTTCCCACATGATGTTGGATACAATATTGTATTGCTGCCCTTGGACGTAGGAAGAACCTATAATGACTTCAAAAAGTTTACATTGCACGAGTTCCACAAGCTGTTCATGTCGGCAACGACTTAAAAATGGTAAGACAAAGACCCTTGTTTCTCCTTTTGTCCCTGGTAGAGGCTTATTAAATAGTCCTATGTTGCTGTCTTGTATTAATTGTTAGATGGAAAAAGAGAACATCTAGACATATACTCGTGTTAGCATTAATTGTAATTGGAATTAACATGTAGGAGTAGTAGACGTTAGCATGACTTATGAATATATGTCAACATACTCTCACTTATTTCATTTTTCAAGAATATATTGAATGCTTGCCACCACTAAAGTATAAGTGCATAGTCACTTTTGGCTTTCTTATATGGTTACATGTGAATTCCCACTTATCCAAAATTTATCCATTAACTAATAAATGAATCCCCTATCACCATACACTCCACATTTAACTCATCACACACAAAATTAATTTTATGATCACATTTCACTTAAATCCTAATAACTTATAAAACCTTCATATACTCAATGTAATAATCATGCGATGTAGCACTAGTCCATAACCTCTTTATGCACTCACCAAATATTATTTTTGATCCCCGTCATCACACTTATTACGTCCAAAATTATTTCGGAGTTTTATCCTTTTATATACTAAGCTCTTGATGTGCATACCTCCATATTACAAAATTTCTCAAGGACTCAAGTCTACTTCTATATGTCTAGCGACTCAAATCATCGCCCGAAAGTATGGAGTGTTATAGATATACACGATAATGATTATGCCCACAGAGGCCGATATGATATGATGGGATGCCCACAAAGGCTTGATGGCATTGTATACTCATATGTATATGAATGACCGCATTTGCATTGTGCATGGAATTCAGGCATATTATGGCCCTCAGAGGCATTCTACACAGACATGGTACTTAGGCATATTATGGCCCTCACAGGCATTCTCTACTGATTGGTTGTTTCTTGTCTCATGTTACTTTCAGGTCATTGTTATGTTATTCTTCATGCCTGACATACTCGGTACATCAGTCCTACTGACGTCCCTTTTGTCGGGGATGCTGCGTTTCATGCCTGCAGGATCAGGTAGACAGGGTGACGGTCCGCACTAGTAGGTTGCTGGTTTAGTTGATATTGGAGCACTTTACTTGTTCCAGAGTTGCAGTCTAGTCATGGTACAATATTATTTATCTGCATAGGGGTATGGCGGGGCCTGTCCCAATCTTACGATGTCCCGTACTCTTTAGAGGCTTGTGGACAGATGTCCTGTGTATAGTAGTCATGTATGGCCTTATTGGCCTTGGTATGTATATTTATATAGGTTAGGTCCTTCTGGTTGCAGGATTTTACATAGTTGTTTTCCAGTTTACTATTTGCATATGTCAGCAGGGTATCCGTGGAGGCCCTCGTAGACCATGATTAATTATGGTTAGATGTTAAATATATGAATAGTGGTACACGATAAGTAAGGTTCGACTTCTCGTCATGACCCTCTGGTTTGGATCATGACACACCGCCCCCAGCCTACACTACACATGACCCCTCACCATTACCCACCCCTCCACCACCCCCACCCATTACCTACTTATTTTTTAAAGTTTCCATTTTGTTTTTTACCTTAAGTTTATTAATATATAAAAACAAATATTATGTAATTAAGGGTTAAGGGTTTTTTAGTAAAGTTACATGTTATTATACAACACCTTACAGTCAAGCCAAATAATAAAAATATCATTAAACTACAACAAACTATACAATCATTCAGACATTGTATTTATTAATACATCACAATACAATATAACGATACTACACTATAGCATATTGTACATTAGTGAACCACGGGAAACAACCATCCAAACAAAGGGTTAGGTTTTCGTCATGACCCAAATCGGAGGAAAGCGACAGGCACCCAGACCTTACCTGTCGAGTACTACTAATCATACATTTACATCTACCCGTAAGTAATCATGGGCCCCAGAGTCTATCATAAGGTTCCCTGCTAACATATAAATATGATATACTGGAAAGAAGCTATGTAACATCATACCAACAGAAGGACCTAAACCATCCATATATACATACCAAAGCCGACAAGGCCATATTTGACTGCTATACAAGACATTGTCTACAAGCCTCTAAAAGAGTACATGACATCATAAAGGTCGGGACAGGGCCCCTCCATATCTATATACATGCAAAAATTACCGTACCAAGATTTGAACGATACTACGAAACAATGAGAGTGCTCCAATATCTGCTGAGTCAGCAACTTACTAATGCGGACCGTCGCCTTTACTACGTGAACCTGCGAGCATGAAACGCAGTGTCACCCAACAAAAGGGACGTTAGTACACATGATGTACCGAGTATGTCAGGCATGAGAAATAGCATAACAGAGATACAAAAGTAAACTGAAACAGATACAACGACATAAACATCTGACATAAATAGCCGATAGAAATAGTCGACTAGTAGTAAATGCCTCTGAGGGCCATAATATGCCTAAATGTCATGCACAATGTGGTATACATATATATATATATATATATATGCGTATATAATGCCATTGGCCTAATTGGGCATCTTTCTTCCCATAACAACCTTTGTGGGAATCATATCATATCGGCCTCTGTGGGCATAATCATAATCATATCCCAGCTAATCAGGTGGTCTGCGTATCCCATTTCCTATCCCCAATATATGGTCCAGGATAATACATGAATAAAATGCATGAATGACAATAAAACATTTTGAGTTTATCCGAGTGACACAATATCCTTGTACCTTTGGCTAACATTGGAATCTTAACATCTTTCCCACATACCTCAATAAGGAATTGAGATCATATTTAGACATGTTTTTAACATAGGAACAAATAACATGACCATCCTTTAACTACCAAGAGTAGAATAATTTATGGAACAATATTACGGTTACGTTTCGTTACATAGAACATGCCAAAAGAAGGAAATGATTTTGCCTTAACATGCCTCAATTATTTATCTCCCGAAAAGGGTATGACGAACCAGCTGACCTTACGTTAGTCTCAATAAGTGGAGAAAACCTTAACTTTCAATCTAAAGTTCTTGAAATTATAGTTGAATTCTTGAATTTATCCCAAAGACATAGGAGTTTGGTCGAGAGCTTTTAAGTTGGACTATGTTAATCTCAAAACTAAGAAGAACACCTTCAAATTGATTGTTGAAGATGGAAACAAAATGGATGCTGCCTTTATATAATAATGTTGTTGTGTTAAATGAATTCTTAAGGGTGAAGTAGTGGCTGCCAACATGTCATATGCTCACAACACATAGACAGCCCCCTTCATACATTAGATAACATTAGGGATTAATGTCCTTTTTACCTGTGTACATATGGCAGCCCCCCCTTTAAGCCACACATCTTAATCATTATCACTGATACTAACAGTCATAACATTCAATTGGTGGGACCCTTGTGTTCAGGTTATTCCCCTAATAAATATGTCTAACATCCTTAATTACTTAATTAGTCTTCCACTAAATTCGACAATTAGCCGATAATTATTGTCCCAGTATTAAGTCCTAAATTATTTCGGTATCGCATCCTTTTATGTACTAAGCTCTTTATTTGCATATGTCTAGATGCTTAACCCATCGCCCGAAAGTACGGGGTGTTACATCCTTTCCCCCTTAGAAATATTTGTCCTCGAATGTTGAGGTGACATATCTAATCCCTGTTACGTAGCCAGAAAATACAACTACCTTTTTCACGGGCCATATAATGTAACATACATCATTACATCAAACCTTACATGGTCCGCAAACATTAGTTATAATATTGGGAATTAGAACTCACCTTATGCTTCTCTTAGAACCTCGGCGTTGGTCTGGAATAGGTATGGATATTTGTGTATCATCTCCTCTTCCGCTTCCCATGTTATTTCTTCTACATTCTTATTCCACAAAAGAACTTTCACGGAGGCTATTTCTTTCGTCCTCAACTTGCGGACTTGTCGATCTAAGATAGCAATTGGAACCTCTTCATATGATAAGTCCTCTGTATTCTTTACATCATCCATCGGTACAATCCGGGAAGGATCTCCAACACACGCTATCAATATGGAAACATGGAAAACTGGATGAACAAACTCTAACTCCGAAGGTAAGTCTAATTCGTAAGCTATTTGACCGATTCGACGAATTATGCAATATGGTCTAATATACCTTGGGTTTAGCTTTCATTTTTCCCAAATCTCATTATTCCTTTCATAGGTGAAATCTTGAAAAAGACCCAATCATCTACCTGAAATTCTAAGTCTCGCCGTCGCACATCTGAATTCGACTTCTGACGACTCTAAGCGGTTAACAACCGTTCTTGGATAAGCTTCACCTTCTCTATGGCTTGGTGTACTAAGTCAGGCCCAAGTAACTCTGATTCGCCTACTTCAAACCATCCAATAGGAGATCTATATCTTTGTCCATACAAAGCCTCGTATGGAGCCATTTTAATGCTGGCATGATAGTTGTTATTGTACGCAAACTCAATAAGGGGTAAATGATTATCCCAACTTCCCTTAAAGTCCAATACACAAGCTCATAGCATGTCCTCGAGCGTCTGAATCATACGCTCGGCCTACCCGTCTGTCTGAGGGTAGAACACCGTGCTAAGATTAACTTGGGTGCCTAAACCTTTTTAAATGATTTCCAAAAGTTAGCTATAAACTGTGCACCTCAGTCAGATATAATAGAAATAGACACACCATGAAGGCGAACAATCTCCTTAACTTGGGCGCGTTTGTAACCCCGAATGACATTACAAAGAACTCGAAGTGCCCATACCTTGTTCTAAAAGCCGTTTTCAGAATTTCCTTCCCTTTAACCCTTAGCTGATGGTACCCTGACCTTAGGTCGATTTTTGAGAAACATTTTGCACCTTGTAGCTGGTCAAACAAATTATCAATTCTGGGAAGAGGATACTTGTTCTTGATAGTGACTTTGTTCAGCTGCCGATAGTCAATACACATCCGTAACGAGCCATCTTTCTTCAGTACAAACAATATCGGCACACCCCAAGGAGATATGCTGGGCCTAATAAAGCCTTTCTCAAGCAGGTCTTTTAATTGCTCCTTTAATTATTTCAATTCAGCTGGAGCCATCCTATAAGGAGGAATATATATAGGCTGAGCGTCTGGCAACACATCTATACCGAACTCAATCTCCCTTTCAGGAGGAAGGCCTGGAAGTTCATCTGGAAATACATCAAGAAACTCATTAACCACCGAAATTGATTGAGAAGTAGGTGGTTCGGCATCGACATCCCTAGCCCGAACAAGATGGTATATACAACCTTTGGAGATCATCTTTCTTGCCTTAAGGTATGAAATGAACCTACATTTTGGCATCGCCGTATTACCCTTCCATACAAGAATTGGCTCACCTGGAAACTGAAATCTAACAATCTTTGTTCGGCAATCAACATTAGCATAGCACGATGCCAGCCAATCCATGCCCATAATAACATCGAAATCAACCATTTTTAATTCTACCAAATCTGCTAAGGTCTGATGGCTATAAACTAATACTGCATAATTCTGATAGACCCGTTTAGAAACTACCGACTCACCAACTGGTGTAGATACCACAAATGGATCTCTTATTAACTCAGGTTTCATACCAAATTTGCAGGCAATGGAAGGGGTGATATATGATTGATTGGAGCCTGGATCTAACAACATATACACATTATGTGAAAAGACTGATAATATACCTGTAATAACATTAGGTGAGGACTCATGATCTTGTCGTCCCATCAATGCATAAGTGCGTTTCTGGCCCCTACCTCTGCCTCGACCGGATGATGTCTGATGATTTTGCCCTGACGGGCGTACTGAATGTGATGAAGTTGCTGCACAATCGACAGGTTAGGCCCTAACTCATTCACCTTCTGTCGGGCATTCTCGCATAATATAACCAGGTTCACAACAAGAATAACATTTATTTGATCCTTGTCGGCACGACCCTGGATGGGTCCTACCACACTGCTCGCATCGAGCCAATGGTGGCCTCATCTGAATAGAATCCCCTCTATAATAAGACCCTAACGCTCGTGAACTCTGACCTGGTCCCGATTAAACATACCGATCAACCCTCGACCTTGAAAATAGTAATGATGCGCTAGCTGTCGGGTAGTATGGGTGTGTATAAGGTTGTGGTCTAGGCCCACCTTTGAACTCTCCTACGTCACCTACGGACCGAGCCCTCTTATGTTGGCCCCTATCACATTCTTGATATACCCGCTATTGTCTCTTACGATCCTCCAAATTTTGTGTGTAAGCTTGAATGCGAGCAATATCCATATTCTGATTCAGAGAAGTCGTAGTACACTCATTAACTAAGTGCGACCCAAAGCCAGTAACAAACGTATGTACCCGGTCACTCATTTCAGCTATAATCGTAGGAGCATATCTGACCAATGAATTAAACTGCAAGCTATACTCTTGAACACTCATATTTCCCTGCTCAAGACGTAGAAATCTATCCTGCCTGACCCGTCGAAGCTCGACCGGAAGAAAATATTGTAAGAAGGCCTCTGAAAACACTCTATATCCTATTGGTCGAGCACGAGGTCCCCTAGAGTGCTGCCATATCTCATACCAGGTCACCGCGATATCCCGCGGTCTATAAGAAGCAAACTTTACCGACTCAATATTGGTAACATCCATTACCCGCAAGGTACGCTGTATGTGATCCAGCAAACTCTGCGAGTCCGCATTCAGGTCCGATCCTGTGAATACCGGAGGGTCTAGATTGATGAAATGCCGAGATCTCACACTAGCAGCTCTATTAGAAGGACTGGGAATCTGACGTTTGGACTGAGCGACCACCAATCGTGTTAATAACTGTACAATACTTCACATATCTAGATCCACATTTGGAGTATCAGATGGGGGAACTGGGGTACTGCAGCTCCACTAATCTCCTCTGGAGGTGGTGAAGTCAGGGAATCATACGAAGGAGTCGCACTGTGGGTTTCACTCTGGCCCTCGCAAGCGGATGGCGCTCGGCTAGTACTTTCAGCAGCAACCGTATCCAATGCCCTCATACTCTTGAATTTCCTCCATGTTGTAGGCATTGCTGGAATCATAAATACGAGACAGATTAGAGGTGGAATTCTTATAATTTAGCTCTACTGCACAATCTATGAGATGAAAGAATGGAATCCATCCTGAAATGTCAGATAGCCTCCTATTTATAAGTATGGTGCACAATATACCCATAAATAGGACTCTACTAGACACGGCTTGTAGAATCCCTAAGACAAACCAGCTCTGATACCATGTTTTTTACGACCCAAACCAGAGGGCCACGATGGGCACCCGGACCTTACCTGCCGAGTACAACTAATCATATATTTACATCTACCCGTAAGTAATCATGTCCCCCAGGACCATCATAAGGTACCCTGCTAATATATAAATATGATATACTGGAAAAAAGCCATATAACATCATACCAATAGAAAGACCCAACCCATCCATATATACATACCAAGGCCGACAAGGCCATATTTGACTGTTATACAAGACATTGTCTACAAACCTCTAAAAGAGTACATGACATCATAAGGGTCGGGACAGGGCCCCTCCATACCCATAAATACATGCAAAAATTACCTTACCAAGATTTGACCGACACTCCGAAACAAGAGGAGTGCTCCAATATATGCTGAGTCAGCAACCTACTAATGTGGACCGTCGCCTTTCCAGTGTGAACCTGCGGACATGAAACGCAGCGTCCCCCAACAAAAGGGACTTAAGTAGGACTGATGTACCAAGTATATCAGGCATGAGAAATAGCATAACAGAGATACAAAAGTAAACTTAAATAGATATAACCGACATCAACAACTAACAGGAACAGTCGATAGAAACAACCGACTAGTAATAAATGCCTCTGAGGGCCATAATATGCCTAAATGTCATGCATAATGTGGTATACAAATATATGCGTATATAATGCCATTGGCCTCATTGGGCATCGTTCCTCCCATAACAGCCTCTGTGGACATCATATCATATTGGCCTCTGTGGGCATAAACATCATCATATCCCTGCTGATCAGGTGGTCTACGTTGTCACCACCCAAACCGGAGGGCCTTGACGGGCACCTGGACCTTACCTGCCGAGTACCACTCTTCACATACTTACCAGCTAACCAAAACCAATCATGGCCTCAAGGGCTGTTACCAAACCATTCAGCTAACACATACATCACAACCGACAAGGCCATACATAACTACTATACACATGACAACTATCTACAAGACTCTAAAGAGTACATAATATCACAAGGATGGGATAGGGCCCCGTCATACCCATATGCATATGAAAAATATCATACAAAGACTAGACTGCAACTCTGGAACAAATAGAGTGCTCTAACGTCAGCTGAACCAGCAACCTACTAGCGCAAACCATCCCACTGTCTACCCGAGCCTGCGAACATAAAATGCAGCGTCCCCCGACAAAAGGGACGTCGGTACGAATGATGTACAGAGTATGTCAAGTACAAGAAATAACATAGAAGAGATACATAACAACCTGAAATAGAAACAGTCGACAAAGACAGCTGATAGAAACAGCTGACAACACCAACAACCGACAGAAACGATTGACGGCAATAAATGCCTCTGAGGGTCCTAATATGCCTAAATGTCATGCACAATGCAAATGCGGTATACATATATATATTGGCCTCACAAGGGCATCTTCCTTCCCATAACAGCCTCCGCGGGCATCATTTTATTTCGGCCTCTGTGGGAATAATCATTAACATATTGGCCTCATTGGGCATCTTCTTTTTCGTGATAGTATGTACCAGCTGCAGGTGGTGACGCGTATATAACGCCATTCCCTTTTCACCATCCCCTACATATATATATATTGATACCGTATAGTAGTGTATATAACACATGTGGGTCTAGGGTAATACATGAATATAATGCAAATGAAAATGCATGAATGACAATGAAACATTCTGAACTTATTGGATGACATAATATCCTTGTACCTTCGGCTAACACTGGAAATATTAACATGTACCTTCGGCTAACATTGGGAATATTAACATCTTTCCCACATACCTTCACAAGAATTTAGGAACATATTTAGACATGTTTTTCACATAGGAATCAATAAAATGAACATTCCTTAGCTACTAAGAGTAGAATCATTTATGGAACAATATTATGGTTACGTTTCGTTACATGGAACATGCCAAAAGAAAGAAGGATTTGCCTTAACATACCTTTCATCGATTTGCTTGACAACACCACAAAACAGTCTGTACAACACCTTAATCTTATACAAGTAAGAATACATGTATTATACTCCAAAATTTCAAGAACATGCGACATAATGAAGAGCAAAATGTTGTTGCTTCTTATTTATCTTTAGGATTAAATGCCAAATTCAAGAGAGAAAATGGCCTTGTACGTTCCTGCCCCATTTCTCAACATATGAAATCTTTAGCTAAATTATATCTTCCAGTTCCTACTCTTATAGAACGTGGTTGCCCCTCCCTTTGTTTCCCAAAATAAGATAAAGCCATTTATATCCATGTGTCATTAAAAGGACCATGAACTTATATTACTCACTTTGCTACCCATTTGGATAAGTCACACGTGGATATCCACTTTAATACCTATCCACTAATGAATTAACTAATTCATGATCGCTATAGTTTAAATATTCCCACTTTATATACTCATTATCACAATTGTGTGATATAACTCTAGTCCATAACCTCTTTCAGTACACAAAATATTATTTTCAATCCCCGTCATCATACTTGTTAAGTCCAAAATTATTTCGGGACCGCATCCTTTTATATATTAAGCTCTTTATTGGCATACGTGAGTATGACCAAAAACATCCTCCAACGCTCGGGTCTATTTACATATGCCTAGCGATTCAAATCATGGCCCAAAAGTACGGGATGTTACATTCTTCCCCCCTTTGAAATATTCATCCTCGAATGTTGGGGTGACATATCTAATTTCCATCACATAATCAGAAAATGCATCCATCGCTTCACATGCCATATAATATAATATTTGTCGGCGTTGGTCTGAAATAGGTAAGGATATTTATGTTTCATCTCCTCTTTCGCCTCGCACGTCATCTCTCCTACATTCTTATTTTGCCATAGTACCTTCACAGAGACTATTTCTTTAGTTCTCAACTTGCGTACTTGTCAATCTAAGATAGCAATAGGAACCTCTTCATCTGATAGGTCCTCTGTAACATTCACATCGTCAATCGGTACAATCCGAGAAGGATCTACAATACACGATCTCAATATAGAATTATGGAAAACCGGATGAACAAACTCTAACTTCGAAGACAAGTCCAATTCGTAAGCCACTTAACCAATTTGTCGAATTATGGGATATGTCCCAATGTAACTGGGATTGAGCTTTCCCTTTTTTTTCAAATATCATTACACTCTTCATAAGAGAAATCTTCGAGAAGACCCAATCATCCACTTAGAACTCTAGATCCCACCGTCGCACATCTGACTATGACTTCTGACGACTCTGGGCGGTTAAAACCCATTCTTAGATAAGCTTTTCCTTTTCTATGGCTTGGTGCACTACGTCAGGCCCAAATAATTCTAATTCACCTACTTCAAACCATTCGATGGGAGGTCTACATTTCCATCCATACAAAGCTTGTATGAGGCTATTTTAATGCTAGCATGATAATTGTTATTGTATGCAAATTCAATAAGGGGTGAATGATCTTCCCAACTTCCCTTAAAGTCCAATACGCAAGCTCGTAGCATGTCCTCTAGCGTCTGAATCGTATGCTCGGCCTGCCTGTCTGTCTGAGAGTGGAAAGTTGTGCTAAGATTAACTTGGGTGCCTAAACCTTTTTGAAATGATCCCCAAAAGTTAGTTGTAAAATATGCACCTCGGTCGGATATAATAGAACTAGGCATACCATGAAGGCGAACAATCTCCTTAGCGTACAACTTGCGTAGTCCTCAGCTATGTAGTTAGTTTTGACCATCATGAATTGAGCTGATTTGGTCAGTCTATCAACAATTACCCAAATAGAATCAAACTTATGATAAGAGCGAGGTAAACCCATAATGAAATTCATATTAATCATCTCTCAATTCCACATCGGAACCTTAATGTTCTGAGTCAAGACGCCGGCCTTTTGGTGCTCTACTTTTACTTACTGATAATTAAGACACTGAACTAGCAACTTCGTAATGTTCCTCCTCATGTAGTTCCACAAATACATACCTTTGAGATCATGATATATCTTAGTAGATCCAGTGTGAATGGAATATCGTGAGCAATAGACCTCTGTCGTAATCTTGTCTCGTAAACCTGCTATATTGGAAACACTCAAATGGAAATTCCACCTACGGTCCTTCTCCCATTATACTCAAAGGTTGCAGTCCTCTTTTGTCAAATATCCATCCCGATCTTCTCTAAAAAAATAGGATCTTCATCATGACGCTTTTTTTTTCTTTTCTAGTATGAGGGATGACCCTGCTTTATTCTGAGTCATAGGGCTATCACTATTTGAATCCTCCAATCGTACTCCCACTTAGCTAACTGATGCGTTCCCTCAGGTCAACTTCATTCCTTCGTCCTCACATTAGTCAAGCCACTTGTGGGTGGATGATTCTATTGTCAACTTAGATTTGTTTACTAATTGGTGTGCTGAAAACTCTTATATTTGTAATATTTCAATCATGAATATTTTATGGACAATGTCATCGAATCTGAAGTGTGCGAATCATCGCAGTTAACTCTCATTCATGGGCTGAAAGGAATCTGTACTTTCTCACTACTCATAATTATAAACAACTTTTTTTTTTACACTTGTTCACTCATTTTCTTACCTGTCGTACTCTTCTTAATTCTAAATATTCTGGTATACATACGTACCCTCAAACATTGTTGTTGATTCCAATCCTTGGCGTTACAACCCCTTAAAGGATGAGTTGTTAACTGATTCCCTCATTCAATACGTGGAATATTTTAAAGAATTTGCATTGCATGATATTGGCCTACTATATCCAAGAATGGTCATTCTACTTAGATTCGAATTCCTTTACTTCCCTCATGGATAAGACTTTCTGTCAATGGTGCTTTGGAAAGAGATTTCCTTGATATCGTTAAGGTGTAGACCCATTACATTATCTATCTCATAGAACCTTTGGTCAGTTAAAAAATGTTCGTAGACATCTGTATTTACCTGACATTTTATCTTCATTATAATGACATTATCTCTTGAAATTTATCTTTAATGTCTACCTTGTATCTATAGGCGTCATTGGCCTATTTTCACATGTTTAGGTGCTAATCTAGAACTCTACTCACTATTACTTCCATTTACATACTTTCTGAGATGTATGACTGCATATGTTGTGGAACCGATGCTTCGTATGTTTAGATCCAATCCACGGTGTTACATGATCCAGTGACTTGTCAAACTTTCTTATCTTATCATTATTATATCTCCCATCGACTGAATGTTCATTCGTCTTACCTTTACATTTCCATTTCAAGTTGCTTTGGGGGGTCTCTTATCTCAAAGTATTTCTCGTACTATCTTTCTAAACATCAGAGGTTCGTCACCTTTGGCCGAAGAGTTCTTACTGTCCCTCATCTACCATTGGTCCTTACGCTGTTCTGGAGTAATCATATCTTTGTGAAACCTGCATAACTATAATCTCATTCACCTTTATCCTTCTTGTCATAATCTTTCATTCTACTCGTCATTAAACGAAAAATATTTTTGCTTTGATACTTGATCATACCATTTCATTCATACTTATTAACTGTTTTCATATATCTTACAACCATTCTTCGATTGTTCCATAGTTCTCGCCCTCAATTGCCCCTATTGATATGCAGAGGTTATTTAGAATTCTAACATGCTGCACAAGGATGCCAAAGACCTTACTAGTTCAATACCTATATCATGCCTTAGCTTACCAACATTGATACGTGTAATTTTCGGTATGTCCTTTACGCATGGACGAGAGGCTTATGTCCCTTTCCACTACCGTGGATAACACGATCCTTATCTATGACTTGGGCTCACTATCCTGGGTACGTCACTTTACGTGATCTTCTTAAATTTACTGGTGGCCACCCCTCACACGATTCTATTATGGAAATCAATTCTCGTAATGATACCCCGGGATAATTCCCAATCTATTCTGGGTAAGACATTATAATGTAGGTCGCACGTACATAACATATTCTTACATTTTAATCAGCATGAGTCACTGTAAAATATGTAGATTTTCATAACCTACTAAACCTTCCTATGATGTTTTCAACTGTACAACTCATAATAATCTTACCATTACCTTTGCGCATCAACGTAGGACACTTTGGAATGTTGTGGTCATAGCTGCCACCATAAACCAACCCCCATGTACCTTTGCGGCATAATCCGGCATGCACTCGACCACATTGACTACAAGATGGTCGGGGCGGTCTCACTGAACCTTTACAACTTTGACCATGAGATATCGGCATCTTTGAACCCTTTAAATATCAGCGATCCCTGACTAATAAATTCCCTGATCCCTCCAGGGCCTATCTCAATCAAACACTCTAAGATGAAGTTGTGCTTGGGAAATCAACTTACTCATATCCTCTGACGGACCTGTCCCAATAGAGAGAATACTACTCGTATTTACACTCAATCCAACTTCAATCTCCCAGCTAATCATAACCCTACTGGAAGAAGGCATTGTTGTGATCATAAACATGATAAGGTCTACAGAGAGAATCCTTACAATCTTCTGCGTTCTGGTGCTTATTACTTCCTTTACTTACTCCTTTTTTTGTATCCCAAAGCAAACATTTCTCTTTCCAAACTTGGATTATCTCTTCTGTGTATGAGTGAGACAATTCCTCACAATCTCAAAAATCTTTAACATAATATTTCTCTTCTAGCCTATCAATCGTATGGTAGAATTCACTCATTACTAGCGACGAATATAAACTAACCGACTTCTTTTTGGTAACCGTCATTGCTAAAATAGTATAAGGAATGAGTTAAACTCGAATTCTTAAGACTCAGCTATACTGCACGATCTATGATATGAAAGAATGGAAACTATCTCTAAATGACTTACAACCTACTGTTTATAAGTGTGGCGTGCTACACACCTATAAACAAGACTCTACTAGACATGGCTTGTAGACTCCCTAGGACAGACATGCTCTGATACCAAGTTTGTCACGACCCAAACCAGAGTGCCATAACTGGCACCCGGACTTTACCTATCGAGCACCACTCTTCACATACTTACCAGCTAACCAAAACCAATCATGGCCACAAGGGCCGTTACCAAACCATTTGACGGACACATACATCACAACCGAAAGGGACATACACAGCTATTATACACAAGACATCAGTCTACAAGCCTCTAAAGAGTACATGACATCACAAGTACGGGACAGGGCCTAGCCATACCTATTTTCATATGCAAAATATCATACCGAGATTGACTGCAACTCTGGAACAAATAGAGTGCTCCAACGTCAGCTGAACCAATAACCTACTAACGTGAACCATCCCACTGTCTATCTGAGTCTGCGGGCATGAAACGCAGCATCCCCCGACAAAGGGACGTCAGTACAACTAATGTACTGAGTATGTTAAGCACAAGAAATAACATAGCAGAGATACATAACAACCTAAAACGGAAACAGTCGACAAAGACAGCTGATAGAAATAGCCGACAACACCAACATCCAACAGAAACGGCTGACATCAATAAATGCCTCTGAGGGTCGCAATATGCCTAAATATCGTGCACAATGCAAATGAGGTATACATATATATATTGGCCTCACAAGGGAATATTCATTCTCATAACAGCCTCTGTGGGCATCATTTCATTTTGGCCTCTGTGAGCATAATCATTATCATATTGGCCTCGTTGGGCATCTTCCTTTTCGTGATAGTCTATACCAACTGCAGGTGATGACGCATATATAAGGCCATTCCCTTTTCCCCATACTCTACATATATATATTGATACCATATAGTAGTGTATATAACACATGTGGGTCCAGGTTAATACATGAATATAATGCAAACAAAAAATGCATGAATGACAATGAAACATTCTGAACTTATAGGATAACATAATATCCTTGTACCTTCGGCTAACATTGGGAATATTAACATGTACCTTCGGCTAACATTAGGAATATTAACATTGTCACGACCCAAAGCGGAGGGCCGCGACGGGCACCCAGACGCTACTTGCCAAGCACCACTAACCATACAATTCATACCTAATCATATTTAAATACAGATTAAGCCGAAAAAAGACTATATAAAGTTTTAACAGGAAAGCCCCAACTTATATATATACATACCAAGGCCGACAAGGCCATACATGACAACTATACACAGGACACCTGTCTATTAGCCTCTAAAGAATACATAACATCACAAGGGCGGGACAGGGTCCTGCCATACCCAAGTGCATATGCAAAATAACATACCATGACCAGACTGCAATATGAAACAAGTAGAGTGCTCCAATACCAACTGAACCAGCAACCTACTTGTGTGAACCGTTACCCTCTTTAACTGAACCTGCGGGCATGAAATGCAGCATCCCCTGAAAAAAGGGACGTTAGTACGATTGATGTACTGAGTATGTCAGAAATGAACAATAGCATAACAGGGATATAACAATAAACTAAAACAGAAACAGCTGACCAACAGTAAATGCCTCTGAGGGGCCTAATACATATGCCTAAATGTTATTCACGATGAAAATGTGGTTTACCTATAAATATTGGCCACACAAGGGCATCTTCCTGTCCATAACCGCCCTTGTGGGCATCGGGTTGTATCGTATTGGCCACACAATGGCATCAATATTGGACTCTTCGGGCTCTTTCGTGAAAGTTTGTACAAGCTGCAGGTGGTGTGCGTATATAACGCATTTTCCTTTCTCCATATCCCCTACATATCATATCATATTTACCATATAGTAGTGTGTATAGCACAAGTGGTTCCAGGGTAATATATGAATATAATGCAAATAAAGATGCATGAATGACAATAAAACATCTTGAGTGACATAATATCCTTGCACCTTCGGCTAACATTGTGAATATCAACATATTTTTCATATGTCTCAATAAGGACTTAGGAACATATTTAGACATGCTTTCAACATAGGACTCAATAATATGAATATTCTTAATTTCTAGGAGTAGAATAATTTATGGAACAACATGATGTTTCTATTTCGTACATAGAACATGCCAAAAGAAAGAAAGAGCCTTGCATACCGGGTTATCGAAGTTATCTAAGTTTTGCGGGTCTTTGTAAGCTCTATGAATGATTATCTACATCATACGGATGATTTAATCATAATCGGACCAATATGTTATTAAATAAATTCATTGAGACATTCTATCGAACACCTTATACGCGTGGAATATATGTCTCTTCTATATGGAAACATGTACATGCAGCAACATAACCAGCCTTTCTAACCCTCCCCTTAACTGCTACAATATCTATAACCATCCAGCAACTTCATATGCAACCTCCAACTTCATATAGGCAGCCCCAACAATATCCAACCAAACTTAGCATTTCCGATAATCACCTGAGAATCTAGTGGCAAGAATCATGTTGTATAACTTGTATAAACTTAGGAACAAGAAGCATTACCTCTTTTAGGCTACGACGAGCATTGCCGAACAACCTTTCACCCAAACCAGATTATGACAAGCATAAACATGACCCAAAAATCTACTTGAGCTAGAACCTACTCGAACTCCAGGTCTCGGCATGATTTTTGAGTGTTCAAGGACTCGATTTCGCTGGAGTTAAGGTCCAAAACACCATGAATTTTCCCCATTTTTGGGTGACCAAAAGCTTACGGAAAATCCCTTAATTTGGCCGAGAATTTCTAGAGAGCTTACCAATTGAGATTTACTCCTTCTGATAGAAGTGTGAAAATTCTTTCTCCAATAAGAGATTTCTACAGAAGCTTAAAGAGATGAAGGTATTTGATAGCTAAGGGTGAATGTTTCGAGACTTGTGAAGCTGCCATTGATCGTTTATTTAGGTTAGTCACTCAAACAGTGTGTTATAATGCTACACGTAATGTCCCACTAACTATTGTCCCCATTTAAAAAAATTAATCAATCCCACAGTTAATCAATTACACACACAATTAATTTCTTGACCCCGCTTCATTTAAATCTTGATGACTTATAAAATCCTTCATATACTCAACGTCATAATTTAATAATATGACACTAGTCCATAACCTCTTTGGGGATATATAATTATTATTATTAATCCCCGTCGTCATACTTCTTACGTCCAAAATTATTTCAGGGTTTTATCCTTTTATATGCTAAACTCTTTATTAGCATACGTAATTACAACATAAATTTCCCGAGGCCTGGGTCTACTTGCCCATGTTTATGTGCTCAAACCATCACCCAAAAGTACGGGGTGTTACATCCTCTCCCCCTTAGAAGTATTCATCCTCGAATGTTGGTGTGAAATATCTAATTCTTGTCACAATAAAATGAACACACAAATGATCCAGTTCAGCAAAAGCAAGGGAGGAAATATTAAATAGACTATATGTTTATAGTCCAGCTAGTCATGATAACAAAGGGACAACCTAACTAATTTGAACAAGTTCTAGGCAACTAAAGAAACTTTTGAAATATCCGCAGTACTCGGTGGTCTTCTATGGTACTATTGTCACTCCAATTCACCAAAATAGGGGATTAGACCCTAATGGATTAATTCAGATTTATCATTGAAAATAGTGAGAAGATACATAGCAATCTATGACCACTTCCAAAGAATAGACTCAAGTTCAGGCCAATTACATGTACAACTCCACATACAAAATGAAATAAACACATAGTGACACCTTCCAATTCTAGTATTCAGTAACCTTGTGTGAAGCAATCTTCACTTAGCTAATTGATTAGATAGAAAGTTAATAGGTTGATGGACTCTTGCCAAGGTCGGTAGTATATCTCATGCATTCTTCATATTCAAACAGCAGACAAAGAAGATGGAGGGTCCTAACATCTAGTTTAAAGTCCTATACGCATCATAGTTATTAAAACAATAAAAAATCAGTGCAATTAATCATGCTTCAACTGTTTTATTATCTCATGACTAATTCAGATCAAGTTCCCAAGTTCCCTCTAACTTCACAGTCTCACAACTAGTGTTTGAACCATTTCAGATGATCATTTTTCAAATGAGGGAAATATTGTGCAAATAATCATGGCACTGGTTTAAGCTAAAATGCAGCAAACACAATAGCCAAATAGTGATAACAAGTGACATCAAACAACAACCATAATAACAGTAAGTAGGGTAGCTAAATGCCTCAGAAGATAACAAATATGTGCAGCAACCAGCTCAATGTAATAGTGCCAACAACAAAATGTAGCAGCTAATGGAAACAGTTTCAAACCCCAATACTTTTCCTCAAATCTTAATCTCAAAGTGAACATTAGAATATTCATAAATTGCTCTCATTAATGTGGCAGTAACTATCTTTCGAGGATGCCATTTTCTCATCCAAAATAGTGGCTTTCCTTGAGAGACAGAAGTTCAAAGTATAGCAGCAAAGTAAAGTCTTAATGTTCACCACTCATTTGGACAGAAATACAGTAGCTCATGGTGTTTAGTGTGTCAACTAGGACCTAGGACAGAGAGGAACATAGCCTTGGTCATGACAATTTAGAACTTAAAATCATCACATAGTCTAAAGCAGACACAAAGTCATAGGAGAACATGATTTGAACTTAGCACATCAGGGTTGATATAGTCATGTATACACTATAGTGTATATCAAGGAATTTTATTAACATATGACACTAGGAGATAGCAGTTACACAAGATAAAGAGTCATGTAGGTCAATTTTTTGTTTGACCCAGCAACTACATATCAAACAACTTGGCACACACAGTGGTAAGTAAACATGCATCTCTTCCAATTAACACAAATTCAGCCCAAATATTCACTAGCTAGTTAGGCACCACACAACTATAAGCATATGCAATAGATGCAGGATATTATCTTAACCAAGTACTCAGTTAGACAACTTAATCTTAACATAAGGAGACACAAATCAAGAAACCACAGGGACACAGCAAATTTCAACATGTGTATGTAAAAGATCATGCTAAGGTCTTTGGACAGTTAACCTTGGCAGCATCTTACAATAAACAAAGAACTTCAACGCAAACTCATATATCCATCCAAATGAATTACTCATATTCTAACTCAATTTGGAGTTAATGTCACTTAAAAAGAAAAAGAAAGCTAAGGGAGCAGGTGTCATTCTAGCCTAGGAAAAGGTCATGGATACTAGACAGTATGTAGGTGGTTCAACTAATTTCAAATTACAACTTAAGCAGACATGGATGCATAATATTTTATCCTAGGCATGTGGTTCTAGAATGCACAAACAGAACTTAAGGGAGCATGACAGGGTCTGAATTGGTATGCAAAGTGATTTAACCTAAGACTATCAACTGTTGATCCTAAACCAGATGTAGGTAGACTCAAATACGTTCAACACATGATCATACATGACTCCAAATAAATACATATACATTTATGACCAAGGGAAGGTAAGGAAGGGTAGCATACAAACTCATATACTCAAATGTCAAAACTAGGAATAGTATAACAATATCATTTATATCTCTATTTGACCTAGGCTAAGACATGTAGACAGTACAAGCTATAATATGGATCAAACAGATCCCAAAACATGTAATATCTCATATCAAAACTAAGCAGGTCATTTTTTGGCACAAAACACACATGTTAGAAATCTAGTCAGTCATACCAATAAAGAATATGCATCTCCAGATTCAACTTGACTTTTTACAACCTTAAAGGCAACATGTAATACTAAGATGATCCAACCAGACCTTTCAGGCTCAAGATCTTAGCTACACTATCCTATTTAGATTAACAAATATGATCCAACTTAGCTTCTACCTAGGCATATGCATATTAGAGTACTTAGCACAACCTTTTAATATGTAACTTATCATTTTCAATTTAGCATGGAAGCAATTCAAACATATACTATCCAGGAACTGGTTATCAAAACACTACATAACATACAACTTCCCAGGTTGTAGACTTCATTCAAAGAGATATTAAACTAGGTGATAAGATTCCAAACTAATATTTTTTTAGACTGAACATATAACAATAGGTAGGCATGATATTTAACATGGTACCCTGACTCAGATGTCCATTATTTTGAGTCCTGGAAAATTAATGTTCTTAACTTAGACTAAAATGTGAACAGGTCTTTTACCCATATCCAGATCACAAAATAAGGACATATCACAACCATATATGACACTGAGGAAAATATACACATACCAGCACACCAGAAATGCACATATGAGTGGGACAAGAGTAACATTTAGAGCATACAAATGGTTGCCTAACTTAAATTGGCAGTAGGAGTCATAAGAGAGACATGAATGACTTATATAGACTCAACATGCTTATCACTTGTAGTTCAAAACAATTAGTCATCTATTCCAGACTACAAAGATGGTAAAATAGATATACAACCTATAAGATTCAAGCCTAAACAAACTTAGGGTGATTTTGGGCACAATGCACTAGTGCAGGAAACAACTAGGCAGTTTACACCACAATATGCATTCATAGAAGGTAACAAAGTATTAATAGCAAGGATAGGATATCATGGGATCAAATTTGAAGCTAAACATGTCATTGGGAAATCACATTTAGGATATATTACTTCAAATCATTAAATACCACATGGAAGGACTAAAAACAGTAAGCCAACATACTCTTTAGGCATACATTAAGCTAATATTACTATGGTAATCATGTGGAAAAAAAGTAATAGGAGCTACACAAGTCTTTTTACTATAACCAATAAGTTATAGATTACCCCCAACCTCAGGTTAGATCTATATTAAGTCGAAATCATCCTCAATAGACATTAATCACTCTTAAATCAGTTTGAATAAGGTTATTATTGCCTAGCTATGCATATAAAACATATTTAAAGCCATTTCATGACTTAACTAAAACCACATGCTAATCACACACTTCATGATCCTAATAAGTATGTTCATATAGATGCATATCCCCACACTAAACTATACAACAATCTTATCAATCCACATACAAAATACATACATCTCTTCGATTAATCCAAACATATAACCATGTACCGGTTAAACATAATACATGATTTATTTAAAGGTATCTAATTTAAAGACCTTAACGATTATTAGGATAGGTGCTAGGTCAGCGTTATGATCATGTTGGTGTATCTGCACAATCCTATCTTGGTCTTATATATGAGCCTCGATCAGACACACTTTAAAGTGGAACCCTCTTATCTTTACTAACCACTCGCCTTTTCCTGGCCTGCCTCTTTTATTCCTCTAGCGTGTATCCCATAACATAGACCGGCGAGCACTGATTAACGGACCCCCCAAGATTGTGGACTATCTGGAATCTCAGAAGAGTCGGGGTTAGTAAGTGAAATGAATACCCGGTCACGGCATTGTATCTGAGGGGAACCCGGTTATGTCCATACCTGTGCTGCCCACTTACACCATGATCAACGGGGCCCGATACTAAAACTAAAGCCCTTGGTGAGGCCGAAACCCCCCTCACCCCATCTTCCGTTGGAAGAACCGAGTGTTCGAGCGGGTGACTCATACGGATCTTCGAATGGATCCTCCTCAATAGATTCCATGATCTCTGAAGGGTCTGAGTCTATGGTGTAGCTCACATCTCTTTTTTCAACTTCCATAACCCTCTGACCCATACCAGCGGGTGGTATTTGTCTAATATCTTCTCTTGTAACAATACCCGCACTCTTACTACTCGAGGTCTTTCTCATCGTAGACATTGCTGTAGTTTCAAATGAGAAAATATGGTTAGGAATAAATGTTCTTACGACTCAGCTCTACCGGACGATCTAGACTATGAAAGAATGGAAACAACTCTAAATGCCCTGTAGCCTCCTGCTTATAAGTGTGGCGCGCTACACACCCATAAACAAGACTTTACCAGACACGGCTTGTAGACATCCCTAAGACAAGCCTACTTTGATACCAAGTTTGTCACGACCGAAACCGGAGGGCCACAATGGGCACCCGGATCCTACTTGTCAGGCACCACTAACCATACACTCCACACCTAATCATATTTAAATACGGACTAAACTAAAAAAAGACTATATGAAGTTTTAACCAGAAAGCCCCAACTTATATATATACATACCAATGCCGACAAGGCCATACATGACAACTATACATAGGACACCTGTCTACAAGCGTCTAAAGAATACATAACATCACAAGGGCGGGACAGAGTCCTGCCATACCCAAGTGCATATGCAAAATAACATACCACGACCAGACTGCAACTCTGAAACAAGTAGAGTGCTCCAATACCAGCTGAACCAGCAACCTACTGGCGCAAATCGTCACCCTCTATGTACTGAGTATGTCAGAAATGAACAATAGCATAACAGGGATATAACAATAAATTAAAACAGAAATAGCTGACCAACAGTAAATGCCTCTGAGGGACCTAATACATATGCCTAAATGTTATGCACGATGAAAATGCGGTTTACATATAAATATTGGCACACAAGAACATCTTCTTGTCCATAACCGCCTCTGTGGGCATCAGGTTATATCGTATTGGCCACATAAGGGCATCAATATTAGCCTCTTCGGGCTCTTTCGTGATAGTTTATACTAGCTGCAGGTGGTGTGCATATATAACACCTTTCCCTTTCCCTATATCCCGTATATATCATATCATATTTACCATATAGTAGTGTGCATAGCACAAGTGGGTCAAGGGTAATATATGAGTATAATGCAAATGAAAATGCATGAATGACAATAAAACATCCTGAGTGACATAATATCCTTGTACCTTCGACTAACACTATGAATATCAACATCTTTTCCATATGCTTCAATAAGGACTTCAGAAAATATTTAGACATGCTTTCAACATAGGACTCAATAATATGAATATTCTTAACTTCTAGGAGTAAAATAATTTATGGAACAACATGATGTTTTTTTTATTATATAGAACATGCCAAAAGAAATAAAAAGCCTTGCATACCTGGTTATTGAAGTTATCTAAGTTTCGTGGGTCTTTGTAAGCTCTATGAATGATTATCTACATCATACGGATGATTTAAATCATAATCGGACCAATATGTTATTAAATAAATTCATTGATACATTCTATCGAACACCTTATACGTGTGGAATCTATGTCTCTTCTATATGAAAACCTATACATGCAGCAACATAATCAGCCTTCCTTAACTACTCCAATATCTATAACCATCCAGCAACTTCATATGCAACCTCCAACTTCATATAGGCAGCCCCAACAATATCCAACCAAACTTAGCATTTCCGATAATCACCTGAGAATCTAGTGGCAAGAATCATGCTCTATAACTTGTATAAACTTAGGAACAAGAAGCATTACCTCTTTTAGGCTACGACGAGCATCGCCGGACAACCTTTCACCCAAATCGGATTACGATAAGCAGAAACATGACCCAAAAATCAACTTGAGCTAGAACCTACTCGAACTCCAGGTCTCGGCTTGATTTCTGAGTATTCAAGCTTGTTCAAGGACTCGATTTTGCTGGAGCTAAGGTCCAAAATGCCATGAATTTTCCCCCTTTTTGGGTGAGCAAAAGCTTATGGAAAAATCCCTTAATTTGGTCGAGAATTTCCATATAGCTTACCAATTGAGATTTACTCCTTTTGATAGAAGTGTGAAAATTCTTTCACCAATAAGAGATTTCTACAGAAGCTTAAAGAGATGAAGGTATTTGATAGCTAAGGGTGAATGTTTGGAGACTTGTAAAGCTGTCACTGATTGCTTATTTAGTCTAGTCACTCAAACAATGTGTTATAATGCTACACGTAATGTCCCACTAACTATTGTCCCCATTTTAAAAAATCAATCAATCCCACAATTAATCAATTACACACACAATTAATTTCTTGATACCGCTTCACTTAAATCTTGATGACTTATAAAATCCTTCATATACTCAACGTCATAATTTAATAATGTAACACTAGTCCATAACCTCTTTGGGGATATATAACTATTATTATTAATCCCCCTCGTCATACTTCTTACGTCCAAAATTATTTCAGGGTTTTATCCTTTTATATGCTAAACTCTTTATTAGCATACGTAAATACAACATAAATTTCCCGAGGCCCGGGTCTACTTTCCCATGTTTATGTGCTCAAACCATCACCCGAAAGTACGGAGTGTTACAAACATCTTTTCCACATACCTTCATAAGGATTTAGGAACATATTTAGACATGTTTTTCACATAGGAATCAATAACATAAACATTCCTTAGCTACTAAGAGTAGAATCATTTATGGAATAATATTATGGTTACGTATCGTTACATGGAACAAGCCAAAAGAAAGAAGGATTTGCCTTAATATACCTTTCGTTGATTTGCTTGACAACACCACAAGGCAGTCCGTACAACACCTTAATCTTATACAAGTAAGAACCCATGTATTCTACTCCAAAATTTCAAGAACACACAACATAATGAAGAGCAAAACATTGTTGTTGCTTATTTATCTTAAGGATTAAATGCTAAATTCAAGAGAGAAAATGGCCTTGTACGTTGCTACCCCATTTCTCAACATATGAAATCTTTAGCTAAACTATATATTCTAGTTCCTACTCCTAATAGAACGTGGCTGCCCCTCCCTTTGTTTCCCAAAATAAGATAAAGTCATTTATATCCATGTGTCATTAAAAGGACCATGAACTTGTATTACTCACTTTGCTACCCATTTGGCTAAGTGACATGTGGATATCCACTTTAATACCTATCCACTAATGAATTAACTAATTCATTGATCTCCATCGTTTAAATATTTTCACTTCATATACTCATTATCACAATCGTATGATATAGCTCTAGTTCATAACATCTTTCAGTACACATAAAATATTATTTTCAATCCCCGTCATCATACTTGTTAAGTCCAAAATTATTTCGGGATCGCATCCTTTTATATATTAAGCTCTTTATTGGCATACGTGAGTATGACCAAAAAAAATCCTCCAACGCTCGGGTCTATTTTCATACGCCTAGCGATTCAAATCATGGCCCTAAAGTACGAGATGTTACATGCGTATCCCGTTTCCCATCCCCAGTATATGGTCTAGGGTAATACATGAATAAAAATGCATGAATGACAATAAAACATTTTGAGTTTATCCGAGTGACACAATATCCTTGTACCTTCGGCTAACATTGGGAATCTTAACATCTTTCCCACATACCTCAATAAGGATTTGAGATCATATTTAGACATGTTTTTAACATAGGAACAACTAACAGGAATATCCTTAACTACCAAGAGTAGAATAATTTATGAAACAATATTACGGTTATGTTTCGTTACATAGAACATGCCAAAAGAAGAAAATGATTTTGCCTTAACATACCTCAATTGTTTATCTTCCGAAAAGGGTATGACGAACCAGTCGACCTTACGTTAGTCTCAATAAGTCGAGAAAACCTTAACTTGCAATCTAAAGTTCTTGAAATTCTAGTTGAAATCTTGAATTTATCCCAAAGACATAGGAGTTTGGTCGAGAGCTTTTAAGTTAGACTATGTTAATCTCAAAGCTAAGAAGAACTCCTTCAAATTGATTGTTGAATATGGAAACAAAATGGCGGCTGCCTTTATATAATAACGTTGTTGTGTTAAATGAATTCTTAAGGGTGAAGTAGTGGCTGCCAACATTCCTATGCTCACGACACATAGACAACCTCCTTCATTCATTAGATAACAATAGGGATTAGTGTCCTCTTTACATGTGTACACATGGCAGCCCCCCTCTTAAACCACACATTTTAATCCTTATCATTGATAACATTCAATTGGTGGGACCCATGTGTTCAGGTTATTCCCCCTAATAAATATGTATAACATTCTTAATTACTTAATTAGTCTTTCACTAAATTCGACAATTAGCCGATCATTGTTGTCCCAGTATTAAGTCCTAAATTATTTCGGGACCGCATTCTTTTATATACTAAGCTCTTTATTTGCATATGTCTAGATACTTAACACATCACCCGAAAGTACGGGGTGTTACCGTTTGAGCCACCCTAACTAACCTTTTCCATAGCAAAGTGCACTGTTTCCAACACAAATGGAATCAAAGGGAGACGAATCTTTCCGTCAACATCCAAGGCGGATCAAACCCAAAAACCGTTCTCAATTTTTGTCAACCTCAATGCAAGATTCTTCAAGGTTGATGATTTCTACCCTTCCACTAGAACTCATAACTGAAATTCTCTTAAAGTTACCTGTGAAATCTCTCATGCAACTCACGTGTGTTTCAAAATATTGGCTTGCTTTAATCTCTTGTCATGAATTTAATAAGACCCATCTTAGCGTATCAGCTAATAACGAGGATTAGAACCACCATAAGCTTATGTTGAGTTATTACCAACATAAGAACAATTTTAAGGATTGTTCTATTAGGGTCTGTTATTGAGGCATCTGATTTGGATTGTCCCATGAAAGATGGCTGCAAATCTCTCGGGATTGTGGGTTTTGTCAATGGATTGATTTGTCTTACCAATGGGGTAAAAGAATTGCTTTTAGGAATCCAACAGTTAGAAAGTACAAGAAATTGTGTGATTCTAGACCTAGGTTAAAGAGTTACAATATTGTCAGATATGATTTTGGATATGATGAGTTGCATGACGATTATAAGGTTGTAGGTTTATTTTATATTTACAAGAATGGCGGTTAATTTGAATGATATCCAGGTCAAAATATATAGTCTAAGTAGTGATTCTTGAAAAGTAAGGATGATTTTCTTGATTGGTTGCCAGTTGGTAATCACTGTAAGTTCGTAAATGGAAAGCTTCATTGGGCTGCTATTAATTGTCTTCATGAGAACAATGGTCGGGGGTCTCCGAGTATCATTTCTGTTGATATGGCTAATGAGAAATGGGGAAAGGTAGAGCAACCTGCTTGTGTTGAAGGAGATTTTAGTTTGAGGCTAGGAGTGTTGGAAAATGATCTTTCCGTACTCTATAATTACTATACCACTCGCATAGATGTGTGGGTTATGAAGGAGTATGGGTTAAAGAATCTTGGGCAAAAATGTGTATCATCAAATGTCCCAGTGATCTTAAGAGGCTTGTGGTTTTCCAAATACTTATGCATGTTAAATAAACGTGAAATTCTTCTTGGGTTTGGATCAACTTCGATGATATACAATTCAAAGGATGCCACAATCAAATATGCAGAGATTACTAACTTTGATTCCTGTATTCAGACTGAAATCTATATAAAAGCCTTGTTTGTCCCATTTCAAAAAAAAAAAAAAAAAAAAAAACAGCCAAGGAAAGAATAACAATGAAGGTTGCAAAAACTCAGATAAATGGCGATTGTGTAAGTAATGACTTGTAAGATTCCACTTTATACATTTCTCACAAGTGCTGCTCAATTTCGTTCCTTTTTTTTTGTAAAATATAGAAAGATACATTGCATATTTAAGGGACATCGTTACACCATGTCTGCTTGGAGATCTTTTCTGTCCTTTTCCTTTTGGCTTATTTACATGAAACAATCTTTCCCAGAATGTTATTTGCTAGTAGATTTTGATGTCTTCAACACACAAAATAAACGGCATTGGAAATTGTTTCTCCTTGGAAGTAGTGTTTTAAGGGGATGTGTCGTGCCTATAGACAGAGTAAGAATAAAGAGCGCCAGGGACGTGGAAATCATGGCAGGTGAATCCTCCAATAACTCGAGGCATAGCCCTTGCCAGGATTATGTTTGATCTAGGGTCTTCGTTACTGATCTTCTAAAGTGATATTTAATAGGAAGAGGAATATGGAATATGGCAGTGTTTGATTCGAAGACAAGTTATGTTGATATTAGTATTGCTGACATTATTTCTTATCGATTTTTTGGTTTGTCGTATTAAATCTAAATAGTACTAAGTATAAAAATAGTACTGATATTGTTAATGTCATGGTTTACTATGTATAAAAATAGTATTAAATAGGGTCTATAAATATTATTGGTATCAGTTGTAGTATACTTAAATTTGCAACCAAACACTACACTAAAATTTTATACGCGTTATTCTATCAAATGCATCCTATCAAACGACGACTAAGAGATCATGTGTGATGTAGTATCTAACTTTTTGTGGTTTTCCTTGTTGCTAATAACTTACGGTTTGTGTTATCGCCAGTCTTTTCATCATTTCAGTTATTTGGCTAATCAAAGGCCAAAACTTCTTTCACTTTAGCAGTAATATTGACTTGCAAAATTGGTTCAAAGGCAAAAGCAATTGAGGAAATGTGTTGCCCAAATCATGAGACTTGGGTGGGGTTATCAGTAAATAGGGAATTGTAGGAGAAATTAGGGTCTTGTAGAGCACATGAAAGTGAAAATTTTGCCATCTTTGTTACTTGAAACAAGTAGTTTTCAACAATAATGAGTTCTTATATCTTGTTCCTTAATAGCATCGTGAATTGTATCTATGTTCTAGGTTTTACAGAATCCTCATATATATTCTAGTTGATCTTTGAAAACATTAATAGTTCAAAAAGAACAAGGTGCAATGGTAATTGTTAAATATACCAAATATACATGAGATATACATGTTATACACGTGTATATCCTATGTATATTTGGTATTGGATGGTCACGGGTAGTGATGCATTATTGGACACGGTTTTGTAACATTATTGTACAAGGTTTTGTATAGTTGTAGTGTACCTTAATTAGTCTTTTACTCTTACCATAATTGTATAGTTCATCTCCAAATAGAATAAGGTTTTAGGAGTATAATAGGAATATGATTCTCCTATTATGAAAATATGTAACTTGTATAAATAGTCTTTCAATTAATGAAAATGATCAAGGGAATTATTTCTTTCATGGTATCGAGAGACTAGGTCTTGCTTCTGCCTTTGCTCTCAGTTTTTGTGCCCTTTCTCGGCCACACCGTCTCAGATTTCCGTCCCCTTCACCGAAATTCGTGATATTATTTACCTCCACTCTTCCCAAATTTCTCCTCCTCTCCCTCTGTTCTTTCGTTATGTCTAAGAATAATTTTCATCCTGCCCTCATGGTTTCTAACATCAAGAACAACATCCCTATTGTTCTTGAGATGGAAAACGTCCAATATGCGACGTGGGCGGAATTATTTAAAATTCACGCTATCTCCCATCAAGTCATCCATCACATAATTCCTCCCGCTACACCTATTTCCGCGGAGGATCCACAGTTATGGATTACTCTTGATGCTACCGTTCTCCAGTGGATTTATTTCACTATTTCGGTTGACCTCTTACAGATGATCATTGAGCCGGACACTACGGCTATGGCTACCTGGAATAGATTGCGTGACATATTCCAAGACAACCAACATTCACGTGTTGTCACACTCGAGCATGAATTTTCTCAAGTTCGCATGAAAGAATTTTCAAACGTATCTGCATATTGCAAAAAACTCAAGGAGTTGGCAGACCAACTCTGTAACGTTGGCGCACTTGTGACAAATAATCGTCTGGCTCTACAATTGATTGTCCGCCTTTCTGAGGCCTAAAATGGCGTTGGAACTCTCCTTCGGCAAAGCAATCCACTTCCTGCCTTTTATCAAGCCCGCTCCATGCTTACTTTGAAAGAAGCTGGTTTGGCTAAGAAGGCGACTACCGGAGCAAGCCCTGTAGTCATGATGACGTCCTCCACAAATTCTTCGGTTTTGTTGATAATTCGGGCCAAAACTGTGCTCATGGTGGCGGCAAAAATAATTGTAAGAATAATGGCAAAAACCGCGGGGGCAATCGCGGCGGTTCCGGTGGTGGTTCCGGTGGACAACAATCCGACAGTGGGCCCCGTCCAGACAACAGTGGGCCACCTCCATACTGGTCCCAGCCGTGGGGCCCATGGCAGTGGGGCTGGGGCAGTGGGTCATGGCCCAACAACCCCTATTTTCAGGACCTTCCAACGGGCAGTGGGCTGAACAACCCCACTTCAGGCCCAACAATCCGGCCACTGCTTCTCGTTTCAGCACTGGGTCGGGGTAGCAGGGTGGACTGCTTGGGCCTCGGCCCATACAAGCATTATCGGCAGTGGGCCCCACACCTACTCACATCGACATTGAGGCCGCTATGCACACGCTTGGGTTGACACAACCGGATCCGAATTGGTACATGGACACCGGCGCGACTACACACATGACATCAGATCAAGGTACTCTCTCATCTTATTCCAATTTGAGCAACCCTCGTGGTATAATTGTTGGTAATGGTAACTCTATTCCAATTCAGGGTTATGATCATAAAACGTTGTCTCCCCCAATCCACCCCTTATCTTGAAAAATACTTTACACGCCCCCAAATTGATTAAAAACTTAGTGTCTGTCCGAAAATTCACCACTGATAATTCCATTTCTGTTGAATTTGATCATTTTGGTTTCTCTGTGACGGATTTCAAGACGGGGAGTCCTCTCATGAGGTGTGATAGTAGGAGAGATCTTTATCCTATCACACCCGGTTTCCGTCCATCTCGTCAAGCCTTGCCGTCAGCGTTTGCAGCCCTTGCTCCTTCCTTGTGGCATGCTCTTCTTGGTCATCCGGGATCTTCTATTTTGTCGTCATTACATAAAAATAATTTTATTTCATGTAAGGGTACGAATAGTACTCCAAATTGTTAGTTTTGCTCTTTAGAGAAAATTGTTAGGTTGCCATTTGTAGACTCAAATTCTCATACTTTAATGCCATTTGATATTATTCATAGCGACTTATGGACATCTCCTATACTTAGTTCTTTGGGTCATCGATATTATGTTCTCTTTTTGGATGATTATTCTAAGTTTTTATGGACGTTTCCAATAGCGAAAAAATCTCAAGTTTTTTTCCGTCTTCTTAAAATTTATAGCATACATTATAACCCAATTCGTATGAGAAATTAAAAATATTCAGTGTGATAATGGCAAAGAATATGACAATGGGGTGTTTCGGGAATTCTCTGCTAATAATGGGATCAATTTTCATTTATCTTGTCCTCATAAGTCTTCACAAAATGGGAAAGCCGAATGCAAAATTTGTTTCATAAATAACATTATCTACACTCTATTAATTCATGCTTCCATACCCCCATATTTTTGGCATCATGCTCTTCAAATGGCTACATATCTCCTTAATATAATTTCTTCCAAAGGTCTGACATATTCTTCTCCCCTTCAAATTTTATATAATAAGACTCCTTCTTATTCTCATATTCGGGTTTTTGGGTGCTTGTCTTATCCGTTATTCCCATCCACCACAATTAACAAACTTCAGGCCCGGTCTACTCCATGTGTGTTTCTGGGTTTCCCGTCTAATCATCGTGGTTACAAATACTTTGATTTATCCTCCAATAAAATCATCATTAATCGCCATGTAATTTTTGATGAAACCCAATTTTGATTTGCTAAAGTTAATACTTCTGTGCCTAGTGTGTATAATTTTTTGGATGATGGTGTCTCCCCGTATATTACTCACCATTTGTCGGACATGTCCTGCACCCTAACTCCGCTAGCGGGCCCACTGGCCGCTGCGTCTACATTCCCGATTCCACCCTCAGTTTCCAGTTCTGGAATTAGGCCAGGTTATGCCCCAGTTTCCGTAATTGGCCCAGTAACCGAGCCCAATCCAGCGTCTAGGTTCCAATTCCGAGTCCAAATTGGGGCCAGCAGGCCCACAGCCTACTGGCCGGCCCTTCCCGAGTCCAAAAAATTCCCACAGTCCGCCCATGTCTTCCCCGAGTCATAGACCAGTCACTCATAGTCAACGGGGCATTTTTAAACCAAAGAGACATTTTAATTTACATTCTAATGTCCCTAAATCACCATTACCCCGTAATCCTATGTCTGCGCTCAATGCCCCGAATTGGAAAATTGTTATGACTGATGAATATAATGCTCTTATTGATAATAAGATGTGGGATTTGGTACCACGTCCTTCTGGTATTGATATTATTAGGTCTATGTGGATTTTTGTTCACAAGGAAAATTCAGATGGTTCATTTGCACGACATAAGGCGCGGCTTGTGAGTGATGGTAAGACTCAGCAGGTTGGGGTGGATTGTGTTGAGACATTTAGTCTAGTGGCCAAGCCGGCTACCATTTGCACTGTACCGAGCATGGCTCTTTCGAAAGCATGGCCCATTCATCAGTTAGATGTAAAGAATGCTTTCCTACAGGGTGATCTCAAGGAAACAGTTTATATGCATCAGCCGTTGGGATTCTAGGATCCCAAAAATCCTCATCATGTCTTTTTGTTGAAGAAGTCCTTATATGGGCTTAAGCAGTCTCCACGGGCCTGGTATACAAGGTTTGCTGACTATGTTTCGACTATTGGTTTCACTCACAGCAGGTCATATAATTCCATGTTCATCTACCATCGTGGTTCGTCCTTGGCCTACATTCTGTTGTATGTGGATGATATCATTTTTACTGCCTCTTCTGATGCCTTACGCCAGTCTATCATGACCATGCTCAACTCTGAGTTTGCTATGAAAGACTTAGGGACCTTGAGTTACTTTTTGGGGATTGCCGTCACTCGTCATTCTGATGAATTGTTCTTGTCTCAACGGAAGTATGCAGCGGAGATCATCGAGATGGATGGGATGTCATCATGTAAGTCCACTTCCACTCCAGTTGATACAAAGCCCAAGCTTAGTGCCGCGGCCGGAGTTCCCTACGAGGATTTGACCCGCTATCGCAGTCTTGCAGGGCCCTTCGGTATCTTACCTTTACGCGCCCAGATCTTACGTATGCTGTGCAGCAGGTGTGTTTGTTCATGCATGATCCCAGAGTTGAGCACATAAATGCACTCATACGCATCATTCGGTATATTCAGGGTACCCTTGACTATGGGTTTCATTTATATCATTTCTCGACGACCACACTTGTCTCGTATACGGATGCTGATTGGGGTGGCTGTCCCGACACCAGATGGTCTACATCGGGCTATTGTATGTTTTTTGGCAACAACTTGGTCTCCTGTTCAACAAAGCGTCAGTCGAATCTATCCCGCTCAAGTGCCGAGGCCGAATATCGAGGGGTAGCTAATGTGGTCTCAGAATCATAATGGTTACGTAATTTACTTTTGGAGCTTCATTGTCCCATTCAAAAGGCAACCTTAGTGTATTGCGACAATATTAGTGCCATCTACCTTTCTAGTAATCCAGTTCAGCACCAACGCACTAAGCATATCGAGATGGATATTCATTTTGTCCGCGAAAAGGTTGCTAGGGGTCAGGTACGCGTCTGTCATGTCCCGTCAATATATCAAATTGCAGGCATCTTTACAAAGGGTCTTCCCTCGGTCCTTTTTGAAGATTTTAGGGACAGTCTCAGCGTGCAAAGACCGCCCGCTATGACTGCGGGGGTGTGTTAAATATACCAAATATGTGTATATCCTATGTATATTTGGTATTGGATGGTTACGGGTAGTGATGCATTATTGGACACGGTTTTGTAACATTATTGTACAAGGTTTTGTATAGTTGTAGTGTACCTTAATTAGTCTTGTACTCTTACCATAATTGTATAGTTCATCTCCAAATAGAATAAGGTTTTAGGAGTAGAATAGGAATATGATTCTCCTATTATGAAAATTTGTAACTTGTATAAATAGTCTTTCAATTAATGAAAATAATCAAGGGGATTATTTCTTTCAGTCATGTATCACCAAGTAGATGAAAAACATCGTTTAATGCGGTTAAAGTGAAACTATACTTCGTATGGTATATATTATTTGTTGTGGAACTGTGAAAAATTGGTTCAAGAGTCTAGTCGATGTAGTCAAGTATAGGTAAGGAGAAAACATCAATTCGTGCTCGTAAACAATAATAATTGTAACACCCAGTAATTTAGCCTTAAAATACATCGAGGTAAACACACATGAGTTTAATGAGGTTGAGATCATTCATGAAGTTATAGAAGATTCATATCAATGTTGAAGAGGTTACGGACTAGTGCTATATGACATGACCATGATAATGAGTATGAAGTGTGTTTATAAATAATTTGAGATCAAGAATTCATTAAAGTGGGGGACAATGATCTAATTATGGATTTACTGAGGGGACAAGTGCTTTAATTGGGGGTTTGGCACATGTGGCCATTAAAATGTGTCAACGTATGACTAATGCTAATGAGATATGTATTTGATGTGCCTTCTTTATAGCCAAGTTCTTGGTGATAAATTAATAAGATCATTACATGGGACCATAATCCATTAAGTAAATGTGAGATTTCATTTTAAGCTAAGCCACTTCTCTTAGCAATTAATAGGCATCAACTCTTAGCAATTATAGGCATCAATTCGTAGAAATTATAGGAAGCAACTCTTAGTAAATATAGGCAACAGGTATTAGCAAAACGTGTCACGACCCAAACTAGAAGGCCGCGACGGGCACCCGGACCCTACCCGCCGGACACCACATTTACACTCCACCCTTAATCATATTTAACACAGACTGAGCCGTGATAGATTAAATAAAGTTTTAACCCAAAAGCCCCAGCTTATCCATTTATATACCAAGGCCTTACATGACACTAACCACAGGACACCTGTCTATAAACCTCTAAAGAGTAAACATACCACGACCAGACCGCGACGCCGAAATGAATAGAGCGCTCCAAATATCAGCTGAACCAGCAACCCACTAGGGAGAATTGTCACTCTCGCAATATAAACCTGCAGGCATAAAACGCAGCGTCCCTCGACAAAAGGGACGTCAGTACGACTGATGTACTAAGTATGTCAGGCATAAGAAATAACATATCAGAGACATATCATAGTGTAACATCCCATAATTTTGGGCGATGGTTTGCGCACCTAAACATATGCAAGTGGACCTGAGCATCGGGGAATTTATGTTATATTCACGTATGTTAATCAAGAGCTTAGTATATAAAATGATGAAGCCCCGAAATAATGTTTTTGACGTAACAAGTATGACGACAGAAGCCGAAAATAAATTTGGTATGTGCATGAAGAGGTTATGGACTAGTGTCATATTAGGAAATTATGACATTGAGTATACGAAGGTCTTATGAGTTTTTAGGATTTAATGAAGTGGAATCTAGAATTAATTATGTGTGTTATTGATTAATTGTGATATTAATTAATTTTAGTGCAGGGGACAAAGTTGAGTGGGGATACTACGTGTAATGTTTAAATTAGGTACCTAATGATTAAGCTTAAATGATCAATAGGTGGCAGCTCGTGAGAAATCCTTAAGAAACAGTTCGATAATCTAGTGCTCCAGCTTTGATTTGGTTACCATACTGCTTAACCTTTTTCTTCATTAGTTTGTAGTTAATGTAATATCCTTGCCATTCTTGGATCTGTCTGTCCTTCAACTTCTTTCCAAAAGCAACCATTTTCACTAAGGATGAAGAATTTGCAAATTATCTCTTAGATGAGCATCAACAAATACCTAAAGCTATTCGGATCTCTATAGCAAAAAGATTCGAATAAGGATTGATGAAGGCAACGAGAGATTATATGGCTAGTAAAAATCACCGCCTACTTTAATATTAAAAAGGGGCTGGTTCCGTTATTATTTAGGTATGTTAAGGTAAATTATTTCTTCCTTTTGACATGCTCCATGTAACAAAATATAATTGTGATATTGCTCCATAATTTATTCTACTCCTAATAGTTAAGAATATTCATGTTATTGATTCCTATGCTGAAAGCATGTCTAAATATATTTTTAAATCCTTATTGAGGCATACAGAAAATGTGTTGATATTCACAGTGTTAGTCAAATGTGCAAGGATATTATGTCACTCGGGGTATTTTATTATCATTCATGCAATTTTACTTGCATTGCATTCATATATTATCGTGGACCACTGGTGCTATGCACACTACTACATGGTAAATATTATATATGTAGGGGATATAGGGAAAGGGAAAGGCGTTATATATGCACACCACCTGCAGCTGGTACAGACTATCACAAAATAGCCCGAATAGGCCAATATGATGTGATGATGTGATGTGATGCCTGCATGGCTTATTGGGACGGGTTGCACGATTCGCAACACTGACATATAGATATACCGCACTTGCATTATGCATATTTTAAGTAACCATTACATGGTATGATGCCCACAGAGGCTGTCATGGTAAGGAAATTGCCCGATGAAGCCAATAAATATGGACACTGCATTCTACATAACATGTAGGCAAATGTATTAGGACCGGTCGGATCTGCGGCAGCTTCATCCCAATCAGTATACCCGTTAGGACAGAGTCAGCAAGCGTTATCTACCCGAGGCAGAGGGAGGGGCCAAAACCGTACTTATGCACTGATGAGGCGATAAGATCAGGAATCCTCACCTGATGTCATTGCATGTACGCTATCGGTCATTTCACATAATGTGTATGCGTTGTTAGATCCAGGCTCAAATTTATCATATGTTACTCCTTTCGTTGCCTGTAAATTTGGTATGGATCCTGAGTTGATAAGTGATTCATTTGTGGTATCTACACCGATTGGTGAATCGGTAATCGCTAGACGGGTCTATCAAAATTGTGCAGTATTGGCCTGTAGTCATCAGACCCTAGCAGATTTAGTGGAATTAGAAATGGTTGACTTCGATGTTATTATGGGCATGGATTGGTTAGCGTCATGATACGCTAATGTTGACTGTCGAACAAAGATTGTTAGATTCCAATTTCCAGGCGAGCCGATCCTTGAATGGAAAGGTAATACAACAACGCCAAGAGGTAGGTTTATTTCATACCTTAAGGCAAGAAAGATGATCTCCAAAGGGTATATATACCATCTTGTTCGGGTAAGAGATGTCGAGATTAAACCACCTAGTTCTCAATCAATTCCGGCGGTCAATGAATTTCTTGATGTATTCCCAGACGAACTTCCAGGCCTTCCTCTTGTAAGGGAGATTGAGTTCAGTATAGATGTGTTGCCAGACACTCAACCGATATCTATTCCTCCTTATAGAATGGCCCCAGCTGAATTGAATGAATTGAAGGAGCAATTAAAGGATTTGCTCGAGAAAGGCTTTATTAGGCCTAGCATATCTCCTTGGGGCACGCCGGTATTGTTCGTACGAAATAAAGATGGCTCATTACGGATGTGTATCGATTATCGACAGCTGAATAAAGTCACTATCAAGAACAAGTACCCTCTTCCCCGAATTGATAATTTGTTTGACCAATTACAAGAGGCGAGATGTTTCTCAAAAATTGACCTAAGGTCGGGGTACCATCAGCTAAAGGATAAGGAGAAGGATATTTCGAAGACGGCCTTCAGGACAAGGTATGGGCACTTCGAGTTCCTGGTAATGTCATTTGGACTTACAAATGCACCAGCAACATTTATGGATCTAATGAATAACGTGTTCCGCCCATTCCTGGATGTATTTTTGATAGTATTTATAGATGATATTCTGGTTTACTCTCACTCGGAAAAAGAACATGTGGATCACTTGCGGATAATACTACAAACGCTCCGGGATCATTAGTTGTATGCAAAGCTATCCAAATGTGAGTTTTGGCTGAAGTTAGTGGCTTTTCTTGGTCATATAGTGTCAGACGAGGGTATAAGAATTGACAATCAGAAGCTTGAATCGGTAAAGAGTTGGCCTAGGCCTACGACTCCAACAGAGGTTCGCAGCTTTTTGGGCTTAGCCGGCTATTATAGAAGGTTTGTAGAAGGATTTTATACCATATCAGCACCACTAACGAAGTTAACACAAAAGGCTATAAAATTCCAATGGTCTAATGCTTGTGACTGAAGTTTCCAGGAGTTAAAAGATAGATTAACATCGGCACCAGTCCTTACTCTCCCAGAGGGTCCAGAAGGTTATATTGTCTATTGTGATGCCTTGGGAGCAGGTTTAGGATGTGTGCTAATGCAGCATGGTAAAGTGATTGCATATGTTTCAAGGCAATTGAGGAAACATGAGAAGAATTATCTGACACATGATTTGGAGTTGGCTGCAGTAGTCTATGCACAACAGATTTGGCGGCACTATTTATATGGTGTTCATGTAGACATTTTTATGGATCACTAGAGTCTGCAATACATATCCAAACAAAAAGAGTTGAATCTAAGACAAAGAAGATGGCTTGAATTATTGAAGGATTATGATGTGGACATCTTATATCACCCTGGCAAAGCTAATGTTGTAGCAGACGCGCTCAGCCGTAAGTCAATGGTCCGTTCGATGCCAGTGCAAATCAAAAGGAAGGAACTGGCAAGAGAGCTTCATCAGTTATCTAGTTTGGGAATCCGACTAGTGGATTCGGAGGATGGGGAGTTGGTGGTCCAGGATGTGTCAAAATCATCCCTTATATCAGAAATTAAGGAATGTCAATGGGAAGACCCTAATTTGAAGAAGATAAGAGAGAGCGTTCAATAGAAGAAGACCACGACCTTTGAAATTGACGAACATGGAACTCTCAGGCACCAGGGTCGTCTATGTGTTCCAAATGTAACTGGATTATGGGATAGGATTATGACGGAGATTCATTGTTCACGGTACTCTATTCATCTAGGATCAACTAAAATGTATCATGATCTCAAGAGTATTTATTGGTGGAATGACATGAAGAAGAGCGTGGCAGAGTTTATGCCTCAATGCCCCAATTGTCAACAGGTAAAAATAGAACACCAAAAGCCTGGTGGCTTGACTCAAAACATCGAGATTCTGATATGGAAATGGAAAATGATTAATATGGACTTCATTACGGGATTACCTCGTTCCTATCAAAAATTTGATTCTATTTGGGTAATTGTTGATAGGCTGACCAAATCAACTCATTTCTTGCTAGTGAAAGCTACTTACACCGCCGAAGATTACGCGAAGTTATATATTAAGGAGATTGTTCGACTTTATGGTGTGCCTATTTCTATTATATCTGATCGAGGTGCTCAGTTCACAGCTAACTTCTGGAAATCATTTCAGAAAGGGTTAGGCACCCAAGTTAATTTGAGTACGGCTTTCCATCCTCAGACAGACGGTCAAGCTGAGCGAACGATTCAAATGCTCGAGGACATGTTATGATCTTGTATGTTAGAATTTAAGAAAAGTTGGGATGATCACTTACCCCTTATTGAGTTCGCATACAATAACATTTATCACGCCAGTATTAAAATGGCTTCATATGAGGCCTTGTACAAACTAAAATGTAGATCTCCTATTGGATGGTTCGAGGTAGGCGAATTAGAGTTATTTGGACCTGACTTGGTACACCAAGCCATAGAAAAGGTAAATCTTATCAAGGAACGGTTGTTAACAGCTCAGAGTCATCAGAAGTCATACGCAGATATGCAACGGCGAGACTTAGAGTTTCAGGTAGACAACTGGGTATTTTGAAGGTTTCGCCAATGAAGGGTGTAATGAGATTCGGGAAGAAGGGGAAGCTTAGCCCAAGGTATATTGGGTCATACTGCATAATTCGACGAATTGGCTAGGGAGCATTTGAGTTGGACTTACCTTCGGAGTTGGAATGTGTTCATCCAGTCTTCCATATTTCCATGTTGAGAGCTTGTGTTGGAGATCCTTCTCGGATTGTACAAATTGAGGATGTGCAGATTAGAGAAGATCTGTCATATGAAGAAATTCCTATTGTTATCCTAGATCGACAAGTCCGCAAGCTGAGGACTAAGGAAGTAGCTAATATAAAGGTTCTGTGGCAAAATAGGAATGTGGAAGAGATGACATGGGAGGCGGAAGAGGAAATGAAGCATAAATATCCATACCTATTTTAGACTAACGTCGAGGTTCCAAGAGAAGCATAAGGTGAGTTCTATTTTCATGGTATAAGTCTGATATAGATGTAGTAATGTATGTGATAATACATGATTATGTGAAAAAGTACGCGACGAGGATTAGATATGTCACCCCAACATTCGAGGACGAATGTTTCTAAGGGGGGAAGGATGTAACATCCCATAATTTTGGGCGATGGTTTGCACACCTAAACATATGCAAGTGACCCGAGCCTCGGAGAATTTATGTTATATTCACGTATGCTAATCAAGAGCTTAGTATATAAAATGATGCAACCCCGAAATAATTTTTTTGACGTAACAAGTATGACGTCGGAAGCCAAAAATAAATTTGGTATGTGCATGAAGAGGTCATGGACTAGTGTCATATTAGGAAATTATGACATTGAGTATACGAAGGTCTTATGAGTTTTTAGGATTTAAATGAAGTGGAATCTATAATTAATTATGTGTGTGATTGATTAATTGTGGGATTAATTAATTTTAGAGCAGGGGACAAAGTTGAGTGGGGATACTACGTGTAATGTTTAAATTAGGTACCTAAATGATTAAGCTTAAATGATCAATAGGTAGCAGCTCGTGAGAAATCCTTAAGAAACAGTTCGATGATCTAGTGCTCCATCTTTGATTTGGTTACCATACTGCTTAACCTGTTTCTTCATTAGTTGTAGTTGATGTAATATCCTTGCCATTCTTGGATCTGTCTGTCCTTCAACTTCTTTCCAAAAGCAACCATTTTCACTAAGGATGAAGAATTTGCAAATTAGATCTTAGATGAGCATCAACAAACACCTAAAGCTATTCAGATCTCTATGGCAAAAAGATTCGAATAAGGGTTGATGAAGGCGAAGAAAGATTATATGGCTAGTAAAAATCACCGCCTACTTTAATATTAAAAAGGGGCTGGTTCCGTTATTATTAAGGTATGTTAAGGCAAATTATTTCTTCCTTTTGGCATGCTCCATGTAACAAAATATAATTGTGATATTGCTCGATAATTTATTCTACTCCTAGTAGTTAATAATATTCATGTTATTGATTCCTATGCTGAAAGCATGTCTAAGTATATTTTTAAGTCCTTATTGAGGCATACAGAAAATCTATTGATATTCACAGTGTTAGTCAATGGTGCAAGGATATTATGTCATTCGGGGTATTTTATTATCATTCGTGCAATTTTACTTGCATTGCATTCATATATTACCCTGGACCACTGGTGTTATGCACACTACTATATGATAAATATTATATATGTAGGGGATATGGGGAAAGGGAAAGGCGTTATATACGCACACCACCTGCAACTGGTACAGACTATCACAAAAGAACCTGAAGATGCTAATATGATGTGATGATGTGATGATGTGATGTGATGCCTGCATGGCTTATTGGGACGGGTTGCACGATCCGCAACACTAATATATATTGGGACGGGTTGCACGATCCGCAACACTGACATATACATATATATATACCGCACTTGCATCATGCATATGTTAAGTAACCATTACATGGTATGATGCCCACAGAGGCTATCATGGTAAGGAAATTTCCCGACGAGGCCAATAAATATGGACACTACATTGTACATAACATGTAGGCAAGTGTATTAAGGCCCTCAGAGGAAGCTCCTGTTGGTCAGTTGTGTATGTTTCAGTTATCAGTATATTCCTGTTATGCTATTATTTATGCCTGACATACTCAGTACATCAGTCGTACTGACGTCCTTTTTGTTGGGGGACACTTCGTTTCATGCCCGCAGGTTCGCATAGGCGAGGTGAAAGCCCACATGAATAGATTGCAGTTTTCAGCGGATTTTGGAAGCACTCCTCTCTATCCGGGGTGTCGGTCTGATTTTGGTATGATACAGTTTTGTGTATCTATATGGGTATGGCGGGGCCTTGTCCCGACCTTTGATGTTGCTACTCTTAGAGGCTTGTAGACAGGTGTCATGTGAGTAGTAGACTTGTACGGCTTTGTCGGCCTTGGTACATGCGTATATATAAGTTGGTTACCTGGTTGTTCATAATTTTATTTCAGCTTAGCTGTAATTAATTATGTGTAGGTGTTGATAGTGTTATTAGCGGTACCCAGCGGGTGGGGTCCGGGTGCCCGTCGCGGCCCTCCAATTTGGGTCGTGACACATAGTCTAAAACAGAAATAACTGAACATTAGTAAATGCTTCTGAGGGCCCTAATACACATGCCTAAATGTTATGCACAATGCAGTATACATATATATCAGCCTCTTTGGGCATTTTCCTTACCATAACAGCCTCTGTGGGCATCATACCATATAATGATTAATGAATGTATGCATAATGCAAATGCGGTATACAAATGTCCACACAGGAATCCTCCCACAACCGCCTCTGTGGGCATCAGGTTATATCGCCACACAACGGTATCACATCATCACATCATATTGTCCTCTTTAAGCTCTTTTTGTGATAGTTTGTACCAGCTGCAAGTGGTGTGCGTATATAATGCCTTTTTCCCTTTCCCCAATTCCCATACATATATTTATCATATTTATCATATAGTAATGTGCATAGCACAAGTGATCCAAGGTAATAAATGAATGTTATGCATGACTAATAATAAACATCCGGAGTGACATAATATCCTTTACACATTTGGTTAACATTGAGAACATCAACATCTTTTCTGGTGTGCCTTAATAAGGCCTTATAAACATATTTGGACATTCTTTCAACATATGAGTCAATAACTTGATCATTCCTAACTACTAAGAGTAGAGTACTTTATGTAGCAACACGATGGTTATGTTTCGCACATAGAATTATGTCAAAAGAACGAAAGAGCCTTGCATACCTTGTTGTCAAAATTATCTAAGTTTTGCGGTTCTTTGTAAGCTCTATGAACGATTATCTACATCATACGGATGATTTATATCATAATCGACTCAAAATATTAGAAACAGATTCTTAGGGACATTCTAACGAATAGCTTGAACGCGTAGAACCTATATTTCCTCTATATCGAAACCTATGTAAGTAGCGAAACACCCAACCCTATTAATCCTTCTTTTTACTGCTACAATCTCCAAAATAGTACAACGATTTCACATGCAGTCCCAGTAACTTACAATTACGGCAGTCCTGACAACACCCAACCCAAACTTAGCACTTTCGATAATCGTCTTAGAACTAGTGGCAAGAATCAAATTCTAAAATTGTATAAACTTTAGGAACAATAAAGATTACCTCCTCTAGGTGTAATGACGGCGTTGTCGGATAACCCTTCACCTAAACCAGGTTTTGACGAGCAGAAATAGGAGCCCAAAATCAACTTGGGTTAGAGCTTCTCCGAAACTCAATGTTCTACTTGATTCCTGAGCGTGCAAGATTGCTTAAGGACTCGAGGTTTGCTGAAATCGAGGTCCGAAACACCAAGAATCTCCCCCCTTTGGTTCGGCAAAAACTTACTGAAATTCCCCCAATTTGGGTCAGGAATTTCAGAAGGTTACTAGTTGAGAATTTACTCTCTCTGCTTGAAGTGTAGCCATCATTTCTCTAAGAAGAGATTTCTCCAAAATTTTGAGGAGATGAAGTTCTTTTGTAGAAGAGAAAGCTAAAGGTCTGAAGACCTGTAAAACTTCTGGTGTTGAACTTGTAATTTGAGGGGAAAAAGTAAAGACCACTCCAAAATAAGGGCATTTGTCTGAATTTCTCAAACATAACTCTTCTTCTCATAACTGCTATATAGATGGACAGAGTGTCATGACCCAAATCATGGGTATCGTGGTGGCACCTACACTATCCCTCGGTAGGTGAACAATCCCAAAAACCAATTAAAATCATAATAGTTCAACAATGTGGAAGATAATTAAAAGTACATAAAATAACAATGCTCCATTAACATTTACATTTTTTACTCAATTACAATGTTTACTACCCATAACCTGGTTTGACTCGTATAAGAACTCTACGATACAAAGAGAGGAAAGAATTAACAACTATGTCCTGAATGAATAGGGGCGACCTGTCTGGATGAAGACCAAGGCTATCGAGAATAAATGATCTTCCTTAAACTTCACATGCTCTAAGATGCAACCTGTACAGACCGAATAACTGTATTCACATAAAATATGAAGCAAGCATAGCATGATGCAACGACCCATCTGGTTGTTTTTAGATAAATACCCTTATTTGAGTATTTTACCCTTACCATAGACTCTGCGTGGGGGTTGTGATGCGCGGGGATAGGTAGCACAGATCTCAAGGTCTATTTATATGAATATTAGATGAAAAGCCTAAAACTAGAACCTTAGAGTTGGATAGTTAGACTCAAGGTTCTGTCACTTCCAGTAGCTCCGTAGGGTCATTTATAACTTAGTCGAGTCATCATTTCGCTTCCCGGGGTAATTAGATGTATTTTGTGGTACTATTTATGAAGTTTGGCTATTTGGTTATTCCGGATGATTCTTTAGAATGGAATGTCATAGCTTGGTTAAATGGAAAATCCGAGGATATGAGTGAATTCATAGCATTTTTTACCTTGGGAGAGCATGTCTGGTTTGTGTCCAGGGTATCTCGGGAGTGTTTTGAGTGTTCGGTGGAAGATTGAGTTGGTTTCCTTTTAGTTGGTATCTGGTGTCCGCCTCAGCGACACTATTGTTCGCTCATGCGTGTCTGCCTAGGTGAGAGGTTAGCTTTGGGTAATTGTTGAGTTTCCACTTTGGCGGATGGGACATCTGCAGGGGAGGGTGCGTCTCCGCAGATTCAAGTTCACTTCTGCAATGAGGTGAGGTGTCAAGTGATACCGCCTCAGCAAAAACTATTTATGCAGGAGTGAGACCGTGCCAGCAGGGTTGACTCCGCTGAGGCAGAATCGCTGGATCATGTGCTATATTAAATTCCTAGGTCGAGTCAAATTTCCTAAAATAGTTATTCTCCAACCTAGAGTCGTAAGAGAGGAACATCCTGAAGATTAAGAGTGGACTCTTCATTTGGGGTAAGATTTCCATGCTTTTTATTTTGATTTCATTATTCTAAGTCCTTTAATGGTGATTATGTATGCATGTGAAACGGGGTAAATTAATTATGACTTCTGATGGTGATTAAGAGAGTTAAATTATTGATTTAGGGATGTCTTATGGACTAAATTGCTTTAATATTGTGAATTGGTGATGGGTTATGATAGATAATCATGTTGTAAGGATTAATTTTGTATTGAAAACCTTTTAAAATTTGGGGAAACTCTAGGGTTTCCAAATATGGGGTTGTTTGTGTATTGCTCAATTGAAAGTCCAAACGAGTATATGTTTCTAATTAACTTAAGGATATGATTACCTAGTATATGTTCTTACTTTTTGAGTATTAAAGTTTGGGTTTGGACGATATGGGACCGGAGTTGGCTTTAGGAGTCTTGTTTTGTTAAGGATTATGTCCTTGTATGTGGTGTAAGCTTTATATTAACGAATAGTATATGCATGATTAGACACTGATTATCACGAGGTACTTCAAAAGGGTAAGGCGGGTGTGAAGAGTCGACCGTTCGTGGCTCCTGCTCGACTTCGAGGTAGGCTACGGTTTACTCTCACTAGACTCCAATAGAAGTATGTAAATTGATATAAATATTTAGCGGTATTGGGCGTGTTTGGGGTCCCACTCATACGGTTGTGACGAAAGTTTGAGTGGGTACCAATGCTGAACTATGATGATGGGTGATTTTGGTAATCAGCCTTATGCTGGTTCCGACTGCTAATTAATTGGGCTCGTTGCCATAATTGTTATTGATATATTTATTCATCACGCATGCTTTCAATATGATATCCTGATTTGTACATGGATTTTATGTGTTATTGAATTCGTGAAAGCAGGTGATATTTCATATCTATATTTGGCTGCATCTCATTACATCATGAATTCTTGCATTTAATTGTCATTTCATTCATACACGCATGGTTCTAATGATGTTGATATTGGAGTGGTATGAAAATGATGTGGGTTTAAGAGACCGGGAAGGTAAGAACACTTATGAGATTGTCAACATGAATTGATGATGATACTATAGCCATAGAGCTGGGATCTGATGGAAAATTTCGGATGGTAATGATACACGGGAGAATGGGTTGCACGCCTGCAGCAGTTATTGCAACGAAGAGCTAGGCTCCGATGAGAAATTATGGAGGAGTATATGGACTTCACGAGTCCCCCACGGGTGTGCGATTCATAATAAAAACTTGAACGCCTGTATACTAGAGGATATAGGTACCTGGCATATGCATTGCATTCATATCATACATTCATCATGCATCGGTTATTGTGGTATTGGTAACGTGATATGATTTGGCATTGGAAATTGAGTGATACCCTGATTATATGGACTTGGATTGATCGTATCAACTGGATTGGTCGTCATGATTGGCTTGTCTCTGTGCATTGGATTCGTAAGGTTATATCTTTATAAGTCTGAGTACTCATTGAAGAATTATGTGGTGATCAGTGGATCTTTTTTATAGAACTATCATGTTAATCATAGAGGACTGGATAAGTCTTGTTTGCTTGATAATTGATAATATTATTTGATAGATAGTCTAGAAAGAACTATCGGAAGGTTGTTGTGGTAGTTAATGACTTGTATATTTTTCATGTCTAATTCTATTCCCTAATCAAGGATAAAAGGCATAGCTTTCTACTTAGAATATGATGAGGATGTTAGGTGTATAACATGTGTCTCGCCCTTACTTGTATAGCACCGTAAACAGCCAGGAGTTAGGTGGGATAAAAAGCTAATATTATTATGAATGGACTAATCATGAGATTCCGTGGAGATGATGGTGATCGGATGTTGTGTAGTAGAGTCAACTTGTCTTAATTGGATATTTTGTTGATGAACAAAATGTTGGATTGCTAATTGATGACTTGGTAGATTTCTGGATAAATGAGGATGTAGAGTTGATCATTAAGCACATGAATATTGTATTTGAACTCTAACTGAATTGGATAACTCTTATGAATATGAAGTCTATTTGTGAATAATTGGATATTGACCTCAATGAACCTTTACGTAAACAACGTGAATTCCTTGGGTATTAAACTGTCTAGTGTAGGATTATATAGTGTCAACTCGATATTTATCCTTTTTTGTGTATCTTCCATCATTGTCAGCCTATGATGCCTACGGGGTACATTTGTGTACTCATACTACACTTGTTGCACTCTATTTGATGCAGATACAGATCCTCTACTAGATCGAGACCTCGAGTTCGAGTCCGAGCCGGTTGATTCCCAGCACTCAGGGTGAGGATGCTATTTTTAGCATGCCTCGAGATATTCATATCTCTATTTCTGTCTTTACTTGACTCGAGAGACACTTTCAAACACTTAGATTATGGTATTTAGTTTTCAACTTATGTTGCCTTCATTTCAGACTTGTATCCGCATTAGTGCATTGTATTGTTGACCAGATCATTTGGGGGTTGTAATAGATTTTTAAGACTTATGTTCCGCATCTTTATATTATGATAGATAATTTATTTAAGTATTTCATTATCTTCTGCATTTATTTATTATATCATGTTAAATGAGATTGAAAGTGGTTCTCCTACCGGTGGAAAAGTGTAGGTGCCACCACGATTCCTAAAAGAGGTCATGACATATGAGTACATAACATACCCTTGTAGGCATCATAGGCCGACAATGACCTAGATACAGTTCTGACAAGTAGGCATTTTCGACCATAATAACAGTTTGACATCGAATACTTAGACTCATAAGTTGTAACCCACAGGACCAAATTCACAGAGAACAAGTCTAATCATGGCAACCAATTCAATAGGATTAATCCAATCATCCAAGTTTAGTTAATCATAAGAATCATCCAAGTTCCAAACAATCATTCCAAATCACATTACTAATCAACAACCAATCAATATAGACCGGTATGTATGATATGAATACCAATTCAAATACCATGTACCTTTCACAATCAGTATTTCTCTTACTAAGGAACATAAGATCATTGAGTCTACCATTATTTATACGTGTACCCACAGCATCAAATACACGCCAACAGGGATGAATGGGGTGCAATGCAAATGATATATATCTACGCAATGGCCATATGTACCCAGTATATACACGTGCTCCTTGTAAGATGACATATGACCTATGGGGGACTTATGAGGTCCATATACCCATCCAAAATTTCTCATTGGATCCCAGCTCTGTGATTGTAGTATCATCATCAATCATATCCATCCGGTATTTCTTATCGGATCCCAGCTCTGTGACTGTAGTATCATCATCAATCATCACTCTTTTACCATGTATCATATCCAGTAACCGACTTTCAAGCCCTTTTCATCTGTATCTCAACAGTTCAAATGCACATAATAACGTATATGAATAATATGGATATGTGTACGCCATGCAAAAGCATAATCAATACAATCAGTATTATCAGATCATTTTTAAGTATTTAGATGAGATGTAGAGTGATGAATGCATGACAAGTCAAATCACAATAAGCTATCATGTATAAGGAATGACTATCACATGCTTATAGGAGCTTTACAACAGGTAATTTCATGCACATCAGTTTATCATATTGAATGAAAAGTGATGACTAACCGCATAATATCAACAATAGCGAGAAGCCCACATAATGATGATGAGCCCAAACAATAGAAGTCGAAATTAGCTTAAGGTTGATTTTCCCAAAACACCCATTATCACAGTTCAGCACCGGTACTCATCCAAGAGTCCATCACAACCGCTAAGGTGGGACCCCCAAACACACCTAATATCCCTAAATATTTATAACTAATACGTACTTCTATCGAAGTTTACAAAAGAGAAACCATAGCCTACCTCAGAGCTGAGCACGAGCCATGAACCGTCAACCCTCAACGCAGGATTTGCCCTTTCGAAGCACTTCAGAATACTCGTAGTCTAACATATATAGGTTCTACGTTAATATTAAGCTAATACACATACAAGGACTTAGTCCTTAAACGATCAAAGATACACCAAAAATTGACCCTGGGCCCATGGTATCAAAATCCAAACTTTATTACCTAAAACGTACAATAACATACTAAATAATCATATCCTTAAGTTAATTTGAAAACTAAACCCAATTAGACCCTCAATTGCAAGATTTAGTAAAAGCTCTAATTTTCAAACCCCGGTTTTTTCCCCAATTTCAAAAGGGTTTCTATTAAAAAATTAATCATGACAATATTATCATCTAACATTAATCAACACTAGTTCATAATATTATAATCATCTAATCCTTAAACAATCCCCAATTCGTGATTCTTACACTCTTATTCTAATACGGAACTTAGGTTATCCTCTTCCCCAATTTGAGATAAAAAAAAACCCCCAAAGATTCCATTCTTAGTTCATAAATAAATCACAAAGAGAGAAATAGGAACTTACCCAAGGAAGAATTCCTCCCAAAGCTCTAAAAATCGCCCACACAACCACTCTTAATGTTTAGAATTGGTTAATGGAAAGAATGGTTCGAAATTTGAAAACTTTCTGCCCAACGATTCTCGCATCTGCGGACACCTTATCCCCAGATGCAGACTCACCTCCATGAAGAAAGGCTCACGTACGTGAAGTCACTTGACACCTTACTTCCTCATGTCTACGGGCTAAGTACCGCATAGGCAGACCCGCATAAGCACACCCATAACATGCAGAAGCGAAAACCTCAACAAGTACAGGACCCGCATTTGCGAGCCAACCTCCGTAGATGAGGATATGCAGAAGCATCCAAACAGCCCCTGGTACGGACGCCAAACACCAGGAACATGGAAACTAGACGATTCTTCTACATACACCCGAAACGCTCCCGGGACCCCCCGAATACAAACCAAACATGTTACCCCAAAGTAAATAGTGCTACATACTCGTTTGCACCCTTAAATTTCTCATATGATCGAGCGAAGACATATTTTTCTACAAAACGCTCAAAACATCCAAATTCCATACTTTTACAAATAAAGCCATAAAGTATATACGAATTCTTTGGAAAGAGAACCGAAGATTTGACTAAGTCATAAATGACGCTTGGGACATACCGGAAGCGATGGAAACCGGAAAGTAACAATATACTCAAAGTCAACTATCGGTCAACACTTTTTCACTTATTCAACTTAAAAGCTTCTAATTTCTTCAAGACCAACCAAGACTCGCCCGACTACCTCGGAATCCGCTCCACTCATCCCTGCAAGTCGAACACACTCTAACATCAGTTGTTTGATGTAATTATGTATATTAGTTTCTGTCAACACTTCCTTAGTCATGAGCTGCTCGCTTTTTTATTCATCAGTTGGGCTTTGTAATGTTTAATTATGAACATTCTAGCTATTTTGGTTGCGTTTGTGAAGAGAATATCAGTATTTACATCTATGTAGATACTTGAGAACTGTTGTTTTCTATCTTGGGTGATTTTAATTTGCTAGTTCTTAAAAGTTGGGGTATAAATTATATTTCATATTTATTGTAAAAAGTATATTCAAACAACCAAATACTATTTGTAAAAACTATAACCAAACATAACTCTATCTTGAGCTTCAACTTCAAAAGTTCCAAATAAAGTAAAAAGTAGTTGATATCTATGGCCAAACTCCTACTTAATATTTAATGTTCCGATACTACAAAAGGTTAATCATTTTGAATAGAAAAAAATATCACATAAATTGAAACGAAAAGTATATCCGTGGAGCCAATGGACCATCCATGCATGAAGAACTAGTGCTAAATTGGACAAGTCATATACAATGTACTTTCTCTAATGTTTCGCTTTCACTGCATGTAGATTACATTAATGAAAAACGTAGATGCAACCAAATGGATGTTTTGTGCCCACAACATTTGTTGTCAAAAGTCCAGTACAAATGGTAAATGGCTACATTCCCACCTACTCCTACAGATAAAATATTAAATTGCATCTGTGAATTTGTTGCCAACACAAGGTTGATTAATTTTCTGGGTGTCGAAAGCTTATTTGAGGGATCTTGATGGGCCAGTTAGGTTATATTTGAATATATTAAAATAGGTTGAAACAATAAACGTGCATTTTATCTCATCATAATTTATTATAAATATTTAAAACTTGGTAATGAAAATCACAATTCTTCGTAAACTCTTCCTGATTCTACGATGAAACTCTGCGACAAGTTCTATAAAACTTGGTAATGATAATCACAATTACCTCACTTTTTCATATTTTTTCCTGCAGTAGTAAAAAGAAATGATGGCCCTAAGAGACTAAATACAACTTATAATTCTAAAATTATTCCAGTTCACTGAAGATGAGCAGATCAAGAAAATTGAGACGCAAATCACATAACATTCATGTGCAGAATCTCTGTCATAATTTGTCTAATGTTTATATGGGTCAACATATGTGAAATTAATTTGGCCTAACAATATATCATAACCTGATTAATTCAATTTCGAATTTTTTATTTTTTTTTGTAAATTGTTTAATTAACAAATTTTATTTATCATTGTCAAACCCAAACGTAACATATATTTTTTATATATTTGATAAATTTATTAATGTACTATCAATCTTCGCTATATATGCTACTCAATTGATCCAAAAAATTTAGACGAATTAACTTAGGCTATGCTCATAATGACACTATAAATATGTATTACACCCACAATTCAAGCTAAATATATTTTCATGAGCTAAATTTGATAATTCTAACAATTTTTGTCAATATAGATTATTAGGGTGCTGTGCGAAAATCACCTATTAATTTAGTCTATGTCCAAAATAACGCTAACAACCGTTTGGTTTCCTTTTTGATTTATTTTATTTAGGAGAATAATTTTGAAGTTGTTACTATAAAAAAATTGTTTGTCTTATAAAAGTTTTATTGTAGCGTTCAAACAAGATAGTAAGTAGCAGCAAGTAATTGACAACACAATGGGAAAAAGTAGTTTTCGGTGGAGGAAACTATAGTGAATGGCACCTGTCCCATCATTTAATCATCATATTTTTTTTAAGCTGAACCTCGTATACACCATCATGAGAAACTTTATTATGTTGTGTGAGATATTTGTTTATTTCACAATAATTTAATGGACTCAATATTTGTGAACCACCCAAAATATAAAAATTAAAATCACTAAATTATGAGATAAAAAGATGTCGCACATAATCAAAGTCAGTTATGTACTGCACATGATAAAAAAAATTCATACTATCATACCCTCTCCTGAAGATCATTTAATTCTTGATTTAAGTGATATACATTCATAATGTACAAAATTTTATGCTGTCAATTTAATGTAACTAATTATAATTGATTATTAGCTTATTATTCTTATGTCTCAATTCATATGATATATCTTTCTTTTTTAATCTGTTAAAAAATAACATTAATACTTTGATTTTTTGATACAATCTAATTTTAAATTTATTAATTTATATTTAATGAAGTAATTTATAATCATACTAATATCTATGTCTTATTTTAAATAATATTTTTTTATAAAATTATTTTATGCTTAAATATCGTGTCTGTGAAATAACTTTACGTAAATTAGAACGGAGCGAGGGGGTATACTGGATTTTATATGAAAAGTTAGTCTATTATAGATGAACCTAATCGGATGAAATAAAAATCTTATATACTATTACTATAGGGAACTTAAACTCATTAATTCTAAACATTTTAGCATTATTTTCCAAAAAGGTGGAACTCCCACCCGAGGAGCCCCCACACCCCGATCCGACAGGTCTGCGAAGGAGGTAAATCATGGTGACTCAATTGATTTCAAAGGTTAGACCAAGACCATGTCGCGCACAAGGGGCCCTCCTTTATTTCAAGAAGTAACCCCCACACTGCCGCTGGCGGGATTCGATCCTTGACCATTTTCCAAATATCCCCCTTGATAACCAATTGAGCTGCCCAAGCAGATAACATTTTAGCATTATTGTATACATCTGGCAAGCAGGTAGGTTATCTCGCTACAGGAAGTTTATCCGATCCAAAATCCCTATGCAAAAATTTTGTTACCAGTAGTAGAATGGTGAATGGCTAAATTGTTTTAAAAAAAATTATCAACACCTACCTTGGTTGTTTGGGATTAAGGTGAATAAATGGTTATTATTGATGTTCGGCCAGAAATACATATATTTAGTCATTATTACTTACATTTTAATATTTTAAAACAGTTTATTATTATTATTATTATATTGCTCATTGCTTAATATTTAATTTTATTGTGTAGAAATAAAGAATATCAAAATTGAAGAGATTTGGAGCACTATTAGATAAAAAGTGGGGAAAAGAGGAAAAGGAAAAGAAAGATACAAATGAAGGGAGAAAAATTGAGTGGAATCATTATGGGCTACTGATGGAGAACTAATTGAATTGTACAAAGAAGAAAATAAGAAAGGACATGGGAGGAATTACGTACTGATGTTTAGCAATTGGAAGGAAAAGTTAGGCGGATTGCACTAAAAAGAATTAAAATCAATTGAATTGAAGTTCCTTATTCTCAATGCGGCACGAGATGTCCAGAGAGCTCAATCCTCGCTTTCAAGCTCGCCGAGCGAGCACTCTTTGGCGACAAGCAAATTTCTCAAGTCCCAAATCGGTTTGGAGTCCATTATTTCTAGCTTTTTCCTACACCTATAAATAGTCCATAAAATATGATTATTACATAATTTTAGACCTAGAGAGAGCTAGAAGCCGTCGTAGAGGCTGATGTTGAAGTATTGGGAAAATGCACTCTAGTGCCTTAACTAATTGAGGAGAATCAAGATGGTTGAAGAGGTAGTTAGTTGGTATAGTTAGTTACAAAGTTGGTTATGGAGCTAATTAAGTTGTTAGAACTAGTTAACATAATTAGACAGTTAGATGATTCTAGAATGGTAGAAGTGTATAAATACACATGATTGTAGAGATATTTTCTTGCTTAACAAAAATAATAGAGAAGACATTTTCTCAAGCACTTGTAGTACATTGAATTCTACATTTTATTTCTTGCTCTATCTCCTCATTCAACCTTCGATAATGCAGCAGTAGAGACAACCATAACACCTCTCCAATTCACCAAATCAACATGGTATCAAAGCATTTGGTTATGCGATTGAACAACAATTTGCAGAAAATACTTTCTGCTTCATCTACTGTTTTCCAGAATTAAAGATATGCATACATAATTTAATGATTCATTCATGCAATAGTCTCTAGAAGTATTATTGTTGATGATCATGGAGATGGAGATACATGCAAGTTAAAATAGGAAGATAAATGCAGATCTGTGAAAACAGATCAATAACAATCGATTGCTGAGAGTTTCCAGAATCGAAGATTGTGTGTACAACTTGAAGATTCATTGAAGATACATACATGCAATAGATTTCTGGGAAGGCTGTTGTTGATATTCACAGAAATACAGACACATGCAGATTGAAATCCGAAGATAAAACAGATCTGTGACAACAGATAAATTGAGAATCGATTGAACCAGTCACTAAGGTTCAACCTCATAATTTTTTTTTCTGCTTACTGATATTGATTGTTGTTATCACAGCTTCACACGAGTTACATATACAAACTTTGTGTATTGTGAATCATTATTGATATAACAATTAACAATAATGGAGAACAATGAAGGAAGACCAGTGGATGAAATTCCGACAGTGATTAAAATAGATCACAATCATCCATTGTATCTGTTTCCTTCTGATGCATCTGGTTCACTGTCTGTGGGCATTATCCTTACTGGAATGGACAATTATATATTATGGAGTAGAGCTATGAAGTTGGCACTCCTAGGGAAGAATAAGATAGGATTTATTGATGGAAGTATAAAGAGAGAAACATTCTATGAAGATTTGGCCAATCTGTGGGACAGATGCAATGCAATTGTAGTGTCTTAGTTAATGGGGAATGTAAGTAAGACCTTGCTTACTGGAATGCTTTATAACTCTGATTCATGCAACATATGGAAAGAACTACAAGAAAGATTTGACAAGATAAATAGTTCAAGGGCCTTCAACTACACAAAGAAATATTCTCAATGAGGTAAGGAGCTCTATCTGTGTCAGCATATTACTCCAGGCTCAAGGATATGTGGGATGAATATGATTCTATCATATTAATCCCATCTTGTTGCCCTAGGTAAAGGGACTTTGTGGATCATCTACAATATCAAAGACTCTTACAATTTCTCATGGGGCTGGATGATAGTTACAGTCCAATAAGGAGTCAAATCCTTATGATTCAACAAATGCCTTCACTAAACCAAGTGTATGCTATAATAAATCAGGAAGAAAGTCAGAGAATGGTAGCAGGAACTGGCAGAGTCTTTGAGACTGTGGAGTCATCTGCTCTGTTCACATCTAGAAATGGGAATTTCAGAAGTGGAAATGGAGCTCAAAAATAGAAGAAACAATACAATCCCAATGCATATTGTGACCACTGTCATCTTAAAGGACACACAAGATTGGAATGTTACAAACTAATGAAGTGTGATTATTGTCACAAAACAGGACATGTACAGGAAGGTTGTTATAAGCTCATTGGATATCCAGAAAATTTTACCAATAAAGGGAAGAAAGCTTATGCAGTCATAGGGGGGACATTTTGTCTGAAGATATTGGACAAGAAGGAGCACACCATCATTCATCAAAGCTTCTGCAACATGCACATCCTTTCATAAGCCAAAAAAACAATGCTGAAGGAGTGCTACTACACAGCCAGTTTACTCCTAGCCAACATCAACAACTACTTGATCTACTGAACAGAAATACAAATGTCAATGCCAACATGGCAGGTAAGCACATTACTAATTCAGGGAAGTTGGTTCACTGGATAGTAGATACAGGTGCAACTAATCATATGATTGCTGACCAGAAGCATTTACATAATAATATGTTGACAGAAGGAACAAGAAAAGTGTAACTGCTAACAGGAGATTCAGCTAGAATCTCACATGTTGGGGAGTACCACTTAGGAGGAGGTGATGTTCTTAGAAGTGTCTTATGTGTACCAACCTTTAAGTTCAATTTGTTGTCTGTTCAAAAAATGATTAGAGAACTGAAGTGTAGTGTTACCTTCTTCCCAACATGTTGTGTATTTCAGGATCTCTCATCTGGGAAGGTGAGGGGGATTGGTAATGAGGAAGGAGGATTACACATACTGTCACTGGATCCTCAGAACAAAGATGGAGAGTTGAGTAAATGCATGTCTGCAACTCAACACATTGATGCAGCTATTTGGCATCAGAGACTGTGCCATGTGCCAATGAATGTCCTGAATAAAATTGCATATTTCAAAAATAACATTGATTTTGTCTTGAATAAATGTGAAGTATGCCTTTTGGCTAGGCAAACTAGACTGCCTTTCATTTCTAGCACAAGTAGAGCATCAAAGTCTTTTCAACTAATACATATGGATGTATGGGGACCTTACAAAACTGAAATATATAATGGAATGAGATATTTTCTAACCATTGTGGATGATCACACTAGATGGACTTGGATTTTTTTATGAGACTAAAATCTGATGTTTATACACTAATCAGAATTTTTCTTGTTGAGGTTAACACTCAATTTGGGACTAAAATTCAGAGAGTAAGATCAGATAATGGAACTGAGTTTTTTAATCAAAACTGCAGTGAGCTGTTTCTGAAAAATGGCATCATTCATGAAAGTTCTTGTCCATACACACCACAACAAAGTGGTCTGGTGGAGAGAAAACATAGACACATCTTAGAAACTACTAGAGCCATTAAGATTCAGGGAGGATTCCTAAACAAGTTCTGGGGACTGTGTGTAGAAAATGCAGTATATATTATCAACAGAATCTCCTCCACTGTTATACATAACAGATCTTCATTTGAAATGTTATATAACAAGGTACCAAAACTTGATCACTTGAGGGTATTGGGTTGTCTATATTTTGCTACTATAAATAACAGGGATGACAAATTTGGTCCAAGGGCTGTAAGATATATATTCTTGGGATATGGATCTGCTAAAAAAGGATACAAGCTCTATGATTTGGAAAACAGAAAAATATTCATGAGCAGGGATGTGTTGTTCATGGAGACAAATTTTCCTTTCAAAAGAGGCATAAATGAAAACACTAACCATATTAAGACTCATGAATTTCCTTCATATGAAGACTTATTGTATCTACAGGATCCTGACAATTCAGAAACACATATCAAACAACATGGAGATGAGCCACACATACAAGACAACATACATAATATACACAAGCCTGATACAGTCCAGCATCATGGTATTGATATTATAAATTCAGCATCACCAGGTATTGACATAGCTACAGGATCAGATCATGAAGTCAGGAGATCCACAAGGAGCAGCAAACCACCCATATGGCACAAAGA